>CM045456.1:8736020-9336020 GCA_024666655.1 Dascyllus trimaculatus
CAACAAACTGATACAGCGACCGCATCACTGCAGACGCCGCACCGATCCGCCTGTCAATCTCACGCTCCATCCTCCCCTCACTCGTGAACAAGAGATACTTAAACTCCTCCACTTGAGGCAGGGACTCTCCACCACGACAGGGCAAGCCACCTTTTTACGGTGGAGAACCACGGCCTCGGATTTGGAGGTGCTGATCCTCATCCCAGTCGGTTCACACTCAGCTGCAAACCGCCCCAGTGCTGAAGGTCCAGGTCTCAACTCTGATATTTATACTTCTTATGTTAATTAGTAGTGCAAATCATATTTTTATTTATTTCTGGAAAGCATTTTGGCGTGATGTTTTAAATGCAGTATATACAAAAACTGACATAGTTAAAGATTAAACCAGTCTCTCATTGGGATCATGTTACCCAATATCTTTGCAAAAATCAAAAATCTGAGGAAAAAAGAGAATTTTTTGTTTATAAGGGAATCTGGTCGCTACAAAGGCTTTATCTGGTTGAAATTTTTAAAATAAGATGTATCGAATAAAGTGTTTTGATTAAACTGACCTATTTTTAGGGTAAGTTTGGTTATTTTTTTCATGACAGAACCTGAAGTCACACTTGGTTAGCTCAAGGAAAGTTGCAAATGCAATGATTCTTACATTTTGTTTGTTTTTTGCAGTTTCTTGCTGTGATAAATGTTGAAAATTTGGGGATTATTCTTATTTTTGTTTAAAATAACCTTTAGAAGCTGGATTTTGGGGCTTAAAAAGAACGGTTGCAGTTCTGTAGCCTTTAAGGTCGGTACACACTACAGGATAATGGGGCCGATTTTTGTCCCGATCTCCTCCTTACGATCAAAGCCAGCAAAGGCCCGATTATTGGATGTTTGCAAACGACATGGTGTCTGATGTTCCTGTGGTGTGTTAGGAGTGATTTTGTCCAGTCCAATCCGCTCAGAAGGTCTCGGAAGGAGAGATCGTAGATAATGAACATGTTTAATATTTGCGACTACAAATCCTGTAGTGTGTGGGGGTTTCCTCCGATGTCACGTGTACCAGATTTAAGCCAATCAAAACGCGAGCTGACTCAGCTGACTGACGGAAGAGGAAGTAAAAACAAACAAGTAGAGTTACCGTTGCTAAAAAATTAAATCAGATTAATCATGATGATGGATTAATCTGCACTAACTTGTCAATTTTGACAGCCCTAAAAAAATCTCTGCCCCTCGGCTCAGAGATCTGGATGATCTGATGAAAAAACAGCTTCAATTCTAGTAACGCGCCACATTTTTGGCAGCAACGATAACGACGTTATAATGATGGGAAGAGTAATCAGTTAGATTACTGGTTACTGAAAAAGGAACGTTGTTATTTATAGTGCCGTTATTCCCATCATATATCGTCATCATTTATCATATCTTATTCCCGCGTTTGACTACGCAAGATTTGGAATACTGAGCGTGAAGAACCTGATAGTCTGCTGAAGAATCGGTTTAGAATCTTATAGTGTGTGGTTTGCTCTGTAGTGAACACCACATACTGTAAGATCAGAAGAGAGAAATCTCGTGCGATCTGTCTTTTGTTATCTTCAAGTGTGTGGTCTCTAAATCTGTGAAACATCCTGTAGTGTGTGCCAACCTTTCCTCTACATCTTTAGTGAGATTTCAGCTTAATTCCACATTTTATTTAGATTTTTAACACTGGTCCAACTGCTGGTGATCCTCCCTGGACCTGCATGCTGCTGGCATGACTATAAATACGCAGCCTGCTAGCTTGTACGGTATGAACAGGTTTGTTTTAAGGAGTTTCAGGTCAAAAAGGAAGGAACTGTGGATCATGGCTCTGAAAAAACAGACTACCTCCTCCTCCCTGCAGTGAAATCTGCCTCCATATGTGTCAATCATAGCAGCAGTCAGGTGCTTATAATGTCATTACAGAGGTAAATAGTGGCCTCGGCATTCCTCCACAGCCTGCACACATCCACACTCAGAACAAATGGAGACACTTCCAGCCTGCTGTCATGTGCTCTTCATTTCCATCATGCCATCTCTGCTGCTCGGCCCCCCTTCAGTCGCTGCTTCCTGATACTGAGGCCATATCTCCCCCCGTTACTTCACACCGCTGTCCTCCCTGACAAGCCTTTCCCTGACACTCGAGCCCATGAAGTCACATGCTGTGGTGGCTCGAGGTCAGCTGCCTGTCCGTCCATCTGTCTGACACGACGGGGAGCGTGCTGAGGATTTTTTCGCGACGTCAGGGTTTCCCGCGGAGAGGAATCCAACCAGAATGCCGATCTCGGGCTTGTCTCAGGGTTTCTCGTTGTAAACTTAGGGGCTGATGTGAGAGCACAGACACGTCCCCGCTGACTCTTCACCTCTGGCTTCTCGTCGCCACCAGAAATACCCAGAGGTCACCTGGCGTGTCCGCCCGAGTGTCACCTGCACGACGGAGGCCGATGAAGAGGCGGCTATTTTTAGGTATCAGTGAATCAAGGTTGACGCAGCCATCAACACGCATGACTGACTTATTCCATTCAGGCTGCAGAGGTAGCAGTCTGCACATGTGTGTGCTGAGTCGTGGAGGGTTTTCCCAGAACATACAGACTTCAGAGTGACTCATCTTTCTGTTTAAAATTAACCTTCAAGCGACCGAGTGGGGTCACTTATGACATAAGCCGTGTATTACTTTCCAGCATTTAATCATAGTCAATTTAATTTGGCCTTTTTGACATTTTTTTTAATGTCAAAGTGAAAACACATTCCTACAAAGTAATGTCAATTGAATAACAATATAAAACGTGAAATTAGTGATTGCATAACTATTCACCCCCTTCAAGTCAGTATTTAGTAGATGCATCTTTAGCTGCAGTTACAGCATTGATAGGTCTCAACCAGCATTGTACATTTGGACGCTGATATCTTACACAGCTTGATGGAAAACTGCTCAACTTCTGTCAGGTTCCAAGTCCAGCCACTAATCCTCAGTTGGATTGAGGTCTGGGCTCTGATTGGGCCACTCCAGAACGTTCACCTTATTGTCTTCAAACCATTTCTGTGTAACTTTAACTATTTGCTTCGGCTCATTGTCTTGCTGGAAAATAAATCTTCTCCCAAGTTGTGGTTTTTCTTCTAGACTGCATCAGGTTGTCCTCCATGAGTTCTCTATACTTTGCTGGATTCATTTTATCCTCTACCTTTACAAGCCTTCCAGGGCCTGCTGTCGAGAAACATGCCCACATCATGATGCTGCCACCACCATGCTTTTTATCATGATTGTGCCACCACCGTGTTTCACAACATGATGCTGCCACCATCTTGCTTCACATTATGATGGTGCCACCACCATGCTTCACATTATGATGGTGCTACCACCATGCTTCTTAATATGATGCTGCCACCACCATGCTTTACATCATGATGTTGCCACCACCATGCGTCACATTATGATGGTGCCGCCACCATGCTTCTTAATATGATGCTGCCACCACCGTGCTTCACATTATGATGGTGCCATCCCCATGCTTCTTATCATGATTGTGCCACCACCGTGCTTCACAACATGATGCTGCCACCATCATTCTTCATATCATAATGTTGCCACCACCGTGCTTCAGAACATGATGCTGCCACCATCTTGCTTCACATTATAATGGTGCCAACACCATGATTCACATTATGATAGTGCCACCACCATGCTTCTTACTATGATGCTGCCACCACCGTGCTTCACAACATGATGCTGCCACCATCTTGCTTCACATTATGATGGTGCCACCACCATGCTTCTTATTATGATGCTGCCACCACCATGCTTTACATCATGATGCTGCCACCACCGTGCGTCACATTATGATGGTGCCACCACCATGCTTCTTAATATGATGCTGCCACCACCGTGCGTCACATTATGATAGTGCCACCACCATGCTTCTTACTATGATGCTGCCACCACCGTGCTTCACAACATGATGCTGCCACCATCTTGCTTCTTATTATGATGCTGCCACCACCATGCTTCTTAATATGATGCTGCCACCACCATGCTTCACGGTGGGGATGGTGTGTTTGTGCTGATGTACTGCGTCTATTTTGAGGCCAAAAAGCCCCAATTTTGAGCCTTCTTTCAGTTGATGAACTCTAGTGTCTACACAATAAGCATCACTATTAGCTGTGTCTAAAGACTCACAGAGCTGCTGGCATGGCTCTCATACTCTTGTTTTTCAATGATCTATTTGCAAAACTGTGAACAATGAACATGCTAATTTGATGAAGAGGCCCAGAGCCATGCTGATGGACAGTGAATGTACAACGATGCGCATTTACATCATAAAGCTTCAATATGTGAAATAAAGAGATTGCCTCTATGGATTTGGTCCTGCAGCAAAATAAATAGTTAATTATATCAACAAAGAAACATAAATTGCTTTAATATTTCTAATTGGCTGTAAGAACTAAACACCTCTAACAGATGTTGAGTCATTAGTTGAATTGTTCAGCATGCAGGTAGCGTGAGTGTCTGACCTGAACTGAACTTGTACCTACAGCTTGTGGTTTTGGGGTGTGTCTTTTAACTGAGACGCTTCCTCTCAAAGTGTGTGCTCACGCCCCCGAACTGCAGGAAACCACAACTATATTACTGATGCTTTACAGTAAGCTCCCTGATTGAAACAAAGCAGCAGGTAACGTTAACAAGATTTAGTCAGTGATACATTCATACACGCCGGTGTGAAAGGAAGATAGAATATATTATTTATCTGTTAGATTTTTATGCCCAAACACTTTGTGAAGCATTTTGTAGATATTATTTTCTTTAACAGGAAATAAATGAGTTTACTATTGCACCTAAACTCTATAATAACTTATTAAAAATTAAAATCTTCACCCATTTTTCATAGTTTTCATGGTTTTAGTCTCAAAATTACACTATTTGTCAGAGCCAAAAAGTATAAAAAGGGAAAGACATCATCAGATTTTCAACTTTCTAAACGAATCATTCCTTAAAGTTATCTTATGTGACGTGTTGTTCCACTGGGAAAATTAATAGGTTCCAATTAAAATGACTTTATTGTACATGCCATATTTAAAAATTTGCCAAAAAATAAAGCGTTTGCACGATATTCTATTCAAAAAATTCTAAGTTCATTAGCATGACTTAGAAGCCATGAGAGACTCGGCTGCAACCAACAGTCATGTGACATGAATTCAGAGACTTTTCGGCCGAACTGTTGGCAAAATCGTCCAAATCTGAGTTTAAAACCTGGATTTTTTTCAGCGAAATCAACTTCTCCTGCAGGTCTTGTTGAAAAAACTAAACTGTTTGCATTTAGCAGATTCTCGGTGCAACCAAGGAGCCATGAGTGACTCAGCTGTAACCAGTGGTCAAAAATGTTGTACAAGTCGATTTAAGGCTTTTTCAGTTTTCGTAAAATGAATAATGAACTTGTTTTCTTCATGACTTTTGGAATTATAACTTTTTGTCATTGCAAAAAAGGTATTTCTGAGTTTTCTCTTCTTCTATTCATGGTTGCTCTGTTTCCATAGATGTGCATAACTTTATGTTGCAGTGAAAAATGAACCCACAATCTGGGAAAAAATGTGACAAGAGCTCACAAACTGCTTGGGGTTAATGGATACCTTCCAGCCAAATAAGGATTTTATATTATGTGGCGGAAATCATGGGTTGAAAAACATGCAGGACCAGTTTCTGTTCTTGGTAGCATCAGAGATCAGACACAGAATGCTCTTACAAAACGTCACATTAATGCTGTGATTTCTAATTTCAGCAGTGAATCCTCGTCATTGTTGAAAATAATGTATTTTAAAGTTTACCTGAAGCTAATGAGTCACATTTGTGTTTCCCTACAGAGTGTTTTCCTGTGGAGCTGCATTGGATCTACAGTCGCAGAGTCTCCAATCTCCCCTTCGTCAACAGGACAATAATCTAAATCTGATAGCTGCTAAATGTGCAAGTATAGGAGGAAAAAATCAGGCCAGCAGAGGGTTCGTCGTGAAGGTACAGCAGACACCAACGCAGGTGGATGAAATGCCCATTACTGGTGGTAAAAGAAGGATGAACCTGAGATGAACCCATTCATCCGGAGTGTCAGGAGCAGGTAAAGAGCAGCAGGCGGCCATGACAGCAGCAGCACTGTGAGACAAACACAACACAAAGGATGTCATGTCTGAGCTGACAGACCTGGAGCTAAAAAGGAGCTCAGAAAGAAGATTTGCTGCACCAGTAGAAAGATAGGAGGCAGGTGATGCATCCACACGAACATGTTTTCATTTCAAGACTCCTAACTTGTGGTATGTTCGTACATTGCATCCACTCTTCCGTAGAGTTTTAGGACAACGGAGAGTTTTGGAAATGCTGTTTTAATTTGAAAACTCCAAGGCTGAGTTTTGGATTTGATGATGCAGGAACTCGTGTTCTCTGTCTGATTGGGTTTTAGTTGTCACTGTGTGTTTCTCCTGTAACCTTGTTGTCTGTAAACAATCTCCGTGTGGTTTTTGTTGTTTGCTTCAGCTCATTATCTTGCTGGAAAAAAATCTTCTCCCAAGTCGCAGTTCTCTTGCAGACTGCATCAGGTTGACTTTAACATCAATACCAGCACAAAACAAATGTCCAATTCGAGTCAGTTAATATTCAGCATCTGCAGATCTGATGCGATAGCATTTTCCTAGATTATACTGACTTTACATATTGTTGATCAGTTGTAGTACCTGGTTGTTCCACCAGGTGGAGCCTCTTTCTGTTTAATAATGTAGCAACCAGAGGAGGCAGTTGGACTTGCAACAGTTCTGTGTTGGCAAGCAGAGAGCATTGTGGGGGGTTTAGCTAGCAATGGGCACCATGACAAAGACTTTTGTCGAGGTTAATGGCCTCCAACTAGAGCTAATATTTGTAAGCTGGTATGGACTCTGCATATGTAGCAGAGCTGTTTTTGTGTCTAATATCTTGTGTCTGTTGACTAAAACAGAAACATCAGCACAAAACAAGCATCCAATGCGAGTCATTTAATACTCAGTACCTGCCGATTTGATCCGATACCATTTTCTTAGATAATACTCACTTCAGGTATTGTAGACTAGTTGTAGTACCTGGTTTCAACACTAGATGGAGCCTCTTACCGTTTAATACCATGAGGAGGCAGTCACTTGGACTGTTAATGTTAGCAAGCAGAGAGCATTGTGGGGGATTTATCTAGCAATGGGCACCATGACAAAGACTTCTGTTGAAGTTAATGGCCTCCAACCAGAGCTCACATGCGTAAGCTGGTATGGACTTGGCATATGTAACAGAGCTGTTTTTGTGTCTAATATCATGTGTCTGTTGACTAAAACAGAAACATCAGCACAAAACAAACATCCAATGCGAGTCATTTAAATTCAGTATCTGCCGATGTGATCTAATACCATTTTCTTAGATAACACTCACTTCAGGTATTGTTGATTAGCTGTTGTACCTGGTCGCGACACTAGATGGAGCCTCTTACCGTTTAATACCATGAGGAGGCAGTCACTTGGACTATTAATGTTAGCAAGCAGAGAGCATTGTGGGGGATTTAGCTAGCAATGGGCACCATGACAAAGACTTCTGTTGAAGTTAATGACGTCCAACCACAGCTAATGTGTTTAAGTTGCTTTTGCAGCCAATGTCATGCGTCTGCTGACTAAAACAGCAATATCAGCTGAATGTGTGCAGTCAATCAAGTGATTATTGATTAATAAGGCTGGTGATTGTTTAGAATATGCATCCCTGCTGCCTTGAAACAAACTGTTGTAAACAAAGGATCGGGCTTAGGTTTGTGCCAGTACCAATCAGTTATTGACATCCCTGGTCACTGGACGTAACTTTAGTTCTATCAGTATGTAGGAAATTTAACAATATATGTTTGTTGTGTTAGCCTACATGGTGAATGTTGCGTTAGTACTCACTGGGGACATTGAAAGGTCAGAAAAAGGGTGCTTGTTGTCCTTTTCAAGCTGCTCAGAAGTACCAGTTCTGGAGTCTGTACTTCTTTCTCCATTAAAAGAGGTTCTACAGGGACAATTCTTCAAGTTGGACGATGCACAAATGTTTGAGTTGCTGTTGTTGCACAATTAAGGAGTGCGATAAGTAGCACTAGACAAAGATGGAAGTTCAGATGTAGTTAATGCTTTTTGGTGGATTACACTCTTTTTGATGGATAACTTCAAGTTTCAAGGCCATTTGTAGACGAGCTGTTGGCAAATTTGTCATTTTGACAAAGGTTTTCTTACATCTATAGCCAAATCTGGAAGTTTCTGACGTAGCTGTGGTTTGTTTCGAGGTACTGCTGCCCCCTTGTGAGGTTTTCTGTGGAATCCTGCTAGCTTTCCTCGTCAGGTTGGGACTGAATATGCCTCCCAAGTGAAGTTGGGTCCAGCTGTTGGGACGCCTTCACACCAAACTCTGCGGTAGTTCCCTCCTCTGCCTGACTCACCGGCTCTGGTATGTGAGAACGGTGTGGCGAACAAGCTGCTATTCGCCTGCGTCGCCAACACTTTGAATTTCTGGCGAAGTGCGGTCAAACCCGAGCGGAGACAGACTCGGTGTGTGAAAGCCTCCGCTGCTCTGCTGTAATTGCTGCTCTCTCCGGTCCACGATCTGGAATATCTGGTTGCAAGTGATGTTTAGTCACCAGTTTGGACTTAAGGTTTTTACGTAACTGTCATGATTCAGCGTGCGTCATCAAATATCAAATGCATTCACGTTCAGCCCTTGCAGCGGTCGTCTATGTGTATGTAAGACGGTTATTTAGACGCGGATGTGGTAAACCATGTTTATTTCCCTCCAAGCCTTCTTTTTTTTTTGGTTGTTTGCTGCGTCACCATCTTTGGTTCTTTGAGTCTGGAGCACAGACGGAGCTGGAATAATTTAATCAGAAATATCATTCGTCTAATTTATGTTGAGTTTAAAGTCGTGGTCGCCTTAAAACCCAAAGGCTCTACATCTGCGTCGCCTTTAAGCCTCCATGTTTCCTGGAAGTCCTCATGTCTTCTTGTTGCTTTTGTTTGAACATTCATGCTGGCTAGTTGCTGTAATACTTAAAGAAAACTCCACAGTCAGTTGAGATTAATGCCTTAGAAGCTTCATTAATTAGATGGTTAATTAAAATATGTGTATTTTGATGGCATTTACAGTATGAGGGATGCTGAGAAAGTAGGAAAGACTTCAAATAGCGATGATAGCATGGGTTTATGACTGGATGTGAACCCGGGATACTGCAGCTCAGTGTTGGTAAATTAGCTCCATGTATACATTTTATTTAAAGCTACCTTTCCTGTGTTTGTGAATTCGGTAGTTATGCCTTATTTTAGGAGTGATTTCCCATTAATGTCCAACATGTTTCATTATAGGGAAAACAGAAACAAGATTTATTCGTACATGTATTTGTACATACAGGGCGACTGTGGCTCAGGTGGTAGAGCGGGTTGTCCACTATTTGCAAGGTTGGCAGTTTGATCCCCGGCCCCTCCACATGCCGAAGTGTCCTTGGGCAAGACAATGAACCCAAAGTTGCTCCTAATGGCAAGCAGACACCTTGCATGGCAGCTCTGTCGCCACCGGTGTGTGAATGGGTGAATGCGAAACATATTGCAAAGTGCCTTGAGTACCACTAAGGTAGAAAAAGGTGCTATATAAGGGCAGACCATTTACTATTTACATGTCCAGTTAACTAATACCAATTATTCGCTAATTATAGGGTGGCTGGGTTCAATTTTAGAGACTGGGTAATGGCCTCAGACACCCAGAAAAGGCATCCTGGGTGCTTTTCATTGCACTTCAGCCTTCCTTCTTCAGTCCACAGATAGGAATTATCGCCCCCTGCTGGTCAGAGGATGTCTACTGTAATATATATTAGAGAAACTCAAACACATCTGTATTAGTTGTTGAAACAATGACACACCATTGTGCAAAAACTGTGACTTCTCTCGACTTGCAGAATTATCTTTTAACCAACACTGTGAGACTTGGGGTGGATGGATGGGTCAGTAAAACATCCAGCATAAACACAGAAGACCACCTTTCGCTTCTTGTGTCCTACCCCCAGTTGATGATTTTTTTTTAAGCATGAGGAAGACATTTTCCTACCTTCACCAAGTGGTTATTACTGTTTCCATGACAACTAACCTAATATAACCCATATTACCAGCTTCCCTTGCTCTTATTTTTTATGTTTTTTCGTCCAAATGAATCAGAGTTTAGCCAAAATGTTGCCACATCATAAAAGGGATTTTTAACAGTAGTTTGTAATGACTTTGGAAGGTACTGCCTGATCTAAATGCTTAAGGCTGGTATGAATTGCCTGTTTTGAGGTGTTTTGATAGGTTGGTTGATCTGTTCTCACCCAACCAAAAATCATTGCTTGGACGGTCCCTAATGTTACTTTCACAATCAGAAACTTGTTTTTTCCAATCTATTATCAGAGCAGCTGACACTACTTGTAATTTAAAGCTCCAGAATGACAACTGAATCGCTTAAATGGTAGTATGGCACTGTGCTTTCTCTTGTGATTTCCTTTATTCATATTTAGAATTTTTAACAGTCAATGAATGTACCATTTATCAAGAATTCCTCCCTTTGCAAAAAATCCATTTTGTGGAGCAGATTCATAGAAAACCCTGTAATATTTCACCAGTTTCTCAACTAATGGTTCAATTTTGCTGCAACTGCTGGCAGCTGTCGTTGTTGAGTAATCTGTCGATCATTTTCTTGATGAATCGATCGGTTGTCTGGTCTGTAAAATGTCAGAAGAAGGTGAAAATACAGTAGCTGTGCACAAGGTCATCATCAACTGTGGATCAGAGCTGGAAAGGATTTTTAATCTAACTGCAAAGGCAAAAACGTTCAGTGTTTGGTTTATTTAGATGCATCTGCAGGTTGAAGCAGATAAATAAGAAGGATTCATACATTCTTAAAGGTTATTAAAAACACTGCTCTGTGGGAAATATTTAATTATATTTAAATATTTAAGTCAAAAGTGACAGAAGGAAGGACGTATTTACTTGATAAGTATTTAACCAAATAAACCATCTTTTTAAAACCAAATCGGTTTTGAAGCCTAAAGGTTGAGACCTGAACACGCGAGGACATGAACCAATCATGACTGGGAATAAAACATTTTGAATTATTGAAATCCTTGCAGCAATTAGGCTTTAACATAACTAAGGCTACAGCTACTGAATATTGTCACTGTTGATTATTTTCTCTATTTTTAATTAGTTTTTTTCAGTCCAGATAATATCAGAAAATGGGGAAAAACACTGATTAAAGCTCCGGATGACTCCTTGAAATGTCTCGTTTTGTCCCCAATCCAAAGATACTCAGTTTACTTTCATAGAAGAGGAAAGAAACTAGAAAATATTCTCATTTAAGAAGCTGAAATCAGAGAATTTTTGCTTTTTCCTTAAAAATGACTCAAACCATTGGTGACTAACTTAATAGGTGACAATAAATTGATTAATTATTGCAGCTCTAGAGGGTTTGAACAAAGCCAAACAGGAGGAAAAGCAGATCCAGAGAACAACTTATTGTTTAATTTCCTTATAACTGTTTACAGATATTGGTGTCAATTCATCTGCCGATATTTTTCTCGATTAATCGATCAGTTGTTTGGTCTAAAAAAGTCAGAAAAGAGTGAAAAACATTGATCAAAGCCCCGGTTGACTTCCTGGAATGTCTTGTTTTGTCCACAACTCTAAGATATTCAGTTTACTGTCATAGAGGAGGAAAGAAGCTAGAAAATATTCACATTTAAGAAGCTGCAAACAGAGAATTTAGACTTTTTTTCCCCCTTTAAACTGATTATTTAATCATGATTACTTTAATAGTCAACAACTAATTGATTCATGGTTGCAGATGCAGTGCAGAAAGACACTTTCTTGCATTGAGAACACTTGTTTTAGTTAAAGAGAGTGTGCAATCAGAGAATTTTAATAAAGAAAATTACTCTGATTAATCAGTGTTCAGGGTATCTGGTGATGGGTTAGGGTTAATCATTGCAGATCTCTACAACACAATGCAGAGAAAGTCCCAAGTCTGCATAGAGTTTTAGCTCTTCTTATTAAAGTACATGTTTGCAGATTCATTTTATGGTTGACAACTACTTGAGTTTTAGTTTCTTGCAGCTCTAGAAAGCAGAAACACTTCGTCCCTCCCTGTAAACTCGTGAACTGTCCTCTTCCATGTGAAGGCCCGCTGATGGGGGAAGCCTTTAGAGGTCATTGCGTGACACTCGAGTGACTTATTACAGCTGTGACGCAAAACCCGAGCGGGAGTGTGTGTTTGTAGCTCCGGGGTGAGGCAGGACGGCGGCCGGTGACGTCCCTGATGCCACCTTTGGGATGGCAGCGCCTTCACCTCGTCGCCTGTCCTCCGCCGGGCTGTTAATCACTGATCGAGGACGACAGATGGCCACCAAGCTCTCTGGTTTTTGTCTCTCTTTCACAGCTCCCTCTTCGCTTTTTCTCGGCATTGTGTTGTTTCGCGCTCTGACTGTGCTCGCAGTCCTCGCACCACCGGCGTCATCAGCAGCTTATCAAAGCAACAATAAACCGCCCACACGCCCATCCCATTACAGCCCATTAGCATTGCTGGGATTCTCACAGAGGGTCCCGGTGGATTCACTCGACTCGCGTCACAAAAACCTGAACTTTGAGGTGCTTGACGAGCGAAAAAACACACAAAACCTGCATTGATGATGAAAAATGAGCCCAGCGCTTCGGTGCGGATGTAACCCACTAAATGCAAATCCATTTATTTATGCACAGAGTGTTATTTTCTGTCCTGTAAGGCCACATTTATGAGGTCAAACCAGCTGCATCTAGTGTGCTTGTCTCATCGAGTTCCTGCGGACATAAAGAACCGCTCAGCTTTTATTTCACAACATGCAGCTTTTCTCTGAAAAGCACCATTTTCCACAGAAATATATAATCAACCTTGTCATGTCCTTTGTTTACTCGCAAAGCCTTTATGCAAATCTTTTCACTGGAGGTGACACATGAAAGGAACACCATTCACTTCATGTCAAAGCATTTGTTTAGCTTGTTTTTCTTTAGCCGCCATTACCTTCGAAACCCTCTTACATGAAGAATTACTTTGCGTTTTCATCTTAATGCGACACTCACATTTCTATATACACTGAAACCGCTATTTGAGAGCTTAATTGTTCTGCGTTTTTCATACCGTGTAGTCAAACCATCCAGATATCTTTTAGAATTCAGGTCTTTTGAGTGCAGGGTTTGCTCATCATGCCTCACAGGGGCTGCTTGTCATCATGGTGGCAGCAAAATTTGCAGATAAATTGTGTGTATACTCAGGTAACAAGTACGGTGTTTAACTTGATTAGTAAAATAAGTGAATTCGCTATAACAGGACCCTGGACAGATTGGATGGTGACACAAAAAGAGGATCTTGTACTGAAGAGGAAAATAAGCATCATGTAGCTACAGAAACTTCGTATTTTACTACTAGCGTTTTTAGCTCAGTGTCTTTATACACCGATCAGACATAACATCATGACCACCTGCTTAATACTGTGCTGGTCCCCCTTATGTGGTCCAAAATGCTCTGAACCATTGGACATGGACAAGAGGACCTCTCAGGGTGTCCTATGGGGTCTGGAACCAGGACGTCGGCACTGGATCCTTTGGGTACTCTGGCTTGTGCAGTGGGGCCTCTGTCAATCAAACTTGTTCCACTGCATCCTGTTGATGCTTGATCAGAATGGGGTGTAGGAAGTTTGGAGGTCAAATCAACATGTTGGACCATTGTCATGTTCCTCAACATGTTCCTGATTGGTTGATGTTGTTTCCATGTGGTGGGGTGAATTTTCTTACCAGTGACATTTGGGATTTCCATTTGCATGAGGGAGTGTGTTTGTTGTGGGACAATGTTTTTTTGGGTGTCTAAGTCTCATCAGGGTTTTCCATCAGAACACCACATAGTACCAATATGATCAGTGTTATTCACTTCACCTGTCAGTGGTCATGATGTTGTGGCTGATCGGTGTATAGTCTTATTTTAAGTATGTAAACACCTGCTTCAACCACATTTGCACATTTAATGAGCAGTTGTGATCTAAAGTAATGCTGAATGATTAATTTGTTCATTAGAAAATCATCTGCAGCTTTCTACCACAAATTTTAAACACTAGTCAAACTATTTTCACATATTTTTGACCATTTATGGATCACATCAACCCAGCAGTTTCTGGTCGTTGTTTGTTTTTTTTGTTTTTTTACATCATTACTTGCGTTGGACTCATTTTACACCACAACATAAAGTCCTCCACCTCTATGGAAACAGCACAACCATGACCATGTCGTTTTTGTGCTTTTTGTGCCATAAATCGTAGAAAACAGACAAAAACCCAAGTTAAATTTCTGTATATGTTTTTAAAAAATGAAAAAACTGGAATCAATATGTAAATTTTCACTTACAGGAGCTACCACTGGAAAAAAATGGTGACTGTACCTGCTATAGGCATTTACATTTACACTACAACCTCTATGATCTCAGCATAGTGAATGTCTCTCCCACCAACTTGCTCCTCTGTATCCTGTTTTTGGGCCATGCTGCATTTATTTTATCGATCCAGTGTGTTTTATTTTCTTATCCGAGTCTTGAAACACTGCCTGCAGTTCATCCGAAATCTCCTCACTTGCCCCGATGAGTTTTTAACATCTTATTTTTCCACTCGTTTTTGAATAAGACCCACAAAACAAGGTGATTTCAATCAATTAAATATCACGTTTCACATGATTTTAAGCCTTTACTTGGCTGCGATTCCCGACAGAGCTGCGCCTCACACCTGATGCGTTCAAGGACTGACAGGAAGTTGAAAATTTGAACGTTCTTTGGGTTTTTTTTTTTACAGATTTTCTGGCTCAGATAAAAGGTATTGAGGCTTCATTTGCTGCTTCAGAAAACGGTGCAAAATGGCATGTTGTGATTTGTTAAACCAACCATACTAAAGATGTAAAACCCGTAAAAGGAAATCGGCTAAATGTTTCAGCTTTATTGACAGTAAAATCAGCTGAACGTCTTGCACGTGAGGACTGCAGTTTTCTTTATTCTTTTTCCATTTGAGTAAATGACGACACAAAAAGCCTTACGTCGTTTTCTCTTCTTGTCTCAGGTGTGGAGACTCAATATGCTTTTATATATTATTGCTAAATGCTCACATTTAAAGCAGAATTCAGCTCCTTTCTTAGGTTTCTTGCATGTCCCAGTGCTTTAATATGTGTTCACACAGCTGCTGGTTTATCCATGTTGTCATCCACCTTCCACTCAGAGTGTGTGAAGAACTAAATTACACTTCAATCGTGCGCATTTCAGTAAAGATCTGATTCTCGGTGCAATAAAAACCAAACGCTGCTTCGTTGAGGTGTGAGGCTTTCAGGTATCGATGCAGAGTAAAAAGCACTGTTTGACTGTGTGAAGCTTCAGTGTAATCTCAGGTGTGTGTCTATATATGTGTGTGTGTGTGTGTTGGCTGCAGGGAAGACAGTGGTGTCTCGCTAATAAGAAGCCAGTCTGACAGCAGTCTGACAACCTCCTGACAGACAACAGCCCAGCTTTGTGCTGAGTTACTAGAATATTCCTGGCATCTCTCGCTCGGGGGTTAACTCCTGGGACACAGAAGCAGCACTGAATCAATTTAGATTTTTTTCTCTCTTTTTTTTTTGCGGATTCTGAGATTTCTCTCTCGCTTCAAATATGCTCTTTCAGCCTGACAAACAACAGCACGAGTCACTATTAATGGGAAATATTTGCTCTTTATTGAATTGTCAGGGTCAGACACTCGAGGCACATCGACACAATGGATGAATACTCACCTTTCCCCCCCCCCCCGAGGCTTATATAAGAGCTGCTTATATTGCGAGCCAGAAACCCAGCAGACAATGTAGCTGTAGAATTGAACCACACAGAAATCTACATTGTATGCCAGGTTCAGGACGAAGCAAAGGTTCTCCTCTGAAAGGCTTTTCATCGCGTGCGTCAATTAGCACTTCAAAATTTCTGCCACTGGATGGTTTATTAGCTCCAATCAAGGACGTTCAATGCAAAAGAGAGTAAAGCAGAAATAAAAGAAGAGGAAGAAGAAAAAACACACACACCAAAAAAAAAAAAAAAGCCTTGACAAGGGCCCCTTGTGGAGTTGTGACACAGAGAACATCCTGTCTGTGGGGTCACAGGATGGAGCCCTCCTGACGTCGCGGCCAATCAGCAGGATTGGAATGCGCCACCGGCCAATGGCGGGGCGGCGGGCACGCTCGACCGGGAAGTAGGCAGAGCCGTCGGAGACCCAGTAGCCAGATGTAGCTGCTGATTGCTACACAGGATCTACACTGCCTACTGAGCAACTGACAGCAGCCGGGGAGCCGCCGACCGTGAAAGGGTTGAGGGGGAGACTCCAGTCTGCAAAAAGAGACAAAAAGAGAAAAAATTATAAACACACATGTTGAGGAATCAGGGGGGGAGATGATGCAGGGACAGAGGAGGGGAGGAGGGTGAAGATCAAGCAGCAGCAGAAGAAGGAGAGGAGCCCGAGGGAGGGGAAGGATATGGGAGATTATCTGCTGACGAACATCTCCAAGCGCGGCATTATCAGTCGCAGATTCCTGTCATTCTTTCCCATCAGCCCCGAGGCGTGACAGGCAGAGGCCACCGCCACGCCGGCCTCAGCGCTCAGCCCACAGCAGCTCCGTCCTAATAACCTCCACACAGGTGACGGAGGCGGAGGAGGCGGATAAAGCGGCTGATCTTTTCTCTCGCTCTTTTTTTTTTTTTTAATGCGAGTCGAGCTCCGCATACCTGAGGCCTCGTGACTGTATTGATCAAACATGGTCCGACCAGCTGATGGTCACTTGACTTCAATTTCTTTTTATTAAGGGAAATGTGCTGGCATCTCTCCCTCCATTCTCCTGCCTTCTCTTATTGCAGTTTTGATGACAAAGATTAGGAGAAGTTTCAGCTGTTTTTTTTTTTTCTTTTTGCTGCTTTGAGTTGCGTCATTTATCTTTAAATTTCTGCGGCGGCTCCAGCGACTGACTCTGGGTGTGAACTGCAGGTTAAAAGGTATAACAGAGCGACTGCGCCCCTGCTGAAGCTTTACCCTGACAGATTTGAAGACGTGTAATAGGGAACGTGGCCTCGGGCTCTTCTCTTTGCTGCAGGGAAGACAGTTTTCTAACAAAGATTCAGGCGAGGAGGGGAAATGGAGACGATAATGTTGTTGCTGCAGAAAAAAGAGACGTTCTCACCTCTCCGGCACGGCTGGAAGCATCTGTGCAGGACCTGAAAGAGGCGAAGAAACAAACAAATCAGATGTTGCTCTGCAGAAAATAAGACCAGCTGTACGTTAAAGCTGAACCTATGGTGTGGCATTAACAGGTCCAGACCGGCGAGCCTGAGTAAGCTCACAGGGCTGCAGATAAGGTGATAAGCTCTTCTATGTCTTATCTCTGTCTTTTTTTCCACGCTTTGGTGATGCTGCCGCCGCCGCGAGGCAGAGGGGGGGCGAGTGTACATAAAGCATTCGGGTCATTTTTCCACTGGAAGCTGGAGATGACAGAGGAACTGAAACTCTCTGACAAATTTGAGTTTTTTAATGAAGCAACACCAGCCCATCCGAGATCGGTGCAGCGTTTGAGGAACAAAATTCAAATTAAAGCATTAACTTGACTTCCTCTGCTAACCCGTCAGAGCTCTTAAAAAACCTATCTTTAAATAATCACCAATATTTCACCATTTAGCAAAGCCGGAAACTGCCAAAACTGAAAAAGAGTGACGGATTTTCAACTTTCCGACGGTCTTGAACGACTCATCTGTGATGCGCCGTTCCATTCTTTACGTTTAATTTAAAACTTCAACGAAAAACTAATTCTTTGCACGAGCCAGATTCTGTAAAAAACAAAAAAATTTGCTCCCCTCAGGGCAAAAGGGAAGCCAATGCTGACTCGACTGCGACAAACAGTCACGCAACAACAATTCAGAGAATTTTAGCCTGAACTGCAGGCTGTGTTTACACAAAGCAGAGACGACTTATGCAAGTAAATGCAAGTAGTAAAATATTTATAGTATGTAGAGTGATTTTTTTCCCCCCACTGTTGGTAATAAATGTAGAAAATGTTAAACTGCCTCCTTCTAGTCATGGTTGTTCTGTTTCCATAGAGCTGCAGAACTTTCTATCGCAACGAAAAATGACAGGAGCAAAAGAAAAAACACCCAGAAGCTGCTTAGAGGTTCCGAGGGTTAATTACAAGCGGTGGTACGGCGTGTTGCAGTGATTAAACCTCGCCATTCTCCACAGTCTGAAGCTTGCGTTTGTAGATATTCTCAGAATAACAGCAGCAATGACAAGAAGTTGCACAAATTGGAAGAAAAAATAAAAAAAGGGGGGGGAAGTAACACCGAAAAGAAAGGTTTGAATGATGTGGGGGGTTTTTACGAGGAGTTAAAGTGAAGGGTGCACTGGACCGAAGGTTAAGGGAGGTAGATGCAAGGAGGGGTGAGGCGCTGGGAGGCCTGAGGACGGGTGAGGTGGTGGCGGTGGCGGCGGCGGCGGTGTGAGGAGGGGTGAGGCCAGGCGTGCCATTCCATTCCTGCCTGCGCTGGGCAATTCTATTCCTAGAGTGTGGTGTATGGCAGTTGATGTGGGTTTCCTCTTAGCTGCCTAGAAGATGACTGGGCCTGACCACATCCACATTCACACACACACACACACACACACATATGCACACACACAAAGTGACAACCGGGCCCGCATACACAGCAAACACACAAGCACACGCATGCACAGACACACACCGAGGGAGGCAAAGAGGAACTGAATCATTACCCTGCTTTAGCCTCAAAGTAGGGGGTGACCACTGTACGAGTACAGTACGTGTGTGTGTGTGTGTGTGTGTGTCTGTCTGTCTGTGTGTGTGTGTGTGTGTGTGCGCGCGCAAGCATAAACGCTGCAGCATCGGCCCTGCTGCTCGTGTGCATGTGCTTGTTTGTTGCTCAAGTATGTGTGGGCATGTATGTGTGGGTGGGTGTGTAGGATGTGTGAGCTGGGTGTGGATGCATTCCCTCGCTCCATCTTTAAAGTCCGCTACTGTTGCAGCTCCGGCTTCATGAGCTGCACTCATTCTTCCTTCCGAAGAGAAGAGGAAAATTGTGCCGGCTCACGTCTGAGAAACAAAATTTGGACTTTTAGAAGCGAAAAACGCACTTTTCTAGTCGCTCTCTTTCACTATAATGAGTGTATTCAATGCAAGAAGGCACCTTTTTGTGACGACTAATCGATTAGTTGTCAGCTGTTCCATTAATCACCAGTTACTCTGACTGTTCGATTACCATGCTACCATATAGCACTACTATCACCTCAATATAAGCGGTCATTATATTGCACTTACTGCCAGTGTACAGAGGCTGATTTATATATATTTTGCTTTATTTATACTGTATTTTAATCCTTTTTTTAAAAAAATGTATGGCACTAACACGAAGGTGAGAGAGAAACGTCGGTTCCTCTGTATGTCCTGGATATTTAGAGAAATTAACATCTAATAACATCTTGTATTTTATTCTGCCTACGTAAGTTTCAGAGGAAAAAAAAGATCAAATTGCAGCTTCTTAAATGTGAATTTTCTGGTTTCTTTCCTCCTCTACAACAGTCAACTGAATATCTTTGGCGTTGTCAACAACACAAAGCATTGAAGGACGTCATCTCGGGCATTTTCGGAAGCACAGGTTGACATTTTCATCACTTTCTGACATTTTGTGGAACAAAAAAAGCTAATTGTTATTGTTCACTGCAGCCCTGTTTTTGCAGGAACTTTAGGACACTTACGGAAAGGCGGCTTTTAACCTCAGGAACTCGTGAACATTTACAGACTTTTTATGTCGATTGCAGTGTCGGAACCGAGAGCTTGTGCACCAAAACTACTAAATTAAATAGTTATTAGACGTAACTTCAGGTTTACACAGGCAATCGAACGATAGAGGTTTGTTGCGGTCAGATATATGATCAATTTCAGCGTTGATGGTTGTGCGTAAGGTCGCTCCTCTTTTCTCCGCTAAAAAAGGTTCTACGGATGCAGTTCTTACAATCGGAACATGCACAAAGGTTCACATCATAATAAAAACGATGCACAAGTTTGAGCAGCACTTGACGTTTCACAGATACGCAAGATGTTTGCTGGACAGGCCGGAAACAAGCACAAAGGTTTGGGTGGAAAACGGCTTCTAGATCTACAAATTTTCAGGAGAAAATCTGCCCATTTATGCTCAACACGGATCTTAGAGTCTCAGCAATTTCGATGTACGAACTGAAAGCGAACAATCAGACGTCGCACCATTCAGCATGGTTTTTGCCGACCCAGAGAGATGCTTAGTCTGCAAGTCCCGTAATGCGGCGCTCACCGACCGACGGCTTTGCCACCAATTAAGCCGTTGCTCCACGAGGCCGGCAGCCAATCAGATATCGGTTCTCGGCTCCCCAGGTTCCAATAGACCCCGGCCCGAGAGTCTAATTGGTTGTGATGGCTGAGTGAAAGCCTCCAAGCAGAGAGGGGAAGCCAATCGCCGGGATTCTGCGGAGACAGGGGTTATGGAAGCTCGGCATTCCCTGCCACCTCTGTTCGCTGTCCAAAGCCATTCCCAGTCCCAGAATATTCCCCTTTGCTAACCAATGGATGGCCCCTGCCAGACAGACTGCTGAAGTCACTCTTCTCCCCCCTCCTCTTACAGCTTCTCCCCCCTCTCTCTCACTTTCTATCCTTATTGCAAAGTGAGGAGATGAAACGGGCTTCACGTGTAAAAGGAGCCCGAGCGGTTCCTCCGGGTGCTGCCGAGGTGGCTGTCGGTGGAGGTGAATACTGAATCCAGGCTTCCAAAAGCGGAGAGCTTCTCCAGAGGGAGCCCCAGCCTCGAAGCGGCCCCCAGCCCCAGGCTCAGCCCCCAGGCCGAGAGAGAGAGAGAGGGATGTCTGCACGCTCTTCCAGGGGGCTGGACTGATGGGAAAGAGCTGGCGAGATGACCAAGGAAAGCTAACTCCCTCCTCGAGCTGCTTTATGAAGGCCTGGCAAATATGCAGAGAGCCGAGAAAGGAGGCGAAAGGGAGAGGAGGGGCGGGGGGAAATATAGCTATAGAGAAAGGACAGGAGGATGAAAAGTGCCTCCAAAGTCAGCGTCAGGGCACTTTGACTTTTGTTGGGTCACAGGGTTTAAGCAGCGCTGCAGCCCTGCAAACACGGCCGTAAATCTGCTTCATTAGTCCCAACACAAGGCAACGTAGAGGCTATAATGTTATAATGTGAGCTCTGTTTGAGAGAGGTACAACCTGGCTACTGATACCTCCACCGCCTCCACCCTAAATACTAACACACTCATTGATAAATAGCCCGGAGAGGCCGACGACTCGAGGCTGAAAAACTGCCGCTGCTGCTGCTGGTGAAACTATCAGACCTCCGTTGTAGCCGTCGTCTTTTAAATCTTCAGAGCTGCTTGTTTTAATAATCCTGCTGATCCTTTGGGACTTTTGCTGCAGAAGTTGCGTTGCAAAAAAAAAAAAAAAAAAAAAAGCTACATGACTGCACTTCCTTATTGAGCCACTTTGAATAATCAGGCCGGCTGAGTCATCGTGTTAACTGATTACCTTTGGAAAACAAAAGGAACACCTTAAAAACGCAGCCTTGCCCATTGATCCTGGTTTTCCATGACGTGAATCCGTCTTCACACACACTCTCTCACACACTCACACACACACGCATGCACGCACATACTGCCGCTTATTGGAATTTAGCGTGAGGCCCAGGTAGGGGAAGCTTTGCCCATATATGAGCAAAGGAGGAAGCAGGCCAGGTGTGTGTGGTTAGTACACCGTTGGAGCGAGTGTTTCTTGAGTACACACACACACACACACACACACACATATAAAAGACGACACAAAGGCAGTAACGGGCTTCTCGTTTCTGCTTTTAGAGCCGGTGACGTCGAAGTTATGCCGCTAAGCTTTTAACTCTGCGATCGGCCCCGTGAATGACAGACCTGCGCAAAGTGACTTGTTGCTGCATAAACAAAGACGAGTCATGCGAGAAAAAGGAAAGTCGGGCAAAGAAAAGAAGGAATGAGTCGAGTCAAAGTCAAAGAATGCGGTTTCTAACTAAACTGTGCCGCCGGTGACTTATGACTCTCCAGCTTCTTTTTTTTCCCGCCTCTCTGAATCAACCTTTCACCTGATACACATGAAGCACTGATTCGCATCGGATCCGTTGTATCATCAGGTGCGTCACTTATCAGAGCAGAAGCTGTAAAATCAACGAAACTAAATAAAAACTGTCCGTTTATTATTGAGGAATGAAACCTGGATGCAAAAGCTGGATTTGTAGGAGCGCAAACTTTTACAGGAAGGAGCGCCGACTGTCCTCAATACATCTCAGCACATCTGCAAACATTAATCGAACCTTGCAACAATCCATCATTATAAATTAACTGCTGTGTTAATACACCTATTTTTTCCGCATCTTTATCTTTAGTCACGTTTTGACATGTCTAGGGGTTTATTTTCTTATTTCTGCTTAGTGAAAACTATATAAAAGTCAGGCAAAATGATCTATCTATTGAGTCTCGTGCTTGACAGGTAATTTCAGTCACAGTTCAGATGTATTCTGCACACAGATGGACAGACTTAGTATTGTTCTGGCTGTAATGTGAAGGTCAATTATGTGGTTGATATGCTCTCATTTGACCAGTTTCTCATTGGTTGGACAATTTTTGGTGTTTTTTTCCCCCAGAATGAATCCATTTATTTAACTTTCACGGCTTCAAACTGACGTCAAAGAGGTCATCTGTTTGGCTGCGTTTGGTTCAAACCGATGGCCAAACAGTCGAGTGTAAACTTTGCAAACAGCAGTTTTTTCGTATCCGGATAATCTGAAACCAGCAGCGAACTTGTCTGTTATCTTCGTCAGTAGTTCTCTGCTGCAATCACCAGTTGTTACAGTTCCAAGATGACTTACTGTTCTGCTAATACGAGCGTTTTGCATTTATATAGAATTAGGCTCCTGCTTGAAGATTAGGTTCGATTTCAGTCGACCGAGACTTTCTTTGAATACAGGCCTAAAAATGACCTTTTGTTCCATTGGTTTATTCATGATAGAGAAAGACCTTATTTTTAAAACGCCCGCATGTTCACTCACAACAAGATTTTCTTTCATCAACTGCAGCCCCAGTAAATAACGCAGTAAAACACCAATAAAATCAGTGTTTCACAGCAAAAAGAAAGCAGAGAGAATAAAGAAAAATGTGTCTGAAGGGAATCCAAGCAAGAAAAACCACTTAGACAACACGTTGACTGCACCGTGTTAGAAAGTGGTTTCTAGGAGTCTTTAGAAAACCTTGGAACTGGACTTATAACCAGTCGATGGGTTGAAGAGTTGGTAAGACTTCAGGTGACCAAGACAGTAGAAGACAGTTTAAACCAGTGATTCCCAGCAAAAAGAAAGCAAAGAGAATAATGACTGTAGTGTGCAAGAAAATGGCTTGTAAGGGTCTTTTTAAAAAAACAACTGATTGGTAAAAGAGTCAATTTCAGTCGACGAAGACCCTCTTTGATTGAATACACCCCTAAAATCGACCTTTGTTCATGATGTTTTTGTTAAAATTAATTTTAAAACGCCCACAGTTGCCCAAGATTTTCTTTCACTGACTGCAGCCCCAGTAAATAACGCAATGAAATACCACCAAAACCAGTGTTTCACAGCAAGAAGCAAGCACAGGGAATAATAAAAGTTGTGTCTGAAAAGAGTCCAAGCAGAAAAACAACACAGTGACTGCAGTGTGTGAGAAAGTGGCTTGTAAGGGTGAAAAACAGGTTTGAATGGGATTTATGACCAATTGATTGGTTAAAGAAGGCGATTTCAGTCGACGAAGACCCTCTTTGGTTGAAAACTGGCCTAAAATCGACGTTTGTTCATGATTTTTAAAATAAATTAATTCTAAAACGTCCACAGTTGACCAAGATTTTCTTTCATCGACTGCAGCCCCAGTAAACAACACAGCGAAATACCATTAAAACCAGGGATTCCCAGCAAAAAGTAAGCAAAGGGAATAATGAAAGTTGTGTTTGTAAAGAGTCAAAGCAGAAAAAGGGTTTTTTTTTATTTTGAAAAATGGATTTGAATTGGATTTATGAGCAACTGGTTGGTTGATGAGTCGATTTCAGTTGACCACGACTTTGTTTGGTTGAACACAGCCCTAGAACCGACCTTTGTTACACCCTATGTTCATGATTTTTTTAAAAAATGAACATTAAAACACCCGAAGTTGACCAAGACTTTCTTCCATCGACTGCAGCCCCATTAAATAATGCCGTAAAATACCATTAACACCAGTGATTCCCAGCAAAAAGAAAGAAAAAAGAATAATGAAAGCCGTGTCCAAGCGAGACATTTTGCAGAAAAACTATTGAAACAACAAAAAAAATCAACATGCTGACTGTAGAATGTGAGAAAACCCTAAAAATTCATATAAAATCAGCCAAAATACAGCCTTAATTCTTCTTGATGCATTTGAATGTTGTTCTTTTTTTTCTACTATCATCTAAGATTCAATGCAACAACCAAAACTTTCCATTAATGCTCAGAAGGAGCCTCGGCTGGTTTGCTGAGTCGATTCCTGCCAAGTAGGACAGAGCAGGGCAGGGTTCACCGTGTAGGCAGCGTGATAAGCCAAAGGGCAGATTCCACGCTAATCTCCACCAGGGAATTTAATCTCTCTCATCAAGATACCTGCGATGCATCTCGCCGCCAATCTCCCCCGCTATCGCCCGCTCGCACCGGAAACGCCGCCTTGATAAGAGCCGACGGATCCTTGCGCTCCAACATGACAGTCCCCTTATCAGCGCCTCCCTCCATCACACCTCCTGCTACCATAAACTACAGTCGCCTTCTGGGAGGGAGTACAGGCAGTAATCTTTTCTGGTGGAGCCGAAGGAGCGGCCGTCATTGTGTCGCAGTAAAACAAAGATTGTGTGCAGGCCTGTGCGGCTGCTGGCAGCGCCGACGTGGTGGTGGTGGGTTCTGGTGGCTCCATGGCCACACACACTGAAAACCCTTCTGCCTCTCAGAGATTATTCTGGTGGCTGCGACAATCTCCCACCATCAACAGACTGACAGCGCTGCTTCCTTTGCATTTAAATACAGGAAACTTCCCTCTCAAGTTTATCCAAGTGACTCAAAAAGAAGCGCTGCACTGTAAAAAGTAGTGTTTCGATTAAATCTCACTGATCTCTCTGCTTTGCTGGATGCACTTATGTGGAATTTAACGTTGTCCCTTTAAATGGGTGTTTAGATTGTAGCTAAAATTTGAAACTCAACCGCTGTTTTCTTAAAAATAAAACAGAAATCCTGTTTAAAATCTATTATCAATGGCAGAATACTGTGATGCTCAAAAACTGGTGAAAATAACAGCAAATGTATGTAAAATAGTGAGATTTTTAAGCAGATTTAAACAGTAAAATGGACTATTTTTACAGCCAAATTTCGTAAACGAACGAATTACCATTTGTAAGAGACACTTAAACTTTTAAATAAATTTTCATTGCTCATTACTCACATTTTTTCTGTACAATAACAGCAAATATTTGTAAGATAATTACATTATTTTGCTGATTTAAATACAGTAAATAATATGTAATTTTAATCGCCATCAGTAAAAATAAAGGCGCTGAAGTTTGAGACAGTTTAAAAGAGATATTTCTCATTTTTAAGTGTTCAATATAAATTGTTTTTAAATAAATATCAAATATCTGTAAAATAATTATATTTTTGCAGATTTAAATACAGTTAAAATAATTAGTTTTTATGGTCAAGCACAGTAAAAGAACGAATTACAATTAGTAAAAACACATGGGCCGAATGTTTAAATATTTAACGTTTTATATGCTTAATATGCATATTTTTTCTTTCTAAATAACAGCAAATATCTATTTTAACAATGATATTTGTAGCGGATTGAAATACAGAAAAAAAAATAGTTGTAAAAGAACAATAAGGGCTTAAGGGTGAGACAGTTAAATTATTTAATGCTTATTATACGTAATGTTTCTCTGAAATAACAGAAAATATTTATAAAACAATTATAATTTTTGATGATTTATATACAGTAAATATTTTGTAATTTTACAGTCCAATGCTGTAAAAGAATGAATTAGCATTTCTAAACACACAGGCTGAAATATTTACCTTTTTAAACACTTTATATCATATATATATTTTCTTTCAAATAACAGCAAATATCTTTTTTAATAAGGATATTTGTAGCAGATATAAAATAATGAAGGAATTACCATTTGTAATGAGCATTTTAAATACTTATTATCCATAATTAATAATACACAATTTTCTTTCAAAGGATGCCAAATATCTGTGAAATAATGACATTTTTTGTTGATCAAAATGCAGTAAAATAGTGTAATTTTATTGACGTGGGCGCTTTTGACAATTTTGTTCGGTTTCTTTTTACAGTCGCATGTAAGTTAATCCTTGTTTTTCTGTGATTTTTACTAGGTTTTGTCTGTAAATTTAATAATAAAACATGGAAAAAAATCATTAAAATAACAGTAAAAACATTCAGTTTTTAGAGTGTAATCATTTTCCATTTTGGGGAAACAAATACTTAAGTTGGGAAATTGAACTTTTCCTTTTGTTTGAGAGGAATCTAACGTAAACGAGTGGCATTAATACGACTTGTTGTCTTAACTTGTCATTTAATTCCCGGTTGAGGCATTTCTTCTTGCAGTGTTCAGGCCTCCTATTACATGACAAGTGAGTAATGGTGGCTGCAGAGAGCGTCGTCTTAGTCACACAGAGTGGGAGATAATTTGAAGAACAACAGCCGGGCAGACAGCCACCACTTCTTTTTTTTTTTTTTCAAGTCCACAGCTTTAAGACACACTCCCACTGTTCGGGTTGTGACTAAGCCTGGCTGGGAGAACACATGTCACCCAGAACCACCGATTCACACACTCCGGTGCAGCTTTAAGAGGTGGTAACCAGGAGATACGGCAGCGGCGGCGGCGACGAATGAATCTAAACATCGGCGCTGCGATGCTGTCGTCACTCCAGCTCGGGCCAATCGCGTCGGCCGGCCGCCGTGTCCATTCATAAAGAAGCCACACGGCGCTGTCCATGCCTTATGATATTGTATCCCCACCACCACCACCCCAAACCGCCTCCACCTCCACCCAGCCTCAGTTCATTCATGCCCTCTGCTGCAGAAGGAGTGGACTGTGTCGGGCGGAGGTGGGGGCTGAGACACAGCGTGACTGAGGCGGCGAGAGGAAGTGGAGCCTCTGTACGAAAAAAAAAAAAAGCCTATTAACCACAAAAAACCTATTTTAGTCACATGGCTTCAACATCTCGGATGAGGCTCTGTCGCTGCAACACGCCAAGCGTACACTGCGCCTAATCCCCAGCCCTGAACGTCAGCCAGGCTGTGTAACGGTGAATCAGCTCTTCTGTAATCACGCTGTGAGGTAACGACACAAATGTAGGTGATCGGGAAGAAAAAAAAACACCAAAAAAAGACCCATCAGACTCCACTGACAGCCCACAGACCGGCACTGTTCCTATTAAGGATCTGGGAGCAGTTTCTCAACCTTAACTTGTAACATATGATATCCATCAACAGCAGCAGCAGCTCTTACTTTCCTCTTTTTTTTTTTCATTCTTTCTTTTTTCACTTACCCGTCTGGGTGAGAGTTCCTCCCGGCGCTGGAATCAGGGAACCCCCCACTTCTTCCCAGCGTCCCGGTGTCCTTTTCTTTAAGTTTCTCCTCTTGTTTCAGCAGCTTCACAGAGGGGAATCCTGCTTCCCCCTTCACTTTGGGAGTGAAGAAGAAGAAGAAGGAGAAGAAGAAGAAGAAGGAGAAGGAGAAGAGGCTATTGGGTAACAACTTCTCACCCACGTCACTGTCCACCACGGCAAGAAAAAAAAAAAGGACTCGTTCGACTCCTAAAAAGATTTCATCCTTACATGTCTCCTCATCTTTTTCTTTCCCCCCTTGTCTTTTTTTTTTTTTTTTTTTAAAGCCTCCTCCCGTTGCATTCTTCTGAGTGTAATCAGTAACAGGCTTAAAGTGACAGCAGCAGCTACATAACCGGCTTTCTCCCTCTCTGACTTTCTCACACAGTTTGTGAGGCTCCCTCTGGGCTAAAGGTGCTTTCCCAGAGACAACCACAGCAGCCGTTAAACTCCCTACAAGCCCAGCTAAACCTGCCACTATCACATGCTTCACAGCAGTCCTCTCTCTCTCTTTAAAAAAAAAAAAAGCCTAACCCTCCCCTTCTTTCTCTCTCTGACACTGTCGGATATACTCTCTCCAACACATGCACTCTCAGGGACCGACGCCGCTCGCTCTTATACCGTTTGGCTGCCGGAGGGGGCCGAGCTTGTTTGCGGCGGAGGGCAGTGTCCTGTTACACAGCTCTCAATTGAGGTTAGGAAGAGGACATCCATTGAGAAAAAAAAGGGAGAGGAGGGGAAAGGAGGAAGGAGGGGGAGAGGGAGGAGGAAAAAGAGCGTAGGGCAAGCCTCTCCGGCGTTCTTCTTTCTGGGGTCTTCAAAAGCAGGAAACTCCCCTGCCGGAGAGGGACCCGGCTCTAAATAAGGGAAAAGGAGGCTCCGCTCAGAGGGGACGTTCTCCACCCAAAACACCCACAACAAAACGCCGCACGAGCATCAGCGTCTCGGCTTATCTCCTTCAACCGCGATAAACTCTACGTGAAAAAAGAAAAAAAGGAAGGCTGATTGCGACCACAAAGAGAAAGTACCGGAGCTCACAGGGACCGGACGGGCCCGTAAACAAGCCGGCAGCCCCGCGGCACCGCACAAGAAAGTACCCGACTTCACCGAGTATTCAAAAGTTATGTTCCCACGTTTTCGCTCACTGTTTGGTTAGGTTTAAGCACCAAAACTACTTGGGTAACGAGCAACAGCATGATGACCACAGCTTCTAAAAGGAAAGTACCTGACTTCACTAAGTTCCCAAAGATCACATTCCTACATAACTAAACTTAATTCTTTTCGCTCACTGTTTGGTTAGCTTCAGGCACCCAAACTACTTGAGCAAAACCACGATGGCGACAACTGTTGAAAGTAATGTATTTTCGCTCACTGTTTGGTTAGGTTTAGGCGCCAAAACTCAGCTACTAAAAATAATGTACCTGAATTCACCGAGTTCCCAAAAAATTAAGTTCCTAGGTAATTAAACTCAATTTATGTTTTAAAAGAATTTCGTTTTTGCTCACTGTTTGGTTAGGTTAAGGCACCAAAACTATTTGGGTAACGTGCAACTCCATTATGACCACAACTTCTAAAAGGAAAGTATCTGACTTCACTAAGTTCCAAAAGATCACATTCCTACATAACTAAACTTAATTTGTTTTTGCTCACTGTTTGGCTAGTTTCAGGCACCAAAACTACTTGAGAGACACTGCAATGAACACAATTGCTGAAAAGTCCCCCCGCCCCCAAAACTACATTTGTATACAGCTAAACTGCATTTATGTTTGAAAAAGACTTATTTTATACCTAAAAATTAAGTTCACGAACACCTACAGTGCATATATGTTTTGAAAGATATTTGTTTTCGCTCACTGTTTGGTTAGGTTTAGGCACCAAAACTACTTGGGTAACAGGCAATACCACGATGACCACAGCTACTTAAGTTCATTGAATTTCCAAAACCTATGTTCTTACATAACTAAACTCTGTATACATTTTAATACGATTTTGTTTTCGCTCACTGTTTGGTCTGGTTTGGGCTCTAAAACGCAGCTGTCGAGTTCCCAAAAAATGCATTCCTATATAGCTAAACTGCATTTATGTTTGAAAGAGACTTATTTTCTATCCAAAAAGTACGTTCTTGAACCTACAGTGCATATATGTTTTGAAAGAAATTTGTTTTCACTCACTGTTTAGTCAGGTTTAGGCATCAAAACTCAGCCAATAAAAATAATGTACCTGAGTTCACCGAGTTCCCAAAAAATACATTCCTACGCAACAAAACTAAATACATTCTGATTATGTTTTGAAAGAAGCTTTTTTTGTACAAAAAACAAAAGACTTATTATTCCTTGACCGTAATTTCATTTTCGATCACTGTTTGGTTAGGTTTAAGCACCAAAACTACTTGATTAACATGCAACCACATAATGACCACAACTACAAAAAGGAAAGTACTTGAATTTGCAACTGCATTTACTTATTTTCTGTCAAAAAATTATGTTCTTCAACACCTAAACTGCATTCTTAAAGAAAGGGGAGTTACATTCAATGTGAAAGAATTATTTCATTTTCGCTCACTGTTGTTCCTCAGTACCCTTATAGTGCATGAAGTGCCATTTTTTCTTAACCTAAGTCGGCAACACTTAAAAGATTGAGGTTCACATCTTGTGTGTTACTGTTATCCTTAGATGTAAATTTCATTTTCGCTCACTGTTCGTACAAGTTTAGGAAAGTTTCCTGATTTGGTTGCCGCCGTCGGTGTCTGACTGTGGTGAGCATGGAAACGGTTCCAATTTAAAATCCGACATCATGAGTCAACAGCAGAACCTTCACCCAGGAGACCGGAGATTTCATCATTGTTAGAAAATTAAATGGTTAGGTTTAGGAAAATCTCACGCTTTGGTGACACTTTCACAATGATGACTACTTGCTGGAGGCTTTGTTTAGCTTTAGGCACCAAAACTACGTATTTTGGTTTAAACACAACCCTTTCGCAACATGTGTGGAGCACATTCTCCATCTTCTGGGTTACAAAAGTGCCGTATCACCTCACATATGATTGTAAGATATGTTGATTAGAACCACATTAAATGCACTGAATGCAGTTTAAAGGTCATTTTTGGCAGGCAGGGCTGAATACAACAGACACCAGCGGGCGAGAGGACTTCATGTTGCCCCCTAACTCAGATCTCCTGACCTGAACCTGCCCCCATCCTCGGTTCACCACCCTGCTTTCCCCTCTCGTATCCCCCCGGCTCTCACCTACATCCTGCCATTCTGCCTCACTTCTGTTCTCTGCCACGCCACCGCTGACAACCACACCTATGAACAGTCGCCGCCCCGCCTCGCCCACCCTGCCGCTGTGTGTGTGGGGGTGGGCTGGGTGGTTTTTCAATGGGAGTCTTGAACTTAAGGAATCGCATAGTTGGTTTGTTACTCACAGGAGGCCATGTGACTCACCAGAGGCCATGCTGCACCCATGCTACGCTCCCGTTACACATATTGTGGTGCACACTCGCACACAGTCATTGTCAGGCCCCATTCATAACTATTCAAATAACCTCAGTGAGTCATGTAACGAGCCGGGTTAAGTAATATTTGACCCATATACACACTTTTTCTATTCTGCCTTGTCTCCCCCCCGAGAGCTCTCCCGACATGCAGAACATTTAGGAGGTAAAACTGATTCATCTCAAAAGAAAGAAGCCTTTTCTCACCTCAGCAGGGATCTCACAAGTCCTGAGTGGAAACCTCATCCTCCTGCAGCTGTGGCCACATCGCTTGGATTTTCTGTTTGGAGCACAAAAAGAATTCTTTCTCAATTGATTGTTTCTTTTTTTAAAACCAGTCTTTAAATATCTACATTTGAGTATTGATACTTTTATGAAAATCCTGGTTTGACTGTTTGGTTTGGTTTAGAGGTTCCAAAAATGCATTTATATACAGCTAAACTATATTCGTTTTTGCTCACTGTTTGGTTAGGTTTAGGCACCAAAACCCAGCTACTAAAATCATATTACTTGAGCTCACTGAGTTCCCCAAAATGAAGTTCCTATACACCTAAACTGCATGTATGTTTTGAAAGAAACCAAACAGTGGGCTAAAACAGCTAGAACTTGGCTACAAAAATAATTTACCTGAGTTCCCCAAAACTATGCTCTCACTCAACAAAATTGCATTTATGTTTGGAAATTTTTTTTAATATATTTTCTATCCAAAAACGAAGTTCTTGAACACCTATACGGCATGTATGTTTTGAAAGTAATTTGTTTTCGCTCACTGTTTGGTGAAGTTTAGGCATGACAACTAGTTAGTTGGCAAGCAATGTCATGAAAACCACAACTGCAAAAAAGGTTCCTGAGCTCAATGAGCTTCCAAAAATTACATTCCTACACAGCTAAACTGTATTTGTTTTCACTCACTGTTTGTTCAGGTTTAGGCACCAAAACGTTTTGATTGGCGAGCAACACCATGATGACCACACCTACGAACAAGAAAGTACCTGAGTCCACTAAGTTTCCAAAAATTACGTTCCTACATAACTAAACGTTTTGAAAGAATTTGTTTTCGCCCACTGTTTGGTTAGATTTAGACACCAAAACTAGTTAGTTAGCAAGCAACTCCATGATGACCACAACTGCAAAAAAGAAAGCTCCTGAGTTCACTGAGTTTCCAAAAATGACAGTCCTACAAAGCTAAACTCTATTCATTTTCGCTCACTGTTTAGTTCAGGTTTAGGCACCAAAACTACTTGGGTAACGAGCAACAGCATGATGACCACACCTACTAACAAGAAAGTACCTGAGTCCACTAAGTTTCCAGAAATTACATTTTCACCAAACCAAATGTTTTGAAAGAATTTGTTTTTGCTCACTGTTTGGTTAGATTTAGACATCAAAACTCAGCTACTAAAAATAAAGTACCTGAGTTTACGGAGTTCTGAAAAATGCATTCCTACACAAATAAACTGCATTTATGTTTTGAAAGAGCCTTTTTTTCTTTCAAAAATAACAAGCTATGTTCCTGAACACCTACAGTGCATGTATGTTTTGAAAGAAATTCATTTTCGCTCACTGTTTGGTTCGGTTTAGGCATTAGCACTTTTTGATTGGTGAGCAACACCATGATAACAACAGCTACTAGCAAGAAAATACTAGTGTCCACTGAGTTTCCAGAAATGACATTCCTACATAACTAAAGGTTTTAAAAGAATTTGTTTTTGCTCACTGTTTGGTTAAGTTTAGGCACCAAATCTCAGCTGCTATAAGTAAAGTACCTGAGTTCCCAAAAAATGCGTTTCTACACAACTAAACTGCATTTATGTTTTGAAAGAGCCTCTTTTTAATTTCCAAAAATTAACAAGTTCTTAAGAACCAAATTGGATGTATGTTTTAAAATAACTTTGTTTTCGCTCACTGTTTGGTTAGGTTTAGGCACCAACGCTTCTCATCTCACCCCGTGATGACCTGTTATGAGAGGAGGTTTTTCTGTTTATTCTTCTAACATCTTCTATTTCTAACCCAGTTAATCGGCTTTAAACGGCTCATACAGCTGTTTGTTGTGTGTGGATCCAGAGACTTTGAGTGGGTGAATCACGGAGTGTCGTGTGTGGAAGGTTTCTGTATGTTCTTCAGTGTGTCGGATGTGGATCGGCGGCAGGCTGAGGATGACTCAGGGTGAGATCGGCTAAATGACTCCAGACCTGCCGACAGCCACCGGCAGCGTTAACCTGCACAGAGGGTTTCTTCTCTAGCGGCTCCGTCCTCCTCTCTCACACAGCTCTGTTAATTTTCCTCCAAATTGTTCTGAAAGCAAATCATATTCCTGAGTGGAGCCATTTTTTTTTTTTTGCTCTCTCCTGCCAAAAGCAGCGATCTGACAGATTATTCTTGATCTTGTTATTCAGATGCTCTGCAAGCCAGGGACAATGAGTCACTGGGAGAGAAATTAGTTTTATGCTTTTCGCTTTCTTTTGAAAGTGGGTAATTTCACGTGTGAAATGAAAAAAGTGCTGCGGTTTTGGCAAATTACACGTCGACAATTATCTAACCTGAAAACAGCTTCAGATATTAAAATCAAAAGCCTGATAGGAAAAATAAATTGCCATTGTGTGTTTAAAAAAAAAAAAAAAAAGAATTACACTTTAAAATCTCAGTTTGCCATTTTCACATCACGTGAGCTTCGGTTTGACATTAAAGGTTTGTGCTTAAGTTTGTCCCCCGAGAGTAAAGTTTCACAGTAACTAAGAGCTTTGCCATTTTAGAATGTGACTCAGTCTATTGTGGGCACAAACTGAGCGCCGCCCGCTCGCTTTCTCTGGGTGGATACGAGGGCGGAGATGTTTCAACACACATGCACGACGCAGGCGGGGGCCTTTCCTTCGTGCAGTCGCACAACAAACACACACACGCGGACACACACACACACACACACACACACACACAGGGACACACAATGGAGATTGCAAGTGGAAAGGAAGCTGGGGATTCCTGAGATTCCTGTGGACAAAAAGGTGTGAACTCAGGCAGCCGAGCGGCCTGGGAATTCTGCTGGGTTTGGCTTGAGAGGCAGTTTAATGGCTGACCAGAGTTTACTGGTGACACACGGAGAGGAGATAAAAAAGAAAAGAAAGAGCCGCAGAGATAAAGTCAAAGAATTCAAACAACAGGACACAGAGAGAGAGAATGCAGGAGGCGACAGTAAAACATGCTAAATGAGGTTTAGATGCAACAACATCTGCTAATACTGCAGTCATTTAAAGAGTAATGTGTGTGTGGAGTTTTGTCCCCTTCAGAGGAATAAAATAAACAGTGTGTTGTAGCTGCACCAGGTAAGAAAAAGTCTTTGCGACGCTGATGTTGCATTAGTTCTACCAGATAAACATGCAGGATGAAAAGACAACAGCTACAGTGAGTTTTGGCGTTGGAGTGTGAATGTGTGTGTGAATGGGTGAATGCGAAATGCATTGTAAAGCGCTTTGGATACGACTAAGGTAGAAAGAGTGGCATCTATACAAGTGCAGACCATTTACCATTTCCATGAAGTTTTGAATGAGCTCAGTCCTTTTCTCATAGCTGAGTGAATAAACAATCCTCCACAGTGTAAAACACAAACACTGACCGGCACAAGTCCAATTATTTTACTGTGTCTTATGTGGTTTTAATTGTTGATTTGTTTCTTAATTACTTTCTCAATTATTTTAATATTCATTCGGTCTGTAAAAAGAAAAATGGTAAAAAAAAAAAACGTCGCAGAAGAGGAAAGAAAATATTCAACTTTGAGAAGCTGTGATCAGAGAATTTAATTAGTTTTTTCATAATAAAAAGACTCACATTGATCAATCGATTGTCAGAGAGTTCGGCCATTCATTTATCAGTACATAACTAATAGATTAATCATTGCAGCCGCTGAACTGACCTAATGGAGACATATTGTTGTCAAATAGAGCTTTCTTTGATTGTTCTTTTACATGACCATACTTCTCACCGGTTGATGAATTTACCGTCTTTTAAAAAATCCTCCTGTTGCACAAAATCTCATTTCTGCAGCAGATTCGGAGAACGCCGAGTAATATTTTAGGTTTTCAACGAACAGTTAAATTTTTTTGCTGTAAGGTACGATTGTGGAATAACCTGTTGATTGTTTTCTTGGTTGGTTGATTAGTTGTTTCGTCCACAGCCTAAAGATATTCAGTTTTAATGTCATAAAGGAGGAAAGAAACCAGAGAATGTTCACATTTAAGAAGCTTCTGTTGGAGAAATTAACCGATTAAAGTGGTCGGTGATAAACTAAATAGTTGACAACTAATCAATCGATCAGTCGTTGCAGATCTATATTAGGCTACATTATGAAATGGAGCTTCTAAATTTGTATTTCTACCTTTATTGCACTTTTTTTTATTTCACCCTAACTTCTGAACAACCAGAGGTTTTCTGGCGTTCAGATTTAATAGTGAACATATTGATTAATCGCTGCAGCTCTAGTTTTAATGCAAAAAAAAAACCACATAATTAAACAACTAAAACATGCGAAGAATATCTAAAGGCACCATCAGCGCTTTATTTTAGCATTATTTATTTAAAGCTGTTGCTCCAAATTCATGAAAGCATTTTATTCAAGGGGTTTCTGTAGAATTTATACCCGACACTAATCAATAAATAATCTGCATAAATGAGAATTTTCTGACAGATGTTGCGATTCGATTGGTAGTTTAGTGAAGTCAGGCCTCAGTCCAGTGTTGACAGTGTAACAGATTTAAGATGTGTAATGGAGCGTTTAATACGTACGAGGAGGACGGCATGAATTGGTGAAAGGAATTACACACTGAGTCACACACGCTGCAGAGTGAACGAGGTGAGGCCAATGAATAAGAGGACTTGCGTCAGTCCAACTGCAGCGTGCATGATTCAGATTCTACATGTGGTGTGTGTGTACATGCAGTTTATATGAATTAATTGTGAAGATATGCATACAAATACACATTTGGGCTTTCACAGCAGGGAGATTTTCAAAGCGGGTTTCTTAAAAAATGCTAGATTTCTGGCGATCAATGACAAAAACAAGCTCATGCTTTTGTTCTGAATGGATTGTTGATTGTATTCGATTTATTTTTTCACACACATTTTCTTCTGTTTGGGTTTGTGCTTATTTTATTCCTTTTTAATGACATTGTTCACTTTAATGCTTTTATTTTGTAAAATCTTGTGGAAATATGATTTATACTGTTATTTATGAGTTACTGCGTGTTTTCTATTTTTTGTTTAGAACTTTTCTTTGTAACTTTATCAACATACTGCAAATAGACTGTAAATATTTTGTAGTTTTTTATAATAACAGATTAAAACATCAGACATGCTGCAAAACAAACAAGTATTCGTTCATGTCTATTTCTTGCTTTTATTTTGTAAAATCATTTTTCATAATTTTCATCACGTATTGCAAATGGAGATAAAGATTTTAAGATTTTGTAGGTTTTGATAATAGATTTTTAAAAGTGCGACAGCTGTAAAATGTACAAATATTTGTTCATTTTTTGCTTTTATTTTGTAAGGTCCTGCTGAAATATTTATATTCTTACTTATTTCGTACAAAGCTTTCTTTGTAATTTTCACCACATATTGCAAATAGACTGTAAAGTTTTTGTAGTTTTGATAATAGGAGTCTGACACGCTGTAAAACGTACGAATATCTGTATTTGTTCATTTTCATTTCTTGCTTTTATTTTGTAAGATCTTGTGGAAGTATGATTTCTGTTACGTTATGCTTATTTTGCACAGAACCTTTCTTTGCAACTTTCATCCTATATTGCTAATACATTAAAGATTTAGCAGCTTTAATAATAAGACATAAAAACAGGCAGATATGCTGCAAAACATACGATTTCATGCTTTTATTTTGTAAAATCTTGCAGGATATTATTTCTGTTATGTAATTTTTGTCACATGTTTGCAAACAGACTGTCCGGATTTTGCTATTTTCATAATAAAAGATATATTTTTTAAGTCCAACATGCTGCAAAACGTCAAACAGCACTGATCCACATGCAGCATAAACAACCTGCCTAAATGAAATAACGCTGGCAGCAGGACGCGTTTCCAGAGACGCACCTGTTTCTGCCAAGACTGAAGCTCTGATCGGTGACGGACAAGAACAGACATAAGGGTGACGTCGCTTCATTCACTAAAATGGACTCAAACACACAACCGCAAACCAACCAAGGACAGGGGATGGAAATATGGCCGCGGCCCCTCCACCACCCCCACCTCCACTGACTATATTAGGCCGCTCGCAAACACAACTGTGACGTCATGGTCACGCTGGGCCGGCATGACTCCGCGCCTTATCTCCGCCCGCCGTGACGTCACCCGGCGATAACCCCGGAGTTTAATGACACGCAGGGATTCCACAGCAGCGGCGTGCAGGAGCTGCTCCGCTGCGTTTTGGAGATGCTTGAATTTTTCCATTACTCGTGCAGGAGCCGCTAATTATATCACAAACAAATGCTTCTGTTGTGACACACCGGTTAGCTATTAGGTGCAGCTATTTAAAGCATGCATGGAGTGGAATTCATTTCTCTTTCTTCGAGGTCATCTCTATCTGTTGTGATGTTGCAACGACTTTAAATTTCTCTGTTATTTTATATTCCAAATCATTTTTGCACAGTGTTTGCTTGGTGCATGCTTTTTAGTTCATACTATCAGCGTTAGAAGGAGTAAATGCAATAATCGGGACACTTTTCTGTTATTTCTGACTATTTGATGGACAAAAAGTTCATTATTCTTTCATAAATTAAGTCCAAACGAACAAAAATGGTTTACAAAATATGCATATTTGATTATTTGTCATCTTTTTGGTGTCGGAAACTTCTTTAACCTGCATGAACAACAAATCTATATGCAGAAAAAACCCTGATATTTAAAACGTTATAGCAAAAATTAAAACCACAAAAGAGAAAGTAAAATATAATTAAAGATACAGAATAGAAGTGCAGGTTTGGTCTGTTATTTCTGACCATTGGATGAACAAACATGACTATTATTCCTCAGTGAATTAAGTCAGAAGTATCAAAAATGGTTTAAAAAAATCATTATTTTAGTACTGGAGATATCTCTAAGAGGCACGAAAAGTTTCTCCATATGCAGGAAAAACCTTTGTAAGTTTTAGTAAAATTAAACCAAAAAAGGAAACTAGAAACAGAAATGCAGATTTGGAGGTTTTCATTGCACACTATAGATCTGCAATGATGAATCAGTTAGTTGTCGACAACTAAATTATTCCTTAATTGTTTTAAAAAGCAATTAATCGTTAAAAAAAAAGTCAATTCTTTGATTGCAGCTTCTGAAATGTAAATATTTTCTGGTTTATTTCCTCCTCTGTGACATTAAACTGAATACCTTTGCATTGTGGACTAAACAAGACATTCAGTGAGGGCTTCGGGAAACGCTGATCGACATTTTTCACCATTTTCTGGCATTTTAAAGACCAAACATAACTAATCGATTAATCGAGGAACTGAGGTAGTTGCAGTCAAGTGTTAAAGACAATAAGAGGATCGGGTTCCATACGTCTTCATATACATGCAGTATAATATATCCAGAGAAGGAGGGTGAGCAGAAAGCAATGCGGGGCTTTAGGTAGTAAAGGGGCACCATGACAAAAACTTCTGTGCTGCTTAATGACCTGCGATTTGTTAAATCAGGCTGGGATCGTCTCAATAATTATCTAGCTTGCTCTGATTGTATTTGAGTTCGTCAATTGCTGATTGATGATGCTGCAGGATTGAGCACAAGTTTGTGTTGATGTCGATCAGCTAAAAATTGCCCTAAACCATTCCCATCTTAGGATTTGGACGCTCTAATGTCTAATGTGACAGCAGTGTAGAGATGCATCACCTACATGAATGCATAGTTGTGTTCCAGACCACATACTTTATCTTTCTAGTGCAGCTCCCCTCACAATCAGGGTACTGTTCCATGCAGTATGGACGCGCTGCTTCGTACGTGAAGTGTCACAAGACGCCGTGATGTAACTGCACAGAGGATTGTAGGTCAGAAACGCTGGAGAGGCATGTCGGCTTGCAAGCTGCAGAATCTGGCCGGATGCAGTCGGACACTCCGGTATTTTTAGCTCATTACATTTGACGTACGACGCGTTGTGACATACTGTATCTGTTGTACTCTGGATTTTATTAATTTATAAGGCTCGTACTGTTTTTTGGTTGATTCATTTCTTCTAATTTTACCAACTATTTTCCTGCTCGGCTACATTCTGAATGAGGCATGCGTGTAGTTTAAATGACGGTCGAATGAATAGACGAATGGATGGATGTTGGGCTGCTGTTCCATCCTATCATCCCGTAGCATTTCTAAATGGACATGCTTGTGAATTTTTAACAGAGACGTGCAGAATAAAATGACGTCACAGATGAGTCCCTCATTTACCAGCAACAAGTTGGAAACCTAAAGAGTTTGTCGGGTTTTTATTGGTTCTGACTCACATAAACGATCTAAATTTGCAGATTTTGCGATTTGTGGAAGTCTTCGAAGTTTTTTCCAACCAAAAATAGGACTAAAATTCCTAAATTTCACGAAATATTTAAAATATATACGCAACTCAGATTTCTAATTTCGTCTTCGGGGTTTGGTTGATTCATTTCTTCTAATTTTGCCAGCTTTGCGTTGTAACATTTTTAGCGTTATGGACGTTTCTTTTTTGTGCACCTGCGTCTTTTTGTTTTCCTAATCGGCTGCATTGTGAGCAAAGCCTCCGTGTCGTTTAAATCAAGGTCTAATAATGAACATGGCAGCACGGGTGTTGGTCAGCTGTTACAGACTGCATGACATTCCAGCGGTTCTTGTTTCGGCTGATGAACTTGCTCTCATTTTACTGACTTTGCCTTATGCAAGTTTCTTACTTGCGTCTTTTTATTTTCCGCATCTGTTTAGTTTACATCACAGTCGAACTAATGAACGAATGAATGGATAGAAATGGCAGCATGGATGTTGGTCAGCTGTTACAGGCTGCATGACATTCCAGCGGTTCTTGTTTCGGCTGATTAATATTTTTTCATCGTTGTGCAGGTCGACATCTCCTTATTCTCCTGCTCGGCTACATTCTAAATGAGGCGTCCATGTAGTTTAAATTACAGTTGGATGGATGGATGGATGGATGGATGGACGTGGTCACATGGACGTTATGTACGACAGCATTCCTTTAAAGGTCCCTGCTGGCGTGGCTCCATCCTATCATCCCTGCCCTGTGACTCCCTTTTCCTCCCCGTCCTCCCCCTTTCCTCTTCCTCTTCCCTTCAGAGGTGTCAGAGGAAAAACAGCCCCAGCACGAGGCTCTCTGTCTCCTCCACCGCCACACAACGTGGGCTATGTGAGGGCTGCGACTGGGCCGGCCGGCTGACTGACTGGCCCACTCACAGGATATAGGAGCTGCGATCGCTGCCAAGCCGGTGAGGGGTCACTCCGCGGAGAATGTGTTTGGACGACTGTCACCCTTGAGCTCCCCCGCTGGCCGCTGGAGCAGTGACAGCAGCAGCCGCCCTCGTCCTGACGCTGGGCTTCTTGTGAAACATTCCGCTCCGACCAGCGTTTCCTGCTCTCACTTCCCTCCCCGATCCTCGCCTGCCTTCCACATGCCAACGCTATAGCGTCCAGAGCTGCTCCACGCCCCCACCCCCCACGCCCCAGACTGGTGGACTCCCTCTGGGCTTCCTGGAGAACCACCTTCCATTATCAGAACAACCGGCCCGGCCCAGAAACGCCGCTGCTGAGCTCACTGGGCGTGACGTCCTGCTTTGCTGAAGCAGAACTAAAATAGCTCCAGGTACGCTCACCGATGAAGAATCTGGGGCGACATAATTAGTCTGATTTTAGGTATGACAACACCGGCTTCAAGACTTCTAATGAACCATTATGGTCTAAAGTAATGTGCAACTTTTCTAGTAACTGATAAATCCCTTAATTTTCTTTCAATCGCAACCGTTTTCACTATTTTCTAACCATTTATGGATCATATTAACGCAGACGTTTTCGCTCCTATGACATTTTTACCCACTGTGAGCTCATTTTTCATTTCAAATGTGAAGTCCTGGACCTCTGTGGAAACAGCATGCGATCAGCTGAATGTCTTACTCTGATTATTTACTTTACAAAAATTGAAAAAAAAACAAGGAATCTGAAATGTCCAAAGTGTCCACAGGTGCTACCAATGCTGGAAAAGAATGGTGCCTCTGCATGCTGAACATATTTAATTAGCTTCCACACTCTGCTTTGTGTGAACACTGCCTGCAGTTCAGTCGAAAATTCAGAATTCTTGGAAGAAGACTGTTGGTCACAGCTGATCCATTAATAGCTTCTCAGTTGCGTCGAGGAGAGCAGAATTTTTTGTTTTTTGCAGAATCCGTTTAGCGGAAATGCTTTTTTTTGTCCTTAATTTTTATCGGCGACACATAGAATAAAACGATTCCACGATTTTAAGCTTAGGTTTGGTGGACTCTCACAGGATGACAAGTTCAAAAGTTGAAAATTTGATGATTTTCTTGGCTGTTACAGTTTCTGCCTCTGACAAATGGTTTAAATTTCAGAAGTCGAGAGGGTTAATCCATAAGACATCAGATCAGAGTGTTTTCCAACCAATGAAAGCAAAAACCAAACATTCCCACTTTAAGCCTACAGAGGATATCTGCACCTTCAGTCAAAATTCATCAACACTGATTGCAGCTTTTGTTAAACCGCATGAAAGATCTCCTCTAAATGTTAAACTCATCAAACACCCAGCGGTGAATCACGTCCATTCTTGCATGTTCCTTTTATGCAATTAACCAAGGAATGATTTTGCAGCCATTTGAGCGAGCAGCTCTCTGAATCCACAGCAGGCTGTGATAGACGGCCACACGAGTTTATTAACCTGGCAGGGTCGCCGATGACAAATGCTCCCCGTCGCTTATGACTAATGGACTATGCATATGTATGTGCATGCGCCAGAGTGGAATGTGAGCATGTAATTCACAGAAGATTAAATGGACATGCAGCATCGGAGTTGTGTTTTTCTCGGCTCCCTCTTTTCAGCAGCGAGCGGCTCCAGCAGATGGGTTTGGGTCTGACGCCGCCATCTGTCTCAGAAGTGCACGAAAACGAGGCCGAGCAGAGCCCAAGTCCAAAATAGAGCAGAAGTTGAGCCGCTGATTGATTTGACAACCTCGAAATTTGCAAATGCAAAACCAACACAGCCGATACGTCCCATAGATATGTCACTACTCTTATTTCTTGTTTCCATACTTGTCTCCTGTCTGCTTTGCGTAAACACTGCCTGCAGTTCAGTCGAAAGTTTGAATTTTAGTCACGTAACTGTCGGTAGGAGTCGAGTCATTAATAGCTTCCCGGTTTTATTGACTAGAGCAGATTTTTTGATTTTTACAGAATCAGTTGAGTGGAAATTATCTTTTGTGAACTTTTAACAAAAACGTGTAAAAAAAATTGATGATTTTTAAGTCTCTGGCTCTGAGAAATGATCTAAATTTGCAGACACAAAACAAAACAACCAATACTTTACATGCTTTAGTTCAGTACTTTATTCAGTTTGCTTTAGTTGGAGCTGAGTCATTATTTGTTTCCAATTTGCACCGAAAAAAGGTAGAATTTTTGGACTTTTACAGGATCTGTTTAGTGGAAATGTCTGATTTCTTTGTGAATTTTTAACAGAGACATGTAGAATAAAACAAGTCTGGACGAAAAGCTGCAAATGCAACCAGAATTTTCTCTGTTTTTACAGTCTCTCGCCCTAATGAAGGGTTTATATTTGCAGATCTTTTTTTTTCCACAGAAAGAATAAATTCTACAAGGGAACACCAGATATTTCAGTTTTAAACACACAGGATCAGGATATTTGTACCTTCTGGCTGAGCTGTCTGTTGCTTTAATAATTCTAAATTTGCAGAGTTTTTAGGTTTTTACAGAATCAGTTTAGTGGAAATTTTGTTTTTTTTAGTGAATTTTTAATGGAGACATGTAGAGTAAAATGATTTTAAGCTTGTCACAGGTGAGTAGTTCATGGACTGTCAAAAAGTTGAAAATTCAATGATGAGTTTCTGAAAAAAATGTTCTGATGAAATATGATTTTAAATTTAGATTAGGATCATTTTTACAGTTCGTAGACTGTTAAAAAGTTGAAAAGCCATACGTTTTCTCTGTCTTTAAGACTCTGGTTCTGATAATACATCTAAAGTTGCAGATTTCATCAACGAAAGATTCAAATTCTAAAAGCGAACACCAGATATTTCAGCTTTAAACACACCACATAGTTGCACCTTCTGGCTGAGCCGTCTACTGATTTAATAACTCTAGATCTGCAGATACAAAACTAGCACCACCTCATGTCCTCTGCCACCTCCTGCACTATCTGCCATCTCAGCAGCCATCAGCCCAGTGGCCGCTTTGTTTCCTGCAGCATCTCGATGCCCTCTGAGGCTGTTTGCAGCCTTTCAGCAGCTACTTGTGATTCTCCGGGACGCTGCTCGTAATAAACTTCTTCAGATGCTGGCAGGGACAGAGGAACTCTCGCGGTGTGTTTCTTCCCTCAGCGGTCTCTTGTCTGGGGGCTCAGCAGCAGCAGCAGCCGGCTGACTCACTGCCCCGGCCCACTCTTCCCTCCCACTCCTCCCTCCCACTCAGCCCCAGCCGTACCCCGGCGTGGGAGGCAGCGCAGCCCAGGACCAGAGCCTCCGGCTGGGCACACACACACAGCCAGCACGGGCCCACGGCTCTGGAGCTTTTGGCTTTCATTCCCCTCACCCACACAGAAACAAAAACACACACACTACGTGCACGCCGCCTGCCCACATGCCGTACCCACACTGATTTTTAGAGCACCTCTTTAATGATGTCATGTGCCTTACATCAGAAGAGAGAGGGGGCGGGGGGGAAACACGTGGGAGTGTGTGGGATGAACATGCTGCATGTGTGTTTGAATCACGCCGCCAGATTTTACACTAAATGCACTGAAAATGTTTCATGTAGTCATGCACTGTTGGCTGGAGGTTATTTATAAATGGCAGCTACAGGGGAGGACTGTGATCTGATCAGTCAGGAGATGCTCTCAAAAGTGTCAGATTCTCGGTGCAAGGTGCATGAACAAACATGCAAACTGAACTAAAACCTCACACGACCCCTGTCTCCACCGCCAAGGTCGACCTTTCAGTTTAATAAACGACTTCTTGCAGCTCTGTGTGCGCGAGTGAAAGTCACAGATAATGTGCAATTCTTACCAGCAGGACAGCAGAACCTCCGTCGCCAGTCTGTGCCGCCTTTTCCACTGATGAGCATCTCGAAGAGTTCAGGCTGTGAAGAAGCAGAGGAGCACATCACTCACATCATCCCGAGCCTTTTCTTACACCTCTAGCAAAGTGGAATTTTGTTTTTCTGAGAGGAAGAAATCTACAAGAAACTGATAGACTTGCACAATGTCACATGTCGTAGGATGAATGTGCTGCGAATAATATTCAGAAGGGCCAGATTGCTCATTAGAATATCTCACATTTGTGTGTGGGCGAGCTTTTAGCAGTCCTTCTCCCTCTCGTCCCCAGCACTGTTCCAGAAACACTGTTCTCTGTCCAATACCAACCGGGATCCTAACCTCAGTCTGTCCGTAAAAAAAAAAAAAAGTAAACCCAACTTCTGTCCAAGTTTGGAGTTACAGTATGCGACATACGCCGTCAGTGACTGTAGCAGAAACATGTAAAGCTCAGTCTGTTGCTGTTACAGAGCCCCAGCGCCGGTTTCTCCCTGAGGGATGAAGCTGCTTGTTTGCTGCCAGAAATTCACAATATAATTTAACGGCACACACGAAGCACGGAGCTGTCCTGATGCACAATACGTCAGGGTGGTGGAGGATTATGAGGCTGCTGCACAGAAACCTCCGAATATCTGCACTTAATACGCTCATTGAGCAACAGACTGCATTATGTGAAGGATGCATTGCTGCAAAGTGCATGGATTTAGGAGCAAAATTCTTGTCAAATTATCTTCTTTTTTTTGCTTTTTAGCTAAATAAAAAGCCAGATGAAGCAAGAAAATTGAAGCAAATAAATCAGAACCTGCAAAGTGCATGAAAACTTGAAAAGTTGAGCAGGAAAGCAAGGATTTTACAGTGTTTAGAAGCAAAATCATTGTCAAATAATCTTGTTTTTTTACCTTTTTAGCTAAATAAAGAACCGGACAAAGCAAAAAAATCACATGAATCTGGATGTTTTCGCTGCGCTGCCTTGAAGCAAATACATCTGAACCTGTAAAGAGCAGGAAAGCAAGGATTCTGCAGCGTTAAGAAGCAAAACTCTTGTCAAATTATCTCCTTTTTTGCCTTTTAACTAAATAAAGAACCAGATAGAGCAAGAGAAATGAAGCAAACAAATCAGAACCTTCAAAATGCATGAAAAGATGAGCAGGAAAACGGATTCTGCAGCGTTTAGAAGCAAAACTCTTGTCAAATGATCTCCTTTTTTTGATATTTACCTCAATTAGGACAAGAAACTGTCTCTCGTGCTAAACAAACCTCAGCTTTTGCAGTTAGAAAACAGAAGCTAAAGCACATTTTGTCTTTGCTGCTGAATGCAAACACTAAATATTGTGTTTAAATATATATATAAAAAAGAAGCAATGGTTCCCACAAACAGAGCAGCACAACAGGTGAGATCTCAGCCACAAATGCAAAGCAATCTCCACTTGAAATTCTTGAAATCTTAATGCTTTTGCATCAAGTCTACCCAGTAAAACACTTAATAATTGACATTATGTGGCTCAACTCAGCTCCGGATCCTAACTCCACGTGCCTCAAGTGCCCCCTGTTGGATGCAGGAACAGAGTCTTAACAGTGAGGGAGCATGGTTTTAATTAAAGTCCTCCGAGAGAGAAATAATCAGCAAAAATCAGGCAGCAAAAATGCAAAAAAAAAAAAAAAAGTTAAGAGTTTATGTGGAGTTAAAAGAACTGGCACCGGGTTTTAAGGAAGTCCAGTTATCTGTAAGTGATGCATTAACAACACTTCATCATTGAGTGATTTCTTAGAAAGCTAAAGCGATCACAGGTCAGCCTCCCTCTCTCTCTCTCTCTCTCTTCTCTCTCTCCATGCATCTCTACGTCTCTCTGCTCCCCTCGTCTCTGCCGGAGTCACGGGGTCTCCCTCGGGGTAAACGCATTCCAAAACACAAGAATTTCCTCCAGCCCGACTCGCATACCACCTCTCCTCTCTCTCCCCCCTTCTCTCCTCTCCTCTCCCTCACACGCACATAAAACCGCGTGCACGAACACACACACACACACACACGAGCGCGCACGTGAAGCCGGAGCCAAAGAGGGACCACACACTGTAAGCCGTGCCATGTTCCAAACACCTCGCCGCGTAAAAGCGCAGCCAGGACGCACGAAAAAAAACTTACAAACAAGTCACATTAAACCAGGATTCATCTCAATTTCTGCGCAATTTACATCACCATTCTGCCACTATTAATAATAATAACACCTGATAAATTAATAAATCCCCTAATTGCAATCACCAGCGTTAAATACCTGCTTTCTCCCGTCGTGCGCATCGGTGGAGTTGCAGTAGAAAAAGCAGCTTCCTCGAGTGCAGAGCTCCACGATCCTCCCCGACACACACACACACACACACTCTCTCACACACAAATACAACACGCAAGAGGCAATCAAACATCACCGAGGGCTGCTGCTGCTGCCGCTGCGCCAAAACAACAACCAAAAAAAGTGTCCGCACCACGAGCGATATATATGCGGGGAGAAAAGGAGGAGGATCGATTCATCACCGCAAAAATTCTGCTCTATTACTCATTTGATGCGACGCTCTCTCTCTCTCTCTCTCTCTCTCTCACTCTCTCTCTCCCTCCTCTGTCTTCTTTGCTTCATCTATCTGCCCTCCTGCCCGCCTGCGGGGCTTTTTTCGTTGCCGGATCGCTCGGAAATGCCACCGACTGGCTGCGTCGGAGTGGAGACGGATTCAGGCTGGGTGGCTGCACAAACTCTCTGCAGCCGGCCACTGCTTCTTCTTCTTCTTCTTCTTCTCCTCCGGCCCCGAGAGTCCACCTCAGCCCCGCAAGAAATCCCCCCCCCCTCCCCTCCCCTTTCCCTCCCGGCTGCTCTGCCCCACCGCCGCCCCCCCCTGCAGGCTCCCGGGGACCGTCCCCCCCACCCTCCACCCTCCCCGGTGCGCCGTGCGCCACCGCGGACACTCATAGCTGGATGCCACAACATCTCAGAACACCTGCACGCAGAACAGAAGTGAGAAAGCAAAAGAGGGGAGGAGGACACATTTCTAACCTGCTAGTCTTGAAAAAAAATATCATAAAACAAACATAAAACACCTCCCATCATGTATTTTAAACATTCTAATCTTATTTCCTGTAAATAGCAGCAACAAAAAAAGGCAATTTAACAGCTTTCCGGAACTGATATTTCCTTTAACAGCAAACAAATCTCAGCTTTTCAGCCCCTAATTATGAGCAGAATTAGATGCACGGTTTTTCCCCCTTGTCTTTTCCCCAAACTGTGGCTCCAGAAAACCTCCAGCCAGGTGATTCAACAGGTGAGCGCACGTTTCATCATCACAGTTTCCTTCCAGCCGCTGGAGGTTTTACTGGAAAAATGCTAATTCTGCCTCTCCTCTCTCCTCTGTGATCGCAGCAGCTCCTAACAGCTCCTCACTTAAGTAATGAATTTAAGAAATGTCACAGTTTGACATTATCATAAAGCCCTTTAAAGATCAGCCCCCCCCCCTTCCCCCCCTTGTGCCATTTTTAAAATCTTAATTGCTCAAAAAAAAAAAGAGAAGAACTCAGCGAGGCGTCTCCGCAGAATTAGCTGGAAAACGTTGGATTTCTTGCGCCTCTGCTGCAGCTTTTCATTTAGCAATCCGCAATAATACCTTCTACTAAAGTGGGGGGGGGAGGGAGTACACCTGCGGAGGGATTCTACCTGCTCAGTTAAATTTATGCGTCTAGTAAGATATTTCCTGTGAAATGTGCAGAATGATCTGCCGCCGCTCACCTGCTGCTTCCCCCTCCTGTGCTTCCTCCTCATCACTCTCGCTCAGAGTGATGTTTCTGCAGCGATCTGGGAAATTAACAAATGTTTTCACTGCTTCCTTCCTCTCCCCCACCCCTCTCTCTCTCTCTCTCTCTCTCTCCCCTCTTTCTCTCTCTCTCTCCGGCTGCATGGCACAGGTCGGGGAAGAAGCAGCTATGAGGTCTCTCAATATTACCAGCACGGCGACCGGGCTTCATAATGTGAAATTCCCTGAATAAATTACTGTGCCCACTCTCTTCTTTTTTCTCTCTCTCATCTGGTTATGAGTACAGCTATGACCTCAGTTTCTGGTATTCGGGATGGGTATTTCTGCGACGTAAACTTCCCAGAAATATTCTAGTGTTAACAGTTTTTTTGTTTTTGACAGAGTGATTTAACCCTTCACACGTCCTGCAGAAGCTTTGATTTGAGATTTACAGGAGGTTTCTATGCAGAAGTTCCACCGGCTGCAACCTGATGATCAGGAAGTTGCGTAAATGTGCACGTTTCTGAGGTGAATAAATCCAAACCTGCAGGGTGCATGGACAAATTGGGCTCTATTTCACAGGACAGCAGTGATTTTGCAGCATTTAGATGCAAAACCAGTCGTCTTTTACCTTAATTAACTAGAAGCTGTAGCGTGTGTCGTACACGCCGCAGCTTTATGCTTGTAAAATGACAATCTGGGAGCGTTTTGGTGCACTTTTTTACTTTGCTGCTGCAAAACGCTGTTTATTGTGTGTATTAATATTTATAAAGAAGCAATGGTTCCCAAATTGGAGGTTCAGGAGCCTTTAGTGGAGAGAAATCCCCACCAAATTCACCCAAACATTGTAATTCTGAGCCACAACTCCAAAGAAATGTTTGATTTTTCATCGACGCTGCAGCAGAAAAACACATTGAAATTCAGTTTTTGATGCTTTTTTTTATACGTGATTAATATCAAGATTAGGGTTTTCTATGAGCTGCGTTCGATTAAGGAGGCAGATCAAGGGAAAATCAGTCTTGAATTGCACATAAAGTTCCACCGACTGCAAACTAGAAATCGCATAAATCCGAACCTGCAGAGAAAAACGCCGCATGTTGTTTGTATATATACGTTTAAAGAAGCTCTGGTTCCCAAACTGCAGCTTCAGGAGCCTTTAGAGGGGGAAATAAAACCCAGCAAACTGAGCAGAAGGTGAATTTCAGCTGAATTCCTTCACACAGTGCTGGAAATTTCCCATTTTCGTAGCAGAAAACACTTGGAAATTCTACTTTTGATGCTTTTACATGTGTTTTAATATCAAGGTTGGGATTTCGAAGGGATTCGGTTCAGTCGCAACACGACAGGTGAGCGTCGTTCCTCCTCACATTCCACTGATTCTCAGCCACGAGTCCAAGGAAATGTCAGATTTTTTCATATTAGGAAATTCTGTTTTTAACGCTTTTGCATGGGGTTAATATCAAGTCGAGTAGATTTTGATTTCGAAGCGATTTCTACGAGCTGCAGCCGGAAAGTTTTGGATGTTTTTTTGCCGCCTTGACGGCAAATAAGTCCGAACCTGCCGAAGCAAATAAATGCAGTCAACAGCACTTCACAGCCTGCGATCGGAGGGGGATCATCGGCTGCCGTGCGTTCGATTTCCTCGCTGATTTCGCGTCAACGCACCGCCGCGACCCTTCCTCACTCCGCCCTTCATCCTCCTCCTCCTCCTCACACGTCACGTCCCAGCATGCAGCGGGACACGGCCGTTGAACTCTGGTTTTTTTTTCTCTCTCTCTCCTTTCTGTCTGCTTAAACACGGCGGCGACAGACACCTGACGAAATCACGGCCCGCAGATACGGCGGCCGCCCTTTGAAGCTCTCAGATAAACACTTTGGCGATAGCGGTGATGTAGGCTCGGGGGGTGAGGAGGGGCGGGGGGGGGGGAGTTGAAAACATTCTTTCGAGGCACTTTTGAGCCTCGTCTTTAGCGGCGGCTGGTTTGCCATCGAAGGAGCGTCGCCGCGGAGCCTCCACCGGCGTTTCTGGCCGGTACGTCGGCTCCAGGGCCCCGGCTTGTGTACACGAAAGGCAGAGGTGTAGTGTGTTTTCACTGTCTCCTCCCTGGGAATTCCCCTCTCAGCTCCAGCCTCTAACAGCCTGCCGGAGCCGCAGCTGTACATATGTGAGTGTGGATGTATACACACTTTGGTTATTTCACTGTAAGCGTGTGTGTGTGTGTGTGTGTGCATGCGTGTGTGTGTGCGCTTCCTCCCCTGATTCCCAGGGTTCTGCCGAGTTAAACCCTCTTAAATGTCCCCCTGGCTTTTGTCCTCACGTTTCAGCTGAATTTCCCCGCATTCATCCCCCGACCATTCAGACTCTTGTGTGTTTCGAGCGCTCAGGAATGCGCTGGGTTTGACAGGCGCCTGAACCGTGTGTGTGTGTAAATGAGCATACAAGTTTTTAAAAAAAGAAAGAAGAAAGAAAGAAAGAAAGAAAGAAAGGCGGGGGTTCGGATTGGAAAAGCTTTTTTTTTTCCCTTCCTTTTTTCCCCCCCCTCCGCCTCTCTTAAGGTGACTCGGAAACACACAATCACCTCACCTTTGCACACACTTTTCACCTTTCTGCACACACACACACACAACACCCACACACACACACACACACACTCGGAGTCACATGTGCTCTCACTCAAAAGAGAGCTCTGCACCCACTCACCCTGACACCCACACAACCACCCACACACTCACGTGCACTGCCAAATAGCTCTCACTCTTTACCCTCCCGCCCTCTCCTCCTTCCCCACCCACCCACTCACAAACTCACCCACTCACCCACCACACACACACACACACACAGTTTCACACTAAGTGCCGGGCATGTGCCTGATCTGGTTTCCTCTTTTTTTTTTTTCTTTTTTCTTTTTTTGCGAGCGACCCGCAGTGATAAAATAAACACAAATACGTGATAATCACATTCCAGACATTTTCTCTCCCGCCGGTGGGAAGTTTCAACTTGGCTTTTTTCTTGCATGTGTGTGTGTGTGTGTGTGTGTGTATGCAAACCCCAGAGAGAGAGAGAGAGAGAGAGAAAAAAGGGAGAAAGAAAATGAAGGGAACAAAGAGATCTGGGGCGAAGTCTCACACATTCCTCAGCGCTGCCAATATCCTACCAGTACACTTGACCATCACACATGCACAGTCGGGATAAAAAAAAAAAAAGAAGAAGAGAAAAAAAGCTCCTCATTTGCGCCGACAATCCCGACGGGAACTTTTTGGCGTGTTTTTTTTTCTTTTGTCACATCATTGCAAACACAAAAAACTTGACAATGGCATCATCACATTAGCAGAAAACAACAAAAGCACACAAACTGCACGAGACGGCCGAGCTGGTCGAGGTGTTTTTCTGCGGTGCAGGAGCAGCGGAGAGAGTAGATCGGACCTACCTGAGCACATGGCCTGCATGGCATGAACACTTCCTCAGTCAACACGCTTTGTTTCTCCTCCTCCTCCTCTGCTGCTGCTACATGCTTCTCCTCCATCTGTCCGTCTCAATGCGACTCTCTTCTTGTCTTTCTCCCCCTTCCACTCTCTCTCTCTCTCTAACTCTAACTCTCTCTCCCTTCCTTCCCTCCCCTCTCTCCTCCCCTCTCAGGCTCTACAAGCCCTCTCCTCTCACTCTGCTGCTCTCTTCAAACTTCTTCTTTTTCCTTTTTTTGTGTTGCTTCTCCTAAAACTAACAACTTTATTTTTTTCACCAAGTTGTCCCTCTCCCCTCCCTAAAGCTGCACGGTGCATGCACATATGTATAGATATATACATATACATATGTGTGCATATATGCCTTTAAACATTGCATTATGTCTGTTATCGCTATGAAACGCTCCTCGGCACCTGCACGTAGAGTTTCATTCAGCTTATTCAATCTCAGCTGCTGGAAAGGAAGGACAAAACGGAGGATGATGGAAGGACGGCGACGGAGGAGGAAAAAAAATCGCTCGTACAAGCTGAGAACGGCCTTGTGCCGAGCTCACCGGGGATCAGGCAGGACAGAAAAAACGCTGGAAAGCTGCGCACACGTGTCGCTAAAGCATGACGCTAACGCGCATCGAGAATCAGCATCTGAATTTTTTTTAGGGAATCGCACGAAATGTTCAGTTCCTGAAAGAGTAGCCGGTGCAGCGTGTGAACATGTAGCTGCAAAATCCTCATTTTTCAGGAGTTTATTTTGAAAACCATTTATTCAGTCGCTGCTCTGGAGCGTTCAGTTAGAGCTGCAGCGATTAATCGATCAATCAATTAGTTGTCAGCCATTTTTAAAGGATTAAATTTGAATATGTTCGTTTTTTTCCCCTCCTCTGTGAGAGTAAACTGAGTGTCTCTGGGTTGTTGAGGCATTTTCACCTATCAGTAATAGAGAAAACAAACAGTATTCAGTAGCTGCAGCCTTAGTTTGGATAATTGCTGCAAGGATTTTAATAACCGTAAATGTTTTATTACCAGTCACAGTTGATCCTCACATGTTCAGTCCACGATCTTTAAGCTGCAAAACTGCTCTGACGGTTTATTCGGTTAAATATTTATTAATTTGACTATTTTTAATCACCTTTAAGAACATATAAACCCGTCTTATTTATCTGCAGACGCACATAAATAAACGAGCGAACCAGCTACTTTAATTAAAAATATTCCCCGGCTCTGATCCTCGGGCGACGCTGACCTTGTGTTACTGTATTCGCTCATTCATCTTCTGGAGAGAGCCGGCACAATGTGGCAGCGTCTTCCTGCGCGGCGGCCTCCGTTCATTGGTCAATTGCGAACGCGGAGACGACATGTTTTGCATCGAGCTGCGGCGAATCATCCACCTGTGGGAAAGCTGTGGATGTGTGCCAACAAAAGGTGATCATGTAGCTGGAATTATTCACCTTGATAATGATGGAGTGAAGGCACGTGTGCTGCATGTACTGCACAATCCTGTGTGCTTCCAAAACAGACCGGAGATAAGCGATGAAGTGCAAATCCATCTGTTACCTGACGTTATATATGTATTTATATTTATATACATAGTTCACCTGGACCGGCTTTAATACAACATATGCATTAACAATCAAGCAGGATGTCCACAGTGTCACATTTTAATTAGCATAATTACACGGTGCTCTGAGTGGATGACTGTCGCAATGTTTTCTGCAGAACATGTCGCAGCACCATCACCATACTTCTGTTAATTTGAATTTTAATTAGGAGTCGATCGACGTGGTTTCTTCAAGGCAAGGACTAATAATCAATATTTAAAACTGTAAAAAGGATTCAATTCAATTTTATTTGAATCGCGCTTGTTTACAACACACGTCATCACATAGCGCTTTTTTGTTGAGAACAGAAAACCCAAGAATCCAAAGTTGCATTTGGATTCTCTATGAGCAAGCAGTCAGCGACGGTGGGAAGGAACCAAAAACCCCCTAGGACAGGGAGGAGGGGAAAAACAAAACCTCCGACAGAACCAGGCTCAGGGAGGGCGGCCATCTGCCTCGACCGGCTGGGTTAGGAGTGGAGACTGAGAATAACACAATCAAATGCATTTGTGTGTTTACGTTTTGCATTTGTTTATTTAAAGCAGAACCGACAGAGCTGTGGGCCGGACATCGCTTGAGATCATAAAGTGACTAAAATTTATCCTATAAAGAATTAATGAAAAATAAAAATCAGTGTTTTCAAACTGTAATCTTCCAACAAATAACTCCATTCAATCATATTGTCCTTGTTTTGTTAAATCACAGTTAGTAACTAGTAAAATCGCAGAATTAATATTATTTTGCAGATATTTGGTGAATAAAATGGTAAATAGCTCTTTAAACTGTTATTCTACAGATTAAAATTCCATGTTAAATGATCATTTACATGTTATCTGTAAATAAAACACAAACTACAAATAGTAATTTGTTCTTTTACAATGTGCAACTGTAAAATTGTAGTTTTTCTGTATTTAAATCAACTAAAAAATCAATATTTTACAGATTTTGCTGTTATTTTAATTGTATTCACCCTTTTTTACAGGATTTTTTTTAAAGAACCGTGTACGAATGATCAGAAAAATGCTAAACATCGGATCTGACATTTGCTAATTGCTTAATTTTAAAGCTACTAATCCTTTTTTGGGGGGGGGTCAGAGGTTCAAATGTACTAGTTTGAGTTGCCGTTTATTAATCTGTGCGCACAAATTTCCACGAGGAGTCAACTGATTATTATTTTTCAAGAAAAAACATTTTTTTAAACCTAAATATAAACAATTCTTCAACAAATATCTATAAAATAATATTTTTTGCTGATTTAAATGCAGTAAAAATGGTCAAATTATATGATCACATGGTGTAAAAGAACTGTCATTTGTGAAAATACAGATTTTTTATGTTGACATTATTTACTTATATTTATTTATATTTATTTTTCTGTTATTATTTCTAAAAGACAGATTGCTAAATAAAAAAAAGTAATTTAAAGACGTAAACATTTTCTCTGATGCCGTCACTCTGTGATGTCAGCGATGTCCCGCCCACAACGCTCCTTGATTGGTCGCATGCCACCAGTAACAGCCAATCAGCACTGAAGGATGAATATTAGAACGTTCTCTTCTAGTTAAATGTGTAAAACATAAATGAGCAAAGAGGGTTTCGCACTGAAGTTTGTGTTTTGCTAAATTTCCTTGCTGCTGCAGATGTGTGTCGTCGGTCTCCATGGTTACTAATAATCGGCATCGACCCTGAAATAAAATAAAAGCCGTAGTTTCCCCTTGAGCGTTGTTCTGTCCCACGTGGCCTCCAGCCGGCTGCAGGAGGCTCTATTATCACACATAAAGGTGTTCGCCGTGAGTGACGGTCGCACAATCTTCTCAAAGTGAGAAAACACTCGGTTGTGTTGACGTCGCAATCAGAAATTCCAAATGTGGTTAAGAGGAGCAGCGGCGACACAAACACAGCTCAGAGGGCCGCCGTCGTCTCCTCCGTCCTCCTGCAAATACTATGGCTCTGGTGCTATGGAGGGGAAGTGACGGAGATCTGGGGGGTTTTCACAGCCTGGTTGAGTCCTGACAGACGGCGCTTTAAACGCTTAACCTGCAAGAAGCTAGAGATAGAAACGGAGCCGGCAGGTTGCTTTAATCAACATTTATCACCATTTTATTGACCAAATGACTCATCGATTAATCAAGATACTAACTGACAGATTAGATGATCGTCATAAATGGAAATATATTCTGGTTTCTTTGGACAAAACAAGACATTTCCTATTCGTCATCTGGGGCTTTAATCAATATTTTTCACCAGTTTCTGACATTTTATCGACCAAACAACTAATCGATTAATCAAGAAAATGATCCACCAATGAAATGACAGCTGTCAGCAGTTTTAACGACATTTAACAATAAGTTGAAAAGTTAATGAAATATTGCACCGTGTTCTCTGCTTTACTCTTGCTTCACTATGTTAAAACCCTCTAGAGCTGCAATGATTAACCAATTAATCAACTGGTCGTCAAACATTAAGTTGGTTTGAGTCATTTTTTATGAAATAAAGTCTAAATTCTCTGATTCCAGCTTCTTAAATGTGAATATTTCCTGGTTTCTTTCCTTCTCTATGACGGTCAACTGAACAAAACAACTGATTTCGTTCCACCGTTTTCCAAATTAAGGCTTGAAACTGAGCTGGCAGGTTGCTTCACTCAACATCTTTCACCAGTTTCTGACATTTTATCAAACAGAACCTCGTCCAGGAGCCACCCAAACAAGAAATTAAGAATCAAGAAACGAACTGACAGATTTGTTCCACCATTATCCTGAAATTAAAGATTGAAATGGAGCTGGCAGGTTGTTTTCATCAACATTTTTCACCATTTTCTGACATTTTATAGACCAAACAAGTAATCAGTTAATCAAGTCATCAAACATTAAGTTACTCTCCAATGTTTTGAGTCATTTTCAAGTCTAAATTCTCTTATCCCAGCTTCTTAAATGTGAATATTTTCGAGTTTCTTTCCTCCTCTATGACAATAAACTGAACATCTTTGGACAAAACATTGTCATCTAAGACTTTATTAAGACCTTTTCACCATTTTCTGACATTTTATAGACCAAAACCACGTCCAGGAACCATCCAAACACATGGTGATCAGTGAACAAGAACGTGTTTTCCCACCATTTTCCTGAAAAGTTAGGGCTTGAATTGGAGACAGCAGGTTGCTTTACTCAACATTTTTCACCATTTTCTGACATTTTATTGAACAAACAACTAATCATTTGATGAAGTTATCAACTATTAAGTTACTCACCAATAAGTCGTCAATCACCAACTATCCTGATAACTAAATAATCACTAATATTCTAATAAAGACAGTCTAAAATATGTTTTGTTCCACCATTTTCCTGAATAAGTAAGGCTTGAAATGGAGACAGCAGGTTGCTTCAGTCAACATTTTTCACCATTTTATAGAACAAACAACTAATCAGTTAATCAAGTTTTCAACTATTAAGCTACTCTTCAGTGGTTTGAGTCATTTTGTTACGAAATCAAGTCAAAATTCTTTGATTCCAGCTTGTTAAATGTGAATATTTTCTCATTTCTGTGCTCCTCTATGACAATAAACTGAATATCTTTGGACAAAACAAAACATTTTTCACCTTAATCGACATTTTTCACCATTTTCTGACATTTTATTGACCAAACAGCTAATCAATTAATCAAGTTGCCAACTATTAAGTTGTTCGCCAGTTAGTCGTCAATCGCCAACTATCCTGATTAATCGGTAATATTCTAATAAAGACGGTCTTAATTCTTAGATTTCAGCTGTCAAATCGGTCTAAAATCTGCTTTGTTCCACCATTTTTCTGAAAAATTACCATTTGAAACGGAGCTGGCAGATTGCTTTAATCAACATTTTTCTCCATTTTTTCACATTTTCTAGACCAAACAACTAATCAGTTAATCAAGTTATCAACCGTTAAGTTACCTCACCAGTGGTTTGAGTCATTTTGTCACAAAATAAAGTAAAAATTCTCTGATTGCAGCTTCTTGAATGCGGATATTTTCTGGTTTCTTTCTACGTCACCATTAAGTCAGCTCAGGAGCTGTTCTGGAGCTTCAACGACTAATCGATCAGTCGTCAATCGCCCACTATCCTGAGAGTAAATTTCTAACAAAGACGGTCTTAATTCTTTGTTCGACCATTTTCCTGAAGAAGCCCGTCTTGTATTGGACTCTGCAGGTCGATCCGTCGCCCTGATGGACCCACCAGGCGCCACCGCTGCTGCCCGACGACAAACCGAGCGGCTCCATCTGGTTCGGTGGATTTACAGAGCTGGATGGCCGTCCTGCAGCCCTCCTCCTCCTCCTCTTCCTCCTCTTCTTCCTCCTCTTGTTCCCCCGGCCAGCTGCGTTCATGCAACGTTCGCTACGTTGGACTGTTTGGCGTCGCTGTGTGGGAGTGTGAGGGTGAAGGAGGATCACTGAGCGTGGGCTGAGCGGTGTTAATAGGCCTTTTTTCTCCCCTCAGCGGGACTCGGAGAGCTGTCATTTACATGGAGGTAATGGAGTGATGATGGAGAAGTGGATGGAGGATGTGTGGGCGGATGAGGATGAGGATGATGATGATGAGGGCCCAACACCTCTTTCTCTTTTCTTTCTGCTCGGTTTTTACCTACTCATGCTTTTCTTTAGCTGCGTTTAAGAGCTCGCCGCTGCCAAACAAACAGCAGAAAGCAAACATGAGAAGTCCTTGAGCAGAGCGAACCCCAGTCCAACCTGCTAATTGAATATTCTGGTGGCGATCGGACGGTTTCTGTGCAGCCTGGCAGCCGGACTGTCAGCGGCTGAAGCTTGAGCGTCGTCCAAACACATGGGAGAATGAATTCTGTCTGTGGGAGAATAAAATAAGCCTGTGTGGACGCGAAGGCAATCATCCAGCCAAGCTGCTACCAGGAATCTAGTTGTTCAGCTAAACGACACGAATTTCCACTGAAAGGCTCTAATCGCTTTCATTCTCTTCTGCCAGTTGTGTCAGCGGTCGCGTTGAACAATCGGTGAAATATTACACCGTGTTCTCTGAAGCCGCTCCAGCTAGAAGGATTATCGGCAACGGGAGGAAGTCAAGAAAGAAAAAGACATGTAAATGGAAAAGCGATGAAAGCTGATTGTTCTCGACTGATCAATTAGATGTCAGCTACTCACTGATTATTAGGTTTGAGTCTTTTTCATGAAGAAATAAAGTCTTAAATGATCAGTTAATCAGTTAGTTGTCCACTATAAGGTTAATCTCCAAAGGTTTGAGTCTTTTTTTTTTACAAAAAGAAATAAAAATATTCTGATTCCAGCTTTTTAAGTATGAATATTTTCTGGTTTCTTTCCTCCTCTGAGACAGTAAACTGAAGATCTTTGGTCTGAAGACAAAATAAGTGATCTGAGGAGGTTATTTTGGGCTTTGATGCACATTTTTCAGCATCTTCTGGCATTTTATCGACCAAACAACTGATCAGTTAATCAGGAGCTTAATCGGCAGAATCACTCACAATGATAAATGTCAGTAACGAAATTAAATAAGTTCTTGTTTCGCTTTGATCAAACCCACCAGAGCTGCAACGATTAATCAATTAACCAATTAGTTGTCAACTATAAAGTTCATCGCCAACGTTTGAGTCAGTTTTTACGAAAATAAATAAAAATACTCTGATTTTATCGTCTTAAATGTGAATATTCTCTGGTTTCTTTCCTCTTCTGTGACAGTAAAATGAACATCTTTGGGTTGAGGACGTCGTCTTTGGCTTTAATCAACATTCATCAACATTTTCTAACATTTTATAGACCAAGCAACGAATCGATCAATCAAGAAAATAACCGGCAGATTAACTGACAACGATAAACGTCAGCAGTTGTAACAAAATTAAACAGTAGATTAAAAAACTGATGACATGTTCTTCGTGTTTTGCTTCGATCAAACCCTCTAGAGCTGCAGCAGCTAATTGTCAGCTATTTTGCCGATTGATTAATGGGTTTGAGTCATTTTTATAAAGAAAGAAAGTCTTAAATAATCAGTTAATCAGTTAGTTGTCAACTAATAAGTTGCTCACCAGTGGTTTGAGTCATTTCTTATGAAAAAGAGATTGATTTTATCTTCTTAAATGTGAATATTCTCTGTTTTCTTTCCTCCTCTGTGACAATAAACTGAACATCTTTAGGTTAAGGACGTCGTTTTGGGCTTTAATCAACATTCATCACCATTTTCTTACATTTTATAGACCAAACAACTAATCAATTAATCAAGAAATTTAACTGACAGATTAATCAATAAAGATATCTGTCGGCAGTTAGAACGAATCAGTTAAAAAGCTTCCTTTAGTTCCACCATCTTCCATAAATTAAGGCTTGAAATGGAGCCGGCAGGTCGCTTTAATCAACACTTTTCAGCATCTTCGGACATTTTACAGAACAAACTACTGATCGATTAATCAAGAAGATAATCAATAGATTAATGGAGAGTGTTGTATCCGTTGAAAAACTTGGTGTAATATTGCAAAAGATTTTCATGTAATTGGAAAATGTTAAAAGGACTGAAGACAGCTCGATGTTCTTTTAGAAAACAAGTTGATTAGTTTTCAGTGATTCAACCAATCAACTGTATTGATTGAATGATTATCGATCGATCAGTTTGAGTCGCTTTTTAGGAAAAGGAACATTTTCTGATTCCAGCCTTTAAGTATCAATATCTTTTTCAAGCCTGTTAAACCCACCAGAGTTTCAACGATTCATCAATTCATCAGTTAGTTGTCAACTATTAAGTTAATCAACTATTCTGATAATCAATTAATTGGTTTGAGTCATTTTGTAGGAAAAAGAAAGTCTAACTTCTCTGATCACAGCCATTAAATATTTACATTTTTTTGTTAATCAAGTGTTTTCCTTCCTTCTCTTCTGGTGTCGCTCTGATCAAACCCACCAGAGCTGCAACGATTAACTGATTAATCCGTTTGAGTAGTTTAGGAAAAAGAAAGCTTTAATAAAGTCCTAATGGATGTGAGTATTTCCTGGTTTCTGTCTTCTCCTATGACAGTAAATTGAATATGTTTGGGTTGAGGACGTCATCTCGGGGTTTAATTATCATTTTTAGACCAAACAAGGAATCCATTAATAGTTAGAATAACCGACAGATTAACGTGAGATTTGTAACGAAATTAAACAATAAGTTGAAAAACTGATGACATGATCTTCCTGTTTCACTTTGATCAAATCTTCTAGAGCTGCCGTGATTAATTAGTTAATCAGTTAGTCATCAACTAACAATGGTTTGAGTGATTTTTAATAAAAAAAAAGAGTTAAAATTCACTGATTACAGCGTCTTAAATGTAAATATTTCCTCTTTTTTTCCTCCTTTATGACAGTAAACTGAACATCTTTGGTTTGAAGGCTAAACAGGACATTTAAGGAGGTTATTTTGGACATTTTTCAGCATCTTCTGGCATTTTATTGACCAAACAACTGATCAGTTAATCAGGAGCTTAATCAACAGAATCATTTACGATGATAAATACCAGCAGTTGTAATTAAATTAAATAAGTTCTTCAGTTAGTCGTCAACTATTAAGTTAATCGCCAATGGTTTGAGTCAGTTTTTACAAAAATAAATAAAAATACTCTGATTTTATCGTCTTAAATGTGAATGTTTCCTGGCTTCTTTCCTCCTCTGTGACAGTAAACTGAACATCTTCGGGTTGAGGACGTCGTTTTGGGCTTTAATTGGCATTTTCTGACATTTTAGTCACCAAGAAACTCATCCATTAATCGGTTTAAGTCATTTTTTAAAGAGGAAAAAGTCAAAATTCTGTGCCTCCAGCTTCTTAAAAGTGAATATGTTCTGGTTTCTTTCCTCCTCTGTGACAGTAAACTGAATATTTTCAGGCTGAGGACCTCATTTTGGGCTTTAATCAACATCTTTTACCATTTTCTGACTTTTTATCAAATCAAACAACTGAACGATTAATCGAGAAGACAACTGACAATCGAAATAAACCCAAACAACTCGATTTAAATAGTTAAAAAGCATTCCTGCACAGACGGTATGTTTAATTCTGCTCAATCTAAGCATCATTTAGCTTTAAGATCTACGGTTTGATACGAAAATTAACAATTTCCTAAATTTTAAGCCACTGAAATTAGAAGATTAAGTGGAAAAGTTAATTATTATTATTATTTTTTCACCATTTTCTGGCATTTTAGAAATTGAATACTGAAATGAAATAATACACAAATAAATAATAGTTTCAGCTAATATAAATCCTATCCTATTCATTTGCACGGTGTTGTTATTTTCACCGTCACTTATGGTTTTTCATGATTTCATTTCATTGTTCGAGGAGCGTTTTGTGCAAATAAGTTGGACGAACGTACAAAAACACAGCAAACGTGTAAACAAAGGAGAACTTTCACTGTCAAAGCTGATTTTCCTGAAACAAATAAACGACCTTCTGGTGTCTTCGGGCTCAGAGCTCGAGCATAACAGCTTTTCAGACGTCTGTCAGAGGGTCAGGCGCTGTTTGTGCACCGAGTCAGGGGTTTCTGCGCTGGAGGGAAAGTTCGGGATGTTCTGCTGACAGTAAATGAAAGTTTCTCTGGGTTTATTGTAATCACTCTGATCTCAGCGCAAAGAATTTCCCAAGAATGAAACACAGGTCGTGTGAATAAGTCCTTCCTCTGTCAGAAAGCTAAATATAGACGACGGTCTGCTGCTTTCACTTTCTTCAAAAGAACCTTCGTCGTTTCATTTCATATCACTCCGCTTTGATGCCATCTGATGCCTTCAGCGAGCGAAATTAAACTTTTTAAAACCTCTAAATCAAGTTTTCTGTGTGTAATTATTCTAATCAGCTCTCATTGTGCAAAATAATTGGTTTTACTTTTATGCTTTTGTGTAGTTTAGGTGCAAAACACACAGAAAATAACATATATAAGCATAAAAAAGTGCTTTTTTCTCTCTACAGTTTCATCAGAACTGTTCCTGCTGATGAAGAAAATGTGATGATAGAAATGTTCACTCAGACTTACTGTCAGAAAGGAGGAAAGAAACCAGAAAATATTTACATGTAAGAAGCTGGAAACAAACTCTCACGCTGGTGATTAATAGTTGATAATCGGTTAATCGTTGCAGCTCCAGAGGGTTTAAACAAGCAGAGACGGAGACACAGCTTGAAGGAAAGAGATTAAAAATAAACAATATTTAAATTTAAGAGAATAAAAACAGAGAATTTAGACCTTTATTTTTTCATATAAATGTACTCAAACCACTGATGAACTAACTTTATTTAACTCAAGTGACAAACTTGATTCACACTAAAAAAATATACATTTATGTGCATTTGATGAGCCGGAAACACAGAATTTTGATTTTTCTTTTTCCCCCAAAAAACCTGATTTATCGATAAATCTCTTGTCTAAACTCTCCTGTACAGAACCAACCAGTCGTATTAAATAAACTGAATATGACACTTTTTGTATGTGATTTAATTTTGCTGCTAGAGCCGATAGGTGTTACTTTACATTTCTTTAAATCTAATTGATTAGTTGTTTTGTTTTTATCCAAAGATGTTCAGTTTACTGTCACAGAGGAGGAAAGAAACAAGAAAATATTCACATTTCAGAAGCTGGGAGCAGAGATTTTGTCTATTTTAGATTTTATTTCCTTAAAAAAGTTGCTAAATAATCTGTTTAAAATTCCATAAAGTTTATAAAAAGTCAGAAAATGGTGAAAATGACACAGAAACAAACAAAATATAAAATTGAATACACGGCTCAATCAAATCATCTCGGTGTAACATCAGTTCAGCTAAACTTCTGGGCTGTTGATCTGTTCAGTTGTGAAGTGAAGTGATGGTGACTCCTCCCTTATTAACCCTCAGTGGGTTAATTATTCTGTTTTTCACCATCCAACCTGATATTACCTGTCATTTACTGAGAACAAAAGTGTTCCCGTGCATTTTTTTGAGTTGTACATATAAAAAGAAAGATGGAATCAAACAATGAAGCCTTTTTATTTCTGTACAAAATGAGTTAAAACCATCAGTGATTATTTTATTAGTCCACAACTAGCAGATGAATCGTTGCAATAAGATGCTTCTTTCTTCTTTCTCTTACAAAACTGCTCAAATTAATCGATTAATCAAAACAAAACCAACCAGTACATATGCTTCACTTTTTGTTTGTGATTCAATTCAGCTGCTAGAACAAGCAAACGTTGCTTTACAAATCCTTAAAACTTAATCAATTAGTTGTTCGGTCAATTAAATGTATTGATCAGTGTTTCCCAGAGCAGATGACAAAACCCAAGGATGTTCAGTTTACTGTCACAGAGGAGGAAAGAAACCAGAAGATATTCATGTTGAAGAAGCTGGAAGCAGAGATTTTATTTTATTTTATTTATTACTAAATAATCTGCACTGTAAAAATGAAAAAGTTAGGAAAACTCAAAATTTCAAGGCAACTTCCTGCACTAGACTTTTTAATTTTGTGGCCAACTTTAATTATTAAATTTAGAAGAAAACTCCTCAATAGTTGTTTCAACAGATTATCATTTGTTTGTAGAACTTAAGTTTCGTATTAATAAAGACTTCAAATTGTGAGTTTTTACTACGTCTTCATTTTTACAGTGTATGTCACAGCTCAGGTTTGCGTATTGACAACATGAAGAGTAAAGTACATTTCTGAACATAAAGTTAACATATTGCAGCGAGCAGCAGGAGGAAAAACACTTCAGTCAGAGCTTTTGTCTTTTTCTGCACACTTCTCCAACCAGGTGCATCTCTGTTTGTAAAAACAACACAAGAACATTGCAGGTAGCCGTGAACCCCACGACCCTTCTCACTCACGGTGCTGGCAGCAACATTAATCACTCCGAACTCCCACAATGCATTGCAACACACAGTTCAGCCTTTGCAACCAGCTCTGCGATGGCTGCGTAATTTAAACAAAACACTCACATGCACAACTTAAATATCACCCAAGAACTGTCTGCTCAGCCGAGGAGGACCGGGAAAGAAGGTTTGTCACCTGATGAATGGAAATGGTGGCTTCAATCCCCTGCAGAGTTGTTCAGGAGACCCCGTACTTTCAGGGAAGCATGCATAGTTTTGTGCACAGACTTGACCCAGGCCTCGATTTGGAGTTTTGCCACCACGTAATATGTAATAAGGGCAACCTTTCACAACAAACTTGGTGATAATGTTAGTTAAAATAATTAATATTCCATTGTTTGCACTACAATTTAACATTTTTTCGTTTAGCTTACTTCAAAATCATTGTAAGGTGAGCAATTTCAAGTTTTTGTTTTTACAGTGTTAATAATAATGTGATGGATTAGTTGCTGGGTAACTTAAGGTCTACTTAAATACATAAGGAAATGCATTGTGGCATCACACTGATATATATATTGTCTTTTTGTTGTTTTTCTAACGAACTTTGAATGGGTATGGACTATCGAAGTCTTTTAACTCTCTTTATGCTTATGTATTTATAAGGTGGAGGCTTTAAAGCAAACCATTTTAGGCTTCCTGCCTCTCCCTGAACTTTCACTAATTTATTATGTCTGTGATTAATGTTATATATGTGCTAAAGGGAAACCCAATATTGTACAATTTAAAGGCATTTTGAAATATTACTTTAAGACAATACAAAATCTATCAAATAAAAAAGCAGAATACATTATATCTGTATATAATAATTTAAATAATCATTTTGAATAATCCTTAATTGTATTATTTTGTAAAACCCCTCTTTGTTTTGTGTGTTGATTACATTTTTGTATTCTTAATTTCAATTCTGTATTATTTCTTTTCAATGATGTTGTGTTTTCAATGCATTGTTTTACTATTCATTGTTTTTGAATTAAAAAAAAAAAGTTATATATGTGCAAATCAATCAATTAGTTTATTTTAAAAAAAACAGGAAATGGTGAAAATGGCAAAGCAAAAGAACGTATGAAATCTGATATGTATAAAAAGCTGGAATGAAACGACTAAACCTTCTTGTTATTTGCTATATTTATTTGATGTTTTATCATTGTAAAAACGACTTAAACCATCAGTGATTATTTTATTAGTCCACAATTCATCGATTAATCATTGCAGCTCCAAAGAGATGCTCCTTTCTCTTAAAAAACTGATTAATCGGTTCATCATTGAGGCTCTCGTCCAAACTCCACTGTACAAAAGAAACCAGTCGTATTATATAAACTGAACATTTCACTTTTTGAACGTGATCCTGTTTAGCTGGTAGGTTAAACTTAAAATTAATGGATTAGTTGTTGGGTCTAAAAGCCAGGAAATGGTGAAAATGGCAAAGAAAAAAAGAAAATATAAAATTTGATATATATATATATATATATATATATATATATATATATATATATATAAAAAGCTGGAATCAAACGACTAAACCTTTATATCTCTGTAAAAAAAAATGAAGTGATTATTTTATTAGTTAACCGGTTAATGGTTTTAGCTACAATAAAATGCTTCTTTCTCTTTGAAAACTTCTCTAACTGATTAATAGATACTCGAAACTGTTTACTACTAATTGTCTGTTGGGTTTGATCAGAATGGAACCGCAGCTTTGATGGAAACAGCCCTCTGGTAGAAAAAGCGCTGCTGCTGTCTGACGAGAGATAAATAAAGCAGCTTGGAGGGAAGCAGCAGAGCTCAGGGTCGGGGAACCGGGGGGGCTCTCCCTTCCTGTTCCGAGATAAAGGTGGTCTCTAAACTCGTCACTGGCAGGAAGCGCTCACCGCAAGCCAACGTTCTCCATCCCACCAGGGCAGCCATCACCTCGGATGACTGCAGCAGCCCGGCCCGTGTGTGCTCTAACCGGCCGTCTGACGGGGAAATGTGAAGCCGGCCGTGCACATGCATGGATGCGTGTGTGTGTGTGTGTGTGTGTGTGTGTGTGATTTCCCTGCAGCTCGATCAGGGAATTCCCCTCCGGTTTCTCCGCCGCTCAGGGACTCTCAGCTCACACCTCTCAGTCTGACTGCTGCTGGAAACTTTTATGCCTGTTCAAAGCTCCTTCTCGTCCGCATGGCTGACGTCTCATCTCTGCAGTGACGACGGCCTCGGCTTCTTTAGCTGCTCACACACACACACACACCTACGTACATGCAATGACCTCACCGGCTGCCAGGGTAGTTATTTAGACGGATGCAAAGAGAACATAGAGTGAAGCGTCTTTATGTTGAATATGCAGAAGAAACATTTGCATTGTTACTTCCTCATTTGCTGCAAAATCAGACACTTGGCTGCTTTTATTCACACGTCATGCTGCAGCCGAGTGAAAACAAAGTGTTGTGCTCATAAAATAACAAAACATGTGATAAAGAAGTTCCACCTGAGCTACCTGCTGATGTGATTGAAGGTTTGTCTGCGACTAATAGAGGGGGAAAAAGGATTATTTACACGATTAATCAATTAGTTGAAAGAAAACCTTTAATCAGGGATTTGAAAACTAAACATAACCTCCTCAAATGTCTTGTTTTGTTCACTAGAGGCTGAAATCAGAGAATTTTTACTTGAATTTTGATCAATCAATCATGATTGATCATTGATGACCATCAAGACATGATGATAAATGTCTTGTTTTGTCCAAAGATGTTCAGTTTACCATCATAAAGGAGGAAAGAAACCAGAAAATGTTCACTTTTAAGAAGCTGGAGTCACAAAATTTTGACTTTTTCTCTTTAAAAATTACTCAAACCACTTAATCAATTATGAAAATAGTTGACTACTAATCAATTAAGCCAGATCAAACTGTACTAAACCATGATATAAACTGGATATTTCACTTTATGAATGGGATTTTATTCGACTGGTAGAACAAATAGATGTTCCCTTACATTTCTTAAGGACTTAAAACCAATCGATGAGTTGTTTGATCTGTATATAAAATGTCAATTCTAAGATGATAAATGTCTTGTTTTGTCCAAAGATCTTCAGTTTACCATCATAAAGGAGGAAAGAAACCAGAAAATGTTCATTTTTAAGAAGCTGGAGTCCCAAAATTTTGACTTTTTCTCTTTAAAAATTACTCAAACCACTTAATCAATTATGAAAATAGTTGACTACTAATCGATTAAGCCAGATCAAACTGTAATAAACCATGATATAAACTGGATATTTCACTTTATGAATGGGATTTTATTCGACTGGTAGAACAAATAGATGTTCCCTTACTTTTCTTAAGGACTTAAAACCAGTTGATGAGTTGCTTTCTCTATATGCACTGTATATAAAATGTCAATTCCAAAATGATAAATGTCTTGTTTTGTCCAAATATCTTCAGTTTACCATCATAAAAGAGGAAAGAAACCAGAAAATATTCACTTTTAAGAAGCTGGAGTCACAGAATTTTGACTTTTTCTCTTTAAAAATTACTGAAACAGATAAATGGAAGGGCTTTTTGGTGACTAAAATGTCCAAAAAAAAAGATGAAAATGTAGATTAAAGCCAAAGATGACATCTTCAGTTGCCTTGTTTTATCCTCAACCCAAAGTTTTCAGTTCACTAAAGGATGAAATCAGAGAATTTTGACCAATTAATCAGTTCTCAAAACAGTGGACTACTAATCGATTGATTGTTGCAGCTCTAATCCAAACCGTGATATAAACTGGATATTTCACTTCGTGAATGGGATTTGATTCGACTGGTAGAACATTACATTACATTTCTTAAATACTTCAAACCAATCGATGAGTTGTTTGCTCTGTATATAAAATGTCAATTCTGAGACGATAAATGTCTTGTTTTGTCCGAATATCTTCAGTTTACCATCATAAAGGAGGAAAGAAACCAGAAAATGTTCATTTTTAAGAAGCTGGAGTCACAAAATTTTGACTTTTTCTCTTTAAAAATGATTCAAACCAATTAATCGATTAGTTTTTTGGTGACTAAAATGTCAGAAAATGATGACAGTTTTAAAAAAAAGCCAAACATGATGTCCTCAGTCGCCTTGTTTTATCCTCAACCCAACGATATTCAGTTTACTGACACAAAGGAGGACAAAAACCAGAAAACATTCTTGTTTAAGAAGATGGAATCTGACAATTGAGACTTTATTTCCTTTAAAACATCTGATATGGTTGAAAATTGGGCTGTAACTGATTCTCATCTTTATTTTCATCGTCCAAACTCCAAAGATATTCAGTTGACTGTCACAGAGGAGGAAATAAACTGGAAAATATTCACATCTGAGAAGCTGCAAACAGAGAATTTAGACTTTGTTTTCACGGTTAGTTTAACAGGTGACTGATGAATGGATTAATGGTTGCAGCTATAGTGAGTTTGACGAACTTGACAGAAGTTCTTGAACTAAAGATGCTTTAATAATACTAAAAAAAAGTTAACTTAATAAGCTGGAGTAAGAGCATTTTGACTGTTTTCTTAAACCAGTTAATTGATGTTTGCCTCTCATTTATTTCTGTAAAATCTGATCGAGACCAAGTCAACACCAAAACCAGAGCATCTAATTAGAAATGAGTTTTAGTCGTCGTCCTGGAACAACATCCTGAACCGTTTTTGAGACAAACCCGAGCAAATATGCAGATGGAGACCTTCGAAAAGCGGTTCTGAGACGAGAATAAACTGTGCTGAGCGCTGCTGAATTTCAGATACACTTAAAGATTTAATCATCATCGAGACGAGAGCCGATAAAAAAACTAATGGAAAGGTCAAAGTTGCATCGAAAGTCTCGGCAACACGCAAGAAAAACCTTCCACCTTAAAGTTGCCGGCAGCCTTTGAGCAGTGAAGTGAATTAAATCATTTTTCTACCTCGCTAACGTCGACTAATAAAGACACAAAGGTTGCAAAACATCATTTCAATCATCATCATCTCTGGAAAAGCTTACAGCACTAACCGTCCTGTTGAACCCTGCTGCGTCCACAACGTCTGCAGCAGATAAAAAGCTCATTTAGCCGCGCTTTCATTCCTCAGCCGGTTAAATTAACTCGACCTCTGCACTGCGATGCAACCTCTCCTCAGAGTGAATGTTTCAAATGCTTCAAATAAGTAAAAGGAATCATTCAGAACTATTTGTGTTTATTAGCTACACTAATCCAAGGTTTGCTTTAATGACATGTAGCTGAATGTTCACTGATAATATTCTCAACATGATGAATCTGTTCGCGAAGTCGGTCTTGGATTTGATCTTGCGGGCAGTTAGAGTTAAAGATATGATTAATTACGTTAGAGATGAGCCACATCTTGACCTTGCACCAGTCTCAGGTGCTTAAACAAGCATGTTCATAAGCTGAATTTGCATCACATGGTTTGAGTTTCAGTTGCTCAACTTGAATATTTGTGCCAAAAACTGGGATTTAAATCACATATTTCTGACATACTCTATATTGCCAAAAGTATTGGGACAACCCTCCAAATAATTGAATTCAGGTGTTCCAGTCACTTCCATGGCCACAGGTGTATAAAATCAAGCTCCTAGGCATTCAGACTGCTTCTACTAACATTAGTGAAAGAGTGGGTCGCTCTCAGGAGCTCAGTGAATTCAAGTGTGGTACCGTGATAGGTTGCCACCTGTGCAATAAGTCCATTGGTGAAATTTCTGGTAGTGGTATTATAACAAAGCAGAAGCTCCAAAGCAGAACCAGCAGCTACAGACCTCCAGACTTGGTGTGGTCTTCACATTAGCTCCAGAACAGTGGTAGAGAGCTTCATGGAATGGGTTTCCACGGCCGAGCAGCTGCATCCAAGCCGTACATCACCAAGTGCGATGCAAAGCGTCGGATGCAGTGGTGTAAAGCAGTGGTTCTCAACTGGTCCAGCCTCAAGACCCACTATGTCTCTTTTATTAATGGTCACGACCCAAATTTTTGACGTTTGCTGTTCCTGTTAACAATTTAAGCTTTATTTGGGTGTAATCTCAACAGATTTTGATACAATTTAGGACATTTTTGGCTTATTTTTTGCTAATTTTGGTATATTTGGCCACTTTTGCCATGTTTTGGGTATATTTTGGCCCATATTGACAGATTCTGAGCACATGTTTGTATATTTTTGGGACACTTTAGCCTAAATTTCTCCAATAAGCTGTGTTACTACTCTGGCTCAAAAAGTAGCAACAAAAGAGGGAGACCACACCAAAAGCAATGGTTTAACAATATTTATTAAATAAAGATAACGTGTAAGTGTAAGTCAGTGTGTATGCAGTTGTGTTGAAAGTGCAGGTGATGAGTGCATGTGTCGAGTAAGCAAACCAAACTAACGAGGAGTCAGCATGGTGGCCAGGGCAGGAGTGGAGCAGAGAGACAGAAGGCAGCAATCAGGCCCTTTTAAAGAGCCACAGGTGGACCTGGTTGCCTAAATGATACGACCTTATTTGGGAACCACCCAGCTTCCTGCAAACAGGAACAAGTAGAAATCCAGCCCACCAATCAAAGGCCACCTCCTTGGCCATCACAGCTGGCAGAGACAAATCTAGAGGTTAATCGTGGGCAATTCCTGGTGTCACCACCACTAAATATCCTGCTATTGAAAGCAAACTGTGTCATAAGAAACACGTCCTTTAAAATACAAGACTTTTTACCACTACCCTCTAAAAATGGCTTCGCGACCCACTTTTGGGTCCCGACCCACCAGTTGAGAACCACTGTTGTAAAGCACGCCACCACTGGACTCTAGAGCAGTGGAGACGTGTTCTCTGGAGTAACCAATCACGCTTCTCTGTCTGGACATCAGATGGATCATTCTAGGTTTGGAGGCTTCCAGGAGAACGGTACTTCCTGACTGCACTGTGCCAAGTGTAAAGTCTGGTGGAGGGGGAATTATGATGTGGGCTTGTTTTTCTGGGGTTGGGCTTGGTCCCTTAGCTCCAGTGAAAGGAACTCTTAATGCTTCAGCATACCAAGACATTTTGGACAATTTCATGCTCCCAACTTTGTGGGAACAGTTTGGGGATGGCCCCTTCCTGCTCCAACATGGCTGCCCAAAGCAAGGTCAATAAAGACATGGATGAGCCAGTTTGGTGTGGAGGAACTTGACTGGCCTTTGTGATTAATTAGAGCAGAGACTGAGAGCCAGGCCTTCTGGTCCAACATCAGTGCCAAATTGACTGTAGGAGTCATATTTCTGGAGATACTGAACCCTGAAAATGTCTTCCTAAGTAAGATGGGTTTATTTTAAAGGTCTGAAATCATGAAATTCACAAGATTCAGTCAGAATATTTCACAGAAGTTACATTTGGATCCCAAATCAGTAAACTGAAATTGTAGAGCAAACTGTTCCATCTGAATTGATGTGAACCGATCCAGCTCATGTAAATGTGCCCTTCTGTCCCTCTCTGGGCTTTATTTTTTTATTTGCATAAACTGTGACTGGTTTATTCTGGGATATTCCAGGTGGGAAAGTTGTGTTCTGTGTGACAAGAGTCCTTGTCCCTGCTGGTCCATAATCACGCTATGATGCAGGTAGTTGAACCTTCACCGCTCGGATGGAAGAGCACTAGAGAAAAGTCAACGAGGTGTTCGTTCATTTTAGTGCAGAGAGGTTTTACAGAGCTGAGTGACATTCGGATTCGGACGGCAGGATTTTTGCAGAAACAAAAGACCTCCAAATGCTGGCTGGAAAAGAGGAGCAGAGATTAGTTAGTTTAATGTACTGGGAGAGCATCGAAAGGTGGGATGTTGTTGTTGTTGTTGTGTTTTCATATATCGTAGAGAAGAGATGATTTTGATGTGACTTGGTGAAGTAACTGCAGGAATGAAGGTAGATATTTATTGTTTTTTAGAGTCAGATTTGATCAGCCAGAGTACAAAAAAGTAACTGCACACTGAAAAAAATAAAGTTTTAAAGATTTAAAAAAAAGTTCCCATAATTTTTATCTGTAATTTTTGGGAAAAAAACAAATAGTAATTTTTTTAAACAGGTAACAGTAACAGGTTTTTTTTTTAGTTTTGTTAAATTTTAACTAAATAGCAAGAATAATGTAAATAGAATAATAAAAAATAATGAAAATGTTAAATATTTGACCATGAAATTTGCTGTTATTTGACAGAAAATCCCTGTTTCATTAAATTACAGATAATATCTTATGTAATTTTTTAAAGTAGTAATTTATATGATGTATGTGATGTCCACATGAAAAAATCTTTATTTTGTACAAATAGTAATTTGTTCTTTTATCATGTGTAACTGTGACTGTGATTACACAATATCTACTGCATAAAAATCTGCAAAAAATATATATTTTACAGATGTTTGCTGTTGTTTTAAAGTGAAATTATGTATACTAGGGATTTTATATTTATTATTTTTCAGTTTTTTCCTGTTTAGTTAAATTACAGATAACATCTAGTAAAATCATAGAAAAAATATCAACATCAAAAATCAATATTTTCACAAATAGTAATCTGCTCTGTTTGTTCTATCAGTTCTTTTTTCCTGTATCTTCTTCAATCACTAAGGATCCTGCATGAAATGAGGCGGCTGTTGATGATTCAGGCATGAGGCTGATTCATCGCTGATTCACTTTAATAAAGATACCAAAGATAACGCGCTGTTCTCACCATTAAAGCGGAACAATATCATCAACCACTCATTTTAACCTTAAAGATTAAACTACCTTTACTGATACCAACCAACGTATAACCATACGGAAGATCAAAGCGGCCCCTTTGTGACACAGAAAGCTGCTTAATATGTGTTTTACTATTCGTTTTCTAATTAATAGGAGGAATGATAAATAAAATCTAAACCAAGTGTCGTCATTTGTGATGAGGAAAAGTAAAAACAGTGTAGTTTGCGTTTTGAATACAGAGGAAATAACAACAGCTTTCATTATTTGTATGTGAATTTTAGATTGTCATATGTTATTTCAAGCATCCTCCCATCACACTTATCAAAGATTTTTAAGATAGGTAGGTAGGTGGGTGGATGAATGGATGGATGGATAGATGATGGATGGATGGATGGATGGATGGATGGATGGATAGATGGATAGGTAGGTTGGTAGATAGGTAGGTAGTTGGATGATGGATGATGGATGGATAGATGGACAGGTAGGTTGGTAGATAGGTAGGTAGTTGGATGGATAGATGATGGATGGATGGATGGATAGATGGATAGATGGGTAGGTATGTTGGTAGATAGGTAGGTAATTGGATGGATGGATGGATCTATGGGTAGGTGGGTGGCTGGATAGATGATGGATGGATAGGTAGGTAGGTATGTAAGTAGGTAGACAGATAGGTAGATAGTTGGATGAATGGGGGGAAGGTAAGTTGGTAGGTAGATAGGTGGATAGGTAGGTAGGTAGGTGGATGGATAGATGATAGGTAGTTTGGTAGATAGGTAGGTAATTGGATGGATGGATGATGGATGGATGGATGGATGGATGGATAGATGGGTAGGTAGGTAGGCAGGTAGGTGGCTGGATAGCTGATGGATAGGTAGGTAGGTAAGTAGGTGGATGGATGGGAAGGTAAGTTGGTAGGTGGGTCGGTAGGTAGGTGGCTGGATAGATGATGAATGGATGGATAGGTAGGTACGTAGGGAGGTAGATGGATAGATAAGTAGGTTGGTAGGTAAATGGATGGATAGATAGAAAGGTAGGTGGGTGGATAGATGATAATGGATGGGTAGGTAGGTAGGTAGATGATGGATAGATAGGTAGGTGGATGGATGTATGGATAGATAAGTAGGTAGGTGGACCTACCTATCCATCATCGATGGATGGATGATGGATAGGTAGGTTGGCAGGTAGATGGATGGATGGTTGGATGGAGGGATGGATGATACATAGGAAGGTAGATAGGTGATGGATGATAGATGGATAGGTAGGTAGATAGGTAGGTAGGTAGGTAGGCAGGCAGGTGAATGGATAGATGAATGGATGGGCACGTAGGTAGGTGGATGGATGGATGGATGGATGGATAGGTGGATGGATAATTTATTACTCTGTTAGTCTACCTCTATTGCTAAAACTGTAATAGACATTGCATGTGGTTAAAGATCTGCTTTTTGTCACCATCAACCAGCATGTGTTCAGAATAAAGGTTCAAAATTAAACTAACATAATCAGGTCTTCATAAATCAGAATCAAGTTTAATAATAAACCTCATGTTGTTTTTTTAATTGCATCAGCCAGTTGTGCATTAGTGTGTGTGTGCCAGTGAATCTAAAATAAATGCATGTGTGTGCAGGTGGACAGGTGTGTGTGTGTTTGTGTTACTGTTGGTGGAATTCCCCAACCCGAGTCCTGATGAGCTGTTCTTATAATACTTTATTTTTGCATCCCTACACAGAGAAAACCCCCTCCCCAACAGCACCGTGAGCTGCTTACATTTATTTTGGGAAATCACCATGAAATCATCTCAAGACAAATACAGAACTTCCACATTTTTATTTCTATAGTTTTTTTTTAATCTATCACTTGATGATGGTTTCCCTCCCAAATGCCCCATTAGTGTCACTCCAGCTTTGAAACAATGAGACGGTGTCATTAAATATAAATGTAAATATGCTCTAGATATGATGTTTATGATGATTTGTTTTCACATTTTGTTTTTGTGGCTTGTGTGACTCAGTAAATTAACTGTAAACGCTTGATTAAATGTCAGCATGCGACGTATTACTCAGTTCAGCAGATTCACAGATAAGTTCATCAAATGTTCAAACACAACAGACACACAAGTTTCCTCCAAACTGAGGTTTGTAAGTACGAAGTGTGGTACAAAGTGGGCTCCGAAACGGAAATTTATTTATTTTTTTGCTCTACAACTTGTTAAACCTGCTCAATCGGTTATGAAAGTTCTTCGAAAACAGCTTTTCCCCCCCATTTTTGTGACCAAGTATTTTATCTTATATTGCATTTTATATGTTTAGTTTTGTATTATTGTCACATGCAGCTACATGTGGAACAGAAAACACCACTAATTGACTTCTGCATTATCCAGTTTTTTATGAATATGAGCTCAAAGATGGAACTTTTCATGATTTCAACTCACCCACAATCAGAGACCGTTTGATCTGCTTGTCCAATATTGCAGATTCTGAATCAATGACATGATGAGAAATAACGCAAGAAACTTCAGGCTTTTCTGTTGAATAGTTCCTGAAATGCTGTCATTCAAACAGCTTCAAAATTCACAACGTGGCAGAATGTGACACAAAAGAATGCAGATAAGAAGTGATGTATATAATAATTGAGTGATATATGTTCTATACACACGATATTCCAGTTGTGTGTCGCCTCTTTTATATCTTGGGCACAATAAAGACTTCATCGAGGACGCTGCTGTGCATCCTTGCTCATTGTTCCTCCTGCAAACCTCGTCGACATGCATTTTAGAAGGTATAACATCATTTGTAATGGGGACTTATTGGCTGAGGACGGATAAGACAAGGATTCTGAAATCATTAAAATGGGATAATTTGCTGTTTCATTCGTGGCCATGACATCTAAAGTTTATGTAGCGCCTCAAAAAGTTCAACAATAGATCAAAACTCCTTCCAAAAACCCCCCCAAACGCTCAGCATTGTATTTAACGAAAGCATGCATCACCGCTTTTCAAGGGATGATGCAAAATGACAATGATTTGTTCGTGTCTGATGTCTCAATTTACTGCTCACAGAAAACCACCGAGTGTCAGTTATATATGCACTGAAATGCCAGCGGTTCAGCTTTTCAGTCCCCTTTTCCTCAGTGGAAGTAATAATGTGATTGGACTGGTTGATTGCTTACACCTGCCGTAAGCTCTAAATGCACAATTAGCGACATGCCATTTACTAATGACGAGAGGCTGAGACCCGAAACACTCGGATGTGTGCTTTTCTGCAGGAACCAAGAAGAGAGAGAAACACAATTAAAAAGTACACGTTGTGAGTACACGGCTCTGTTATTTGGAGATTTGCTACTGATCTGTGGTCCTCTGTGAAAGCATCGGTACTCTAAACACACATAACCAACATGGAACTGGGTTGAAGGTGGCTTTGTCTCACAGTTTTTCCTCCAAAACCTACCAATGGATCAAAAGTGCAAAGGTGAACGATTCGCCATAACTTGAACATCTCTTTCAAAATCCAACTTTTTCACTCTTTAACAATCGTCGGTCTCCATTACAAACAGCTTTTTCCATCCTCTTCGTGTGACCATTCATTTTTAACGCCTTCAACCTCCCTTTAACAGTTTTGCTGTGGTGGCAAACGTCATCACTTCATGGATTATGGTGGATGTTGGGTGCAAACCAAAAGTGGTATTATCCGACGATGCAGTTTCCGTCCTCTTTGTGTGACCGTTGACGTTTAACGCCTTCCAGTGTGATGGATCAACTGTGTTTTAACAGTTATGTTGTGGTGGCAAATGCTGGGTGAACAAAGCACATGGTTGTCACACCAGAATTCAATAGAGACTTTACTTAGGTTAAAGGAACCAACATATGCCATACTTTTAGCCAAAGAACCCACATGTCTGCTATCCTAAAACACTTACTATTTTTTAATAGCATAAACAAATTGCGAGGAATAAATCCAAAAATGGACGCTATCCGATGATACGTTTTCCCTCCTCTTTGTGTGACCGTTGACTTGTTTTCACAGGTACAGTATATTGTGGTGACAAATGTCATCACTACGTTCAAAGAAACAGTCGGAGGTGGTTAGGGTGGATGTTGGGCGCAAACCAAAAGTTGCATTATCCAAAGATGCAGTTTCCCTCCTCTCCGCTGACCTTTAACACCTTCCAGTGTGATGAATCAACTGTGTTTTAACAGTTTTGTTGTAGTCGCAAATGCCATCATCGCATGGATGGTGTTCAAGGGTGGTCAGGGTGGATGTTGGGTGAACAAAGCACATGGTTGTCGCACCAGACTTAGACAGAGACTGCAGTTAGGTCGAAGGAAGAGTCGCAATCGTTGGAACATTTTTTTAACCAACATATGCCATATTTTTAGCCGAAGAACCTACATCAGTCTGCTAGCCTTAAAGATTTACCGTTTTTTAATAGAGAAAACAACTTGTGAGGAATCAACCCAAAAGTGGCATTATCCGATGATAGGTTTCCCCTGCTATTTGTGTGACCGTTCACGTTTAACGCCTTCCAATGGGATCAACCCTGTTTTCACAGGTATATCGTTGTGGCAAATGTCATCACCACGTTCAAAGAGATGGTCAGAGGAGGTCGGGGTGGATGCTAGGTGCACAAGGCACATGGCTATCTCACTAGAATTCAAATGGAGACTGTATTCAGGTCGTTTTCAGATTACTTTTACCAACACATGCCATATTTTTAGCCTTCTAATGTGATGGATAAACTGTGCTTTAATAGTTATGCTGTAGTGGCAAACATCATCACTGCATAGATGATGTTCAAAGGGTTGTCTGGGTGGATGTTGGGTGAACAAAGCACATGGCTGTCACAATAGTTGTTTTTTTTTACCAACATATGCCATATTTTTTATCCGAACAACTTACATGTGTCAGCTGTTATAAAGCACTTGGTTTTCTAAATATGATTTAAACCACTTGAGTGGGGTTCCTTAAGTCTCAATGACATTTTGCTGTCTCTGCTATGAGACGTGCAGCCAGTCCCTAAACATAACTGTTTAATAAAGCTGTTGTTACGATACTGTACTGTAAGACTGGATTGAATTACATGTTCTTAGAAAACACACGTCTGCATGTTAATAATCAACATCTGTTTGCCAGATACGTAACTAACAACATTTTCTTTCAACATAACCAGAAAATGTTGTCACCATATCATATTAAACAAATTCACTGTTTCAAATCACTCCTAGATAAATTAATTAGAAAAATAACAAAAACACTAGTTCACATCAAGCGCCTTTACAGTAACAGCATTCGTTGGGAAAGTATAGAGATATTTTAAGTCCACAGACCTTATTTTTTAAACATCAGTTCTTGTGCCATGACGCCTTGTCAAGCACGTCAAATGTAAATGGCACCACTTTCTGTAGGTGTGACAGTTTCAGGGACCTGGTATTATATATTCCCGCTTCACTGGAACAGAGCCTTCAATCATTTGATGTGACACCTGCTATGAAGAGTCAAAATGTCTGCAATGTGAAAGACTCAACTCTGTGAAACTGAGATTTGGTGTTGCAAGTAAACCAAAAAGGATCACAGAAACACTTAATTTAATGCATGAGTCCATGTACTTAACCTTGGACTCATGCAGTGCTATGTTCGGATCGGATGCATCAGCAAGTACACAGCTGATCAGGCTGCCAACATTTAGCTGCAATGATTCAACAACACTGGAGATGACAGATATACGAAATGATGTAAACTGATGTTATATAGGTAGATTAGTGTTGGTGTTGCTTCGCGCAGTTTTCTCTATATGTTACAGTGCTGTGCAAAAGTATTTGCCCCCCTACAGAAATCTCCTATTTTTGCACATTCCTCACACTTAAATGTTCCACATCATCAACCTAATATTTATATTTATTGAATATTATACACAAAATGCTGAAGAAGTATTGAAAACCTATATCACCTCTGCAAAAAGTAAATAGAACCTAATAACTGGTTAGGCCACTCTTGGCAGCAAAGACTGCAGTTAAATGTTTGTGAAATCTTGTGATCAGTCTTTTATACCAAAATATGAAGACCGCTCATCCAAATGACTTCAAACTTGACATTGCACTTCCTCACATCCACAGCAATATACCCATCAAGTAAGAAGTGGATCGGACAAGTGTTTGTTATTGAAAATAAGCAAAGAACAGGCATTAACTTAAGAGGTGCAATCAAGAAAATCTGCACCTCTGAACAGCAGAAAACATACTTGATTGAAATTTGGCTGCTATCTTGTTAGAAGAAGTGTCTTGTGCACTCTGCTCTAAGTGGTCCTACCACCTCTGGGGCATTCTCAGGAAGTCCTGTCGTGTAAACATCTCACCTGAGATGGCTGGATCTCCTAAACTGTAACAGCAAACCCTCAACCAGAATTTCATTTCGGGAAAACGGAAGAAATCACATGGAGGCAAATCTGGCAAGGAGGGCCACTTTACATGCCACATTTCATGTTGTTGTTGCCGAAAGTTCGTCCTCAGAGGCTTCAGGTCTTTAAAGGAGAACTTGGTGGAGCACAGTCTGAACCTACAGGACAAATTCACAGTGCATAACTTCTTGAATGTTGCACATGAATGCTCTTGCCCTTTTAAGTCTTGGAGAGTAAAGGCTCTTCCTGCAGACCCAAATCTATCTAAGGTCCATTGCAAAACTGCAAATGTGTAACTGCAAGTGGTCAGAACAGGGCTTCTATGCAGTGTTAAAAATGTAGCAGGAGCACTAGGAGCAGTGTTTTGCTGCTCAAGAAGACTACTTTAAAAGGGACAGTGGGCAAATTTGAATCAGTTTTTTCTCTTTTATATGTGCAGTTCCAGAACTCCTTGATTGCATCTCGTGAAATGAGAGAGGCAGTGTCCAAAAGGTTTAATCCTAACCTGAAGTTTTAGGGAAATGATCATCCTCACACTGGTCAGTTTTGCTATATGCCATTTAAATGAGACAGGTAAGATTATGGGAGGTAAAGGAAGACCTCTGCACCATCGTTCCCATCGGAAAAAAACACCTCCTCTTATCAAACAGTTGACGTTAAGAGTCTGTTGAAAGTCATCTCATCTTGTCAGAATTCGACATACCGCTACCACACATGCTCTGGCACACCACCACCATCGCATCCACCGCTCTCACACTTCTCCCACCACTTCCCCAGGGTTACATATTACACAGTATAATGTTGGATCCTTTTCCTCCTCCCCATGTACTTAACCTTGGATCTCACCTGTGTGTTTTCTATGAGTCAACAAAGATAACAGCCAGAGAAATCCCTGCCTCGGTGGCCGGATGCTGCAGGGTTCGGCCGCTTCTGTGGATGTATATGGAGGAGGCAGAGGACTCATGGGAAAACATCTCCCTGGAAATGAAGCATCATCCACCTTTGTGTGTCAGTTCTGCCTCCTCTCCCCAGCTGCTTTTACACCTACGTCGTCCTCCACCCTCGTCCGTCCCAGTCCTGATGCTCTCTGCCTCCTCCTCCTCCTTCTCCATCGTCCTCCCTCCTCTCCGCTTCGCATCAAAGAGCAAAAAACACATACAGTGGATGTGTCTTTTAGATGTGGTGCAAATTTAACGGAGCGGAGAGAGCTATCGGAGGGTTGTAGTTTCAAATCCCCTTTCGATTTTCGGATTACGTAACATTACATAATTGCATCTGTAACTGTAATAGCATTTGGGAGGTGCTTGACCTTGTGCGAGTTGCGATATTCTTTGGCATAACTTTGATTCCAGTTCCCCTGATATTTTAATAACAGAAATATAAATTTGATAAATTCTGCATTAGGGTGATAATTGATTTAATGTGTGGTTTTAAGGGAAAAGAGCAGTAATGGCTGTTCTGGGAAGCCTTATTTATGGTGTGTCTTTTTTTTTAAGGCTTGCAGAGAAGGAAACGAAGCACAAGAGCTTAGAAAAGAGGAGTTCTCACTTATATCTTCCACTGCTCTGCCTTATCTCCATTTTCTCCTTATCTTCATTTCTCTCCTTTCTGCCACACAACACCGTCCTTTGCCAGCCACACCCAGCATTTTAGTCCAGTAATTCTCAGCGCGAGTGTTTGCCACAATCAGAGCACAATTGTCGGAGAAACCCCCCGTCGCACATGATTATCAGCAGACCAATTCACCTCGAGAATTCAACGCCGCTTCTTTTAACAGCAAATCATAATGAAAATTGTAGGTTTAGGGCCAGAAAGAGCCAGAAAGAAAGAAAGAAAGAGAGGCAGGAAAAAAGTGAGGAGCGCTGTTTGGTTTCTAAGCAACAGTTAACGCTGGGTGCAGCGAGAGCTGCAGGGTGGGTTCCTGAGTTCCCATGTTTCTGCCTTCGTCTCTACATTCTCTTCCTGAGGAATTTGACCCGCCTGACCTCTCTGAATATGTCTGGATTTACCCTCCCCTCTGACACACAATCACAGCACACTGTAATCGAAAACCTTTATGAGAGCAAATCTCACTTCCTTTTTTATCGCCTCCTCATCGCAGAGGTTGCTTCGGTTACAGCCGTAGCTGATGTGCATATTCATTTTAATGGATATTTTTGATAAAAATTTTGCATGCTGTGTTTCCTGTTGGCACAGATGCAGTTCAACAAGGGACTCTGACGCAAGAAAAAGAAAGGAAACATTTGACTCAGACATCAACCCATCAGTGCAGAAGTACCAGTCAAAAAATATATGCATTACTGAAACTGAACACGCTTAAAAACGGAGAGAATCCATCACGGTGCACGAACAGAGATAGTAATTAAGCGAAGACGCGCTGAGAATGCAAAGAACTATAATTAAATGAAGAAAAAAAAGGAAATTCAGAAGAAAAAATTGCTAATTATAAGACTTGTTTGCAAATCATTCTGACAACTGGAAATGCAAATGATCAGTCACACATTGCATTCAGCGGGACGAGAAAATATTATTCACACAGAAAAAATAAACTACTGTATGTACACGTTTTAATGTGCTCTAATTCACACCTCAGCCATGCAGTAGAAGGTGATGCTCAGTGACTGATGGAAACAAAGGCAAAAATATTTGACTATTACTCCACCACACTGAGTGCTTTATTGGAAACACCTGTGCACCTGCTCATACCTGCAATTATCCAATCAGACAATCATGAGGCAGCGGTGCAAAGTATATAATCATAAGTAAAGGTCATGAGCTGCAGAAAGGGGTGAAATGTGATGTAAATGTTCTTTTTCCAGACAATGTAAACCTAACAGGCCGCCTCATCTCGATAAACACACAACATGGCCTGAGCATGCTATTAAACATAGAGTGTATGTGCATACATAAGTAAATAGTGAAAAGATTGACAAAACGTATAGAAAGCTCAATGGTACGTCTAGAATGAAGATGACCTTGTAAATCTAAACAACATGCTGAATTCAAACTACTTGAACAACACTTGACAGCGGCATCATGTTTCCTCACTGTGGACTCATTATTTACTGCAATATAAAGTCCTTCACCTCTATGGAAACAGCACAACCACGGAGAGAACTCAGAAATGTGCAGGTTTGAGAAAGCTGGAATGCCATACATGATGAGAAAACAAGGCCAAACTAGTGTTGACAATTTGCAAAAAATCTGGAATCGACATGTACAACATTTTCCAAGTGCCCACAGCTGATTTGAGGGGTGACTGATAGGTTCTGAGCCTGACCAAGAAAACAAGACTTGTTAATCAACATGTTGAGTACTCTGAGAGAGCAACATGACACAATAGTTTGAGTTCAATTTGGACTCATTGTGTGCTTTAATGCATGTACAACACCTGAGTCAAGTAGGGTAGAGTAGGTCATTCAAGCAAATGAACCGAGTTGGTGACCGGGTTGTGATGCAGTACCTGTCCCAACAGGGCAATATACTGCTTCCCTGGTACGGCAACTGCGGGAGAAAATCAAAGATATGCGCAGTAGAAAGCTCAGAAGCGGTGTCCTGTTCCACCAGGACAATGCTGCAGTCCACGAGTCAGTTGTGGCTGCGATTCACGAATGTGGGTTCGAACTTGTGCAGCATCCACCCTGTTCCCCAGATTTGGCTTCGTCCAACTTTCATCAATCCCCAAACATGAAACGGCTCCTTGTGGGACCCATTATGTCACTAACGATGACATCATATATGCAGTGAACGACTTCCTGCAGGAGCATAAAACCTTCCATGAGACTGGTGTCAAGGCACTACAGGGACGCCGGAATAGATGTGTGGACTTGCAGGGGGATTTTTTCTTGGTCAGGGTCAAAACTTGTCAATTATCTTTCGTACCAACTGGAAGAAAATGACAACTTTACATACTATAGATATTTTGATTTTTACCATTTTAATGCGGTTCCATTACACTGCCTGCAGTTCAGCCAAAGACCCTGAATTTCACGCAACACTAATGGCTCCACGGTTGCACCGATGAGCCCAAATCTTTTGTTTTTCAAAGGTTGTGGTTCGTGCAAAGGGTTTAATTTGAAGGAATTGGTAAATGAGACATGGTGAATAAAACCATTTTTGATGGAATGCCATACTTTTAAGCTAAGATTTGGTTAATTTTACCAATTAAACTGCAGAAACGGTCAGAAAATTTAATATCCGTCAGTTCTTTCTGTTGCTATCATTTCTGGCCCCGCTGAATCTTGTAATTTTGGTGATTTTTGTTCCATTTTTTTGTTGTTGTTTTTAAAGATACCATAGATGTAACAAGATAGTATATTAGAGTATACTGTCAGCCTCAAAGGTAATCTAACAGGTATCCAAATATCACAGCCTACATCCAGATTTACTAAACCACACACCAACAGTAGGGAGCCTGCATGAGAGAAAAGTCAATACACAAAGTCACTACAAAAAGACCTCAAGTTAAATTCCTCATTTAGCCCTTTCGGAGCGAGTGTATCCAAGGTGTGGATCGTTCTCCTCTGAGCCTGTTGTTCTTTGGAGCGTCTATTCTAGTGTTTTTCCAGATGATGACTCATATATATTTTTACTTTACAACTCTTCTCATGGATTTCTGCGAGTGTTGTTGCAAACCGAGTGCGTCCCTCGATAGCCACAGTTTACCGTCTCGTAACAATAATGCACGTACGCGAGTTCAGCGGCTTCCCCAGTCAGCAGATCGGAATATTCCAGTAAGTGGTCGAACAGAAGACGAGCATCATGAATATGCAGCCGACAAATCTGCAGGAATGAATCATGCTGCAAAATCTCAGAGGAAGGTGTCCAACGTCTCATATAGAGCTGAAAGTAAAGGTGTGGTGTTCCTAATAAAGTGAGTTTATATGTGTTAGTGTGCGTCAGAGATAGAGGGAAAAAAAAATAGGAGTTATGGTGTGTGTTTGCTTGTGCCTGCAGCAGGGTGAAACATGGAGGTGTACGGGGGATGATCAGACAGAAGGCCATCTGAGAGCACAACACGCACTCCATCTGGACTCACATTCACTGTGAAAAAGAGTGTGAAAGAAGAAAGAGACACACAGAGAAGGTGAGATTATAATCTTGAATCTTAAAAGACAACCTGTACAGTTTTATTAACCGATACACCAGCGCTCTCCCTTCTATCGGTTTATTTAAGGGTTTGCGTCGTATCGATTTTTGCACATCTTGATCCGTCCGCCGCGGTTTGAGAAAGAAATCAAGCCTTCAGGTGAGTGACAGGAAGTAAGGGAAATAGAATCTTGTTTAAATGCAAATGAACTCTTTTATGACTGGAGTCAAAAACGAAAACTGGTATTTCTGCAAAAGTTATACTTAAGGTTTGATTTAGTCCTTAAATTGTTGAGCTGAGAGTAAAGCTTTCCCTAAATTAGGCAGACAGCATTTTTTGAATAAACTTGAGTGCTGCATCCATTACTTTTTTAAATCAACGTTTTGGAGTGAAAGGGATGTTCACTGATCAGGCATAACATTATGATCACCTGCCTAGTATTGTGTTGGTCCCCTTATGTGGTCAGAAATGCTCTGAACCATTGGGCATGGACAAGAGGACCTCTCAGGGTGTCCTATGGGGTCTGGAACCAGGACGTTGGCACTGGATCCTTTGGGTACTCTGGCTTGTTCAGTGGGGCCTCTGTCAATCCAACTTGTTCCACTGCATCCTGTTGATGCTTGATCAGAATGGGGTGTAGGAAGTTTGGAGGTCAAATCAACTTGTTGGTCCATTGTCATGTTCCTCAACATGTTCCTGATTGGTTGATATTTTTCCATGTGGTGGGGTGCATTTTCCTGCAGGGGTAGACCAGTGACATTTAGGATTTCCATTTGCATGAGGGAGTGTGTTTGTTGTGGAACAATGTTTATTTGGGTGTCTAAGTCTGATCAACACGGATGTTAAAATCCAAGGTTTTCCATCAGAACACCACATAGTACCAATATGATCAATGTTATTTACTTCAACTGTCAGTGGTGATGGTGTTGTAGCTGATCGGTGTATGTATTTATGGTAGCATCATGGAGTCAGTGTGTCTCTGAGATGCTTAAAAAAACCACATTTTTAGTGTTGGAAAACAGCAGTCACACCAAATATTAAGTTCTATTTTTTACATTTGTTTGTATTTTGGTGTCATTTGTTTTAACTGCTGTCTGTTAAGAGTTTATTCATGGATTTAGTTTCGAAAGCATCCTTAATTTGAACTTTTCTGCACATTTTATCAATATTTATTGCCCTTAAACAAGTAAACACACAAGGAAACTGCTTCACTACATTTTTTTAATGTTGCTAAGCTAGCAATAGCTGATATATCAGAATGTCTCGAGGAAATTTCTTTGAATTTTGCACCAACCTCCACTTGGATTGAAAGAAGAGCTGATTAGATTTTGGTCACTGTAACCTCACAGAATATGTTTCCGGCCATAACTGAAGAATTAACGTGTTAATTATGACAAGATTCACATAAATGTCCAACAATACAAGTGATGGTCCAGTCTGGATAGATATGATTGTAAGTTAGTCAGATTCACCAGATGCAAGGTTCAGGTATTGAGTCTCTCTCCCACTTCCACTATGTACATGTTACATAACAATAAGATGCAAAGAACTTCAAGTTATGCTGAAGGTTTGGATCGTGCAGTTGATTTTTTCCCGTAAATTATCAATTTTTTGACAGTATTTTCTTTTCTGTATGGAAATGTCTGACTGAAACAATTTCCCCATCGTGATTTTGGGTTAACACCATTGTGGCATCATGTTTTTTAGCTTCACTCAAGACGATTGCCACTGGTTTAAAGAAATTTTAAAAAATGAAAATGAGGTGCAGTCAGACCATTCTACACAGCGCTGGTCTGGCTATGCGAGACAAACTGTAACTTGACCGGTTGGTTGAAGCATAAATCATGAGTGGGTAGTTCTAGTTTTTGATCCTCTGATTATGATGATACAATAAATTTAGTTAGTCACTATCCCAAAAGTCAACAGACCACCAGAGTCCTCATGGTTCATCCCCTGAGGATCATAAATGCTCGTACGAAAGTTAATGGTAACCCGCCCAGTACACATATAGGTATTTAATTACTAAAAGTGTCATGCTCATAGTGATGCAGGAGTCATAGAAATCCATCCATCCATTATCTATACACCGCTTAATCCTCTGCAGGGTCGCCGCGGGGCTGGAGCCTATCCCAGTCAACTCGGGCGAAGGCAGGGGACACCCTGGACAGGTCGCCAGCCTATTGCAGGACATATAAACATACAACCAAGCACACTCACATTCACAATTTAGACAATTTAGAATAATCAATTAACCTCAGCATGTTTTTGGACTGTGGGAGGAAGCCTGAGAACCTGGCGAAAACCCACGCAAATATGAATATGCAACTCCACACAGAAAGATCCCGGGTGTCCTCACCGGGACGCGAACCGGGGATCTTCTAGCTGTGAGGCGACCGTGCAGCCCGTCCAGGGATCACAAATGCCTCTATGAGGTTTCATGGCAATTTCTTAAGTTGTGGTGGACTGATCAACAGACCAGACTAAACAAATGAAATTGCTATCCCAAAAATATTTAAATATTATTATATTACCTTTAAATATGATATTCTCATAATATTTAAAAGATAAAAAGTCAAATCAAATCAAATCAAATTTATTTATAAAGCACTTTAAAACAACCAAGGTTGACCAAGGTGCTGTACATAAGCGTAGACACATGATCAAAAGATAAAAATATAAAACAAAGATAAAAGACAAAACAAAAAGGTTCAGTTTCATCAAGGCGCAGTTACTATAGTGATATTATGGAAACCTTTCATAACTATGTGTGATGTATCCAATCTCCGTACAAGGGGAGAATAATAAAGAGTTGCTTCACAGAACTACGACTCGAACATGAATGCACCATCATAAGTAGTAGATGCTTTTTCCTGGTTTCTGTAAACTGCAAATCAGAAATATCATCATGTAAATGCTTTTATTCCACCTTCTAACTGTAAATAAGTGATTAAACGCTGCTAGTTGTCACCAGAAATAGTAGTTGGTTAAACTGACTTATGTTATTAATGTACAACACCAGTTAAACCAGGTCAGTCTGTCAGTATTTGGAGCTAGTAAAAGGAAAATAAGGCTGTAAAGGTTGAAAATAAGGACTAGGGCAATGAAAAACTACACGTAGATGTTGACCTGCTGCTCGTATTATAACCGACATGATGTCACTGATCTGCAGACGCTGTGTTTGCATGCGAAGATAATGCAAAGTGACTGTGCAAAATATAATCGCAGGTGGTAGGTGGAACAAGTAATATCTGGTAAAAACCCATGCAGTTTGTCAGTATTTTGATCTAGAAAATGAAAATAAGGTTGTGTGTAGGAGGTACCGAGCATACACCCACTCAACTGGAGCAATTTGTAACCACATACAATGGCATTTAAAATATGATTTGGTTGTTGAACAATGTGATAAATGCCTTGTTGTGTTGTTGACATATCAAATTGTGCTCAGTTTCAGTGTTTTCTTACTTTTAAACTAGTTCAACTTTAAATTTCCATTAAATCGAGAGCGAAATTAGTCATTAGGAACATCTAACCTCTAATATATGTGTATACAGATAGACTTATATATATAGAGAGAGACATGCATTCACTTTTAGTCATTGTTTATTGGGTGGGTGGTACATGCTGTCTGTCTTGGGAGACTTGTGTGCATCTGCTAAAAAAAATATCGAGGTAAGAAAAGTGAATGGAGAAACTTCCGGAAAGAGGGTAAACATATGTTTGTGATTGTTTTAATTCGACCTGTTTTGTGGGTCAGTTTGCACGTGCAGCAGCCTTTTCTCAACCACACCTCCGCGAAAATTGTGTAATCCGAAAATCTTGCAAACTCATGCTCGCATGCACCGCTGCAGAGGTGTTGAGAGAGCTGACCTATGGCCTCCTAATCAGTGCTCAGTGTGCTCCAGTGTGTTATATAAGGGAGCAGCGAGTGCTAGTCAGATCCTCCTACAGATGCCTGAGCAGTCACGACTAACGCGGATGTTCGCCATCCATCCACTCAGCCTGGCTAACGCAGACTTCACCTTAGACTCTGATCCACAGGCCCACACAAACACACACATCCACACATCCACACACACACATGCATACTTTGCATATACAAGTGCAGCTGGGCATAAAAATTCTCACTTGCATTGTGCATATGTTAATTCTCACAAATATGTGGGGAGGAAAAAAAAGCTAAATCAGATCCTCCCAAATGTTAGAGGACCTACAGTGCTTTTGTTATGTGATATAAATGATACCGTCGACGCCAGCTCGTTCTACAAATCCCTCAAATCCCGCATGTTTTTAGATGAGGTAAATGAACACGGGGGAAGCAAATTCTGTAAATGAATAAATAAACAAATTGGGAAGCGACAACACAGGTGAAACTGATAAGGGGAGTCAAAAAAGGAGGGAAAACCAGACAAAGGGAGGAAGTGAAAACACAAGCGACAGACAAGTAAAGGTGTTCAGAATAGAACAGGGAGTAAACAAAACCCAAAGACCATGACACATATACATAATATGTAACATAACATTATGACCACCTGCCTAATATTGTGTTGGTCCCTCTTATGTGGTCCACAAAACTCTGAACCATTGGGCATGGACAAGAGGACCTCTCAGGGTGTCCTATGGGGTCTGGAACCAGGACGTTGGCACTGGATCCTTTGGGTACTCTGGCTCGTGCAGTGGGGTCTCTGTTGATGCTTGATCAAAATGGGGTGTAGGAAGTTTGGAGGTCAAATCAACATGTTGGACCATTGTCATGTTCCTCAACATGTTCCTGATTGGTTGGTGTTGTTTCCATGTGGTGGGGTGCATTTTCCTGCAGGGGTAGTCCAGTGACATTTGGGATTTCCATTAGCATGAGGGAGTGTGTTTGTGCTGGGACAGTGTTTATTTGGATGTCTAAGTCTCATCAACATGGATGTTAAAATCCAAGGTTTTCCATCAGAACAGCACATAGCACCAATGTGATCAATGTTATTCACTTCACTACTCAGTAGTCAGAATGTTATGGCTGACTGGTGTATGTTGTTATTTTATTTGCTAGAAAACAAAGCATAGGTAAAATGTCCTTTGCATGTAGAAGTGCAGTTGGGCACAGAAATTCCCGCTCACATTTGCAAGGTCCATATATTGATTCTCGTCAATGTGTTGGGGAAAAAGGGCCAAATAATTGGATTGAGGAATCTGAGGTGGAGAATCTGGGGTGAAAAAAGCCAAATCAGATCCTCCTGTATGTTAGAGGACCTACAATGCTAATCGCATAAATACATGATAGCATCGACTATGGCTCATCATACAAATCCCTTAAGTCTTTTTAGATTAGGTAAATGAACAAAAGGGCAGCAAATTTCATATAAAAAACTGAATGTACAAATTGGGGAGAGAAGAAACAAGTCAATCTGATAAGGGGAATCAGAAAAAGGAGGGAAACCAGACATAGGAAGGAAGTTAAAACACAAGTGACACTTTGCATATACAAGTGCAGTTGGATGCATATGCTGATTATTGCAAAATATGTGGGAAAAATAACAATAATTGGATTTATGAGTTAAGGATGGAGAATCTTGGGTGAAAAACGGGGCAGATCCTCCCAAATGTTAGAGGACCTACAGTGCTAAATGCTTCTGCTGCAATGTGATATACATGATAGCATCGACTCCGGCTTATTCTACAAATCCCTTGAGGTAATTGTGCAGGAGGGAAGCAAATTTTGTACAACAAACTTAAATGTACAAACTGGGGAGAGAAGGCACCGGTGAATCTGATTAAGGGAGTCAAAAAAGGAGGGAAAACCAGACAAAAGGAGAAAGTAAAAACACAAATGACACACGAGGAAAGGTGTTCAAAGTAAACAAAACCCAAAGACCATGACCCATATGATAGAAAACACAGCACGGGCAAAATATACTTTGCATGTACAAGTGCAGTTGGATGCAGATGTTAATTCTTGCAAAATATGTGGAGAAAAAAAGAAATAATTGGATTTATGAGTTTGGGATGGAGAATTTGGAGTGAAAAACGAAGCAGATCCTCCCGAATGTTAGAGGACCTACAGTGCTAAATGCTTCTGCTGCCATGCGATATACATGATAGCATCGACTCCGGCTCATTCTACAAATCCCTCAAGTCCCGCATCTTTTTAGATGTATTTTTCCGGTCGTAAGGAAAAGGGTTATTTCACCACGGACCTGCAAAAGCAGCTTCTGGGACCTTCAGCATACCTCGGGCTCTGAGAAAAAGCCTGTAGCTGAGAATAGCAGGCAGATCCTACCCACCATCTGATGTTCTCATGCAGCGCTGTCTGCAGGGAGAGAGATGAACCCTGATGAATAAATATGAAGATAACCTGCACCTCTGCTGCACTTTCTCTCTTCCCATTCCCCATATGGTTCCACTGAAGAGAAGGCTAAAGGAAAAAATAAGAAAAAAATCATCTCAGATTTTCAAAAGAAGCCTCTGGGCCATTGTGTTTGTCTATGTGCATGTGCTGCTTTTTGTGTGTGTGTGTTTGTGCAGCATGTGTGCGTCTAACTGTCTTTCTTTGTGAGCCACCATCTGAATGTGTGCATACGCATTATTGTGTAGTGTGTGTGTGTAGTGTGTGTGTGTGTGTGTGTGGGCGGCACTGTGTAGGAGTGTGCTGTAGCTTTTTGACAGAGCCTCCAGTAGCATGTATTTGTGAATCTTTTGTTTTATTCTCCATCTCCTATTCAGCTCTGCAGTAATCACACCTCGCAGTGCCGCTCAAGTGCTGCTGCCCTTGAATGAAGGCAAACAAAAAAAAAGGGCTGTTTAAGGTCTAATTTTCACTGGTCATCAAAGCTGGATATTGACAGGAAAGACGATTAGCTGGTTTGCATCAACCATTAGAGTATTGCCTTGTTTTAAAATACGAAACAGTGCAACAAACCAGACACCAGCAAATATTAAGCCTGCTGCAAAGGCGAGATCTGTTTTGAATATGAAAAATACTCAGATATCAGCGGTGGCATGGCTGAATAGGAAAGATATGTGGGTGGGGGAATCGATCCATTCGGGGCCAAATTGTACCTTGTTTTGACTGTCAGCAGGTCGACAGTGACGAAGGGGAACCAGACAAAACAAAAGTGTTTTACGGGAAGAAGAAGAAGAAGAAAAAAAAACGAGAGAGAAGAAGTACAAGAAAAATCAAGGACACTCAAAAGTTAAATGCAAAACACAAATACTGTGTTGTTTAAATATTAATAACTGGGGCTAAACCGAGATTTTCTTTGAACTCTTCAACCAGTCAAGTGGTTGCACAGGAAAACGAACTGTACTGTACCTTCAGCCTTATTAGCCTAAATGAATTCTAAGCATACCATATTAAATCATTTGGTTATTTTCTACTGAAGCGATAAAACAGACTGGGAGCAGAGCGGCTGCACATGTTCACATGGTTTCTGAAAATATATCAACTGGTGATCGCAGCACGAGGACTACTGAGGAAGATATTAGATGATCTGCCATCTGTTTTTAAAGACCCTGTCCAGTGAGACAAGCCAAAAACCAAAGGGGCATCAGGAATATGACAAAAGCAAACACGAGGTAAACGAACAGGAGGGAAGCCAGTGTTGTACTACAAATTAAATGTACGATGTGAGGAGACAAGACGCAGGTGTGACTGATTGGGGTGATCAAAAAAGGAGGGAAAACCAGACAAAGGGAGGAAGTTAAAACACAGTACAGGAAGCAAACAAAACAAAACCCAAACATCAAAGCACATGTGGTGTTCTTTTTTTTATATTTTTTAATTTGCTAGAAAATAGCACATGCAAAATATTCAGTAAACACCTTGAAACCGCAGCGTGCCGGTGACACTCTCAAAACTACAGATGCAGACTTCCTGGATTTCGGATGTAACAAACCTAAAGAACCAATCACGTCAGGGTGCAGAGTGGAGCTTCCTGTGGCAGATTCTTCTTCAGAACTGGATCGGTTTCTGGTTCCAACATCCATCCATCCATTATCTATACACAGCTTAATCCTCTGTAGGGTCGCGGTGGGGCTGGAGTCTATCCCAGGCGACTCGGGCGAAGGCAGGAGACACCTGGACATGTTGCCAGTCTGTCGTATGGCTACACATATAGACGGACGATCAAGCACACTCTCATTCACACCTACAGACAATTTAGAATAATCAATTAACCTCAGCATGTTTTTCTGTGGGAGGAAGCCACAACCCACGCTGCACAGGGAGAACATGCAAACTCCACACAGAAGGATCCCAGGCGTCCAAACCGGGACTCGAACCAGGGATCTTCCAGCTGTGAGGCTAACCACCGAGCCGCCGTGCAGCCCTTGGTTCCAACATGCACAGCTGAATTACTACAATAGTACAACTCGTCCTTGTGTAGTGTTGAGTGTTTGAGCAGAGTTGTAGGTGAGCTGCTGTGCTCAAGCTGCAACGAGTGGGGGAGAGATGCAAGGACTGTACAGATCTGAGTCATTTTAAGGCATTAAGGGCTTTTTTCATGGAACAAACTGATAAATATGTAAGTTTTTAGGAGTTAACAGGCTCCATTCTTTATGTTAGATTTTCATTTATCTCATTAGACGAAATGCAGCAGATAAATCAACACTAAAACTACATTTGACTGTTGTCTCAGGCACAAAATGTTGTGTGTGACCTTTATTTATTTAGTCTCATATCTTGTGAAAAATATCTCATTTTGTTACCCAGTAAGACAAAACACACTTCTAACTAGGTATTTTGGATGTTTTTAAAAACCGAACCCGACTGTGGAGTTTGTATTCTAAACTCACAGCTGGATTCCCATCATATTTGCACAGGTGTTACATCACTTTCCTTTAATACAAAAAAAAAAAAAAACATGTTATAAAGCCTCACGTGTACTGATGAAACCCTCTCGGATTATTCTACGAGATGAGTGAAGCTCGACAGTAGTAGCAGAACACAAACAGCACAAGTGTTGTCATGCATGTCTTCTGCGTCTCTGACTGCAGTTGTGATGGATTTTATTTGCTCCTCTAAATGGGTCTCCTTGCTGCGATGATGAACGTGCTAGATGAGCCTCCTAAATGTGGCTCCGAAGGTTTCATTAAAAAAAAACAAAAAAACCCTGAATAATAGAAGCTCACAAAACACTAAATCATTTATTTTGAGACGCATAAACAGAATAAGACCCTGAATTTCCGAGAACCAGCCCATCCAGGAGGGCTCACTACCTTCGCCAACCTCTTTGGCTCGTGCTAATTGTTTTGTTCAGCTCAGTTCACAGCTCCGTCATCGCTGACTATGTACTGTTTTTATGTTTTGTAAGTGTCGCGTCCTCGCTCTAATCAGCTCATCAGTAGGTGCAGCATTAAAGTGGTGTTTTGGGCATCGATCTGCTGCTCCATGAAAAGCTTAATTTAACATTCAAAGCAGAAAACAAGCCCATTAAAGTCGGTTTGGAAGGTTAAAACTGTAACTAGAACTACTGCATCACGGTTGTTTGTGTGGATTAACCAAGACGTAACTTACTGTCCATTGAAGGTGCTTTTGATCATAGTTTGAGGAGCTTTGATGCACGAAAAAGGTGGTCGGTTTAGTGACGCTAATGATCGAGTGCAAAGACTTCAGGTGTGACATGTGATTTACCGCCCTCGACTTAATTATAATTTGAGCTCCAAATGGTGCACTCTAGAATTGTAGCTGTATTTCTAGGTTTTTGCAGGGAAAGAGCTGTTTCCCAGGATAATATTTAATGACATATCCATTATAAACCACTTGTTAAGCATGGTAAATGCTCATCTACAGTTTGAATGGGGTTTAAAGCTGGAGTAAGCAGTTCTAACAACACAGTTTTTGTCCAGTTAACCCTTTAAAACCTAAGCTTCCCAATGTCCGCCTGGTCTTTCTTTTTTCTTATTTTGACTACAGAAGGGTCAGAAAATGTCCTGAGTCAGTGCTTTTGTCCATTTTTTTCGAAGACATGAAACTTTCAGTATCAGGCAGTTATTTACAATTTACTGCCTGTTATAAGAGAAGAAAAAATGAAGAAAAACACAAAAGCAGGGGGAAAAAACCCAATGCAATCGAGCCTAAATAACAGATTTTGCATGTTAAAGTTGAAATTTGAAAAGTATAAAACTATTACAATAAAATTTGTGGCTCTAAATGTGCAAAAACAGGCCATTAAATGGAACCCATGTGCAGGCATTTTTTATCTCACAGGGCAACTCTCCACCACTATGTATGTATTCCCTGGGAACAAAGAGGCTGCTTCGCGGGCTTCCTGGAGAGGCGCGAATGAAATTACCGTAATGACGCCATATTGGCTGTAAAGCGCAACATCTCAGCTTTCAGAAACCGTTAGATCTTTTCTGGAAGCTCAAACCGTGACATAATTACGGCATTCCAAAGTGTGCTTGCACAAACATGTCACCAACAACACACTCGATGTGAAAGGGTTAACTGAACGTCTCTAACAGAGATGTTCATAGCAACTGCTGATTGAATAATATTTGAATTTAAAGAGTCATCTAGTCTAACTGTAAGGAAACACTGGTTGTGCTCCAGCTCTGTGTATTCAGGCTCATTATGTTGAATTTACTGTCTGAAGCCTTAAGTAAAGTTCAATAAAAGCACATCTTGCACAGTGCAGGATGAGCGCTGGCCTGAGTTAAACTTAGCAGCAGTCTTCTTTTGTTGCAGGTGGTTATACGTTAGTTTAATCTGCACAGCATATATGCAACCATATTTTCGTTTTCTCCATCAAAATATCGACAAACTGCTTCCACCTTTTCTGGTTTACAGCGTCAGAGGCTGCAGTCGGCCAGGGCTTCAGAAAACCAGCAGCGTGCATGAACAAAATATTCATTAAACTGTTTAACTGACTAGAATTTCTGATGCCGACTAATGAGGGTAGCACAATTTAGACTTGCTGTGCGTCTTTACATTATGTCCTGTGTACGAACATGCAAATTTGTGCTCGGGAATGGAAAAAGGTGGCAGTGGATTCGAGAGAGATGTTAAATCAGACGTGTGCTAACTGGCTAAGCAACAACACATTTTCTCCAGAATCGCTGACTCTACCTTTAAAATTATGACTTTAATTAAATGACGAATCAGCTACTTTAACTGGCAGCTATTTTGCAAATCAAAAACGGCAAATATTTGTTGGTTCCACGTTCCCTAACGTCTCAGAAGGTTACCTATGCATGACAGTCAGCATGATTAGTTCGTACGGTAAAGGCATTGAGTCTGTGTTACTTTGGTTGACAGATATTCATACATTTTCCTTTATTTCCGACATAAAATGAACAAAAATGTCAATCATTCTTGAATAAATTACTTATTAAATAAATTACTTATTACCTCAGTATAATTGCCAGCATTACTGTTTACTGTCTATTCTAGCCGTATTTTAGCTTACTCAGTGTTCTATTGTACTTACACTTTTATACTTTTTACACTATTACGCTTTTTCTGTAGGCATTTCATTTTTCATGTTTTGTCTTTAATGTTTTTCTTGAGCTCCTGGCACAAGAATTCCTTTGGGATCAATAAAGTTTAATCTTATCTGATCATAAACGAACCCCCAAATTACCAAAACTGGTTAGAAAATCTTATTTGCGTCATTCTGGAGGTAGAGATTTTCCCCTGGCGCTGGCTAAAACATGTTTTGGTGCCAAAAATTCCACCATATGAGGTTCGAGGCTTGTTTTATAAATGATGAACTGATTAATCGAGAATATATTCAACAGTATTTGGAGAAACACTGCAGGTCATTAGCAGGGGAATCCTTCATGGACTACTGCCAAACACAGATGACCTCTGCAGTTATAACTGCGCTAATAGAGCTTAAACTGCATATCGTTACCCAGCATTCATCATCCAGCGTCTCGGTTTTGAATAAAACATAGCGCGCGTGTGATCATTTATGTCATGTGTGCTTATTTGCAATGAATATTCTACAAAAACGTGGCATCACTGAATGTTTTTAACGTTCCAGTCTGCCAGCAGCAGGGTGTCTTCCTTTAATACCCAGGTCTGTCATCATCTGGCATCAGACTCGTGTCGAGCAAGTAGAGCATGTCGGATCTGACGGAGGGCTGCCACCAGCGAGAACGTATTCAAATACGACAAATTAAATCTGCAAGCCAAAAACAGACAGGCGTGCTGGCACACAGGTAGCTCATTTACTATATTAGGAGCTGTGCATTAAACAGCAGCTGCCCACATGCTTCTTCATGCGGTAACAGGTGAAGTAAGGTCATGAAATTAATCATATCTAAACCACAACGAGGTTCTCTGAGGTGAAGTCTTATCATCCTGTTCACATAAAGAGGTTGTGAAATTACATGTTTGCATTGCGGCACCTTTGTGTCTCCGTTTTGCGGCTTTTGTGGGGAGTTGTATTTACCATAAACTCGTAATTAATCTTGCAAATGTGGTGTCTGTGCGGCGGCGAATCAGCGAGATCAAGAGAGACAAAGAGGGAGACGTACATCACCCTGTGTAGAGAGACGAGAAGTCAATGATGTGTTGTGTAATAATGGAGGCATATTTCTGCCTCATTTGTGCAGTCAAAACTCCCGGGATTCTCGCAGCTTCTCTCTCGGCTTAATGCGTCCGATGTGCGCGGCTCCTCGCGGCGCTGACACCGCCTTAACACCGTAAACAATCTATGTGTATACATGCGGCCGGGTTTGTGCCTATAAGGCTGGCGATGATGCCCAACTCGGAGGAGAGTGCCGAGGAGGTCAAAGAAATATAAGGCTCCTGACAAAGCATGTAAAAGGAAAAGAGAAAATTGAATCCTCGGAGACGCTGTGGAAACATGCTCTTTTAAAGCCAGAGAACATTGCATTGGTGAGCTCAAGGCCTTCGATACAGAGCGGCCTTATGACTGCGTAGGCGTCCGGGCCGAGCGGCGTTGCGTCGGTAGGCAGGGGAGAGATATATTATTGGCGGGCACTGCTGTACATCGTCAATTACCGGGACTTTTGCACTGACAGTTCTTTCTCTGGCGCTTAGCCAAAGGTCCTCTGAGTTAATTTCACCTGCCTCTGTCACCTAGCCCCTCGCCCCCACACAGCCCATAATAATCCCCTCCGATGGGGGGGACACGCCGCAGACTGGCGCTTATTTAGTGTGTTAGACTGTCAGCGGCTGATGGCCTCGAGCGGAGCTGCTGCCGCTGAGTAATGGCCACGCCGGATGATTTGTCAAGGTTTGGGGTCGGATGAGATGCAGACAGAGCGAGACGGTAACAAGATGAGATGAAGGGAAGCTCACCTGTGATGAAACATCAGCCATGCCGGTTAGTCCTCGTAGTTCTGGTGATTCAAATTCATGAACTTTGGTCTTCAACGATGATTTATTTGTGGGGTTTTTTTCTTTAATTGTGAAAACAACTGAAAATCCGGCAGCAAGGGACCCAGAAAAACAACCCACAAAAATATGTTCCTTCACAAGTGAACCGCATCTCAATTATGATTTGAGGGGAACGTAATTGAATTTTGAAATAAATGTAATTTATAAGCCAGAATTTACGTCCTGTGCCAGAGGAGAGACCATCAGTCTCAGATTTCATTTTCAACCTCTTTGTCTGTATTCACTTTCTGATTAAGTTTAGGCACCAAACTTAAGGTTGGGTTTAGGAAAATATCGCGCTTTGTTAGATACAGACCCCAATTATCCAAACCAGTTAGAAAAATCATTGCTATTTTGGAGCTAGAGATTTTCCTCTGGCCCAAGCTAAAACATCTTTTGGGGGTGCTAAAAATTTTAGGTCAGCCCTATGGTCCCACGTTTTTAGGACTTTTTTTCACTGAAAATTTTGAAAATTAGGCCCTATGTTCCCACATCCCTATGTCCCCACAGCCCTATGTTCCCACAGCCCTATGTTCCTACAGCCCTATGTCCCCACCGCCCTATGTCCCCACAGCACTATGTTCCCACAGCCCTATGTCCCCACAGCCTTATGTTCCCACAGCCCTATGTCCCCACAGCCCTATGTTCCCACAGCCCTATGTTCCCACAGCCCTATGTCCCCACAGTCCTATGTTCCCACAGCCCTATGTCCCCACAGCCCTATGTTCCCACAGCCCTATGTTCCCATAGCCCTATGTCCCCACAGCCCTATGTCCCCACAGCCCTATGTCCCCACAGCCCTATGTCCCCACAGCCCTATGTTCCCACAGCCCTATGTCCCCACAGCCCTATGTTCCCACAGCCCTATGTTTCCACAGCCCTATGTTCCCACAGCCCTATGTCCCCACAGCCCTATGTTCCCACAGCCCTATGTTCCCACAGCCCTATGTCCCCCACAGCCCTATGTTCCCACAGCCCTATGTCCCCACAGCCCTATGTTCCCACAGCCCTATGTTCCCACAGCCCTATGTCCCCCACAGCCCTATGTTCCTACAGCCCTATGTCCCCACAGCCCTATGTTCCCCAACCCCCATGTTCCCACATCCCTATGTCCCCACAGCCCTATGTTCCCCAACACCCATGTTCCCACAGCCCTATGTTCCCACATCCCTATGTTCCCACAGCCCTATGTCCCCACAGCCCTATGTTCCTACAGCCCTATGTCCCCACAGCCCTATGTTCCCCAACCCCCATGTTCCCACAGCCCTATGTTCCCACATCCCTATGTCCCCACAGCCCTATGTTCCCCAACACCCATGTTCCCACAGCCCTATGTTCCCCACATCCCTATGTTCCCACATCCCCATGTTCCCACATCCCTATGTCCCCACATCCCTATGTTCCCACAGCCCTATGCTCCCATGTCTCACATTTCGAAGACCCCGTTTACACGAAGGGAAACCGCAGATATTTCCACGCGGTCCGTCACTCCACAGCAACCCCATGTTGGAGTCGCAGTGTTGAGCTTGAGAGAGTTTGGAAGCTAGCTCTTCAAATCGCCAGCTCTGGGATTGAGTGGCACTACCAGGGATAGAAATGCGGGAACTGTGGGAACATAGGGCCTAGTTTTGAAAAATATCTTAGAAATGTGGGAACGTAGGGCTGTGGGACCACAAAAATTCCGCTATGCAAAGGTTCTAGGCTTGTTTTCTAACATTTTTTAGATCAGACGATAAACTCATCAGTCAAGAAAATAATCTAATCTGACTTTATTATAAGATTGGTTAGATTAGATTAGATTCAGCTTTGTTGTAAAGTACATTATTTATCATAAAGGTGTACACGGTATGTTACAGTATTAAACAGAATGAATGATATAAACAGAGGTATGATCACACTACGTATATGAATGTAACAGCTGTGGATAGAATATGAGATATATAATGTACATGTACAGGTAGGGATAAACAGCATGAACACTATAAACAGTAGATCAGTGGATAAGGTATGAGATGGATGATAGTAGCAGTATAAAACATTAGGGTTTGCAACCAAACTCCCTTGGTCAGGGTTTGGAAAAATATCATGGTTTGAGTTAAAATACGACTCTTTCATTACATGTTTGAAGCTTCTCCTCCATTTTCTGGGTTACCATGGTGACAAGTCCCGCCCAATCTAATATGTGATTGGTTGGCTGAAAAGGAGCGACAGTGAGGTAATAAAATAAATGGCAAAGATGTGTTGATTAGAAACGTATTTGTGATAGATTTGATCAAAATAACCTTGATTATCTTTTTGGCCATTAGTGTGCAGCGCTGTCTAAGAGGAACCCACTTGGATGGAGTCAGGAAAGAAAATAAAAAATGTACGTGAATGACTTTAGCCAGTAGACTGATTCTGCAACAGAGACATCTACAGTCACACTTAGATCTGACACATGGCTGTCAGGTTTCAGCGTTTGCAGTTTGGTACTTTCCGGAGGATGGAAACTGTCGTTACCCTGGATTCACAGCGAAGGATTCAACTGCTGACCCAGAATTTCTCACAACACTTCAGCAGATCTTCAATGCATCCTCTCAGTACGGTATAAACACTCTTATTCCAGACTTGCATAACTCTGTCTGCCTGTTTGTCGTCTATGTGAAGGGCAGCTCTAACATAGATCAGGGCCTTGGTATGCATACAACGAAGTGCTTGTCAGGTCGTTTAAGAGCATCAGAAAACCCATTTGTGTCCAACAAGATTTGAAACTCTACAAAACTGACAGTCCGACAAGCATGTCAAAGGAGCTTAGCAGCCGCAAGGACAAAAGATATTAAAAAGCTCTCCCTCCTAATGAACAGACAACATGCTGCTGTGTTTTCTCTTCAGGTCTGCGCAGTGTAGAAAAACAGCCTTTTGTTCTGTGATAATCTGAAGTATCCTCCGACTTTGGAAACTTTTACTTTGATTCTGCAGCAGCCGACCAATGACTGGAGCCGAAAACAGGTGGCATCATGAAGCAGGAATTACACGATGATACCCTCGAAAAATGTTTGATGTAATGAAATGAAAAAAATGTAAAAACTATGCATCTGTTTAAGATACCGACGTCAACGCATTTGCAGCAAAATTAATTATGTCAGTTAGGTATTACAGACAACACACTTGACGTTGTCAGGTGATACATCAGAGTTAATTTCTAGCAGTCTCTTCTGTCCATATTTCCCCTAGCAACACTGCAATACACCTATGACCCTGTATCCCCCAACACCTCTACTTAAGTAACAAACTCCCAGCAGCCTGACAGACTTGACAGACAGACTTGAGTTCAATTCAACTAAATTTTATGTGTACACCGATCAGCCACACCATCAAAACCACTGACAGGTGAAGTGAATAACATTGATCATATTGGTACTATGTGCTGTTCTGATGGAAAACCTTGGATTTAGGCATCTGTGTTGATGAGACTTAGACACCCAAATAAACATTGTCCCACAACAAACACACTCCCTCATGCAAATGGAAATCCCAAATGTCACTGGTCTACCCCTACAACAAGCACATTCAACAATCAGGAACATGTTGAGGAACATGGCAATGACCCAACTTGTTGATTTGACCTCCAAACTTCCTACACCCCATTGTGATCAAGCATCAACAGGATGCAGTGGAACAAGTTGGATTGACAGAGGCTCCACTGCACAAGCCAGAGTACCCAAAGGATCCACAGCCAATGTCCTGTTTCCAAACCCCATAGGACACCCTGAGAGGTCCTCTTGTCCATGCCCAATGGTTCAGAGCACTTTGGACCACATAAGGGGGACCAACACAATATTTGGAAGGTGGTCATAGTGCTTTGCCTGATCGGTGTATGTCATCTCACTGCGCTTAACATATTATGGTACAGACCTTACAAATTATAAACACAGAACAGACAAACCCAACAATCCAAAGTTGCTTTTGGACTCCCTATGAGCGAGCAGTCAACGATGATGGAAAGGAACCAAAAGAAAACCCCTAGGATTTGGGGGTGGGGGGGACCTACGACAGAACCAGGCACAGGGAAGGCGGCCGCCTGGCTCGACCGGTTGGGGTGAGAATTGGGATGAGGGGAGTGGGGATAGCGGGATAGCAGAGAAAGGCAGCTGCATCAGACCCAATGTAGCACATTTGATTTTTTTGCTAATTGGTTTATAACAGGGATAGCCAACTCCGGTCCTCGAGAACCCCTATCCAACATGTTTTAGATGTTTCCCTCTTCCGACACACCTGATTCAAATGATCAGCTCATCATCAAGCTCTGCAGAAGCCTGAAACGATCCTGATCATTTGAATCAGGTGTGTCGGAAGAGGGAAACATCTAAAACATGTTGGATAGGGGCTCTCAAGGACCGGAGTTGGCTACCTCTGGTTTATAAAAATAACAACACAGATAATCGGAAAAATGCCATATATCAGCCCTCAATCGATCCCTAATGTGGAGGACGTTGCAGGGTCTCCATCCGGCTCAAATTAGCCATTTGGAGCCTTTGTGCTTTATCCTGGTTGCCCATCATGTTCCTCCAGGTTTCACTTGCTTTCTTTACTTTATGTTCCACAGAATGGACTATAGAGAGATGTAGAGCAGAAAGGGTTAAGTCTGAGACATCGGTATGAGTCTGGACTTGAGGCAGCGCTTGTTGTTGTTTGCTAAGAGGTGATGATATCTCCGATTCATCTGCGGTATGTCAGGTATATCTGTGGGCGAGCAGTTTGGCCATAGGGTACTTCCCATTCTTCTGCCGTGTGTCAGGAATGAGTGTGTGTGTGTGTGTGTGTGAGCTTCTGCATTCTGTGGATTCCTGGCGTGCAGGTTGCATGTGGGAGCAGAGAGAAAGCACCTGGCTGAGAGGTGAGTCACAGACACAGGTAATAGCTCTGACATTTAATTCTAATGAAGTACTGGGAAGATAATGGTACCTACTGGCATTAGCAACACACACACACACACACACACTCTGGCAGACGCACAAAAAAGCCCTCCTCAACACTTACCACTGCAAAACCTGTGCTTAAGACCCTGACTCATACACATTAAGGCAGAAAATGCGGAGGAGGTAGAAGTGTATCGAGGCCCCAGACAAGATGACAGTCAAAAGGACACTTAGGCAGCCAAACAGAAGGCAGACGGCGGGGACGAAGGAAGCGGGATGGAGAGGGTAAAGAGGTGACTAATGCAGGAGATGCTGATTAGCTTACTTGAAAACAGCCCGAGAGAGTCGCAGGGAAAGCGAGTTCATAGTTTCTGCAGCAGCGAGCGCGCTGAGAGCTCTCAGAAAAAAAGGGGGAAATATTCTCAAGCAATATTGTAGTCAAACAAAGAGTGGGCAGTTTCACACGCCGAGACATTTCCAGTAGCTCTGTGACTGCCGCAGCACTCATTCGATGAAAGGTGAAGGGTAAGATGCAGTAAATTAAAGTGGGGTTTTCTCACTCGCCAGTGTGTGTATTTGCATGTACAATAATAATAATACAGTCATGCATGTGTGTGTGCGTGTGTGTGTCTGTGCAGAGCTCATCAGCATGTTTAAGGTCACGTCTGATGTCACCGTGTTTCCCCTCAGTGAAAGGCTTTGCTGCTGTTGCGGTTTTGTTCCTGACTCACTGTGGTTTCCCTTCGATCGCGGCGTCGACGTGTTCGCAGAGACTGTAAAAATCGTTTTAAGTTCACTCAGTTCCCCTCAAAAATGTGACTTAACTGCCCTCTGGTCGATTAGTTAGTCACCCCGCGAGCTGTGAGAGAGCAGACGAGTTGAGGAAACAAGCTCGATAAACGGACAAGTTTGAAGAGTTTCTTCTTTTTGAGAAACCAGAGTCGGTGCAAAGACAATCTGTCAAGCTGCTCCTGGTTACACCGAGATAAATCATAAATTCACAGGCACAAAGTAGAAAACAATGAATATCTGGCAGCAATGGCGCTGGAAAAACTACGTTAGAACTAGAGGAATGCTGTCATGTTCAATATGTGTTCAGCTGGTTTGAATACAGTTTAACAGTGTAATTTTTTTGTAAAATATTTAATATATTTTCTGTTATTTACAGTTTTTACTATTTTTTGACAGTCGGCATAATCCAAGGACAAATATCTGTATAATGATTTGATAATTTTAAAATACAGATATTTAATGTGGACATTATTTACAGTTTTGGCCTGTTGTTTTAGCATCAACATGTAAACAAATACTTTTTAGGTGATTTTTTTTTAATTAGATATTATGGGTATATTTTATTACTTTTTTTAAAAAAAGGAATGATCTGTATAACGCTGTTAATACAGATATTTAATGTACACATCATTTACATTTTTGGCCTGCTGTTTTTGGGTTATTGCTTAATTTTTTTTTAAAATTCTGTGATTTTAGTAGATATTATCTGTATTTCTTTAAAGAGGACCAATCTCTATAAAGCTGTTGTAAAAATGTAAAAGTCAGATATTTAATGTGGACAATATTGACATTTTTTTGGCCTGTTTTAGGGTTAATGTGTAAATTTAAGATTTTTAAGATAGATTTTTAAGTAGATATTATTTATAAAAGACTGATATGTGTAAAGACTGTAACATCGACCTGTCCAGGGACTACAGGTGAAAATTAGCATTTTTGCTATAACCTGGTACAGTGCATCTTTCCTTTGTGGTCAATGTTAAATTGTACACTGTCCCTGTATAAATAAAACCCATATACTATATATTTTTTAAGAGGAGCATTCTCTAAGAGATGTTGTAAAAGTGTAAATGTATTTCCTTTGCACATTATTTACATTTTTTTTTACCTGTTTCAGGATTAATTTGTAATTTAATATTTTTTCTGTGATTTTATTGGATATTATCTATATTTTTTCCAATTCTTTTTAAAGAGAAACAATCTCTATAAAGCTGTTGTCAAAATGTAAAAATACAGATATTTAATGTGCACAATATTTACAGTTTTTTGATCTGTTGTTTCCAGGTTAATGCATAATTTAATATTTATTTTCTGAGATTTTATTGGATATTACCTATTATTATTTTTATTTGTTTCAAGAGGAACAATCTCTAAACAGCTGTTGTAAAAATGTAAAAATACAGATATTTATTGGGCACATTATTTACATTGTTGGCCTGTTGTTTTAGGGTTAAAGCGTAATTTAATGTGTTTTCTGTGATTTTATTACATATCAATAATTTAACAAAACTAGGAAAACCTGTGAAATATCAGTACATTGTTGATCAAAGTACAGAGAAAAAATGATTAAAAAACATATTTTTTAAATTGAATTTGGTACTTTTTGTCATAGATAGAATAGTTTAGATTATAATATGTCCATTTTTCTTGAACTACGAAAACAACAATGCATTCTGGGAGTTTTGTTTATAGCTGCTTGTTCATTCAATTCGCTATTTTCCGTCAAATTTCCACCTAAAAGAACAGAAAATGAGTAAAAGGCATATATTTCTATCAGGTGGACCAGAAAAGATGATTTGACTGAATCCGGTGTGACGTTTTACAGTGTTTTTGAAAGTGTGCATGAGAGGAGCAGAGACAGAGAGCAAAGAATGACAGAATCAGTTTTCAGTTCTGTGATGTGAGTCAGATCGTTTCCCTTCAGTCGTAACCTTCGGGGGAAACGTTGGGACCGAGCGGATCGCGGCTTCGTCTCTTCTCCGTCTCACTTCTGAGATTTTTATTTTATTTTTTAAGAGGGGATGTTTAGTTTTTTTTATTGTTTTTCTCTCTCTACTTCTTCTTCTTCTTCCTGTGCCCACACGCACCAAATAATAACACAAAAGCCCTCATTCATTTAACCTCTGTCAGAGTTTTGATGTTTCTGACACGCTGTAAAACGCCCATGTGGTTTTTGGGAAATTCTGCCTTTTGAATTTCTTGCTCTTTTGTTCTGCGTCCCCACCAACCACCGTCGCCAAACCGCCACCCCCGAAAAAACAGCCGCGAGTTGCTGATTGTCAGCTTGTTGCGACGACTACAATGACTTTCATGAGTGTTTGTGTAATAAAAAAATAAATAAGAAGAGAGGAGAGAGAGAGAGAGAGAGAGAGAGAGAGAGAGAGCGGGGGGGAAAAATGCATGTTTGATAAAGAAATCAAACCGGTGCAGCACTAAGAGCCCTTGAAAAATTTCGCTTGTTGCTCTGGTAACGGCGAGGACAGATTCAGGTGAGAATCTGTGTTTCCTTTTTTTTTTTTTCCCCTCCACCTTTTGTGTTCGAGTGGATAAAACGCTGATTTTTTTTTTTTCTTTTTTGCTCTGACAGCCCCGCCGGACACGACGGGTCTCGATCGCCAACCCTCTCCGGTTAAAACACTGTCGCATTTGTTTCTGCGCCGCATTCATCCCGGCCGGCCTCGTCGCCTTTCATCCGTTTAATAGCGGTTTGCCCCCTCGCTAATGCGCGGCCTGTTTTCATAATTCCCCCCCACCCCTCCTCCGCAGCATTAGCGGCCCTTTTCTGCTGCGTTTCTTTTAGGCTTGGGTTGCGTCTCTCCGCCCGCCCGCCTGCACGCCGCATCCTCGCGTCTCCGTTAAAACAAGATGCTTTTCATGGGATCTGAAAAAAGCCGACAGTCCCTTTTCACCAGGTTGACACGCCCTCGTCATTGTGCTGCTGTTTCACGATGCCTGTGAGGGAAAAAACACCCCACAAAATTAAAAAAAAAAAAAAAATCTTAAAAAACTGACAGTCACTTCTTGGGCCCCCTTCTTTTTTTTTTTCTTTTTTTTAAACAATGTTTGAATTTTACTTTCAAATGTTTTTTTTTTGCGCCTGTGTTTGAGTGGTGGAGGTGAAAGCCATTATAAGATGTGTCGGCGGAGAGAGGAGAGGCAGAATGAGGGAGAGAGTGGCTCGGCGGTGTTCGATGAGTGGGCTGTCATGCATTCTTTTAGCCTTATTCACTGCGTTCGCGTGGGCGGCTAATTCGTGATTGCATTCACCAGGTTTACCTAAGGGGGAAATGTTTTATTATACGCTGTCTTTGAAATCGATGACTAATTGCAGCGCCGTTTTTTTTATTTTATTTTGTGTGTGTCCATCCATCTACGCTCTCCGCTCCATTTTCTACCAATCTTCATTGTCATTCATCGTCCTTCTGTGTTTTTGCAGCAACCCCCCGCCAAAAAAAAAAAAACGTGCATCCTCCGGAGGGGAAAAAATGAAATGTTTTACACCCATCTCCGAAAAGAAAAGAGCGCAGGAGAGTAATGCGGCCCGGGAAGGAAAACATGGAGATAAATGGAGGGCGAGTGTGATTGAAAGGCAATAAGACAGTTGAGAAAAGAGAAAGAGAGCGAGAGAAGAAGAAGAAGAAGAAGAAGAAGAAGTGCATTCTCTCGACGTGAGTCACTTCTGAGTGAAAGCTTTGTAATTTAAGCCACACATGGCGAAGGAGAAGGAGCGAGCAGGGAGGGATAGATGGAAAGATACAGCAGGGACAAGCAGACGGATGTAGACATTCTCCATCACAAAAATCACCGGCTTTAACCGCAGCACGCAGCGGTAGGTGGCTTCAATTAAGTCGGTGGGTGTACCTGATGTGGCAGAACCTATCCGACTTACAGTGATTATATGCTCACGAAAAAGTGCAGCCAAAAAGCAACATGTTGTACTTTAAGTTGGCAAAGTGGTAGAATGTAATCCACTTATTATAAGAACGTCCATGTGTGCAACGATCCCAGCAAGATTACAGCATGAATGAGACAGTTTCCTGCAGTTTTTACAAGTATTTTACGGTAACTTTACCACATTTTATGATGTTGAACTGCAGATTTGCAGTTGAATGAATCTTTAAAACTACAGTTACGGGGACAGAAGGTCATATTTTGGGTGAAATAAACCTTTAAAACCATAATGCGATCAATCAGAAATACATTTAAAATCCAAATGTCATTTATTTTTTTATGATTGTTTGTTGAATTACAAATAATGACCAACAAAATTAGTCAAAAAAGCAATATAACAATAATAATAATAATAATAATAATAATAATGCATTGGTTTTATATAGAACTTTTCTAGACACTCAAAGACGCTTTACATTGCATTATTCATTCACTCCATACTGGATGGTGGTAAGCTACATATGTAGCTACAGCTGCCCTGGGGTAGACTGACGTACACACTGCATTCACAGTGTGAGAGTGAGTTAATAAACTAAATAACATCCACAATTATTATTTTTCTTCAGTTTTTACAAGCATTGTATGCTAACTTTACCACCATTTCTGTGCTAAAAGGATTTTATGATGTTGAACTGCAGATTTGTGGTTGAATTCATCTTTAAAACTACAGTTATCTGAACAGAAGAAGTAAACCTTTTAAACCATCATGTATGTCCTCCTGGGGTATGTGATCAATTGTAAATACATTTAAAATCAAACTGGTTTTTGTTTTTTTTGCAGATAATGACTAATAAAATTACTCAAAAAGGCAATATTTTACTAAATTAAATAGTAAATAACGTCCACAATTATTATTTTGTACTTATTTTACAACTATTTAAGGTAATTTTACTAGTATTTCTGCACTAAAGGGATTCCATGATGTTGAAATACAGTTTCTTCTATTTTTAATATAGATTAAAATATTTCCATGACATATTTCTGTTATTCTTCAGGTGATAATCTGTTATATGTCTCTACACTCTAGAAGTATAGAAGAAGTTGTTAAACCTTTTTAAAATGTGTGAAACTCTAAATAATGTCAACAAATATTATTTTTTAACGGGTTTTTACATGTTTTTACATTTTACATGTATTCGACACAAAAGGACTTTTACTATTTTAAATTACAGTTACAAACTCTAATATATTCTCTGTATAATTTTCCACTATATGCCTCTACTCTGTTAAAAGTATACATATATTTTAACAATTCTGTTTTGTTAAATTACACATAATAATTAGTAAAATGACAGAAAAAATATAGAATTTTTAGATGTTAATTGCAAAAATCTGTTTTTACAAATAATTATTATAAAATGTTTGACTGTAAAATTTTTCTGTATTTATATCAGCAAAAATGTCATTATTTTAAATATATTTGCTGTTATTGGAAACGAAGATTGTACATATCAAAGATGGCCGCAGAATTCTTCTTCACTAAGAGAGCAGATGCATCTTCAGCAGCAGTAAGCTCAGTCCTGCCACCGGTGGTAGGAGGCGGTACTGATATAGAGACACATACTGACTACAAAGAGGTGCAAAATGATCACAAAAGAGAACAAATTACAACAAAAAGTGCTGAAACAGCCATGAAGAGACATAAAAGGACTTCAGGGAGACGTAAAATGACCACTAATAGGGCAAAATGACCACAAAAAGTACCAGAACAACCACAGACATGGAATAAACATAAAGAGGCAGAAAATAACCACAAAAGTGTAAAAGGCAGACATAAAATGATGAAGATACCACAAAGAAGGTAAAACAATATATGAAAAATGCCAAAATAACTACAACAAGACAAAAAATTGACCACAAAGGGACCAAAAAAAAACTCAGAGCACAAAATGACAATGAAAGACAAAACAACCACAAAGAGGCATGAAATAATGCCAAAGAAGAGACACAAGATGACAACAAAGAGGGCAAAATCAATGAACACATCTAATAAAAATGGACAAAACAGCCACGAATATGCTGAAAATGATCACAAATACTGTAAAATGTCCACAAAACGCTCCAGAACAACCCCAAAGTTATGCAAAACATTGTCAAAGTGATGCAAAGTGACAACATCAAGACAAAAATAACTATTAAAAAAAGTACATCTAAGAAAAATGGACAAAACAACCATCACAAAACATGAAACAGCCACAAATTTACAAAAAATGACCACAAACATTTAAAAATTACAAGAAAAACTGTCAAATTAACTGCAAAGAGGCATAAAATGACCATGAGAAGTCAAAAAACAAAGACAAAGTGACTGTACCAAGACGAAACACCTAATAAAAATGGACAAAACAACCATAAAGAGACTGTAAAATGTCCACACAAAGTGCCAAAACAACCACAAAGTGACACAAAACATCTTGAAAGTGATGCAAAGTGACGACATCAAGACATAAAATAACTATAAAAAAGGTGCAAAACTAAATAAAAATGGAAAAAAGAACCACATAGACACACAAAATGACCCACAATAGAGACACAAAGCATCACACAGAAGATCCAGCTAGCTTTTAGGGGTTCTCAGGTGTGTTATTCATGTTAAAGACATAAACCAGTTTCTTTCGACTCAGATCTTCTTGCTAAACTTAGATATTAAATCCATCATTTTGCTGCGTATGAAATGTCAGCTCTCCAGTAATTCTTGTGTCTACTATGCAGTCAGATATTGTATTAGTGAGGTGTGAAGTCTCTGAAGGAAGAACCTCTAAATCAGCTCCCTTATTTCCCTCGCTGACACCTGGCGATCGTCTTGTATGTACAGTTTGTGCTGTTTATTATTAACTGCGAGGCTTTTATTTTTCTGCTGCTTCGTCTCTTCTGGTGCCAGGACTTTAGCTGAGCGGCTGAAAAACCAACATTTGGCCGAAGCGCATCAGATCTGTTCGTCCAAACTGTACATGAGTCATGTTGTGTTTACCGTGACCTGCCTCCTCTCCGACCGCCGGCTACTGTTTAATTTACTGTTTTCGGGATGATGACAGCAACACACACACACACACACACACACGTGCACAAACCTGCACGTGTTCTCAAATGCAGCAGCTCGTCCACTTGACAGCTGGTGTTTTCAAAAAAGAAAAAGAAGGAGAAAAAAAAGGTCAGTAGGCCTTTTGTGGTTCCTTCTCCTTCATCTTAAAGGAACAAAAACAGAGACACATGTTGTGAGTCACCGCGGTGTGTCATGATGATCCATCAGGAGGACGACGTCCCGCGACCGACCAGATCTGTGCTGCTGCAGAAATACAACACAAGCGTACGTGTAAGACAAGACGGATGCATATCAAAGCATTTCGACGATAAAATCTCAAAGTTTTTAATTCTTCAGAGGCAAATGTTGAAACAAATGGCGCCGCAGCTGATGGTCTGTTTGTCCGAGCTGTGCAGCAGAGTGACGCTTCACATACATTAGTGTTCAGCAACACAATTAAAAACCCCTCTGAGGTTTTATCGAATGCACCGTTTGATAAACTCTGCATAACTCTGGCCTTTAGGAGGGTTAGATGCAAACTCGTCGCATGTTTGGGTCGGCTGTTTGGCCCTCATCAAACCAAATCAGCGTTAGTTGGAGAATCTCTTGTGAAAGTCCCAAAACAACCACAAAGATACCCAAAAGTGATGCAAAGCGACAACATCGAGACAAAGAGTAACTATAAAAAGATGGAACACCTAATAAAAAGGGATGAAACAACCACAAACACATGCGAAACAGCTAAAGTAGTAGAAAGTAGTATTATGGGTGGAATAAACCCTTAAAACTGGAACTATTTGGCAAGAACGTAATTGTAAGGGTCAAATACACCTTCAGAACAACAAATACTTGGACAAAAAATGGTATATTGGGTGAAATGAACCTGTGAAACCATAACAAGCTAGTTAGAAAGTACTATTAGTGTGGAACAAACCTTTAAAACTACAAATACTTGTACAGAAACTAGATGTTTTGTGCAGAACTAGCCTTTAAAACTACAAACACTGAGACAAAAGTAGTATTTTGGATGCAGAAAACCTTTAAGACTACAAATACTTGTGCAAGGACTAGTATTTTGGGGTGAAATAAACCTTTCAACTACAAATACTTGGACAGAAAGTTGTCCCTTGGGTCAAATCCACCTTCAAAACTACAAATACTTGACAGAAAGTAGTATTTCGGATGCAATAAACCCTTAAAATGACAAATACTTGTACAGAAATTGGATGTTTTGTGTGGAACTAGTCTTTAAAACTACCAGCACGTAGACAAAGGTAGTATTTTAACCCTTTAAGACTGTGAATACTTGCACAAAGAATAGTATTTTGGGTGAAATAAACCTTTAAAACTACAAGTGTTTGGATAAAGAGTAGTATTTAATGCCATAACAAGCTAGTTAGGAAGTATTATTTGTGTGGAACAAACCTTTAAAACTACAACTACTTGGACAGAATGTAGTATTTTGGGTGGAGTACACATTTAAAACTGCAAATACTTGTACAGAAACTAGATGTTCTGCATGGAATTAGCCTTTAAAACTACAAACACTTGGACAAGAGTAGTATTCAGGGTGCAGTAAACCCTTACAATGACAAATATTTGGACAGAAAGTAGCATTTTGGGATTTGGAATAAAACTTCAAAACTGTCGCTCCTAGTCCGCCCCTTTACTCTGTTTGCTGAATTACAGATAGTAACTGAAAAAACTGAGAAGCCCCTGACTGCAGTGTGCAGTTTGGGGAGGAGCTCAATGTTCGGGGCGGCGCTCAACATTTGACTCCGAACATCTCAACGTTCCATAAACCAATCGCATTAAGTCTTATTACATACAGCTTAACTTCATTTTACAACAGTTTGGTGGCAATCTAACCCTCACCCTTCAGAAACGTGCGTACCTCATGCAATTCAGAGTGGAACCACATACAGGACCAAATAAAGGTTTGTGACGATGCTAGGAGCATAAGACGGCGCTCGTTTTGCATGCAGGCAGTGTCCCTGTGGGCGGAGACAAATGTTAGATTCAGCCAATCGCATGACGACATTGAGCAACGTTGAGCCAATAGCATGACGATGCTGAGTGACGTTGAGCCAATAGCATGACGATGCTGAGTGACGTTGGGCCAATCACATGCCAATGTTGAGCAACGTTGGGCCAATTGCATGCTGATGTTGAACAACGTTGAGCGACGTTGAGCTAATAGCATGCCGACATAGAGCAACGTTGAGCCAATAGCATGACGACATAGAGCAACGTTGAGCCAATAGCATGCCGACGTTGAGCGACGTTGAGCCAATAGCATGCCGACGTTGAGCGACGTTGGGCCAATCGCATGCCAATGTTGAGCAACGTTGAGCCAAAAGCATGATGACGTTGAGCAACGTTGAGCCAATAGCATGACAATGTTGAGCAACGTTGAGCCAATAGCATGACGACGTTGAGCGACGTTGAGCCAAAAGCATGCTGACTTTGAGCAACGTTGGGACAATCGCATGCCGATGTTGAGCAACGTTGAGCCAAAAGCATGATGACGTTGAGCAACGTTGAGCCAATAGCATGAGAATGTTGAGCAACGTTGAGCCAATAGCATGACGACGTTAAGCAATGTTGAGCCAATCGCATGGTGACGTTGAGTAACGTTGAGCTCCGCCCCGAACTGCACACTGCAGTCAGTGGTACTTGAAAAAATTCAACAAAAAAGTATAAATTAACAAAACACAAGTGTAAATATCATCCATACGTTTTATTTATCTCTGGTATTTATGGTCATTTTACTACTATTTCTGCACTAAAGGGATTTTATCATGTCATTTTTAAATACAGATTTTAATGTATCCACAGAAAACAGATTCTTCTGTCCTGCGACCGACTGATTGGTTTTGAAGCAGCTCTGACTCCAGTCGCCTTCAGTCTGTGGTATTTGTAACACGTGAGCAAACTGCTGCGTCTCAGTAAATATACTGTACGGCCGTAAATCACACACATGTGAGTGATTCTAAGCGTGTTGACACTGCTGTCAGACAAAAGCACGCAGTGTCACTGAGGGTTAAGATGGATTATCGTTGCTGTCAGAGGAGTGAAAACTGTCATTATCCCCTCAGCACACCTATTACTTTCCCCACGACTTCAGCTGTGTTAGTGAAACCGATGCCTCACAGGTACAGAAAGGTGGAACGCTACACCTGTGAATCCATCACCGGCTTCCTGGAAAGCGTCTTGAGTTCTGTTTTAAGGGGGAAATCCACAAGGCTCAGAGAATAGAGACAGGATTCTGTTTCTGAGCAACAAACACCACAACAGCGGCGGTTGGAGGTGTCGGTGGAAAGGAAACCGTAAATGAGGGAAATCCCTAATATGGAAATCAGACACCTGCGCCAGAAGAGATCCAGGAGGTGAAAGAAGTGATCCAGCTCACAGCAAACATCATTACACAACCAGAGCTGGAGTCAGTGACGGGGCAGGGGTGCAAATGTCGACTCAAGTCCACCGTCGGCTTCGTCGAGGTCTCCGGAGCCGGCGGCTGCTTTGATCTGAAACCAGTGAGGCTAAATCAAAGGCCAGGCAGGTGATAAAGCTGCAGCGCTGCTCCCCGCCCAGCCTCCCCCGTCTTATCAGCGTGGCCTAGATCACGCAACATTCAGGTCATGCACTGAGCGGACGAGCCCACGCAGGGAGCTGTGAAGACGAGCAGGACAACAGGTAGACAGCCGCAGCTGGTCTGGATTCACTGGATGTGACGATCAGCGAAACACTAAAGATCAGTCGTCAGAATGAAAGTAAAATATGAGACTGTAATTAAAATCATAACTCTGAGGTTCACTGTGAAAGACCCCCAAAACCATCTCATTAAGATGCAGTAACTTTCCATAACTAACACTGACTTTGTAATATTTAACTCATCTTGAAACTACATGATATCTACCAATACTTATATATATATAGATACTGATCTATAGATGACCTATGTTGACAGATCACTAATGCCTAAGATGTTGTACACTGAAGAAACATATTTATTGTTTGTAATTATGCAAATTGTCTCTTTCTTTAAATAAGATTTGTTCAGAATCACTTCTTTGTCTGTTAATTGCCAATAATACAGATGTATGTTTTTGTTCTTCAGTCATTTTATCTAAAATAAATTAAAATAAAATAAAAATTTCTTCCCTTAAAAAACTTTTAGGGCAATTTATAGTCACAGGTTTTGATTTTTTATTGCAAAAATATGAAAAAAAAACTGTACGTATGTGCCGAGTTTATATTATTGGTAGTTTCATGACATAGAAACTAGATTTAATACTGACAATGTATTTCTAAAAGTAGTGACGGAAAATAGTGTACATATGTGTGCGTGTGTGTGTATGTGGGTGGGTGTATATTTAAAATAAGTAAATGTAAAAACATATATATATATAAGATACATACATAAATAAATTAATAAATAAATAAAACATACATAAGTAAATAAACATATAAAACATATGTATGTATTTCATCTGTAGAATAAAAATAAAATATTTTAATTTAATTACATTAAATTTGCAAGTTTATTTCAAAATTTAAAAAAATTAATTATCTTCAAAAATGAAAAATATATGGTTATTCACAGTTACAGGTTTTTTCTCAGTTTATTTTGTATTTTGATCATGTATTTAAAAAAAATTAAGTAAAAAACATAAAAGGAAATTGTACATACATACATATATACAAATATACATATATATGTCTGTGTGTGTGTGTGTGTATGTGTGTGTGTGTTATGAGGAAGTAGATATATGATATATATAATGATTAAAACTGTATTTTGACAGATCAATTCTTATAGTATTGTTCACTGATGACAAATTTAACATTTTCAATGTATAATCTTTAATTATACAAGACATCTCTCTCAACTTGCAAATAGACTATATAAAATTATAGAACCTACTTTTTCTGGTAATTGCCACTAAATGTGTCCAGTTTTACAAATACATAATATTACTCACAGACATGAACTGTATTAAGCTTGAATTTAACAGATTAATTTCCTAAATAAAAAGAAAAATTGTATGGTTAGTCACAGTTACATGACATGTCAATTCATGTTTTCTAAAAATTTGGAGAAAAAAGACAATGAAAGGAAAAAGATGTGTAACATGGCAGATTTTTTTTACAGTGTACACGAGTCTCCTCTGTTGACTCCTCCTGGCGTCCACATTAATGGATCACATTGTGTTGCAAGGCACTTCTACGTGACGTAAGCGTTAGTTTGCTGTGTGGCACCCTTTACCTGATAAGGATCAAGACATCAAATGTTGTTCCCGCCGTTGCCTAGCAACCCGGCGTGCCAGGAACAGCAGGCCGAGGATTTGAGGCTCGCGAAAAAGTTCGACCGTCTAATTGCTGACATCAAAGAGGACTTTCACAAGCCTTGTGACATCACCCTGCGGTGCACTGGTCACACGCAGATGGTATTGACCTCAGCTACATAACCTCCAGTACGAGAGGCCAAAACAACAGAGCCGCCCGAGCCGAAGCATGACACGGCAGGAAAACAGGAGCCGATGTGCATACGTTTAATAACTGAATCACCAGAGCAGCAGCTACAGTATGTTACAGTTCAGAGATTTAACTCCGGTTTTATCCGGATGGTGGTTTTCATGTCTGTGAGCGTGCCGCCTTCCTTTCAAGGCAGGACCTTGAAAACACAAGTGTCTCTGAAAGGCCTTTTTCACGAGCACAAGGTCTCTCTCTGCCGCGGTTTTGTGCTGTGGAGAAAAGCGGCGATGGGAGAGGGAATGCTTCAGCTTTCTCCTCTAACAGAAAGTCACATATTTCTAAATGAAAGACCTTTCACAACAAGGCTGCAATCATGTTCCTCTGAAAAGGCTGTCTGCCCTTTGGCCTCAGATATCTCTTATAGGCAAGCAGGGGAAGGAAAGGAGAGGGAACAAATGAGACACGCTGTATTGACAACCTTCTCACTGATTTTTTCTCTTTCTTCTTCCTCCACCTCACCTTTTCTTCCTAATATGGAGCCTCTATCTCTGTGTGCTCCCTCTTCCTCCCGAGGCTGTGTCAACGTTTATCAGAGCGCCCGTCCATTATCCGTCCCGCCATCCATCCATCTCAGCTATTTGAGCAGGAATTAGCGGGTAATGCCGAGGCATTGTTTCCCACGCCGAACACCGAGGGGTTAACAGAGCAGCGTAGGAGTAGTTTCGATCCGTCAGGTAGGTCAGGTTTCTCTTAACATGACTGCATACCTGTGCAAAACTGCGCGCCATGTGTTTGTGTGTGCGCGCGCATGTGTGTGCCTGTGTGTGCATGCATTTGCACCGCTTGTATTGAGACAAATAAAAAAAAAAAGAGGTTTGGAATCCAATCGTTCTTGATTCGCTCAGCAAACAAAACTAGAAGATGATCCCTGGATTCGTTGCAGCGCCGCTTACAGGAGGAAATCTATCAGACGTTTCTGCAGAATCATTGTAATTTAAAAAAACCTCACTTGAACAGTTTTTGCAGCATGAAAATTCATTACTGACCTTGACATCCAGGTCTGTGTTGAAGCTTGGAGGCCAGATGTAATGAAAACACACACACTAAGTACCTTAATACTACTTTATTATTTTGATTAATATCAAAATCACGATTACTTATCGCAATTTTTCATTAATTTAAGGGGCAAAATATTTTTAAATAAACTGCTTTCTCTTCTGTTGTGCTACATTCCTGCTAATGTGTTAATCTTTGCATTACAATTTCCAGATGTTCCCTAAATGCCTCACATGCAGACGACTGTAGATGATAGCAAGCAGTTATGCACAGAGAAGCCTCTAGTCTCCACTCAGTTACTGCAGCACAACAACTACCAAAAGTTACCTTAAAGGAGTATAAATAATATGATTAATAAATGTATTTTGACAGATTTGCAATGCTTATTGATGTTCTACACTGAAAACACATTAATCCAATATTTATTTGTAATTGTACCAGATTTCTCACATGACAAATCTCAAAAATGACTATTATATTTCAGAAATTATATCTAATTTTAGAAATATATTTTCAGCATTTTCTCTTTTTATTTAAAAAAAATCTTAAATATTTTACAGTTATTTACAGTTGCAGATTTTGGTATTTTGTGTATTTTAAAAATACAGAAAAAATGCACAAATATAAAGAAAAAAATCTATAATTTTTGTGTATATATTTTGAGTATCCTAATGATAAAAATATATATACGTGTGTTCGAGTTGTTATCTTAGAAGATTAAAGAGCCCATATTATGCTTTTTGAGTTTTATTTTTTGCTTCAACATGTCATGTAGCTGCTTTTTTTACGAATGTAAAAGCTCTACAAACTTGCAAAGTCCACAACAAAGGAAGTTATTCTCCTTGCCTGCCTGAAACGCCTTGTCTGAAGTTCAGGATTTCCTTCCGTTACCCATCGATGTCACCATGTAACACATTTGCATAAGCCCCGCCCACCAGCTTGGTTAGCCACGCCCACAAACAAAGTATGAGTTGCTGCTTCACGTGTTTAACATTACTTCCTCACAAGAGCTGCTTCTGGTGGAGCTACATCCACATACTTTCATCAGGCTGGCTGACCAATCAGAGCGGACTGGACGTTTTTAAAGAGACAGGAAGCTTTCAGACGGAGGTGCTGCAGGAATGAGTAGAAAACGAATGTGTGTTTCGGACATTTAGGCATGAAAACATCTCATAGTAGTGAAATAATGAACCTGTAAATGTGCATCACCTGGGCTTTTTAAGTTCGTGTAATAATACTTGGGTGACGGAGGGTCTTTAAAATTTAAAACACACACTCTGATGACTTGTATTGATCCGCACTGACTCATGTTTTGTTTCTGCTTTGCGATCCCGCGAGGAAATGTGACAGAGCCGTGAAAGGAGCCGTGCATTATGAAGCGTCCTCGCTCCGTCGCCGCACTTTGTACAAGGACAGTTTGAGTACTCGCAATCAGCCGGAGTCGCTCTTTGTCTCCCACGCATCCAAACACACACACTCTGGGGAAAAAAAACACGCCGGCTAGAAAAAGGTGGCGTCTTTTCTAAGATTTCTTCACTTTAATCTGCATATTTTTGTCAGAATTTTCAGATGCATTAATTGACTTTTTTTTTGTCAGTGTATAAACATATATCCGCACGTACATATACACACCTTGTTTAATCCCTTTCATGGCGGGTGGCTGTGCAGGCGGATGCTGTTTAAACAGAGCGGGCCCTTGATGTGGGGCCTCCAGGGGCCAGCGTTTTGTGTGTGCGTCTTTCACCCTGGATGTGTATGTGTGCCTCTCCGGGTTTTCTGGCCATGGGAACAATGGTCCTTTAGAATGTGAGGTTACTGGTGCGCTGACCCCTGGCAAATAAGAGCCATGTTCTGGCATTCCAGGCCTGATTGGCACTTTGAGCCTGCAGAGAGCTCAAAGGAGACACAGGAAATGTGACCAGTGTAATTGGTTATATATTAGCGGAGCATTCTCCAGCCCCTCCCCTCCTCCCGTTTAAATGATGGAACATTCTTCAGTGACACTTTAGGTGGATGGGGCCGGGATTCCTCCACAGTTAGAGGGAAAGAGGGGGGGGGGAACAAACACGACGGGAGAGGAGAGCGAGAGAGGCTGGAAAAAGATGGGAGAGGATTGCTCCGATCTCCTGGAGGAAAATATGGAGGCGGGGTCATCCTCTTGTGCACCTTGTGTATTTACCCCCGCGGCGGTGAATGGGGCTGTCAGGTCATGATATGTTCAGCGTTTTCCCTCTGAAGCGTGGCGACGGAGGGGAGGGGGTGCAAATCAGTAGCTTGACCTCTGACTCGGGGCGCTCGGTCGCAGTTCATGAAGGCTTCATCTCCTTGCATGCAGCACGTAGTTTGTCCTATTGTGCTCCCGCAAAACAGGTATCTGTCAAAATAAAAGTGTGCAGCGCAGCATCGGAGGAGTGAGTTATTATCCCCCGAGGCTCGGCCGGGAGGAAGCTCCACTGACAGCTGACCCCGCATTCCTTCCTTGTACGATGACTATAAGGATGGGTACCGATGGATGCTAATGTATTCACCGAGGAGATCTTATCTAAGTGCTGCCCTTTGAAAATAAAATGCTTGTTGGGGTAGTTTAGATAACATTAGTCTGGCAGAAACCCCCACAGACGCACACACACACCTTGGTATGTGGCCCGAGGCTAAATGCAAAGCACACAGATCTCGTTGTAAACTAACTGGAGGTTGTCAGTTTCTGTCTGTCAGGCCATTAAATCCTATGGGAACCATGAGAATCTTGTCAAAATGGACCACCCACTCCCATCAACACAACAGACAATCTTTGGCTTTGCTGAACTTCACACGAAGACGATGACAGGCGCAAAACACTTTGTGAAAGTGGAGACTGCCTGGATGATTCACTTTTTACTGTCTGTTTTGATGAGAAAGGAAAAGAAGGGGGGAAAAAAAGCAGTGAAGACAGTCGACAAAGTATTCCTGGAGAGTATTTTTTAGAAATTATTTCTATTTTTATCATTTCGGGGTGTTTCCTTTTTGCTCCTGTCTCATTTTTTCTCACTGTGGGCTCATTTTTCACTGCAATATACAGTCCTGCACCTCTATAGAAACAGAACAACCACGACAAGAAGGAGAGCGAACTCTATTTTCCCCTCGAACTCTCCAGTTAGTTTCCATACTTGTCTTCTCTCTGTGTAAACACTGCCTGCAGTTCATGCATGTTACCAAAACTAAAAAAAAATGGAGGCTCTACATGCTATAGATATTTTGCTATTAACATTTTTAGAACCCTTTTTGCTCTCAGTCTCTCTAATTTGTTGCCATACTTGGCTCCTCTCTGTTCTGTTTAAGCACAGCCTGCAGTTCAACCGAAAAGTCTTCGAGTTTTCTTGGTGGAATATCAAAATTTTAGGCTTTGATTTTGGACGTTTTCCCAACAGAACTTCACGTCACTCATGATGAGGAACAACTGGTGCAATTTTTGGTGATTTTATGAATCATAATTTGCTAGAAATCTTGAATTACTGCTGAAACACTCTCCCTGTATACAGTTATTCAGCCAGATTTTTTTTTTTACTGGCATCAGTTTAAATAGTTGTCTAACAGTTGGCACATGCACACTTTTAAGGATTAACTGATCTTGATACCAATACTGACTATTAGTTTTTTAGTTTTAGATAGTTGAGACTGATGAGATGACTGATAAAAAAACCCTAAAAACTCATCTCTGTGTATCAAATCTACATATTTAGATGTTTTTTCCACCTCAAGATAATCCCTGTCTGCCTTAAAATTGCTTTAAAAAACAACAGATTTTCTTAAGAGAGGGTCTTTACAGCTCTGTACATAGGCACTTGTAAGCTAATTGCTAAAAAAAATACAATTGCATATATAATCAATGCTAAAACCTTATCAATCTGTATCAAAGTTACATGTTTAGGTGTTTTTTCCTTCAAAATAATCCCTTTCTGCCTTAAAATGTCTGTTTTTATCCTCCAGAAAGTGCAGGTCCATGAATCCAAACCTGCTCACTGCAGCTCAAACACACCAGCTCACCTATGACACAATAGAAAGTTGTAATATTGGATTAATTCAATCATTTATGTTGGAGCTGGATTCTGAAGAAGAATCATGTTACAGGAAGCTTCACCCTGTGACCTGACAGGATTGGTTCTTTAGGTTTGTGACTTATGAAACCCAGGAAGTCCAAATCTGTGTTTTGGAGACTGTCATCGGTAAATGTTCGACCATGGTCTTGACTCCTTATTTCGCTCATTTCGCATCTAAAAAACACCATATGGACATGTTAATATGCTTTAAAATGGCTTAGATGTAACTTTGCACAGTTTTTTTCCTCTAGATGGTGCAGATTTATGAAGTCAGTACCTCTTTCTCCACTTTTTTCGCTGCAGCTCGAGCACATCAACCCACCTTGTACTCTGCTCAAACTCTGTAAAACTGCTCTGATGCCGTACATGTTTGAGCCAGACATTCATTCTGGAGACGAATAATGATACAGGAAGTTCCACTCTGTAAGCTGACGGGATTGGTTCTTCAGGTTTGTGACATATGAAACCCAGGAAGTGTGATTCTGTGTTTTTGAGTCTGCCACTGATACACCGCAGTTTCAAGGTGAAAATGTTCTGCTATGGTGTTGACTGCTTATTTTGCTAATTTTGCATATAACAACACCATATTGACATGGTTATAAGGTAAATTTTCATTAGAGAGGGTCTTTAAACCTCTGTATTGCAAAAAACAAATGGGCATTTCAATTGTAATCAACGTCACCATCATCATCTTCACCCTTAAGATCTGCAGCAACATCTCAGCTTTGAACCCACATCTCCATGTTTTTGCCTAATGCATGCACCTCTGTTTGCACTGCCTGTACAAACAAGCTTATTTTAACTGTTCCACCACATATTTCTGCTTTAACTATAAACACTGTCCTCATTCAAACCGTGACTCTCACCCCAAGAATTTTTCTATATCTGCTCAGCGGCACATCTCTCGCCAGCCGGTCCTCTCATGTGCAAATGCAAAGGGGGGCGAGTTGATTCCTATCCTGGTGCTGTTGTTCACCACGAGAGCCGGAGAGCATTCCTCCGCATTCCACGCCGAGGTGAACACCGGGGCTGAGAGGACGAGGCATGCAAGTCTGTGGATGTCAGTGACTCACCGTCAGACCACTCTGGATCATCTGTCTTCATTCAGAAAAGGGGGCCGCCACAGTTGGCACCACGAGATGCTTGGACTGGATTTTTATAATTTTCTCGCTGTAAAAAACCCTCCAGGGTGGGCTTGTATTTCAAGCATTAGAAAAAATAAAAAGCACACCGGCTGCTGCAAAGAGCATCGATCTTTGAAGGATCCTGCCTTCGAGGGCTTTATGATCAATCGGGTTGATCTGATGGTCCGAGACAAGATGTCGAGAAAAAAAACAGTCCGAATAAAAACACACTCGCAAACACAGACGCGGGGATTACACAGGCATTTAACAAGCTCTTTGTGCAGGTCAAAGTTGACCGAAGGCCCCTCAGGAAAGAGGAGGCTGGAGAGGGGAGAGCCGGGGAATGCAGGGGTACAGGGGGAACTCAGTGAAACAAATAAATCTCAAACAGACATGACGGATGGGATTCTGCTCTTCCTTTCCTCCACATCACTGTTTGGTTACTTCATACCTGCCTTTAATCTACAAAATAGCGACCAGGGTAAAGCATTTCCACGTGTCTGTGTGGTTTTATTTCAAGTAGATTTTCCCTTTTCTTTAAGAAGCCACGACTCTTTCATCAAACCACCAGAGGTGCTGTAAAATATCATGTTTTATCCTGTCAGAGAGGCTTTAAAAGAGGTAAAGATAAGACCAAATCCATTTAATGCTCCTGAACTGTGTCACGGATTGTGAGAAGGGCGGGACCACCCAGGAACCCTAACCTCTTTTTTCATGTTTGATGTTGCAGGATGGATTTATCTAAACCTTCTTCTTTCGGTTTTGTGCTCTCCTCTCAATGAAAACTCGGCAGTTTGCTCCGGCGAAGCAAACCGCTGCGAGTCACGTCCATTTTCCTCCTGCTGATTTATTAACACCTGACAAAGGCTTTCCACTTTTACAAGACTGCCGTGCTCCTTCAGAGACATGGAAAATTACAAGGCGACTCAATTGCTGAACAACTCTTTGAGGCATGTCCAGTTTGTTTCTTTGTTGTTGTTTTTTTTTTTCAAAGATCTCCAAGACCTGTTGCCTCTGGAGTAAAGGCGGCTGCACACCTGGACCTGCCTTTTCGCTTTTAAAATGATTTGTCACAACCAAACACTGCAATCAATTAAGCAGATTACAATTTACATGAGCAAAATGCAGCAGAAGGAGTGTGAAAATGATCTCCAGCAGATGCATTCAGTGTGATAATTACCCAGGTTAGGATTTAGGGAGGTCTTCCTGCCTTGCAGCTACTTATCAGGTCACTCCAGGTCAAGGAGAAATTCCTGGACTAACAGCTCCCTCTTGTGTTCATCTTACTGAATGTCAGATCAAGATGCAGGAGGCTGGTTCTTGGTATCACCAAGAGGCGGCAGGCTGCTCACAGGACGCCAGAAATGAACCCCGAGGAGTCTGTCTGGTCAAACCAGGGGACAAACGGAGACTTAAACTAGGATGACTGATGGAGTCCTGCAGGACGATGTGTTGGCTTGTCATGGCCTATAGATGGTGGTGTTTCACAGAGATACACAACTCTGACTTTAAACAGATGTTCCCACATCAGAGCAGCTGCTATGATCACATCAAACCCAATCTGAGACTGTGGATAAACAGCTCAGTTAATGAAGTGGACAGAGCAGGCAAGTATCCTAAATGTAGAATATTTAAAGCTGATTCAAAGTGCTCTCTGATAGAGACATAAGATTTACCCAACAAGTTTAAATATTAAAGTGAAGGTTCCTCACTGTGAGCCCGTTACTCACTGCAATATGAAGTCCTCTATGGAAACAGTACAAGCATAAAGAATGAGAGAGAACTCAAAAATGTCCTCTGTGCATTATATAAACCACAAAATCAACAAAACACTACTCTGCTCATCAACAGTAGAAAGATGCTTCACCATGCTGAATGTATCTTTCAGCAACTTGCTCCTCTGCACACTTTTGAGCATTTATTTTATTGATCAGTATGTTTTATTTTCCTCTCATACTTTCAAATTAGTTTCCATATTTGTCTCCTGGCTGCTTTGTCTATACACTGCCTGCAGTTCAGCTGAAAAGTCCCTGAGTTTTTGTCACGTGGCCGCTGGTAAAGCTGCTTTGAAGTTTTTTTTCATGACATGACATGCACAGCTGATTGACTTTTGGAAAATTAACAAATGCTGCATGTAGAATAGTGATTTTAATGAAATATCAAGATTTTAACTTAGATTTGAGCTGTTTTTTAGACAGCACAGCACTTCACAGATGAGTCGTCCAAGGACATTCATTTCTGTTTTCACATCTTCCGGCTGATAAGTGGTGTAACTCTGGTGAGTTTATAAAAGATAACAGCAGGTTTTAGGGTTTTGATTGTTAAAATGTTTCATGTTTTCTACCTGCGCTGTTGCAGTCTAACAAGAGGAGCTGCATTCTACTGTAAAGGTAAATACTGATCCTGATTTTTTTTAATAAAATGATGACATAAAGACAAGATAATAATAATAATATTAATAACTTGTATTTGTATAGCGCCTTTCATACAAAGTTTGCAGCTCGAGGTGCTTAACAACACAGAAACATCCACAACATTACGAGGTAGAACGCTTAAAACATTAAATAATACAGTAAAAATACAGTTTTACCGCCCCAACATTGCACAAAAGAACATTTAGAACATTAAAAAGACATCATAAAGAATCAACTACCCCAGCCTCTCACCAACTGCACCAAGAAAAGTGGGGTGGGGATAGAAACCCTGGTTCAGGTAGGTCATAGTGAAAGTATAGAGGGTGCTGAAGGTGGAGGCAACATAAAACAAAAATAAAGAATAAATAAATAAATAAAAAGAAGAACATTTTAAACATTAAAAAGAGAAAAATATATAAAACATTAGAAGAACCATTAAATGTCTGGACTCTTACTGAATGAGTCCCTCCCTACATTCAGTCGCTATCTGCACAGTTTCCTCCGTTGATAAATGGTGTTATTTGGCGATTTAAAAATATATAATAAGCTTTACAAATGTGCCTTAAGTTAAGACCCTGAAATAGTGTGTAAAGCACAAATCTACCTTTTTTTTTTACCAATTTAAAAACCCAAGGTTAACAACATACAGTATTATACACAGGACAAAACCACATTACAGATTTAAAAAGGTGAGGTTAGGATCCTACAAAACTATACATAGAAAACTGTTGAATCGGCTATTGAATCAAAAATGACAGGCGAGAAAACATTGACAACAGGCAGTGGTGCATGTAAACGCATGGAGAAAGTGAAGAGAATCACAGAAAACTCAGATATAAACGTGTGTAGGCAAAGGTGTGAATAGGACAGTCAAGGTAAAGCACCTTGGCTGGATTAATAAAAGAACTATGGAATAGAAAAACAGAGGTTGGATGTGTGTATAGAGATGAGTGAAGCCTAATTTGAACAGTATTTATCACTAGTGACACAGATATTTGCAGAACTTGCGTGTGCATGTGCGCTGTTGGTGCATATTTACTTTACATGTGTGTTTTCATGTACATATACCCACGTATGCACTATACTAGCTGCTTTTTCTCTGCGGCTCTTCCCAGTTTTATTTCGAACACACTCTGACCTTTGTGTCTCGGCACTTCATTCCTGTGGTGATTGTGTCTGCAAAAAGAAAACAGTCTTCAAAAAAAACCCCTTAAAACTCCGACATCAGAGCAGAAGTTCAGGTGTGTTGCTTTAGCTATTTCCAGAAAACACACAGACGGGCAGATATTCTGGTAGAAAAACATGAAGGACTTCTATTATGCTCTGTGTCACTATATGCAGTATAGAAACTACATGAAAAGACATAGAGAGGACATAGTTTCTGTTCCTATCAGTCCGACAGATAAAACAGATGGAGCCATGAACTGTACAGTCTGACATTTATTCTAAAGGGATTCAGCCCAGCTAAACTTCACTGTGTTCGTCTGAATCTTTGACAACCTAAACAGAAATATCTCTTTTTAAAGTTTGCTTTCTACAACTATTTATGCTTTTTGGAGGACTTGGGAGTTTAAAGAACGTAGAAAACCTCCATTAACCTCTTTCAGTTGCCTTTAATTTGGAGAAAAATGACATTTGCACAATAAAATAGCTAATGAAAGCCCCTCTAAACTTTCTTTTTAACGCATAGTAAAACCTGGAGGTGACACAGATTTATCAGTATGAGTAATTTATATATCATTTGTAAACAGTATTTTGAAATTCTGCAGGACCTGACTTCCTTTAATCGTTGCGGCTTCGTACATTTGGAATTTAGGCTGCTTTTGTGCAAAATATATGAGAAATAAAAGCAAATTGTTGCTATTCTTGCAAAGACAAGGACTTTATGAACCCTGCAATGTGAAATATGTCCATGTTGGCTTGTTCCAAAACATTACAGTCACTTATTACATAACAGCACAAAAGAAGGTGTACAGTTCTATACCTCATAAATAATGATTTATCTCTTTATCTTAAGAGTTCATGACAAGTACATGGAAAACCAGAGTTTCAGAAAGTCTTCCTATAGAGCAGTTTGACTCAGTTTAAAGTCCATCACACTGAAATTCAATCCCCAACTTGGTCCCAATTGGATTGAATGGAGTTAATATGATCCGGAGCCTCCTGGAGACTCATTAGGGTTTATCCTAAAGAGAATAAACAAAGGATGCAGCAAGTGATTATCTTCATTGTTAATGAGTCTGTTGACCAATTTCCTAATTAATCAATTAGTTGTTTGGCGTTGAAATGATCAGAAAACATTGGAAAAACTCTGTTGATGTGTCATTTTGTCCAGAACCCAAAGATACTCAGTTCACTGTCTTAGAGAAGGAAAATATTCACGTTTAAGAGCCTGAGATCAGCTTTTGATCAGATTAATGTCAAAATAAACTGTCAGAATAGCTGACGATTACTTTAATAAGTGACGGTTAATCGATTAGTTGCTGCAGCTCTACTAACAGTACTGCAGGAAGTCACTGATCCTCAAATATTACAGGGTTAAGATAGAATATTTTGTGCAAACATGCATTACGTTTTGCAAGTAGCAGTATGTAGGTATGTACACAAATGAACATATGCACAACAAATGTTTACTGAAAGTGTTAAAATGCGAATGAGATTTCTAAATGTGTGAAAGAATCTGCAAATATATGCATTTTAAAAACCAGTATGATGTCGTTTCAGGTCATTCTTTGCATACACCTGGTTGCAGTGAACAAATATTATTCACATTTACAGATTTGTGTACACAGTCTGGCATATTCCTGGTTTTCTGTGGTTAATGTTTTGTGTATCCTGCTCTGGATAATATCAGTCATGTCAGTGCTGCCTGCCAGGTCAGTAGAAGTGACCTCAGCTGTGTGGCTCCTGATGCATGTCGCCCTGCAGGAGTCCAGTACAGAAGCTGTCATGAGCCCCTCATAGCTGCAGGATGCCGTAACAGTCGACTTCACTCTGACCGACTCTGTGTTTGTGAGCTGACGTCAGTGGAAACCGGGAGCGTCGGCCGACTGATTCAGCTCTGCTCAGCTGGGGGCCGAACGTCTCGGGGGACCGTCGCCGGGATTCCTCAGGTTCCAGGATGTCTGCTCTGATGGAGGAAGCAGGAAACCTGGTGCTCGCATTAGCAATGACATCACTGCTGGAGGAAAAGCCTGCACAGAAAAGGTGTGGTGGCCGCATTAATGGCTGGTTTGTTGCAGATGTTGCGCAGAAATGTCTATTTTGTGAAGCCGTGCATCAAGACGAAATAATTATCTACTGGAAAACTTCACTCCAACACCCTGCAGCAGTGAGAAAGTGTCTGGATCAAAGAGATGCTTCGATTTTCTGCAAAGTTCAGACTTTTTGGGGGTCAGAAGTTCTCCTGATACAAACAGAACAGCCGTTTTTCTCAGCCTCTTTCAAGCTGTTTTGGAAAAGTACGGAGAGCTTTTTGGACACGGGCCTGTTTCTACTCACAATATGCTCTATATTTAGCTGGGAGTTTGTTTTAAACACATACAGTGTGTGTGTGTGAATGCGGTGTGTACCTTCCCCGGGTTTGTTTGTGCAGGTTTTACACATATAGCTCAGGTCCTGTTTATTCTGGATGGATGCATTTAGCTGCTGATCTCCGAAGCCTGAGCTCAGGTAGGAAAGCAAACTGCTGCAAACTTCAGGCTGTGGAGAGTGAAAGAGTCTGTTTTCAAGAGAATAAGAGTCAGCAGACACATCGTAAAAATGATTGTAACTGCAATTTCTTCAACAATTTACTGTTATTTTACAGTTTTGCTCTGTTTCACCATTTAAAACATGCATATTGAGGATTAAAAATGGTAAACTAGCATCCTACTTCCTACAGCAGACTTTTCCCACCGTTGCATTGCTGTTTAGTTTCAGACCCAGCTGGAATTTTTAGGTTTTTAACACGTTTCTGATAAGTTTCTGCAAAGGTCTAGTTATGTTTTCAGCAGGAAGTTGTCTTTTAGGTCCTAGAATGTTGATTTGTAAAGACAGCACAAAGTTCTCTAAAGAAAGAAATGTTACAACATTTTCCAAATATTTTCATTGAGGAACATTCTTCTTGTATTCTTCTGTCGATGTTTGTCTTGAATGTGAAAATGTTCTGTCTTAGTTAACCTTTAACCTCATTGGAATATTATTTAAACTTGTAGGTAATACACCAATCAGGCATGAAATTATGACCACCTGCCTAATATTGTGTTGGTCACCGTTATGCTGTCCAAAATGCTCTGAACCATTGGACATGGACAAGAGGACCTCTCAGGGTGTCCTATGGGGTCTGGAACCAGGACATTCAAAGTGGATCCTTTGGGTGCTCTGGCTTGTTCACCTGCTGATTGGTCTATTAGCCAATGTCGTGACGTTCAGTGAACATGGCTGAGACCCGCAACATAAACCGATTAAAACACCCCTTAAAAAGGACTAAAAGAAGAGTTAAGGGATCATAAAAGTAATGACCATTTGTTCTGACAGGGACACTAATATCTTGACCAGATTTCATAGCAAGTCATCCAGTAATTGAGACATTTCACTCAACACCATGAATGTGAAAACTCAAAGTGGTGCAAGAAGAAAAGTTGGGGGGATTCCTGGGATCATTTAGGATCATGTGTACTAAACTTTAATGGCAATCCACCCACTATTTCAGTAAACACCGATCAGCCACAACAGCATGACTACTGACAGGTGAAGTGAATAACATTGATCATATTGGTACTATGTGTGTTCTGATGGAAAACCTTGGATTTTAACATCCGTGTTGATGAGACTTAGACACCCAAATAAACATTGTCCCACAACAAACACACTCCCTCATGCAAATGGAAATCCCAAATGTCACTGGAGGAAAATTCACCCCACCACATGGAAACAACATCAACCAATCAGGAACATGTTGAGGAACATGACAATGGCCCAACATGTTGATTTGACCTCCAAACTTCCTACACCCCATTCTGATCAAGCATCAACAGGATGTAGTGGAACAAGTTTGATTGACAGAGGCCCCACTGCACAAGCCAGAGTACCCAAAGGATCCAGTGCCCTAGTCCTGGTTCCAGACCCCATAGGACACCCTGAGAGGTCCTCTTGTCCATGCCCAATGGTTCAGAGCATTTTTGAGCACTTAAGGTGGACCAACATAACATTAGGCTGGTGGTCGTAATGTTATGCCTATCTACAAGTTCTAATAATATTCCAATGAAAATAGACCAAAGAACAGACTTCCGTCATGACTCGAAGGATAAAATAATAAACTAAAATAGTTCCTACATTCCTGCAATCCAGAGGAGACTGATGTAATGTCATTACCCTAAAGCTTGAGCAGAAGAAAAAGGACCAGGCATCGTCATCATCATCACTTATTAAGCTCTTGTTTCTGAGACTATCTTTGTCTTCGCTGTCAGCATGCAATCTTGGCCATCTGTGCCATTTATGGAGCAGAAAGCAGCAAACTCAGCCAGATCCCTCCTCCGCCTCTCCTCAATCTGTCAGTCCACCATGCACGTTATTGAACAGCCCTCACAGCTCCTCATTTGCCAAACCAGCTGTGGAGCTGGAACCGAGGCTCGAGTCCGACCCAGATGTCCCTGAAAAGAGACTCCGAGGCGAGAGGACGACTGCACTTTTTCCCAGTTCTTGGAGCTGATTTAAAAGCAGTGATTTTCCTCTTTTGTTGTGGTGAAACACATTCTCTAAATATCCCCCTATAATGAAAACTCATGTGGGGCTGTTGCCTGTCTTTTGTAAAACTCCAGCAGGACATGCTGCTTTAATTGGAGACTTTGAAGCTTCTTTTTTTGTGAAGTCTAGAATATCAAAGCTCCTGATTGCGGCCCGTGTTTTACATTTAGCTGCGTGTTTTCTGCTGCTTTCCCCTCCTATCTGACTGTTTCACTGCAGGGATCTTTCTCATCTCAGCAAACCATCCGCTCCCGTCTGCATTCTTTCGGAGGAGAATGTCCGAGAAGGAGGGATGAAAGTCCAGGAAATGACTGTGAATGGGAATAACCCACTGGCTGTGAGAAATCCACCCTCGAGAATCTCGTCATTTAAACCTGACCGTCGAGGAGATGGAGGGAAAACTGAACTGGATCGACTCCAAAGCACTTAACACGGTGCTTAAGCGAGCTCCGATGATTGGCAGCTACTTACATGGACCTTTTTACTTTCATGGTGACACATGATGCATTTTATCATTTCCTGTCTCTATATCTGGCTGTGAAGGGCCACACATGCTGCAATTTTCTATAGTTTACTGCAATTACTGTCTAATACTGTACATGCAAACTATTCTTTGCATGACATTCATGGGTTTTAGGGACTCCATATCTCGCTCGGTTCGGGTCCCAGATGATGTCACATGTATCTTTGCCACAAAAAACAATCATGCATTGTGGTTCTTTCATAGATTTTTTATAGATCTTCTGGAAAATGACAAAATCTGCAGGCAAAAATTGAGCTCTTTGACCATAATGAGCAGAAATATGTTTTGAGGAAAGAAGATGAGGCCTTTAACCTCAAGAATGCAAACCTACCGTCAAGCATGGTGGTGGCAGTATCATGCTCTGGGGCTGCTTTACACAAAATAAATGGAATAATGAAGGAGGAGGATTACCTCCACATTCTTCAGGAGAACCTAAAATCATCAGCCAGAAGGTTGATCTTGGACACAGTTGGGTGTTTCAACAAGACAATGACCCTAAACACACATCAGAAGTGGTAAGGAAATAGTTAAATCAGGCTAGAATTAGGGTTTTAGACTGGCCTCTAGAAATGGAAATAACCCATCACTCTATGAAACTCGAGAAACTTGTCATTTCAGCTTGACCAAGAAGGAGATGGAGGCAATGCTGAACTGGATCGACTCCAGACCACTTAGTACGGTGATTAAGCTAGCTCCGATGATTGGCAGCTACTTACATGGACCTCTGACTTTTATTGTTCCCTATCTCTATATCTGGCTGTGAAGGGCCACACATGCTGCAATTTTCTATAGTTTGCTGCAATTACTGTCTAATACTGTACATGCAAACTATTCTTTGCATGACACCCGGGAATTTTTTCATCGGGTCCCGTCTCGCTCGCTTCGGATCCCAGATGATGTCAAAGTGAAGCCGCTTCACACGGTCATTTGTGTAATTGTGTGAGAAAGTCTGTGCCGCAGAGACTTTGTGCTCATTGGAACTGTCACTGTGGCACTTACACTGCTGTTGTCTCTGTGAAATGTCAACATTAGTACAACGCAGACTGTCTGCCTCTGCGCTCCACAATGGGGCTGTTGTATCAGCGTCAAAGACATGACAAAGTGTGTAAAGTACGGGACACTTGGGAAAGCTTAGCTCGGCTCTGTTTTGGAATAGGTGTGTCTTTTTGCAGAACATCTAAGGCTTTGTTCCGAACGCAGCACCGTGTCATAATTACAGCCAGTTTCTCTGCCTCGGTGGTTGAAATGTTTTTAATGTTTCGGGACATCAGACCGACATGAAAGAGAATATTTTTAATGCCGCGGCCTGGAAAATGTGCGACAACTGATAATGATTATTCAGCCCTCTCTTCATCTGTCGCCTCCCTGCTTGCTCTCTCTCTCATATGAATCTGATACTGTCCTTTGAAAGCCTGCAAATGAATCCATGCAGCGTGGCCTCTAACAGATTTAAAGGAAAGGAAAACATGTTTCAGTTTAGGATTATGTTTTCCACATGTCCACCTACATTTATTAGCAGAGTTCATCCCATTCTTGTGCTTTGGATGTTGGGTATTTTCAAAGTTATAGCTGTTTTACAGTATTCTCTTTTTGTAGATGAGACGTATCATTACACTAGAGCTGACCATATTTTTCTTCAACAAGTACTGTCTGAAGGAGTCACTGATGCTGATGGACATTTACAGTCATGAACAAAAGTTTACATACACTTGTAAAGACCACATGTATCATGACAGTCTTGAGTTTCCAATGACTACGATGGAATCACTGAAACACATGCGTCTTGGTCTCAAAAAAACAATGGTGCGCTTTGGTTCTTTTATAGATTTATTAAAGGTCTTATGGCTTTCTATGGGATAATTGTGTTAACAGATGATAAAATGACCTATTTGACCACAATGAGCAGAAATATGTTTGGAGGAGAGAAGAACACCAAACGTACTATCAAGCATGGCAGTGTCAGTATTATAGTCTGGAGCTTTTTTGGTGCCAGTAAACTGCTGCTTCACTCAAAGTAAATGGAAAACCCAAAATCATCAGCCAGAAGACTGGATACTGGACACAGCTGGGTGTTTCAACAAGACAATGACTCCAAACAAAGTGGTGAAGAAATGGTTAAATCAGGCCACAATGACTATTTCATACTGGTCTCCCCAAAGTCCTGACTTCAACCCCATAAAGAACTTGTGGACTGTGATAAAGAAACAAGTCCGTGTCAGAAAACTAACAAATTTCGCTGAACTTCACCAATTCTAGAGGAGTCAAGAGGAGTCAAAGATACAACCAGAAGCTTGTGGACAGAAACTAAAAGCGCCCAGTCGAGGTGAAAATAGCAAAAGAGCATTTAACCAAATATTAGCATTGCTGTATGTGTATTTTTGATCCAGCAGATTTTGTCATATTTCCAGAAGATCAGTAACAAATCCATTAAAGATTGTTTTTTTGTGTGTGTGTGACAAAGATGATTTTAAATGATTTCATCAAAGAAGATTAAGACATATAGGAGTCATTGAAAACTCAAGTCTGCCATGATATACATGATCTTTTCAAGTGTATGTAAACTTTTGTATGTGTTTCACAGTTTGAAAGAACCTCATGAGAAGGTTGGAGGGCTGGAGGTTTGTGTCCTGTGTTGGGTCATTTTGTGGCTTAAATCCCAGCACAGAAGTTTATGCACCAAAAGTTGGTAATTTTTCGGAAAAGACCCGAGTTTAAGTAAAAATACACACTTTTACAACATTACCCGCATGTTACAAGGCAAACCACAGACTCGTGGCGTTTATTTCTGATGTTTATAGACTTTTACCGGTCTGTCAAACTATCCTGAATGTTGAAAAATGATTCTAAGGCATGCAGTGCATTCAAACATGACAACAGTGAGTCCTTGGTATATGTGACAAGTTGGGAGTAAAAATGTGATCTAAACTGTAGGCCATTTAAAATACTTACTCATAGAATCTAGGTATTAGAGTCTCATGTTTCAACTCTGTTTACAAAAAACAAAGTTTAGCCCCTGAGAGGCTGAAATCAGGGCTTAAAGGATGCCAAATTACTCACTGCTGCTTGTAAAGCTCATTCATAGATCATATGTTAGCCCTTAAAACTTAGATTTAAATGTCAACAGTTTATCTCCAGCCAACTGTCATTCTATAAAGCACAATGCTTAGGTCATTGTCTATTTGAGATTCATGCTGTACAGCCTCAACATTAAAGTTGGAAGTGGGGTACAAAAGTTTAGAAACTATAATATGCAAAAACTGTACCTGATATAAATTTGGCTGCCATCCCTGTTGAAACAGTCTTCTTGTGCAATGATACTCAGCTCCCAGCGCTCCTGGAAGGCTTGTAACGCTCCCTGGAAGTCCTGTTATGTAAATATGTCAAGCACCATCTGGGATGAATCTCTTAAACCGTTTCAAAACAGAGATTCTTTGACGTGAATTTCATTTTGGAGAAGAGGAAGAAGACATAGGGAAACAAATCCAGTGTGTAGGCTAGAAAAAGAGAAGCAATTGTACTGCTGTAGCCAAAAAACTGAGCTGTGATGAAGCTCAAAGCACATTGGAGGATCAACATGCCAGAACTTTACTTTGACAGTCCAACCCTGGGGGAGGGATTCATGGTGCACAGCCATATGAATGCTAAAGAATGGTCCAGGTGCACTCCTGACCTGACATACTGTCCAATCTTTGAGACTGTGAAAAGCCTGTTTCTTCTCCTGGTGGTAGCTGCAGACCCTCCTCTGACCACCATGATGATCCTCCACATGAACGTTGGATCATCCAGCTGTTGAATGCGACATTTGCTCTCTGTGAAAGTTGGAGTTCTGCGGAGTAATAACATGTGTACGACAGGTCTCAGTGGTGGTAGTGTGGCGTCATGCGGCCACCTGACTTACGGCTGGAGCACGTTGCACCCATATGACCACGACATGCCGGCTGCACGTGCAGCATGAACAGCCTCAGAACTTTTTGGTTGCACCTTAAATCTGCCGCTGTGCAGAACAGTGTGAAATGCAATGGACGGAGAAGTGTGCTGGCTTGCAAACTGCAAAATGCAACCAGATGCTGCAGACGTGTCGTTTGATATCCTGGTATTTTTGGCACTTTGGCTTCTACATACTTTGTACTGGGACATCTTTTTCCGGTGTACTATATAGTATAATGGCATGAGTACTGAAACACACACTAGGTTCAACAGAAACTCTACTTTTCAGCTTGATCAGAAGCCCTTTAAATGTTATTTTTTACTTGTGAAAAAGGTATAAGGATTATATAGGATATAAGGTATTCTTGAAAGAGATTATTCACATATGTTGCATTTTGTTTTCTCAATCATGGCAAAATGTTTTGACATGAACTGAGCAAAGCCTGAAAGCTTTAGGCAGACAACTCTCACCGTTACTCTCAAACACAGTGTGATCTCAGTGCAGCCTTTATCCAACACACCCAGAACCTAAATATCAACAAAACACCCCGTTTTCCTTTCCCATTATAATCCAGTCCACATGACTTGGCTCATGACCGCATTAAACTCTCTGAAAACATTGTAATGGACTTGAAAATGAGTGAATTTATATGCTATTTAACAGTAATAGTCTAAGCCATTATACAATAAAAGGTAGCAGAGCTCATCCTGTTGCGCTGAACTTGAATTTCGCGTCTGGAAACATTCGTCGGAGCGTTAACAGTCTGATAATGTGGCTTTGTGGTTAAGTAAGATTATTTACTTCCAAGCGTGGAACACTTTTCTGCATTTAGTCATCATCACAGCTCAGGACATAGTTTATATTTAGGCATCCAACTGCTGTTAGCGTCTAAGGTGAGAAAATTACCAGGCCTCGTGGTGTAATTAGTCTGTGGTCCTTGGCTGAACATCTAGTTTTGACTGCTGGCCTCTTCAAGGCTCTAAAGTGTGTGTTAGTGCCGGTCTGTGTGTACATGTGTTGATAGGGCAGCGGCCAGTTTAAGCCTCTCCGAGAGTCTGACCTTTTATAAGATCTTGAAGCCGGTATTAGGGCCCCATTCAGCCGACTCTGCACACCGAGATGTTTTGGTGCTGAGGTGCTGGCCGCAGGGGAAACTGGCAGCCGGAGACGCCGGCCGAAGACGCTGAAGAACTCGAGCCGTGCTTAGTCGGAGAGCAAACATGTTCATCCTTAATCCTCCCCAAAGTAAACTTGACCACCAGATTTGCCAAGGCCTCGGGACACCAGACAGGATGTTTAATACCTCCTTCTGCTTCCTCAGATAACTTAATGAGCTCGAATGTCTGGCTGGAGAACAGATTCAGGCTGTTTTTTTTTTCAGTGGAGAAAGTTGTTGACTCTTTATTCCCCAATGGAGCACAAAGCGAAGGTATAGAAAGTTTTAGAAAGTCTTTTTTTTTTTTTACCATTGATACGTCGCCACAGTTGCATGAGGTTAAGTAGCATCATGAACAGAAGCCTGCTTACTTTAACACCTGTGTCCCAGCTGCTGGTCATTTATGAAGCAGTCTTCCATCAAACACTCTAAAATAGGGCTGTGACAACAGAATATGCAAAAATGTCACACTCCTCTACACACTGGAGCTAAAACCGAACCACATTGTCAACTAAATCCTTTCACTTAAAGGCTGTACTTCATAAAAGTGCACATTCTCACCATTGTATTGCATTAATTAACAATAACAACTCCCTGAAAGGCTTAAATGGCTCCTGAAAAAAGCATATTTCTGTTTCCAACTCTAAATAAACTGAAATGATCACCTTGTGTTTGTAAAGTTTCAGTTTGCATGTCTGTCTGTCCAGATTTGACCCTCAACCTTTTTGTTACTGACAGAGATTTATGTTGAATTTGAAGTAATTAACATGTGAAATCTTAAGTTATGGACAAAAACATGTTTTGTAAAGCCAAAAAAAATAATCAGTTCAAGTAAATATTTGTGCCAAATTTAAAGAAATGCCCTTTTTTTCCTTTTTTTATTCATAAAAACATTATCAGAAAGATGATTGTGGATTGCTTTCTTGATCAATCAGTTGTTCGGTTAATAAAATGTCAGAAAATGGCTAAAAATGTCAATCTGTTGTCCCCAAAACCCAAGATAACAGATGTTTTTTTTTGTACACAACACAAAATTATTCAGTTTCTCATCTTAAGAGAAAATAACGCAGAAAATTTAAATTTAAGAAGCTGGAATCAGAGAATTTGACCTTTTTTTCCAAAAACATTTGCTTAAACCAATTAATCGACTACCAGAATAGCTGCAGCTCTAACACTGTGGGGGAGGAATAGGAAATAATTTATTTAAATTTGGATAAAACCCTGCGTGTGCCCGGCTCTAATCAACAAATATACCCTGTGGAGTCTGTGTGGGTTTGAGTGGACATACTGAACTCCTGCATGTGATTGGACGGGTACAGTATGAGAGTCTATAGGCCTGGATCATTAGCCGATGGGCTACTTGGAGTTATTTGTGCCAGTAGCTGTGCATGAAGGGAATGTTATTCTAAAGCCTGACTGTGGAATGCACTATTCAAACATTATAGACTTCCCCACACACTGTTCTATGTTCCCTTCACATGCTGATTGAAAACATCAGGGTGGCACCTAAAATGATACCTTTTATTCGTGTTGGCTCAAATGTGTTGCTTGCTCTGGTCAGTTGAAGTATATGAAAACAGCAAACAAACCTTCAGGGGGTTTATCTACCGGCGTGTCAGAAAACATGCGTGACTATACATGTTCCTGCACCTTAATATAACTGTCAAACACAGTTCTGGTGCAGCGTCGCAGCCGCCTGCCGCCGCATGAGGGAGGTTTTTGGTTGTGATGGCCGTCTTTCAAGTGGAGGCTTTAAAATGAGTCTTCTTGGAGGCCAGCAACGGTTAGCAGAGGCTTTAATTTTGGATGAGCGAGGAGTTATGGGAGGAGATGTTCATTCAGGCAAGAACTTCTCCAGGTAACAGAAAGGCTCTTATTCAAAGGTCAGTTAAGCCTCAAACAAAGACAGATTGAATCGAAAGAACATAAAATACAGCATTTTAAAAGATAGAAAGAGACTTTCTGAACACGCCGAAAATAATATTTGCAGACCTTTTTCTGACCATCATGTCTTTACAATACGTTTTTCCCCCAACGTTGCGAGGTTCGATCGAAAAGTTTCAGGACTGGACTTCTAAAAGTTTAAAAACCTGATTTAAATTTGCACCTCATCCCCGGTCGAAGTGGTCACCTTGTACATGTACGTCAGAAAAAGTACCGTACATTAACTGTAGTACCTGGTGGTGCCTCTTACTGTTTAGCAAGATGGAAACCTGCAGCTCATTCGTGTTTCATAGCGTAGCGACCAGAGGAGGCGTTTGTGGTTCCATGTTGAGATGTAGAGAGCATTGTGGGGATTAAGCTAGCAGTGGGCACCATGATGAAGACCTCTGTGGTGGTTAATGACTTCTGGTGAAAGCTGCCTATGTGTTCAAGGATGCAGTTGAAAGTAGCACAATCTGTTTTTGGTGTAATATCCACTGGACATGATTAGTTTTAATGACTAATTGATTGGTGATTAGCAACACTCATGGCGTTACAATGGAGCTCTATATTTACAGTCTGACCCAGGGGGATGAATCCACCGTGCACAACCACAAGAATGGTGAAGCTGCAGCTCTTTGACTGTTTCTTCTCTTGATGGTAGGTTTAGACCAGGGTTAGCCAACCCTGGTCCTCAAGAGCCCCTACCCAGCATGTTTTAGATGTTTCCCTCTTCCAACACACCTGATGCAAATGATCAGCTCATTGTCAAGCTCTGCAGAAGCCTGATAACGATCCCGATCATTTGAATCAGGTGTGGTGGAAGACGGAAACATCTAAAACATGCTGGATAGGGGCCCTCGAGGACCAAGGTTGGCTACCCCTGGTTTAGACCATCCAGTTGCAAGGAAAATGGGTAAATGCCCCCCTACCAGTGATTACAAAAACATGTTTAACCTGATCCTGATGTTGATAGTGTTGTGTTACATCGTCTCCATGACAGTCCCAGAACCATTTGATTGCATCATGTTTAGGGTGGCAAGCAGAAGAGATAAGACAAGTTGCAAATGCACCTCTTATCTATTAGCATCATCTTAACCAATTAACTAGAAAGGAAAATCTTAGCTAACGAAGTAATTCACTAACTCTTACTAGAGTTTGCAAAATTCCAATGCTTCCAGGTGTAAAAGAGGGTTTCAGGTGCATCCATTTACCTCCAAAGAAGTGGTTTATTGACTGTAACGACTCTAGTTCTTTGCCTTGCGTTTGCCTATGTAATCTGCAGATCTTCAATTAGCATCATAACTGATAGGAACAATGAAAAATCCAACATTAATAATAATTATATCACTGCTGTTATGATTGGAAACGACACACAGGTTGAGTAGTTTATTGGGAGCTGTTCCACTCTCCATTAAAACGCTTCAAAGCGAGTCTTTAACATTTATGAACCCTTTGAACTCAAAACCGACTCTAAAGTCAGAAACAACTGCAATCGTAACCTCTTGCCTTCGGCTTTGGGTTAAATAGTGATTTTTACAAGTGTGTTTGCATCTCAGTGTGTTTACTGACAGGATAGAGGACATATTATCACGCTGGACGTCCAGCTTTTGCAACATGTGGGTTTCTTATCGTCTTTTACAGTCGCCACCCCCAAAAAATTCCCCGGGAGGAAGCCAGACGCTGCTTCCAATGAACTCCTTTCCACATCTCGCAGTGGGCTGAGAGTGTGTTTAACATACTGCTTCAGCTGGAGGTTTTTCTCTGCTTGGCTGACCATGACCCACGCTGCAGTTTATTCTAAACCTCCTCTCCCACTCAGAGGAAAGAAATCCCCTCCTCAAACAGAAGCACTCATGGTTTGGTTGTTATTAAACCCACAGGACAGACAGAGAGATTACACTCATCCATACCATCTGCTACATATCCACCATTATGGTATGTTAGTTAGTAACCGCGCTCTAAAAAACTAATGTTTGGGCAGTTTTCATCAGTCTTAAATTATGTTCAGTCAACAAGCTACACTGAGTCAGTAAAAACTTCATTTCCTCTTCATTTATTGGTATTTTTAACTACTTAATGATTAGTCTTGAAGTTGCTCCAAATAGTATTTCCACATTATGTTAAACGGATTTTTTAAGTGTTATGCTCTGAATTACCAAAATTATGAACATAAAAAAGTTAGGTTGCTTCGATGTTGAGCAGGAAATTACTTAAAATTCTGTAATCAAGCTATAAAGCCAATTTTATGGTGATTCCTCAACTTTAACTTAAACCAACTAATACAGAAATATGAGTTGAAATTACACACAATATTGAGTTTGGTCGACTCAACCCATTAAAATAAGGTTTGCAGCTTAAAAAGTCTATCTAAATCAGCAAATTAGATTTTTTTTCCTGCAACCTAGTATTTAATTGAGCAGTGAGATTAGGTCCCTTGGGTTGCTTTATGGAATGTGATTGGGCAGTAATTTGTATAAGAAATTGTTGGATTCATAACTCGAATTACATTTTATTTGGCCTTTTCATTTCTGTCAGCCTGTATCCACATCTAGGAGTAAGATACACTGATCGGGCATAACATTATGACCACCTGCCTAATATTATGTTGGTCCCCCTTATGTGGTCCAAAATGCTCTGAACCACTGGACATGGACAAGAGGACCTCTCAGGGTGTCCTATGGGGTCTGGAACCAGGAGGTTGGCACTGGATCCTTTGGGTACTCTGGCTTGTACAGTGGGGCCTCTGTCAATCAAACTTGTTCCACTGCATCCTGCTGATGCTTGATCACAATGGGGTTTAGGAAGTTTGGAGGTCAAATCAACATGTTGGACCATTGTCATGTTCCTCAACATGTTCCTGATTGGTTGATGTTGTTTCCATGTGGTGGGGTGCATTTTCCTCCAGTGACATTTGGGATTTCAATTTAAATGAGGGAGTGTGTTTGTTGTGGGACAATGTTTATTTGGGTGTCTAAGTCTGATCAACACGGATGTTAAAATCCAGTGTTTTCCATCAGAACAGCACATAGTACCAATATGATCAATGTTATTCACTTCACCTGTCAGTGGTCAAAATGTTGTGGCTGATCGGTGTTTATACTGTATTTTTCAGGTTTAAGGACAAAAGCATTTTGGTTGAATTCTGGGGGGAAAAAAATCACGTTTTTGGTTGAAATGGGGGACTAAAGACTCCCTTAGGTGAAAATTATGTTTTTGTTAAACTTGTTGTGGTGTAGGTGAGCTGGTGGGCTCAAGCTGCAGTGCCTAGAGAGCTGAGGACTCTACAGATCCACACGTTCTAATAAGGAAGTAATGATGTATGTACACCATTTTTCATGGAAGAAACATCTAAAATATGTAACTTCGATACACAGTGATGAGTTTTTTTGGGTTTGAAACAACAACCAGAGAGGGGGTTTAAGGTTAGGGAATGGTCAGAGTTATAAAATCTGACTGAAATAGGAAATTAACAGCCGTCTACAGTATTTCCTGACCCATCCATCCACCCTGACCTCCTCCCATATGCAGCATTTATGGCTCTAAAACAACATCATCTGTTCCCTGGAGGCTGCTGTCACAATGACACACAACTATGGGCCGTAAAACCTGCCCGCACAAACAGGACAGTTTCATAATTGCACTTGTAAATTACAGAAACACGACACTCCTTACGTAACTTGCCTGGAAATCATCCAGTTTTTAGGTTTTCAAGCACTGAAGCTGCAACAAGCGAAGCTATTTAGACAAGTTTGGTGCTCAAGTTGTGGCTCAGAGCCTATTAGACTTCTTCTAAAATCCACTTTTTCTTGACCCTGTACTCCGTCATGCTTTTAAACTCTGCTCCTGCCCTGTTTCACGAACTATCTCCTAGTTTTGAGAGCTATTCAATAAAGAAAGAAAAACATCCGAGTTTCAAACCAAGTTTTAAGAGCCTTGGAAGTGTCAACACAGTCAAGAAGTATTTACAGTCTGTAATAACAAATCATGCATGTGAATGATCCCAAGTTGCTCTATTATAACCTCAAATCAATGCAGCAGTCACACCATGGCCATTCAGGCTGTACAGTAAATGAGAAACACACTGCGATGCTGGAAGACGTAGGAAATCTAAATTACAGGTTGTAATGAAGACATGATTGGATGAGGAAGCACATAAAGGTATTTTTATCCTTTAGACAAGCTGATACGGTAATTTATCCAAACAATTATTAAATGAAACCTAGGAAGTAAGACATTTCCTCCAGAGCTGTAATCATCCAAACAATCTAACACATTTATAGGCTTATTAAAGATGCGTATCAAACGTGACTGACCTCAAAAAATCCAAGAAAAACATCCGCTGTCCTGGCTGGATGGGATTGTAGTCCGCGGAAGTCTTCGCAGTGAAACGCAGCCAGGTTTCATTATCATCCTCATCTGTGCACCATTAAATATCTGCTGCTTCCTTCCACAAGGCATGGGATTTCTATTTTGATACGCGCTTGGACTTGGAAATGTGGAGCTGTGTGCATGTGGCTGATATTCAAGGTTAATCGTCCCACTGCTCCACCGGAATGGAAGTCTGCAAGTCATTATCCAATCTGTGCTGCAGGATCAGTAACTGATGGCTCCTGATTTCCACATGTTTATTACTGAATACATCATACTTTTCTCATATTTCCCAATCAATTTCCTCCACTTCAGCTTTTATTGTAGCTGCACTGTAAAAAAAATCAGTGAAACACTGAAATCTGGCAGCAAGGGTGCTAGAAAACATAACTTTTTAAAAAACATGCAATGGAAATGTAATTTTTGCATGAAAATGATGAAAATAATGGAAAATACCTGTAGAATAATAAAATTCTTAGTTGTAAGTTTACAAAAAAGAACAAATATTTTGTAAATAGATTTTTACAGATTTTTTATATGCACATTCTTTACAAAACAGGGGAAATCTGTAAAATAACGCTGAAAGAAATTACTTACCATTTTCCAATCCCTAATATAATAATATATATATATATTTTAAAATTTATATTTTTAAATACAGTAAAACTGTAATTTTACAGTCAAACATTTTCAGAGAACAAATTGCTGTAAATTTACAGATTTCTGAAGTATATTTTTGGGAGTTAACATGTAAATTAATATTAGTTTACTCTATATATTATGTGTAATATATAGAATATCTAAAAATCTGTAAAATAACAGTTTAAAAAATTATTTACTATTCTTCAATTCATCAATCATTTTCTTTCAAAAATGTGCAAATATCTGTAAAATAACATCCTTTTTCTGATTTATATACAGCAAAAGTAAGTCTAAACTTAAGGTGACATGTTGTAAAAGAACTATTACTATTACTGCTATTACTATACGATTTTTTATGTTGACATCACGTACAGTTTTAGACTGTGTTTGTTATTTGGGACAGTTTTTAGTCTTTTTAGAAAATGTGAAAGTCACTTCTGACCATGTTTAACTCATTTTGTATACAATTATACAAAACAACTTCCACATTTTCTCAAATTACATGAACACGCTTAATTTTTTTTTATATAACTTTCATTTTTTTATACTGGATGTAATTCCTCCCTTCTGTGCTGCTGGGATGATTCACTTTCCACATTAAGATGAATAAAGTTTCAACATAAAGTATTTTGAGAGGCAGCCTGTGGTTCTAAGAAACCTTTGCAGCGATGAATGAGACGAGCAAATTTACAGTTTGTGATGCAAATGATGCATTAAATTAGAAACTGCACACAAGAAACCTCGTTTGCCAAAGCTTCTGTCACACATTAAAAACATTATTCTACAGCAGTGATGAAGCTTCACGTGGACTTGATTTGGGATACAGTTTGGTCTGAGAAGCGTTCTCCTCCTCATCTTTGTGCTAAACTAATGCGATGCAGGAATGTGCTTTGTCCCGCTGAGAAAAGGATGAAACCAGCATCTCACGCCGTCACTTTCCCTTTCAGCAGCAGTGTTTCCCCCTGGCTGGAACATAAAGCATAAATCTACTTGAAAACAGCATTTTCGGTCACTCAAACTGAGATTTTTTACCAACAGTTAGTGCATGCATACTTATATATATATATACAGATATATATTTTAAGGTTTGGTTAGCACTAGCAGTTACAAGTTTACACAGATTACCTCTTCATCTGCTGTCCCCAGTGTTAGCTGGTCCACACTATCCACGCCTTTTCTGGTATCTGATGTATTGCTGAGGTATATTGGACTGCTTGGTCAACATGCTCTTAAAATTATGTTTGTTTTTTAATATCTATATCAATGTGGAAAGACTTTGATACCCTTAAAAGTAATAGGAGTAAATTTACTAATATCCAGGTCCTTCCATTTTACTTAAATATTTAACTTCTTTGCCACTTGGTGCTTCCTTTCCACTACATATCATAGAGGAATATTGTAGTTTTACTTGATAACATTTACTTGCACAGACTCCAGCAGGAGGATGATTATCCTGGGTTTTTATCATCATTAAAATTTATCAAATCAATCACAAGCCTGACTAAAAAGGTAGTTTGCCTGATGGGGGTTTGTAAAAATATCCCCCCTTCAACCAGCTGCAGCAAAATTATGTCGTTCACATCTACCCCTTTTCCACCGAGCTGGTTCCAGTGCTAGTTTGGAGCCAGAGCCTGACTTAGCACCAGTTCTTTGTGTTTCCACCACCTAAGCACCAGCTCCAGGTTTTAAAAACTGGTGTTTAGCAAGGATTAACTCTTTGCAGGGCCAGAGCTAAGAACCGAGTACGTCAGGGGCTGGAGGCGGGGTTATGGGGACCAATGATCAATGGTGGAAAGGGACACACTTAAAAGTAAGGGACAATTAGTGTCCTTCTTCTCCAGGACGTCCCTGGTCCAATCCCAGATGTATTGGAATGACTCCCGGAACACACAGAAGTTTACCACAAACCTTTGCGCTGAAATCTGGTACAATTGTGTCCCACCAGTAGCGCCATCATGAGCCATTTTATTTCAAACTCCCAAAAACCGCAAATGACAAATTTGCCTCAGAGGCCCTGATCTGAACCATAAGCAACATCTTTTATGTTTAGATGCTTGATTTTGATTGAAAAAGGGAACTTTAAAGTCAGAAAATAACATGTTCTTTTCAACGTTTAACCATCCACGAAGATAAATCTCCCCCTCTGGCATTGAAGTCTCAGGTTCACCCTTAAATTTCTATAATATATCTGCTCCGCCCCACACAGAAAACAGAACAAGTAGGATTTGAAAGGCCCACATGTTAGGGTCATTAGTTGGGAAGCCGTGGCCTGCAGCAGCATGTGGGGATTGACTCATAGTCTGTCCTCCTACACCACAGGCCCTCTATGATGTTTCTCCCCAATGAAAGACTCCCTATTGACATGATGAATGGGCTCAGCCTCGTGGTGCAGCTCTCGGGGAAATGGAGTCGTGGCCAGGAGGTCATCGGCCCGAACCTGGCTTACACATGAACACAATCATCCTAATATGCACCCGAATGCATCAGCAGGTTAACGCACTTACAGGCTACTTAACTGAGCAAACTTTTCTGAAAAATCTGTTCACATGAGTCAAAGGTTTCGTTGTCTGCCGAGTGGAGTGACACGACTAAAGGCTTTTCTAAATGGTGAAGATCTTGCTTGATGAAATGAGAATGAATTTATTGCATTTTCTGTATGTATAGAGAATTTTCATGTGCTCCAAACATCTTTAAAGGTCAAGTTTTGAATAGTCAATATCATCTTTTTCCCCACAATTTCATAACCACACACTGGACCACTTAAGAAGGTCAAAAGTGTGTGAGTTTTTCCTTCTTTTTCAAAAATGTGACCAGTCAAAGCTTTATGGGAGCATGGCAAAGAGAAAGCCACTGTTAAAAAAAAACTTATATTAAATCTCAACTAGAGTTCACCAGAACGCATGTGGGAGACTCTGAATTTAACCGAAAGAAGACCAACACACCCTCTCTTCATGACGCACCGTGGTGGCAGTATCATGATGTGAAGCTTTTAGCTCTATGTGACGACTTGTGTTGTAAATATGCGCTATATAAACAAAATTGAATTGAAAAATTGAATTGAAGTATGGTGGTGGAAGCATCATGGTGTTAAGCATGGTGGCAGCAGCATCATGACATGAAGTATGGTGGTGGCAGTATTATGATTTGAAGCATGGTGGTGGCAGCATCATTATGTGAAGCATGGTGGTGGCAGCATCATGACATGAAGTATGGTGGTGGCAGCATTGTTATGTGAAGCATGGTGGTGGCAGCATCGTTATGTGAAGCATGGTGGTGGCAGCATCATGACATGAAGTATGGTGGTGGCAGCATTGTTATGTGAAGCATGGTGGTGGCAGCATCATGACGTGAAGTGTGGTGGTGGCAGTATTATGATTTGAAGCATGGTGGTGGCAGCATCGTTATGTGAAGCATGGTGGTGGCAGCATCATGACATGAAGTATGGTGGTGGCAGCATTGTTATGTGAGGCATGGTGGTGGCAGCATCATGTTGTTAAGCATAGTGGTGGCAGCATCATGATGTGGAGCATGGTGGTGGAAGCATCATGGTGACAAGCATGGTGGTGGTAGCATCATAACATGAGGCATGGTGGTGGCAGCATTGTTATGTGAAGCATGGAAGTGGCAGCATCATGATGTTAAGCATGGTAGCGGCAGAATCATGACATGAAGTATGGTGGTGGCAGAATTATGATTTGGAGCACGGTGGTGGCAGCATCGTTATGTGGGGATACTTTACAGCAGCAGGCCCATGAAGGCTGGTAAAGATAGAAGGTGAAATGAATGAAGAAAAGGGGAAATCCTGGCAGACAACCTGATGAAGTTTTCCTTCTTTTTCAAAAAAGAGGCAACAAGTACAAATGGGCATAGGCTTATGTGTTAGTTAGTTTAGAAAGTAATCCTGAATGATGAAAATGATCCACATCTAATCTTAAAATTTTGATATTTTATCAAATATCTTCATTCTTCACATTTAAAAATACACAAGAAATACACCCTTTGCTTCAGATTCTGTAAAAGAAAAAAAAAATTCTGGGCTTCTTGATGCATCTGAGAATCCATGAGTGACTCAGCTGAGACTAGTCATCATGAGCCAAAAAACCTTTGTGGCGCACTGCCGGCTTTGTTTCCACAGAGCAGAGGGGAGACAACTATGGAAACAGAGATGTAAGTAGTAAAATATTTATGCTATGTAGTGTTACTGAATTTTGTAAAATAATCTAAATTTTCCAACTTTTCTTTCGTCTTTTTTATGATTTATGGTACGATAAATGTGTCATGCTGCAGAGAAGACATGTTTGAGCTCTCTCTCCTTCTAGTCATGGTTGTTCTTTTTCCATAGAGGTGCAGGACTTTATATTGCAGGGAAAAATGAGCCACAGTGAGGAAAAATGTCACAGGAGAAAAAAAGACAAACATTCCTTAAGCTTCAGAGGGTTAATTACAACAATAAAGCCTCTGAAGTACCATAAATGTGGCTCTGAAGTGTTTCCTGTGACACGCTGCTCCAACTTCCCTTTACCTGGCCTTACTGCTTCCTGTATGGGCGGAGCCTCAGAGCCTATATAGGAAGCAGCTCACCTGCGGCCCACTTCTTGAACAAACAAAGAAGGCAGGCCTCATGTGGAAGCCAGTGGTGTGGGTTGTGTTCATGATGTGTAAGTTTGATTTGTCTGATGAAGCTTTTGTTGTGGATCAGCTCCTGTTTCATGTGTGTTCAAAGTGGAGTCTGTGATTCTGCAGAAAGATTGTTGATAGTTAGCTAGTGAGCATGTTTAGATGGTTAGCATGAGTCTGATTTACTGTCCAACTCTTTTTACTGTGTGTGAGCATGAACGTGCACGAGCGCAATCGTGTATGAGACATGCTGGAACAGTGTTTTGTGGATTAGTCCAAGCCACTATGTGTGTTTTCCCATTCCCAGTGCCAGAGACCTGAACTATGAAGCAAAATTAGCCAGTTAGCAGGTATGTTGAGCTTAAAGTCTTTGTTAACCTGCTAGATCTCCATGGTAACTGATGCTGCAGAGCTAACCTGGTCCAGATCAGGTTTGGTTCAGAGTTGAGGATTTAAATCAGTTGAAAGAAGCGTCTCCCTTTAACCAAATAATTTCCTGATGATTCTCTATGAGTAGTAGGGATACCGAATATGTTTTATCCACAAACCTGTTGATCTGTACGTTATTTAACCCACTGAATGAAGCTGAACAGTTACAGTATCACACACTGTATGCACTGCGTTGCTATGGGAACCTACATGTATGTAACAGGAGCAAAAAACACCGAGAAACTGCTGTGGGTTCAGAGGGTTCACTGGTTACAGTCCTTCAAATGATTTCCAGTAAATCAATGCTATATATACAGAAACCAAATCACTGTTTAGTCTAATAATCAGGCTAACTAATATTCAACTTGTTTTTTATGGTAAAAAGTAGGCAAGAATCTGAAATCGTTTTGCTGCTGTTTGTGCCACATTTGCTCATTTTCCTTTCCCCTCGATAATATAAAATGTTAAAATGCGAAAGGAATACAATAAAACAATGACCCCTCAGTTTCTGCTGGGTTCTCGTTTCGTTCTGTTTGCACAAGGTGTGCACAACAGGGGTGGACGGGGTCTCCGGCCTCAGCAAAACACTTGTGGTTGGGATTAGCTCCACACCCAGAAGCAACCAACCAACCAACCAACACACACACACACTCACAAAAGCACATAACACACACATGCATACTTTCACAGCTGCTGTGTGTTTTCACATGTGAAGTCATGTTCTGCTGAGGTGGAAAAAAAAACAGTGGGACACGTTAAAATAGAGGACCGAACCCAGAGGGGAACAATGGAGTGGACGGTGAGAAAAAAGAAAAGGTAGCTCTGAAATCTGACTCTGCTTCGTCAGACAGTTGTTATGCTTCACTCCCGCCGCGCTCCACTAAATGACGACATATGAGGATCATTAGGTTATTTTAGTCTCATGTAAGCACTGGCCTTTGTTTCTAAAACAGGTCCTGTCTTTCAGGCGCTTCCAAGCTTAAAGCTTCGTGGGTGGATGTGGTCAAGGAGTCTGATTCTGAAGCATGCTGGGAGACTTGGTTGACCTTTCTTGAGCTGAAGTGATATAAGGTAATAATATTCTCTGCACTGTGAAACTCTGGCAGCTGAAACAGTGTGTTAAAAAAACTGTTGAATGCTGTAAAGTTAAAATATAGCTGCTAATATCTGTAAAATACGGATATTATTTAGTTGATTTCAATACATTTAAACGCTGGAGGTTTGCAGTCACACATTGCAATAGAACAAGCTACTATTTGTAAAAAGACAAATGTTTGCTGTGGACATCATTTGACAAGAATTTACAAGAAAAATTCCAAAAGAAAACTGATTTCCATTTTTAAAAAAAAACATAAACTAAGCAATTGCATTAATATTCACCCCCTTAAAAGTCATTTGGTGCTAGAAGTCACACACTTAGTAAAGAAAAGATCATCTGAGTACAGTGAATGTGTCTCAGTGATTGCAATATGAAGACTCCTGTATCTGGAAGGTCCAGTCACTGGTGAATCAGTACTCCTGAATAGAACTACACCATGAAGACTGAAGAACACTCCAAGCAGCTCTGTCAGCATCATAATGTGAAGCATGGTGGTGGTAGCATCATAATATGAAGCATGGTGGCGGCAGCATCATGATGTGAAGCATGGTGGCGGCAGCATCATGATGTGAAGCATGGTGGTGGCGGCAGCATCATGATGTGAAGCATGGTGGTGGCAGCATCATAATGTGAAGCATGGTGGTGGTAGCATCATAATGTGAAGCATGGTGGTGGCAACATCATGATGTGAAGCATGGTGGCGGCAGCATCATGATGTGAAGCATGGTGGTGGCAGCATCATAATGTGAAGCATGGTGGTGGCAGCATCATGATGTGAAACATGGTGGTGGCAGCATCATGATGTGAAGCATGGTGGTGGCAGCATCATGATGTGAAGCATGGTGGTGGTAGCATCATGATGTGAAGCATGGTGGCGGCAGCATCATGATGTGAAGCATGGTGGTGGCGGCAGCATCATGATGTGAAGCATGGTGGTGGCGGCAGCATCATGATGTGAAGCATGGTGGTGGCAGCATCATGATGTGAGAATGTTGCTCAGCAGCCGACCCTGGAAGGCTTTAAAGGTAGAGGAATACTGCAAATTAGAGGGAAATCCTGGAGGACAACCTGATGCAGTCTACAAGAGAACTACGACTGGGGAGGACAGCTGTTTTTCAGCAAGACGATGACCAGAAGCAGACAGCCAAAGCTACGCCGAAATGACAACAAGGTGAATGTTCTGGAGAGGCCAAGTCAGAGTCCAGACCTCAATCCAGCTGAGAATTTGTGTCTTGACTTGAAAAGGGCTGGTTACTCGTGATCCCTGTGTAACCTTTGAGCAGTTTTACAATGAAGAACTGCAGCGTCCAGATGTGCAAGACTGATTTAGACCTATCCACACAGACTCAATGCTGCAGGAAATGGTGCATCTACTAAATACTGACTTGAAGGGAGATAGACTTAGGCTTATGTTATTAATTAACTGACATTATAAATGTTTTTTGTGAAAAAAGACAAATTAAATTGACTGTAATTCACCCTTAAAAGGCAGTAAAAAGGGAAAACTTCCAAGAGGGGGTAAATACTTTTTATAGGAATACATTTCTGACTGGTCACAGTGTAGCCAGCCTCCTGATAAAAAGAAGAGGAGGTTAAAGGTCAGCAGGAAAGGTCGGAGGTCGCTGTGTTTATGAATGCAGGCCTAGAAGTGGACGAGCTGCGTCAACAGAACTTCATTAGGGTCAGGATGTCGCTGTGGAGTGAGACAATCTCTCGTGTTTCCATCAGGTTAGCAGAGCTGATGTACAAGATGTCAAATGCTAAATATCAGCAGGCTTTCTTCTCATCGGTGTCCTGGTCCTGACGTGTTTCTGTGAAGATATTCTGGGTTGATACAGGAAGATGAAACTCAAAGGTGTGGCCACATCCGCCATCCACCTTCCTATTAGAGATGTAGCGGGCTGCCATTCATCCGACTGTTTTACGGGACGTGTGAGAATTATCGGCACCTTTCGAGCTCTAAATCTCAGAAAGAGCTCAAGATGCCGGTGAAGTTTCAGACATGTCAGACTCCCCAAGAAAGCCTTTGAACCGAACATGTGAGACCCAGATGGCTGTGATCTTAGTGTGGGAGGTCAGGCTTTGTGACTGCAGAGGAGGAGGGCGTCGCAGGAAAACCAAAATGTTCTTTCTAACACAAAGTTTCCTGAGTTGTGACTCTTTTTCCTTATTCTATCCTAAAGCCATTCAATGTAGCATGAATTCCTTTGTTAGCATGGTTTTTGAATTGAATATACACAATTTTTAAAGGTTCTATCTGCTAAACTTAAAGATATGGCTGCTTTTTCTTGACATTTCTTACCACTTTTGCAGTTTTTAAAGATTTTTTTCCAGCTGCAACTAGCTCCATTTGTGCACTGTGGGAGAATAGTGTCTCAGCCTGCAAGATGTTGCTAAAATCTGACTTTAAAAGGGTGAAAGAACACAGAAATTTTCACCAGGCGACTTTAATAACTTTATTTTGAAAGGATTATTTATGGTAGAATGACTGGGGGAGTGCATCTGCTTTGAAAATGAAAAATAACTTTAAAAAAGCAAAAAAAAAAAAAGTTGTTTGGAACATTTCTCACATGATGGAACACTGGCAAAAGCATCTACATTAGCGTTCAGCTGTGGACTCGCTCTCAGATCTGGCTTTGTGGTGCTGATTTCAGTGGATAAACATGCATTGTGCTGTTTTTGCTCAACGCCGTCCTCTCTGCAGATGAAATATTTCCATGCAAAAGGTTTCTTTTTGCAGCTAATCGGTGTTTGTCGTCTGTTTTTCACTAATTTTGCTGTGCAGATGTGCAGCCTGCACGACAACAAACTCTGCGTCTTGTAAATACAGTTAAAAAAAAAGAGAAACTCGGTGTATCCAAGAACCCTGAACTCGGAGCGCATGGCGTTCTATCAGACTTATTAGTCATGAAAAATGAGAAGCGTGTGAGTGCTCTTTTTGTGTCAAGCAACAAGAAATCACATTCTTGAGATGTGACTACTTTGCTGTTGATGCTGGAATCTGTCAGATGGTCTTAGTTTTGAATCTGTTTTCTGTTAATCACAAATACTCAGTACTGGATGAAAAAGTAGGTCCGGGAAATTGCAAACAAGAGAAAACGACAGAGCGGCGATCGTTTATGTGACTGTCTGGATGCCGTTTGTTGGGGCCACTGGGTCAGCATCAGCTACACATGCGAGCTCCACATGCAACATTTGCTTAAAGTGCATCATAAACCTCTGCTTCCATCTGCGCCCCTCATGCTCGCTGTATGTGCGCCGTGCTTGCGAATGTCGACGGCTGCTCACGAGGCTTTACTGGTTTGTCTGACTGTAATAAAGGGCTGTAATAGAGCAGCATCTGGTTGGAGGTAAAGTACAAGCTTCAGCTGGCAGTCCTGGGAATGATTTGCGCTCTGGCTCATTCAGAGTGAGCTGAGCAGGCCGTGTGGTGGTGCAGAGAGTAAATCACAGGGATTCTGAGGACGTTTAGAAGAGGGCAAATGCAGAAATTAGTGCTGCGATGTTGTCAGTATAACAAGACCTGTCTTTCTTCCTCTTGCTTTAACCCAGATTTGCAGAAATCGCACGTGCTGCAGCTGTTCATATCTGGATGCTCGAGGCAGCTTGCATCATCCAGAAAGTATCTATTCAGTGGCAGCATTAGCGTCCAGGGAGGCTGCACGTGATACAAACACTGCTTTCCTGACGTGGCCGGCGGCCTGCAGCCCGCAGCTCGTCCAGACTCAGCAGGACGGTGCGAACAAACAGATGACATCTCCTGGTTCCCGTCGGAGGCTTTGAGAAAGAGGAGAAAAGTATGCGGTCAAGAAGCGGTTGCTGGTCGCAGCGGAGAGCATTCAGGAACATTTTTTTCTGGCATTATTTTTAGCATCTCTGAGAGAGTCCCAAAGGTTGGCCGGGAAGGTCTGTGATTTCCAGCTGCTTCACGTCCAGCGCTGCATGTCAACACTGACAGACATCACTTTCAGAACTTTGGGAGACGAGTGAAGACAAGGGATGGAACTGCAATAAAAACAGAATATAGCAAAAGTAATCCAAGCAGCCGGTTCCCACCACTTAGTAGAATGCATGGCTGCAGGATAAAATAGATAAGATAAGCCTTCATTAATCCCGCATGGGGAAAACTTGAAGTCTCATAGTAGCAAAGGGGACAGAGCAAAAATGTAGGGAACAATAGTAAAAAACAAGAAGTATATTTATGTCCACAGATTCTTCTACGTGTTGAAAAACTAGGTGTGAAAAATAACAGTATTGCACAAATTCTATTGATTAATGTCCATCCATCCATCCATTATCTATGCACCGCCTAATCCTCTGTAGGATCACGGGTGAGCTGGAGTCTATCCCAGCCGACTCGGACGAAGGCAGGGGACACCCAGGACAGGTCGCCAGTCTACCACAGGGCCACACAACAAAGAAATATGACTGCTTTTGTACTTGAGCAGGGCTTAAGATAAAACTTTTAAGTTGCAAACCTTATTTTGATGGGTTGAGCTGACATTAAAATACTGCATCAACTTAATATTATGTGTAATTCCAACTCAACTTTCTGCCTTAGTCGATTTAAAGCTAAGTTCAGGTTGAGGTGAATGAATAAAATTGGCTTGACGACTTATTTTTAAAGTCTTCTCCAACAGGGGAGCAACTTTGATCATAATTAAGATGATTTCATTCATTAAACTTTCAAAAAACCCCTTTAAATAAGGTGAAAATACCACATTGGGCAACTTAAGTTATTTAAATTTGCCAAGGGAAAAGCTTGCGTTCATAATTCTGATAATTAAGTACATAAAACCTAAAAAAATACCTTTAAATAAGGCAAAAATACCGCACGGAACAACCTAATTTTGTGAGCAATCAACCTAAAAACTCGTGTTTATCCTGCAAATCATTAGGGACATGACATATCCTCTCCAGGCAGATAAATGTGGAGCATATATTCCACTTTACGTCTCTAAACAGTGAGGCTCACACAGTGTTTTTGCCTCTGCAGTGAGAGTGGATGTGGCCCAGACTTGGCGGTTTACTTCTCTTTACTTAGGCCTTAATTACAAGCCCAACTTTCATGGAGGAAATGGAAAAGAAGCTAAAAGAGCCTTCATAAAAGAGCAAAGTCAGTCATTGTAATTATGTGATCCTGGCACTAAACATGTCACTACATCATTCTGTCTCATTCCTTTTTTCTCACTTCAAACAGGCAGTTAAATAGACTCTGCAGGTTAAGTATCTACACTGGTGCTGGATCTCTTGTGTCTGCACAGTTCCTGCACCAGCATAAGGAGCAGCAGCTTTCTGGAGGTGGAAAAAAAGGGTCCAGTGTGAGAATCTGACGGTGGATGAGGGGAAGGCTTTGGGGGCGTTTCTCTCTTTGGCTTGAAGGGAGGAACTTGACACTGTGTCTGATTATGGTCATTTCTCTTCCCGGTAATGTGGCCAGCAGGGGGGCGAGATATCCCACCTTTTTTTTTTCTTCCCTGACATATTTTGCATTTTAGTCCGCTACTTTTACGCGCTGAGCCTCGGTGGAAGCTCTGAGCAGAGTGAGCTGGCACACGGACGGTCCCGGGGCAGGTCCTGACGCTGCGTCGCCAAGAGTCCGGAGGCTGAGGTTTGTGCGGACATTTCTGGGAAAGCCTCCAAGGCTCACATTTGCCAAGAAAAGAGGGAAACCTGGGAAGAGCCACGGTTTTTCCCTGCTCGGTCCCACAGCGCAGGTTTAGACCGCATTTTGTCGGAGGTTCTTCCTTCCTGCGCGCAGAGGATCGACTCACAGTTTGCTGGAAATAAGCGATGCCCGAGGATTAACCGGACCATAAGTTGTAAGGGCGCAAACGGACTGTGTGTTCTGGAGATGGTTTAAAAGTTTCTGCTGAAGGAGTTCATTCATTTTACCCGCTGCTGAGGGATTATTCACCAGATCTGGATGTTTGGGGAGGATCTGTGCTGCTGAGATGAAGTTGTGGATGTAACTCTTTACGCACAAACTCGCCGTGTCTGTGCTTTCCTGAGCAGAGGGCATGCTCACAGAGTGATCCCTGCGCTGATCCTGCGCACTGAACGTCCTCATCTGGAATTAATTGATTAACAAATGCACTAAAGACGCGCCAGGACCGAGGCTCCACCGCTGGATCTGCATCTTCAGCCGACTTCAACTCCACCAGAATGAGGGCTTTTGTTTTCGCTGTAGCTCTGATATGTCTGCTGACCTGGACCCAAGCCGACAAACACACTCACCTCAAGCGGGTGCAGTTGCGCCGACGCGTCAGGCTGGGACGGACCCACCTGGGCGCAACGGACAAGGAGCGCGTCGTCGGACGTTTGCGCCCCGGATTTGGCTCGGCCATCGCGGTGCACGGCTCCAAGGGGGTAGACGATGTTCAGGCTGACGAGGCTGTTTCTCCCGTCAGGACTGGGGCCGGACAGGGCAGGAGAGCAGGGGCTCTGGTGCCAAGGAGAGGGGGCACCGGGCAGATCGGTCTGCCCCGTCACGCGCAGATGCTGCAGGATGAGGGAACTCCAGGGGCCAGAGCCAGAGTCGCCAGGATGCCCAGCAGCTCGGGGTCTCCTAATCTGCTGGCCAGTTTCGCAGGGAAGAACCGGGTGCTTGTGATCTCTGCGCCCCATGACTCGGACGGATACTACCGACTGATGATGTCTCTCCTGAAGAACGATGTCTACTGCGAGCTGGCGGAGAGGCACGTCCACCAGATCGTCATGTTCCACCAGGAGGGAGAGATGGGAGGCAGGGTGAGGAGGATCACCACGGAGGGGAAGGTGATGGAGGAGCCACTGGACACTGCACTCATCCCTAGACTCATGAGCTTCCTCAAACTGGAGAAAGGTAAGAAGACCTCAGACTGAGCTCCTCAAACACATGATGTGAAACCTGATTGATGGTGTTCTGACCTGCAGGTAAGTTCGGGATGGTGCTGCTGAAGAAGACCCTGCAGGTGGAGGAGAGGTACCCCTACCCAGTCAGGCTGGAGGCCATGTACGAGGTCATCGACCAGTCGCCCATGAGGAAGCTGGAGAAGCTTCGCCAGAAAGGCTTCGTCCAGAAGTGTAAAGCAGCAGGTGTGGAGGGGCAGGTGGAGGAGGGAACTCTGTCAGGTGAGTCTCTGGAGGTCTTACCTGCACTCAGCAGAACAACACTTTTAATGAACAAAAAACATAAAATCTGGTGGTCCAACGAGATGAACTTGTGTTGATTCAACTTATTTCCAAGGATTGGGTCAGACTTAATTTATCAGGTTGGGCCAACTCATGTAAATTAAGTTGATTAAGCTCAAGTAAATTAATCTCCAACAGAAGTCCAACATAACTGCTTAATGCTGAAAGAAATCTGATTAATCACACAAAAAACTTTCCACAGTTTATTTAAGTTAATCCAACTAATAGCTTATAAGTGTAACCATATTGACACGTCATCAAAAACCAACGCTTTGAATGAACTTAATTGAATTGTGGAAAGTTTTTCCACTTGATTGTGTAGTTTTTCTTTCAGCCTTAAGCAATTCTGTTGGTCAAACTAAATGTACTAGTGTTGAGTCTACATAATTTATTAGGGTTAATTCAACTAATTTTTATGGGTTGAGCCCAACTTAATATAATTGTGTTGGGCTGAAGTCCAGCAGAATTGCTTAATGCTGAAAGAAAGCTAATTGATCACATGGAAAACCTTTCATTGATTTAATTAAGTTAGTCAAACTAATACCTTTTTAGTTCAACCATTATTAACTGCAGTCAAAAAAACAGCTCTTTGAAAGAACTTAATTATGCTATGGAACGTTTTGCCACATGATAATATAATGTTCTGATAGTATTAAACAATTCTATTGGTCCAACTTAATGACCTTGCGTTGAGTCTTCATAACTTGACTTGGGTTGGGGCAACTGATGTTACAGGATAAAAAATCCCACTAGGAGATTAAGTTGATTCAACCCAAGTAAATTAAGCTGGTCCAAAAGAACTGTTTAATGCTGTGAGAACCTAATTTAATTAGGACAGGTCATCTGTTGTAAATTAAGTTGATCAAACTCAAGTAAATTAAGCTGTTCAACAGAATTCCAACGAATTACCTAACGCTAAAAGAAAGCTGTTTAATCTCATTGATTTAATTAAGTTTATCCAACTAGTAACTTTTGTGTGTAACCACATGTAATTGCAGTAAAAAGAGCTCTTTGAACGAACTTAATTAAATTATGGGAAGTATTTCCACACGATTAAATAGTCTTCTTGAAGCATTGAGCGGTAATTCTGTTGGTCCAACTTAATGACCTTGTGTTGAGTCAATGTAATTTATCAGGGCTGATTCAGCTTATTTCCAAAGGGTTGGGTCCTACTTAGTTTTAATGGGTTGGCCCAATTAATTTTATAGTACTAAAAATTACATGACTCCATGAAGTTGATTAAACCAAAGTAAATAAAAGTTTAAATAACTTTACTTTAGCATAAAGCAGTTCTGTTGGTCCAACTAAATGTACTTGTGTTGAGTCAACATAATTCATTAGGGTTGATTCAACTTATATGTCTGGTTTGAGCCAGACTTAATGTAAATGTGTTGGGCCAACTAATGTAAATTAAGTTGATTAAACTCAAGTAAATTGAGCTGGTCCAACAGAATTGCTTAAAGTTGACAGAAAGATGTTTAATCACATGGGAATACTTTCTATGATTTATTGAAGTTAATCCAACTAATAACGTTTGTGTGTAACCATATTTAACTGCAGTTAATAAACAACCATTTAAATAAACCTATATAAATTAGTGTTTTCACACAATTTTGCTGGTCCAACTTCATGTACTTGTGTTAGGGCACCATAATTTATTTGGGTTGATTCAACTTATTTGCCTGGGTTGAGCCAGATTTAATGTAATTGGGTTGGGCCAACTCAGGTAAATCAAGTTGTCCAACACAAGTCCAACAGAATTGCTTAATTCTGAATGCAAGCTAATTAACCACATGCAAAAACTTCATGCTGAGTCAACATAATTTATTAGGGTTGATTCAACTTTTTTTAGACTGTATATAAGGTACACTGACTAATTTTATTTCAACATGATTGAATCTAATAAATACTATATTATTTAACACAATATACTGAGTGTGCCTTCTACTCACACAAATGACTCCCTACTCTACATATTTCCTGTATCTATAGCCAATTTGGTTTCACTCGCTCAAATCTGAAGCATTAAAATGGCAACAAGTGCACTTTAAAAAACAAAAATCCAACATCTCTTTCCAGAACGATTAGCTTCGGCTAATGCTGAGTAACTCTTTCCCATTACTCAGCATTAAGCGCACTGACAGCAGTTCTCACAGGGGGCCGATTCTTCACAAGAGATAAGCTCCAGTGACAGTATTTTCTGTGGATTATCCAACTTTTAGGGAGACAACGGTTCTGGAAAGCCAAGTTTCTTAAATATAATTCACTTCCATCGCATGTAGGGGTAGGCAGGCTTTTTCATAAGTTCAATGAATTAGACCAGAACCCTCTCAGTGTGACTGGATGCCACTAAACCAAGTGATGGAGTACAACCTTTGTAATTTGGGTGTACTGATCCTTTAAAACCATGAGCTGAAGCCTTGTAGATTTGAAGTTGTTATTTGAATCAGTTATGTCTACAGTGGTGATGCATGTCTGGCAACACTTGAAAAGCTGTAATGACTGGAAGATTTCACTCAAAAATGCATTTTGACAGAATGACATACGGGAAAAGTTGATATTTTTGGTAGTTCATCGTGTCGTTTTTCACAAATACAAAGGTTCTTGAAGTAAACCTGTTATATGATCTGTTTTTGTGTACGTGTTGAGCAGTTCCTGACACTCCTGTAGAAAGAAAGCCAATGAAGAAGATGCCAAGAAAGCCGACACAAGCCACAACAACAACAACAACAACCACAGCAGCAACAACAACAACAACCACCACGCCACCGACCACAATAACAACAACAACCACAACATCAACTACCACCAGGCCCACGACTACCACAACCAGAGCAACCACAACAACAACCAAAGCAACAACGACCACCACTAGAAGAACCACCACCACAAGAAGACCCACAACCACCACCACCACCCAGAGGACCACCAGGGCCCACACCACGGCGCCGTGGCTCCCGGCCCCCAGGACCACCGCCGATCCTTACTACTACAGCCGCAGAGACAGGGAGAGGTACCCGGCTAAGACCACCCCGGCCGGAGATAACCGGACCGACAAGGACAACCGAGATCCACACGGCCGCAAGCTGGTACCTGCAACACATAAACCCTCCAAGATCAAACCCACCAAGAAGAAGACCAGCGCAGAGAAGGTGAATCAGTGATGAATATTAAGGATTCAATCTGCATTAAAGTTACTAAACACGAGGAAAATATAGGTTCTAAATCTACATTTATTAGTTTTGGATACCTAAATTCCTTTTAAACCGTACGTTTGATGTGATGTTTGGCAAAGTTAACTCAAAACATCTTGGCATGACTTTTTTTTTGTTTGTTGACATGCAAGTTCCACATGTGCACTGAAAAATGAGCGAAAACCAACTAAAAAAAAGAAGATTTGGTAGCAGAAAGAAACGCTGCAAGTCCACATAACAAACCTTGAACACTGTTAGCTTTGTTCGAATTTCATCATGACGGTTAAATAGCTACAGCTTCTACTTAAAGACGTGAAAAACATTTTACAGTTATTCAAAAGATAAGACGTACTGAAACTGTAAACATTGTAAAATTCAAACTAGTTGGCTAAAACCATTTCTGAGGCACTTTTAGTTTGTTCATAAGCCGTATCCAACAGATAATCCTAACTAAATTATCATTCATCGATGCCTAAAAGTAGAGAACTACAAGATGGCAAGAAGACAGCCGTCTTAACGAAGAAGAATACAGCGAGTCTTTTGTAGTCGGCTTCATGAACTTTATGAGGAAAATGCAGTGTGTTTCCACTAAGAGGAAGCAGAAAACAGCATCACAGTGGTCTAATAATTATTTCCAAAGCCGTATTTCAGCTACAGGAAGAAAGATGTTGACTAGAAACAGGTATTCTTGCTGTTGTTTCCACCACACGAGCCAACAGTTAGTTAATTCAGCACCACAGAGCTCTGTATGCATGGGTGGACCGGCCATCTGGCATACCGGACACTGTCCCGGTGGGCCGGTGTCTAGTGGGGGCTGGTCAACAGGTTGTTTTTTTATTTTCTCCCACATAATTGGCCGGCAAGTTATGTGACCTGTTGTCCAGTTGCGTGGCTAACTGGCCATTAGGCACAGCCCAGCGACACATCCCATTGGTTAACTGTCAGTCAGAGCCTGTCAATCATCCAGTTGCTGGATGGGCGGGGCTAACAGAGTCACGGCGAGTGAGCCGAGGTTAGGTGAGGAGTCTGGCAACATCATGGAAAAACAACCACTGAAAAAACGCCCCAGTGGCGCTGAAAAGCAGCAAATGAAAAAAATGAGGTCACTGGAAGAAGAGGCCTCCAAATACACCAAAACAACTGCATTATTTGGGCCAGCAGTCAGCAGCAGCAGCAGCATCCGACAGCGGAGGACAAACCCCGCGGACCATACCTGATCCTGGCGTAAAAATCAGTGCTTGATTCAGTCAACCGATATTGTTGTGGGCTGATCTGGGCCAAAAATGCCAGGGCTAAATTTTTGCCCCAGTCCACCCTTGTTTGTATGAGAAGCGCTAAGCCACATCTGAAAGACATCCAAAGCAAAATTTGTTTCAGCTTTTTTAAAAAAAAAAGTATATTGTTGATGCAGATGCACTGCCTCTACAAAATCACCCAAATCATTCTGGAATGACTCATTCTTTCCAAATTGAGTTATTCTAGTCATCTGGTGGAAATTCCTGTTTTGTTTCATAATGCAGAAAAACGAAATACCACAATGTCATTGTGTTGACGAAGTGGCACTTTTGAAACTTTGAATATAAGTAAACCTTTTTTTTGAGACAGTTGCGTCTATTTGGAACATGTTGATTATAGTATTACTATATGGCTCTGAAATGAGCCTTTTGAAAAGCCTATATTCTGCTTTTTGGGCTTTCATTTAGTGTGTTATATAGCTGCTTTTTTGTGCACATAAAAAGGTCAAACTTGTAGTCTTGCATAGATAGACCATTCCTATCTACGCAAGAAACAGGCAGTCAGACTATTCACTGTGTAGACTGGTCTGACTGCACCTGATTTAATGCCAGAATACCCTCTGGCTTGTTTGTGTTCCTTCAAACCAGTCACAGTCGCATTAGGCGATGCTAAGCCCGGGATGCAGTGATGGTGCCCCTGCAGAATAGTGTTGCTGTTAGCATTAGGCATCCCATTGGCTAGCCATACGTCACAGAAGCGATGGCAAGAGAAAAAACGGTCCGACTGGAAACTCCTACTTGTTTTTAGTTCTGCAATACTGTGCAACTGTGAGATGGAGAAGGTCCGCCACAACTGTGGGCACTACGAGGTTCACAATTAAAACAATTGTGTACATCGGCCATTCTTAATGGTCTTAAAATTGTCGTACCGCAGGACACCTCTGTACTGAACTGAAAGGGCCTGTACCCAACAGTTTGGTTCAGTTCGGTGTTTTGTTACAGCCCTAGTTCCCAGCAATGAAAGAGATTTTGTAAACAGTAACGGGTAGAGTTGGAGCAGTAAAGGTGCAGCCAGTGGCAAGTTTATAGGGCAGTCTATGGGAGTTATTCTCTCCAAACTCAACCTGGTAATCGGCTGTACCATCGAGGCCAGTAATTAAAACTAACTGAACAACATGTGTTTATGCATGCAGGTGTTGACAAATGAGTACGAGGACAAGTACGAGTCCAGCAGGCCGACGGTGAGCGACCCAGAGGAGGCTGAAACCTTCACTGACGTCAGTCCCACAAAGAGGGTGAAGGGAAAACACGACAAGCACGACAAGAAGAAGAAAAAGACCGACAAGGCCGCCAAGAAGGCCGAGAGGAGAGGAGGGAAGGCGGGGAAGGAGGGAAAGATCGGAGGAAAGAAGAATGGAAAGAAGCTGTCCAAGTACCCAGAGAAGGAGGACTACCCGAAGCCCACGAAGAAGCCGACGCCTCCTCCGAAGGGCTCGCTGGCCTCCTTCCTGGACTACTTTGAGAACAGGAGGCGGCTGCTGGTGAGAGCATGACGTTTGATATTCACAGGTCGTAAAAAGCCTTTCCTTCAGGCTTTGGCCAGAGGGAAATATTCTCATCCTTCAACTGATCTACTGACGTATTAAGAACAGTTCAACAGTTTATGTTGCAGCTTGCTTCCTTAGACTTAGATGAATGTGGTGCTCCAAGTACTGAAAGAAATCCTTTACATATTGATCTGTTCCCATACTTTCCATACTCCTACCTGCTTAGCGTACACAGCCTGCAGTTCAGCCGAAAAGTCGTGTGAGTATTGGTTGCAACTCGTGGTTTCTCTTTTGTGCCAAGGTCTGCAATCTGGTTACTGCAAATGGTTAATTTTTGCCAAATATTAAAATCAAGTGATACTGATGAAAGGGCGGCACGGTGACTCGGTGGTTAGCGCCGTCGCCTCACAGCTAGAAGATCCCCGGTTCGTGTCCCGGTTAGGACGCCTTTCTGTGTGGAGTTTGCATGTTCTCCCCGTGCAGCGTGGGTTTTCACTGGGTACTCCAGCTTCCTCCCACAGTCCAAAAACATGCTGAGGTTAACTGATTATTCTAAATTGTTCCTAGGTATGAATGAGAGTGTGCTTGTTTGTCAGTCTCTATGTGTAGCCCTGTGGTGGGCTAGTGACCTGTCCAGGGTGTCGACTGAGATAGGCTCCAGCCCTACGCGACCCTACAGAGGATTAAGTGGTGTACAGATAATGGATTGATGGATGGATATTGACGAAATAACAAGATTTTTATGTTTTGATTTGGACCAGTTTTTGCACGCCACAGATGTTAAGTTCAAGGACCATCAACAAAGTTTTTACACCTTCTCGCTCTTTAGTGATGTTTTAAAAGACAGTATGTCAGTCAGGACCTCTCTCAAGACATATCAATCATAAAATGACTTGGTGCTTAAATATGGCCCATATAACTCCACTTGACAGCTGTTTTGCAGGTTTGTTCACGATCACACACAACAGCATCCTGCACAGCTGTAGGTACATATTTCCTTATCAGACAGGAGAGTGGGATCAATATTTACATCTAATTCTCTGCAAGAAAACAAAGAAAGCACCCCTCAGAATGTCCAGTTATTTATTTAAAGTAAAATATCAAGTTTTCTACATCAGCAGGGAGAAAACAGAGGACGCCAAGGCAATTAGTGCAGCGATCCAACAGGGATGTCTGCCGAAACCATCACATTTTAGTTTTGTGAAGCTGGACGCGGCAGCATTCTGCATCCCTGAGCAGTTGGAAATGCAGAGCAGCAGGAAGTGACCTACTGTATTGTTTCCAAAACAGAGCGCTGGAAGGTTCTGACCGTTTTAAAAGCCAAAAAACAAAAACAGAAAATCTCCACATCTGGAAAAGCGATCTGACACTGATTAATTTGTACTGGTCAAGGACCTCTGTGCCTCGGGGCGTTTCCTACGTTTTGTTTTTCTTACTAATCGCACCGAAGTGCAACACGTCTCTCTGACAGGCTGCACAGCTGAGTGTTAACAGACTGGGTGTCTCTGCTTTACAGTCTGTAGATTCTTATCGCTGCCTGCAGGCTCATGTAAACATCACCTCTGCAGCTCACTGGGCATGTATGTGTGTTTTATGGCATGTAGATGACAGTCTAACCTCCATACCTTCCTCCCTGCAGCTGATTACGTCCCCCAGCGAGGAGAACAGCATGTATGTTCAGCAGAGGGACGAGTACCTGGAGTCTGTGTGTGAGATGGCCATCAGGAAAGTTTCTATCATCACCATCTTCGGCTCCCTGACAAACTCCACCATGAAGATCGATCACTATCAGATAGGTAAGTACACTGTAAAAAAAAAAAATCTGTACTTTTTAACTGTAATTTTTTGTTAAATGATGGATAATAACTAGTAAAATCACAGAAAAAATGGTAAAATTCTTTCTTTTTACAATATTTCATAACAAAATTATTTTTTTAATGCATTTAAATGTGCAAAAGATAACATTTTAGAGTTATTTAAAAGAAAAATGATCTGTAATAAGAAAGGAAAATGGTAAATAATTTTTAGACTGTTATTTTTACAGATGGTATCTAGTAAAATCATAGAAAAAAGTATTAATTTACATGAAATCTCAAAGAAACCCCAGCAAAACTGCAGAAAATGTAGTTAATTTGTTCTTTTATAACCGTTGACCATAAAATATCCTATTTTTTTGTAACTGTTTTTAAATCTTTAAAAGGGTAATATATTACTTTAAAGACATTTGCTATCATTTGAAAGAAAATGTTTTTAGACAGTTATTTTACAGATTTTCCTGGTCTTGTTAAATTCCCTGATAATAACTAATGAAATCACAAAACAATAAGAATTAATTTACATGTTAACTGTAAAAACAATATTTTAAAAGTAGGGCAAACTAGTTCAATTAGAAAAAATGTATTCATTTACATGCTGGCTCTGAAAAAAACTGAAATGACACCATTTTTTTCTGCATTTATATTCGCAAAAATATTATTATACAGATTTGCAGTAATAAAAAGGGAAAGTGTGACTAAGAATGGAAAATGGTAAATAATTTATTAAAACTTATTTTGCAGATTTTCTCCATTTTGTTAAATTTCAGATAATATATAGGAATATATATTAATTTATATGCTGACTGTAAAAAAAACTGTTGATAATGTCAGTACAGTTTGACCTTTTACATGCATAAAAAAGCAGCTGTATGACACACTAAGGAAAATCTGTACTTGTACAAATATAATTTTGTCATTTTCCAATGTGTGTCTGTAAAATTGCACAGTTTCATTTTATTTAAATAAGCAAAAACGGGATATTTCAGGGTATTTTCATGGTTTTTTATTGTTTTTAACATATTTTTTGCTGCCAGATTTTTACAGTGCTTTTAACGGGTTTGGTTTTTACAGTGTAGTCCCACATTCACTTCTTATACAGCAGTCTGAGGAGGTTCAGTAAGGTTTCTTTCTTTGTTTTTGCATAAATAGGCTGTTCCGTCACAACCTTCACCGTCTGGTTCCTCTGAATCAGGCTCCTACTTTGAATAGCTGTTCCAGACGTGCTCGTACATTTAAAGTGCCTCTCTGGTATTCTTTACATTCTTTACTCTGCTCTCGTCAATCTTTAATAGTTCTGCAGCACATGTTCTTTATTCAATCAGGAGTAAAGCTCATTGAGGATAAGAATCTCCTTCACGAGCAGCACAAATTAACAGCTTACAGACGAAACCGTTTCAAGGAGGTTTATATGAAGGTTAAGGGAGTATGACGGCATCATAAAATCAAAAAATGATGTCAGAAATCATCAGTGATAAGGATCTAGCAGAGCCTTTAAAAGTCAGTCATAACAATTTGAACATATCTGCCTCCAATTACCGCAAACCTGCTTTGAATTTATTCAGTGAGGACGGCTCTTCTGCAGCTGATTCCAAGTAAAGGAGGCAGCGGACTTAAATGCCCTTTTACCCGAATCCACATTGTGCTCAGCGAACAGATTGTACGAATCAGTTGTGGGAGTGAAGACGGTTGTTTCTCATAGTTTTTTTTCATAGCAGATATGAAGGAAGCAGGCCAAGAATAGCTTTATAAGCTAGTTTATGAGTGAACAAGGCAGACTGTCCAATTTGCGCCCAAAACACGCAATGGGAAGACATTTATTATCCGTAATAAACCTCGGTGCTAGAGTGAAGCCAATGCATGTAAACATTACAAGGAGGTGTGTGTGTACATATCCGAGTTGTTTTCAATCAAAACCTCAACTTTAATCAACACATTAAGGCTCTGCTTCAATCCTGTCGCCTAAAAATAAGGTCAAAAAGTTTCTTGAAACAGCTCCTAGCCTGCCATTTATCTATATGTTAATCAGTTACTCATGCTTATGTAATCAGGTTAAAGCTTTCAGCAGCTTGACGCATACGTGTGTTACATAAGTAGGGTTAAAAATAGAGAGTTCAGGCCCTCGTGTTTGGAGTTCCGGTCTGTTTTTCAACGTATGGAATGTAGATTTAGAGTTTCTGATATGGTCGAGAAGAATTCCAGAGGTTCAGCTTGTCGAAACAGTCAACACAAGTCAATGGAAATTCTTAATTAAGCCGTAATTCGCCAAGCAACCTGTCAGAGTCGTATTTTTAAGGTGGTTTTAAGGCAGTTTTTAGTTGGTCAGTTTGCTGCTGTTGTTATAGTTTCAAGCTCCTGGGAAAATTATACCGTGTGAATGTTCTCCACGCTAAGGCCAAGAGAGGTGTCTCCTGCCACGTCTGCTGTGTTGTCCTTGTCTTACCTTCCTCGTGTCATGTCAAACTAGATGTTTTCGACAGGGATCTCTATTTTGAGTATAGCTTTCACAAAGTCCACCGACCCTGCCAAAGCCACAGAATGGTGAACTCCTTTGTGCAGATAACTCTGAACAGGTCTGGCTCATTGGCTTCTTGCACTTGCTGTAATGTGCATGCAATACTGTGGCGTTTTCTTCGTAACAGTAATTTTAAATGAGAATTTGTCATGTCTGTGTAGATTCTGAGTCATCCAGGTAATTGCAATCTTAAGAGAGAACATATGGTTGCATTTCAAAACCAGAAACAGTCTTGGTCAAAAACTTACAAAGCAACTGGACTTCTTTTTCTGGTTCTTGAAGAAGTTTCACCTTAATCCAAGACACTTATTTAGTTCTAACTGGCTGATATGGAAACCTTCAGGGGAGCGAACTCAAGACTGCATTCTAAGTATCTGATAAGTGTTGGTGTAGATTCCCTCCAGTGTTAAGGGAACAACATTGTCATCCCTGAGAGGCTTCTCTCCAAACACAATAGACGGCTGCTTTCCAGACCCAGCAACACTCTTGGACAAAAACCGGTTCACCCTGAGGATAAACCAGCCAAACACCAGCTGAGCAATCTTACATATACAGTCCAATGCAGCAAGTAGTGCACAGACATACGCCGATCAGCCACAACATCATGACCACTGACAGGTGAAGTGAATAACATTGATCATATTGGTACTATGTGGTGTTCTGCAGGAAAACCTTGGATTTTAACATCCATGTTGATGAGACTTAGACACCCAAATAAACATTGTCCCACAACAAACACACTCCCTAATGCAAATGGAAATCCCAAATATCACTGACCTACCCCTGCAGGAAAATGCACCCCATCACATGGAAACAACATCAACCAATCAGGAACCTGTTGAGGAACATGACAATGGCCCAACATGTTGATTTGACCTCCACACTTCCTACACCCCATTGTGATCAAGCATCAACAGGATGCAGTGGAACAAGTTTGATTGACAGAGGCCCCACTGCACAAGCCAGAGTACCCAAAGGATCCAGTGGCAACATCCTGGTTCCAGACCCCATAGGACACCCTGAGAGGTCCTCTTGTCCATGCCCAATGGTCCAGAGCATTACCACATAAGGGGAACCAATACAATATTAGGCAGGTGCTCATAATGTTGTGCCTCATCAGTGTATATAAGGGTGACTAAACAACCACTCAGCGTCTCAGAAAAAGACCCGGTAATCTACCTGCATCTAGAGGATAAGGGACAGTCTGTTGAGGACAGCAGTGTCCACAAAACAAAGTTTGACACCAGTAACATCTTGAGTCTTCCCTGAGGAACAAGATGTGGATGTGGATGTTGGCCACTGGCCAGGGGAGTTGAGGGTAAAAATAATATAGTTTCTGCCTTCATGTATGGAGTTCCAGTCTTTGTCAAAGTATGGAATGTAGCTTTAGAGTTTTTATATGGTCAAGAAAAATTCCAGAGGTCAAACTTGTCAAACGATTTGAAACAAGGCAATGGAAATTCTGAATTTTGCCCTGTTGCATTAGATGAATTTGCCAAGCAACCTGTCAGAGTTGTATTTTCAAAGCAATTTTTCAAATTATTACAAATTGGTTCTTTAAAATGCCTCAGACTTGCTTTCTGCTCACATGGCAGGTTTTAATTGTTGTCTAAAGTGCAGGACTTGTGAGCTTGGGGGTGAAAATATATATCTGGGGGCTTCTGTGTCAGCCAGTAGGAAGTGAAGAAGCCTCTTGGATTAAGGTGAAATGTCCAGATGTCTCTTTGGATGAGTTCAGCAGCAATCAAATCTTGATTTTTACCTTGTTAACATGGTATTTTTTATATGCTAGAAGACACATTATGAGGAAAAAAAGCAGTCAGCACTGAACATTTCCACCTTGTAACTGCAATGTACTGATGACAGACTCAAGAACATGGATTATTACAGCCAGGGTGTTATACACAGCAAACCTAAGAAGCCAAACATCTAAGTTATTTTAAGGCAGGAAGGAATATTTCAAGCTTCCAAATATGGAACTTTGATACACAGAGATGAGCTGTTTCAGGAGACGTCTGTATCACATGTAACAGGGGAGGAAGAGAACCGCAGCCAGAATACATACCTTCCTGATGTATCATCCCTAACAAGGGGGTAAATCTGCCTCCTCCTGAGCTGATGTGTAAGCAGGAGATGGTTAATCCATCACACCCACACACAAAAACACTCAGCGCAATTATGACAGCTTTTGAAAACTTTCCTTTTATGAAACTGCTGTTCAAAAGCGACAGAACCGCTGCTGCTTTTACGGGTCGCGCTGTGTCATCTGTGCTCGACGGCCTCGTTATATTTTGGGACCTTTTACTGCCGTCTCCAAACCCGAGGCTTCGGTCAGTGTGTGTTAACTTCATGACATGCAAGCCCACTTTGTAAAAGTTTATGAGTCTGTCACTCCCACACGACAACGAGGTTTTCTCCAGAAGGAATGCTGGAAAAAAAGGGCCGAAGGTGACGTCAGCCGACCACCCCCACCCTCGGTTGGGCTCGGTTGCACTTTTGTTCCACTCACCAGCTGGAGGGTCGGACTGTATGTACCAGTGTACTTGTATTAGTCATGTTGTGGGGAACATAAATCTGTTTACACAGTCACGTTGTGGTGACCCACCTCCCTTTAAGGCACAAAAATCATGTTCTCATGCCGTAAATCTTACAATTTTTGTATAGAACCTAGGTTTAGGAGTCAGGGTTAGGAATAAGCAAGTGGTAGTTATGGTAAGAGTTGGGTTAAATCTCCAGGAAATGAATGTAAGTCAATATAATGTGGACATGTACTGTATACAAACAGCTGGTTGTTTCAGCGTTGCCCCTCCCTCAGTTTAGTGTGACTTCATGGTGTTTGGGTTTTAACTTGTGTGGAACATATTTAAGCATGTTTTTTGTATACTTGTCTGTTTCTGAGGTCTCCTACATGCTCTGCACCGGGGTTTTCCTGATTAGATTTCTCATACACATTACACAGCAGAGAGTGGGTGAACATCCACCAAAAAACGCCATCCTGTGGTCTCTGTGTAGCGCACATATGCATGGAGGGAGTGGTGATTAAAGGCTTTTGCTTTGGCCTGCTGCAGTAAATTTCGAAGGCAGCCGACCTGCCAGATCTCAGTGGATAAAAGCTGCTCTTTGTCGAGTTTGTCCCTGACTCAGTCGACATGTTTCCTCTCTGTTCTGAGTCTACTTCACTATCTTGTCAGGCACATTTTCCAACTGATCATTGTTTTGAAGTCAGCAATAGAGAACACATTTTACTGTTATTGTGGTTTTGTTTGATTGGAAAACAATTCTCCAACATCATTTCACATCAAGGTCTGGCAGTTATGCGACTTTCTTACAGTTATGTAAGAGCTTTTGATGTCAGTTTCATGGAGTTTCTGAGCAAATTATCAAAGGGAAAGTTGTCACATACAATCAAAAACTTCAGAAACTGTGTCTATAAGAAAACAAACTGCACTTGATTTAAACTTGGCCACTTTCCCGTTTGAGGTAGTCTTCTTGTGCAGCGATACTCTGCTCCCAGGGCTCCTGCAACGTTTGGATCACTCGCTGTTCTGACCACATGCAGGTGTTCATTTGCTGATTTTGCAATGAAACCTGTGCAAAAAGGATACATCCAATTTGGCTTAAAACTGACCCAACCTTAATGACGAGGATTGCTACCAGTGATGACCTGAACGGCTACAACCCAGAGACCAAACAGCGATCTGGTGTAGAGGAGCTGAATAAGGTTCATCACTTCAGCAGCACGGCTGAGAGCATGTTTGTGGCTTTCTTCATTGTTCTGTTTGTATTGCTTGATCTCCATCTGCATCCTGCTATCCCCACCCCTTCATCCCCACTCTCACCCCAACCGGTCGAGGCAGATGGCCGCCTTCCCTGAGCCTGGTTCTGTCGGAATCCAAAGGCTGCTTTGGATTGCTGGGTTTGAATTGAATTGAATTTGTCTCCAGTTGTCAGCCTTTCAATGCTGAGTTCTACCATGACATTCTGAGGCATCTGAGATCAGAGATAGCCCTCTTGTGCAGTGATACTCTGCTCCCGGTGCTCCTGCAACAATGACAACAAGCCTCCCTCAGAGTCCCATTCTGTAAGCATGTCAGACAACATCTGCTGGATCTCCTCCACTGTGTCAAAAATGTTGAACCTTCAACTTAAATTTCATTTTGGGATAGATGAAGTAGTCACAGAAAGCCCAATCTGGCAAAATAGGACGAGCTGAGATTGTCGGTTGTGTTGTTGGGGGTCAAAAAACTGCATTGGCATGATAGCAAGTGCCATAGTTTCTTTGATGTTCTCCATCAAACACCTCAAGATATTACAGTAGAACTCTGCATTGACAGTATGATCTAGAGACAAGAACCTATTGAATGCTGAAGAAAACAACAAGCACTGCTGACCTGATTCTTCAGTCTTGGAACTGTGGCTCAGCTTCCATGGTGAAGATTGTTGTTTAGTGTCTGGTTTGTAGCAGTAGGCTTCACCACCAGTGATAATCCTCAACATGAAAGTTAGGTCAGTCTGACACGGAATTAGATGTTTGGTATTTGTGGAAGTTTGAGGTCCATGGTGAAATCGCAAATGTGCATATGCATGTTGTACAAACTGGACTCTTAGGGAGGATGTTGCAGGAGCACTGGGAGCAGTGAGGAAAGCAGTAAAATGTAAAGTAGGCATGGTTTTTGCTTTTAATAGGCACAGCTTCTGAATTTTGTGATTTCACCTCATATACCAAATGTTCTTATGAATTCAACAAAGTCAACTAGCTTTTACTCCCCAGAAAGACTTCCGAAGAAAATGTCCCTCTAAATTCAAGTTCAGGCCAGAAAAGCAGTGATTAACAAACTGTACCTCACTCAATCTGACTACTGTCTCCTTCCTTCTCCAGAGAATGACAAACCGATGAAGGGTCTTCGTCAGGAGGACCTGGTGAACCAGGACCTGATCACAGAGCTGAGGAAAGAGTTCAGCATGACGTACGATGAGTTCTACATGGTCCTTACCGACACCGACATGAGAGTCAAGGTAGGGATGAACATTTGGGGAATTCTTCTAAACATGAATTCATAAAGATAAGTCTGAACTACAAATTAGGCATTTTAGGGACTTAAGGAACAGAGTTTTCTGTGTGAACTCTCCTAGCTAGCAGGGAACGTTCCCACAACATTGGTTAACATCATCTCCAAATTCTAATGTTTTAAAGTTTTAATCTAATGTTTTAAGGATGTTTATCTTCTCATATAATGTTCCTACAAGGTTAAAGTTAACTAAGACACAATGCTTTAGCTGCAACATTCAGAGGATGTTTGGAGGATGCTGTCAGGGTCACAGACTCTGTCATATGATACCAAAGAAAGAACGTTCTGAAACCTATATTCACAAAATGTCGTTAGGACTCAGATGACAGAAAACATTCCTGTAATGTTGTATTTTAACAAAAAGGTGGAACATTATGCCTGCAATGTTTTCAATTCAATTTTATTTATATGGCGCCAATTCACAACAGATGTCACCTCACAGCACTTGGCATAGTAAGGTAAAGACCTTACGAATATTAAACAAAGAACAGAAAACCCAACAATCCAAAGCAAGCAGTCCCAACGGTGGGAAGGAACCAAAAAAAAAAAACCTAAAAAAAACCTCTGACAGAACCAGGCTCAGGGAAGGCGGCCATCTGCCTCGACCAGTCGGGGTGAGGGTGGGATTTGACTGTTTTGTTTGTGGATTGTGTATCTTCTAGAAAACATTCCCACAGTGTTCCACAAAGCTACAAGACGACAAAGAAAAGAAGTTCTCAATGCAACATTCAGAAAACGCCGGGAATGTCAGGGCGTTACAGTCTAACAGAGTTATAACCAAGTCTTTTTTAGAACGTCTTTAGTTATCCCACCTTTAAGAGGAACATTCTGGGAACTAAAAGGGAACTTCCCACGAAGCATTCTTTCTCTAGAGGAAGTTAATTCTAGCTTTGTTAAAACTTTTTCATGTACAAAAGCTGCCATATAACACAGTGACAGAAAGGGAGGAACCCAAAAACCAGAGCATGGGCTCTTTAATTTCCCTTAAAGGTTAAAATAGTTACACTTTTTTATATTGTACTGCTTGTTTCCTTAAAATGAACAGTTCTTCTGACTCATGGCGTTCTGTTGGTCTTCACACTCCGTCTTCTGTATCTCTTTGAAGGTGGACTGACGTGTCCTCATGTTACCAGCACGGTGGCTTCACTTAAACACTGTTTTAATTCACACGACATGACATTTGCTCACCAGCTGTATGTGTGTCTTAGCACCAGGGTAAAACGGCCGGCTGTTTTCGGACGGATTCATCAAAGAGGCCAGTGTTTGCGCTGAGACAGGGCAGTCTGTGAAGGATGTGGGTGTTTGGAAGGTGTGAAAGAGTCAGAACGAGCTGTGCAGCAAACTCAGCACATCGCCAGGAAGCCGCGAGCTGCATTTTCACGCACGTGTCAGACATTCATGCCGCGGCTGCTCAGCATTACGTAAATTAAACTAAATACTTTGTTATGTTTGAGCAACTCAGCACTGCTTCCCAGAAGTTATAACAGAATGTTGGGATGTGGCAACGATTCAAAGCCCCAAAACTTCACTTCATCCCTTTATTGGAAACAGTTTCACCATTGTTTTCTATTTTCATATTCTCTGGGCTGCTTCCAGGTTTTCCTCCGCAGGCAGATTGATTTCAACCTTTGCCTGCTTCTTGTTGATGTTTTTTACTCTGTGTGTGTTTCTGTCAGCAATCCTATGAAGTTCCCATCGCCATGAAGGCTGTGTTCGACTACATCGACACCTTCTCGTCCCGCATCCGAGAGATGGAGCAGCAGAAGAGGGACGGAGTCGTCTGTAAGAAAGAAGACAAACCCAGATCACTGGAGAACTTCCTGTCCAGGTAAGTTAAAGGCTCTGAAGGCCAAACGTGTGTGGACAACATCACAGAACACGTGTTTTATGCACATTTTATATCGTTGCAATAGCAAAGGTTCATGGAAAAGGCAAATTTCAGCATCAGCCTCATTAAAAAAGGAGGGTTTTGGTGTTTTAAAAAATATTGAATGAGTTTCATAGTAGATGGAAACACAGGATATTTAACTCCAGATAGAAGAGTAACTACAACTTGCCAGATTAAAAACAATTTCTTAAGACTTTTCTCCATTTGTCAACAAAGTTTTGCTGGCTTCAGCTTCTTCTTCGTCTCTTTTTGAATTTATTTTTCATTTCAACTGTTCCAACATCTATACTGTGCAGTGTGTGAGAAAAAGATTTTTATAAAATATGAGGGATTAGAAACCTACAAAAATGCATAAAATACTACCTTTCCTGACTATAATACACATTAAGGCTGAGATCCTACAGTGTTATTAGTTATGGAGAATATAGGCTGTATATTTCTAATCAAAGAGCAAGATTCTTTCTATAAGAGGCTCCACACATCTCCATGTCCCTGGTTGTAGCTAGATGAAAAACAATTCTTTACTTCTAAGTGGCCTGAACTGGATTTGTGCACAGAAATGATGAAATGTTTGGGGAAAATATCATTTCTATAACTTTTTTGCTTAATCCTGTGAATTCAAAAACCTGCCGGCGGATTGGAAAGGCATGCTCTCTTAATAATAATCACCAAAACTACACAATTTATCAGAGCAAGAAAGTGTAAAAACAGAAAGAATTTCAACTTTCCAACAGTGATTGAACTACTCATGTGTGACGAGTGGTTCAGCTGGGAGAGTTAACCACATTTAACTGCTTTATTCCACTGGTTCCATTTAAAAAAGAACCAACAGCTGGTGGTTTCTGATCAGCTGTTCACTGAATTTGAGGAACTACACTGGATTAGAATCACTGACTCCACCTTTAAGCTACAGTATATTTATTGAATCCTTAGTTTACTGCAATAAGAAGTAATATCCAAAGTAATGTTCATTCTTCTGTACTGATTTAGAGACAAACCAAACTTCCTTTCCTATTTAAAAGAATGCAGCTGAACTAGGGCTCAACAGTTAGGGGGAAACATGCAAATTTTCCATAAAATGCTACTTAAACTTTACTAATTACTGGAAAGTATGGATAAAAAATTAGAAGACGGCACTAAAACATTAATCGGGGAGTGCAACCTTAAAACAAGCAATGACTAAACACAGGAAAATGGATCAGATGTCATATTGCAGTGCTGTGTGTTTACTCAATATTACTGTTTATACATGGAGACAACTTAAAGTCATGTATTCTGCTGCTATCCTTTACTAAATTACTTGTGTAGAATAAAACAGACATACTTTATTGATCCCTAAGGGGAAATTAAAAACTATACAGTGAATTAAAGTCCTGTAAACAGCAGGGCAACACGTGTAAGTACTTGTTTGTGAGTCTGTTTGACATTTTGAGGGTTGAGATTCAAAAGCTTTGGGAACCCCTGCTGTATTCGAACATCTCTGGTCCACTGGAGTTCGGTTTAGTAAAGCTTTTGCTGTGTAAAACTGGATCCCCCTTGGATCTGCAGAGGGAGCCGGTGGTCAGAATTATTGGGTGGTCCCATCGGGCTGGGACCACAGACATCTGCTGCTCTGCTCACTAATCAGCCGGACCACAATTCGTAGCCGTTAGCAGCAGCAGCAGCAGCAGTGTTTGGCAGATTGCAGCGGCCTGCTTTTGTGTGTGTGTGTTCCACGGAGATTGAAAGTAATACAAACCCCTTCGCCCTTCCTCAAGGCTGAATCATCGCAGGCGCATATTTTTCTAAAAGCAAACGGGCTGTCTTCTGTTGCCATGGAGACCTGGATCCCAGCTCCGGATCGCAGTGCAGCGATCTGGCAGCTTTTTCTGACCATAATTCGGGGTTGTCACCTCTCTGGCAGTAATAGCAGACGGGAATACGTAGCGCAAGCGCCTCGTCTTCGGTGCTGCTGCATCAAGAGTGCCACTTAAATCCGGGCTAAAAATTTTCTGTGATTGCAGGTTCCGCTGGAGACGTCGCCTGTTCATCATCTCGGCCCCCAGCGATGAGGAGTGGGCCTACCAGCAGCAGCTCTACGCCCTGACCAGCCAGGCCTGCAACCTGGGTGAGTCGCCCGGATTAAACCTGCAAACTTGAACCTGCTGAGTTAAGTCGCCCTCCTCAGGTCGGTCCAGCTGCTGGAGGCTGCACTGTGTTGGCTGGCTGTTTACTGAAAGCTGCTGCAACCCAAAACTTGCGAAACAAAACAGTGAAGTTGCTGGAAAACCACAACAGTGAGCTAAAAAAAACACCACGAGGCTACACAGTATTTAGAGGAGCTGCTGATGCTTCCCTGCAGACTCATCAATACAGATGGAAACCTCTCACACGCAGCTACTTTCAGCTGTTTTTTTTTTTACTATTTTGCAATTTCAAAAATGAGTTCCCACTGTGCAAAACTGTAAACAACATTTAAGCAATGCAAGCAATTTCCCACAGATCAAGGTTCAAATAGTTCAGATTACACACAATAGAATCTCCAGTGTCAGCATTTTATAGTGAAATCCATGAAAAAAGCACAACAATTTCATAATTATTTTTTACCCGCTATAAAGACTAATACAAAAAATAGTATGGAAGATAAGGATAGCCGATAAAAAACAAGATACAGCATGAATGGTTAGTTCTAATAGTAAGTAAAAAGTAGTGAGATTCCTCTGAAACTCATCTCATAAGGCTATAAACAATGTAATATATATGCAAATATTACAATATGTTGCATTAAAAAGCTAATAAACCTCCATAAAACCCTAAAAACTGAAGCTACTGACATCATTAGATACAGTGTGGGGAGTACTTTTACTCAAGTGCTGTATTTAAGTACAAATTTGAGATACTTTCCTGGAGTTTTTCTATTTTGTGCAACTTTTTACTTCTACTTTACTACATTTCATAGGCAAATATTATACTTTGTACTCCATTACATTTGTCTGACAGCCTTAGTTACTTTTCAGGTTACAGTCTTCCTTTTTAACCCCTAAAAGGGTTGAGAACATGTTAGACCGTTGTGATAATATTGTGGCTGATACACCGATCAGCCACAATATTATGACCACTGACAGGTGAAGTGAATAACAATGATCATATTGGTACTATGTGGTGTTCTGCCCACCACATAGAAACAACATCAACCAATCAGGAACATGTTGAGGAACATGACAATGGACCAACATGTTGATTTGACCTCCAAACTTCCTACACCCCATTCTGATCAAACATCAACAGGATGCAGTGGAACAAGTTGGATTGACAGAGGCCCCACTGCACAAGCCAGAGTACCCAAAGGATCCAGTACCAACGTCCTGGTTCCAGACCCCATAGGACCCCCTGAGAGCTCCTCTAGTCCATTCCCAATGGTTCAGAGCATTTTAGAGCACTGAAGGTGGACCAACACAATATTAGGCAGGTGGTCATAACGTTATGGCTGATTGGTGTATGTCTAAATTAAAGTTACCACTGCAACCAGTGTACAGAGTTACTCTGGAGCCCTGTGATAATACTTATACATTTACTCAAGTCAGGGTTTGAATGCAGGAGTGCAGTGGAGTATTATTGTTAGTATTTGTACTTAGTAAATGATCCAATATTTCTTCCACCACTGGTTCAATTTGCTGTAGCAGCTCTGAAGCTTTGGAAGGACCTTTCACCTTTCAATCAAACGTTCCTCGATTGACATTTTCGAGAACAACCCTGATGTTTTCAGTGGCTTTTAGCTGCTTTTAAGCATCAGCAGTGTGGATGTTTAGAATCATTATACCTTCAGTGTACAGTCTTTTATTTCCTGCTGACCCGAGCTTCACCTTAAGCTTCCCTCCCTGCCAGAGTCTTACTCAGAGCATCTATGAATATGTTAATGCCATGAAGCAGCTGATTACACCGAATGTTTCTGTTTACTGAAGCTCTCCAGATGTGAGTTTGTGCACTGAGGGGTGTTTCAGAGGAATCCAGATGAGAGCCGCGCTGACAGTTACTCAACTTTTCCACAGTTAAAAGCCTTTTACTGTATATCATTTATCTCGACTCCACAAATCTCAACAACGTGACAGATTTATGGGATATAAATGTAAACTTTTAATAGCCCTCAGTGAGCTTCAAGTCTCAGTAAAACCGAATAAATGCTGTCAGGAGGGTTTTCTACCCCGACTGAACCTCCTGTCTTGTTTATATGAATTCAAGATTTCTACATTTCTCTCAGGCTTTGGCTTCTTTCACCAGCACTTAATGCGTAAGATGGTCAGAGCATGGATGGATTTGTCACATTTTTGACTCACACTATGAATTCCCTACAACACGGTAACCCTTTTATGAATCCCTCAGTGGGGAGATTTGCATTACAGCAGCAAAGGGGACAGTGCAAAAGAAACATAAGTAGGTTTGATTTGTAGATAGTCCAAATCCCTCATGGATGTGCAAATAGCAACAGTGCACATATCAATGATGTTGATTATAAAACGGAATTAAAACTTTATTGGATGCAAGATGTTGAAACTTAAAACAGAAGGGATTTTATGCATTTGGTCTAATTTGACATTTGATTCGTCGTAAAGCTCTTTCAAACCAAAACAATTCCCTGTCACTGTTTTGCCGGGACACTGTTGCTGCATCCTGGGCTTAGCACCACCCTGGACTACTGTGATTAGTTTACAGAGGTACAAATAATCCAGAGTATGTCAACCCCTATGATAATGAGGTGCAGTCAGACCATTCTGCAGACGAGCAGTGTTTCACCCCCCCTCTAAAGGCCTGCTTCACCTTTGAGGGTGCGATTAGAAGCTTTGTTGTACCTGAGACAAAGAGGTTGCACAGGAAGAGGATATATGTGAGCCAGAAGTATCATTTTACAATCTGACAACCACTGAGATGCTCTTATTAATGCTTTGTTACTGGTCTATTTACAACGGATTTGTCGACAAGTTGCCTAGATTGGACTGTTGTTTGGTAGCACTGCTCAGCCAACAAGTCAGTCTTTGCCTTTTGGGCCGGCTTAGCTAACACACCAAGAATTACCAGTGCTGCCTTTTGTTAATGGTGGTTTTCCATGAGGTTGCTAGCTTTAGCCGCTGCGTTAGCTTGTTGTTACCATAGGTTCTTCCAGCGCGAATTTTGGCACGTAACTCGAAGGTTGTGCTGTGAGTTTTGGTAGCGATTCGTTGTTCGGTTTGTACGAAATTTGCAAAAAACTGCATTTAAAAATCCCCATTGAAATGAATGGAAAGTCGGCCGGACGACTGCCAAAACCAGCCATCTTTGGAACCCTGCAGCTCTGGAAGATTTTACAGTAGAAACTTAATTCTAAGTTTAAACGGATCACAAGGCTTTGAATGTTATATTTATAAATCCGTGTTTTGATATCTTTTACAGTTTTCACGCAGTTGCAGTTTAAGTTTTATGACTTTTTTGAAACTCCAGAATTTTTCTTCAGCTAGAGTTTTGCTCGAAATTTAGACCAAATGATTTTTGTTGAAAAATGTGCAGTTCACGTCATCTCCTTCTCACAATTTCTCCTGCACATGAACGATTTTTACATTAAAATGTAGGCATTTTTGTCCTCTTCCACCCAGTGTGGGTCTCATTGCTGTAGCACTTATGTTTTTTCTTAAATCACCTCAGATCACAGAGTGTGTCGACCGAAACTCTCATGGACTCCCATTATATCAGCTTTAAAATTTCAGGTCAAAATCAGAAACGGTCAGTCTCTCTAACCTGCCACCAAATCTGTATAAAACACAGTACCAACATGAAAATCCATCAGCTTGTTCAGAACAAGATGGTGCTTCACCTGGTGAAAGAATTTTTTCAATACGACTTTTAGTTTTTGAACTGTGACTGTTTGAGGGTGTAAACCTTAGTCTGCCTGCTCTGCTCACTGTAGCAGCCAGTGACTCACAGCTGATTGGCTGATTGATTTTAGACTACACTTTCAAAATAAAAGCTCCAAGATGTTAAAAGGTACTGATGAGGGTTTGTGATACATGTTGGCTTTTCAATTATAACTTATGTATAATTATAGCAGGACATATTAAGAGGCAAAAGCTGCATTAGTACACTTTTATTTTATTATTATTTCGCATCCTTTAAACCGTGTTAAATCCACCTTATTTGAAACTGGCACCATTTAACTCGGTGTGAGCAGAGTTTTCCTCTGAGTGAGTCAGAAAACAAAGCTCCTCTCTCCTTATCAGCAGCTCCAGATCAGGTTGTTTGAGGACTTTCTCCCCCCCTCATGTGTTGCTCTTGGCCGGGTCGGTACCCAGATCTGCTCCCTCCCTCCTGATCCAGACAAAGGCCTCGTCCTGCTGACTGGGCTGAAGGCCCCGGAGGTCTGATCCTGGTATTCAGCACTTGGCGCTCACCGAGTGAAGCCAGCGCTCTCCTGTGTTTAATGTGGGCTTTCTCGCTTCAGAGGAAACGGCTTTTTTGGCAGGAACCCCGCGGACCACCACCACGTTCTCCTCCCTCTACCTGGAAACCAGAGCTCAGGATGGTTCCAATAACAAACAGTGAAATCAGCCTGAATAAGCAATAAAAATGTTGTTTGAAGTCTTTCTTCTATCTGTCTAAGATGTTTGCCTCTCTCTTATGTGTGTTGCCATGGCGACATAGGTCTGAGGCACATCGCCATTCTGAAGTTGGTTGGCACGGAGGCGCCGGATATGGGCGGAGTCCTGGAGCTGTATCCAATCAACGGTGAGAACTTTGTCATGTAAAATAAAGACACAACACACAACAGTGCTTCTATGTATGTATCTTAAAGTCTAGAAACTAAAAAAGGTTGTCAAAAAAACCCCTGACCTGGATCTGCCCTCCTTTACGCAAAACCAGACTTGGTCCAGAAGGAGAATCTAAGTCTCAAAGGTCCACTTAATATTCCACCAGAGGAACCGCAAATGTTTGTGTTCAGCAGGAACAGATTCTGTCCAACCTCAGGGCTGCTGTGAGAGCAGGCGGGGAGTCCGAAACAAAATCTGAGTCATTCTTTTCTGACCTGGTCAAGAGAACTTGTAGTATTTTCTATAAAAGAGTATAATGTTGCAGCGTTTTAATCTGTAATATGTAAATAAATCAGGTAAAATCACACCATAAATAACACTACAGGATCTTAACTCTCAATATTTACACAAGTCACGTTACTTTCATAAGAATCTTTACTGGATGGATCTTGACGCAGCGACTGTTGTCTTAAATGTGCTGCATAAATAAACGTTAACTTAATAGTTTCTTCTTGTTTATCTTGCATGTTTGGGATCTTAGGTCTGCCCTCCTTCATGCAAAATCAGTGTCAGTGCATAAAGAGAATCTAAATCTCAAAGGTCCACTTAATATCCCACCAGAGGAACCTCAAATGTTTGTTTTCAGCAGGAGCAGTCAGTCAGGGCTGCAGGACCTTGTGTGCTGTCAGAAATCTGATTTATTCTTTATCAAACAGTAAATTCTGTAGGGAAGCTGAAACCTGAGTCAGGCTTTTGCAAGACTGTCGAAACCAGGGCTGCTGCCAGAAGGCCGAGGTTTCCGTTTCTGGCATTTCAGCTCAGCGTGGGGAGATGCAGTAAAAAATAAATCCTTAAACGCTGAATCTCTGCTCCCTCCAGGAACTGCTACCGTGGAGCGCGAGGGTCTCTCGGGCACCCTGGTGAAGGACATGAGGAACTACTTCCAGGTGAGCCCGGAGTACTTCTCCATGCTGCTGGTGGGGAAGGACGGCAACGTCAAGTCCTGGTACCCGTCGCCCATGTGGTCCATGGCCATCATCTACGACCTGGTGGACTCTATGCAGCTACGCAGGCAGGAGATGGCCATCCAGCAGTCGCTCGGCATGCGCTGCCCCGAGGACGAGTACGGCGGCTACGGCTACCACCAGCACGGATACGAACACGGCTACCAGGACGGCTACCACCAGGGGTACGGTTACTAACTGAGGGTGCACACTGCCTCCTTGCGCTTCTGTCTTCCCATCTTTCCTCCCATTCCAGTTCCGGATGGATCGAGCTCCTTGAATGTTTCATAGCACTTAGTGGAGGCCGTCAAACCTGCTTCCACCTCTCCAGTTCCTTCACATTCAGTATAGCGCATAGTAAGCAGGTAACATGTAGATGAGCCTGGAGGTTCAGGGATGTGCCGTGTACTTTAGTTTTTTGCCATTTTTCCAAACACGTCAGTATATCATCTGTCATCTTGCCTTCCAGGTCGAACTTACATACGTATTCTCAGCACAGACCTTTATTCTGTGGATAACAGGCTAAAGTAAGACATGTATTTATTGGACATCTGTCGCATTCGAGGTGAAATTACCGATAATTTTATTAAAAAAAAGAAGAAGCTGTCACATTATTTCTCTTTTGTAAAGTTTCTGTTGCTATACATTGTTCTTTATTTATACTCTGTTGGCTATATGACAAATAAACGTTTGTTTACCAGTAAGGAGATCTGAACTGTTCGCTGTGTGCAGTACATTAATTCTCATAATTTCAGTCTAAACCTTTGAGCTCCATCTCCCCCTGGTGGACTATTATTGTAAGAGTGTCCAGAGAAATACTGTATATTAAGATAAATGTGTGCTGTAGAGTGTAACCATGAAATACTTGAGATGTTTTACGCTAAATTCAGCTTTAAATGTACAAAAATTTAGGACATCTGCAATCAGTGGTAATAATACTGTTGCTTTTGGATAGAATAAAAACCGCTTACTTGCAATTTATTTCACAACAATCAGCATTCACACACGTCGAGCTTTTATGGCACAGTCTTAAGAAATATTTCACAGTTCAGCAAAAAAAGTAGCGCTCAAGGCCAAAGCAGGAACCAGTTCTTTGTGCTTTCAGGCATTAGTGGTCCATCATGTGTGGAGAACCCTGAAGGTCAGACGTTTGTGTTACCTGACAGTTTGTTTTTCGTTCCTTATGATCAACAGTCCAGCTATAACAGACGGCTACAGAAAGCAGAGATGATGTGGTGCATTTGTTGCTCATTAGTCATTTTAGAAAGCAGATCTCCAGCTGGGGGGGCTGCACGGTGGCTCTGTGGTTAGCAGCGTCGCCTCACAGCTAGAAGATCCCTGGTTCGCGTCCCGGTTAGGACGCCTGGGATCTTTCTGTGTGGAGTTTGCATGTTCTCCTTGTGCAGTGTGGGTTCTCACCGGGTACTCCGGCTTCCTCCCACAGTCCAAAAACATGCTGAGGTTAATTGATTATTCTAAATTGTCCATAAGTGTAAATGAGAGTGTGCTTGTCTGTCTCTATGTGTAGCCCTGTGATAGGCTGGCGATCTGTTCAGGGTGTCCCCTGCCTTCGCCCGAGACGACTGGGATAGACTCCAGTCCCCCCGCGACCCTACAGAGGATTTAGTGGTGTATAGATAATGGAAGGATGGAGATCTCCAGCTGCTGCTTGTTGTGATGGTGGAGCTCTGGTTGGATTTATGCTGCAGTGGACGTCCAGCTGTTACTATTTGTGGTGCTTCTATGACTGATGTTTATTTAGCTGCATGTAGCTGCATGTGAGAATCAGAGAAGCTCCAGTATAACTGCAGCTTTGGGATTACACCGTTAAGACTATTTCCTGGGCATTTTTATGTCTTCACTTTATGTTGGGGAAGAAAGCAGTGGAATAAAAAGCCACAATCAGTCCCCCAGTTGGGAATCAAACCAGGGATTTGCACCAGGAACCCTAACCTCTCTGCTATTGGGCCGTAACTGGAATGGCAACGTTAGAACTACGGCTGCAGCCAATGGTGCAAAAAAGGCCTTGACATATTAAAACTATATAACAGTTATCAGGGTGACTACATGCAGCAGTGGTTTCCATATATATACACACACATTTAGGAGAACTTTTAGGCCTAAAAATGTTGAACTTTCTTCATTTTTACAGGCGAATAACAAAACATTTGTCCTCTACTGGAGTCATTCAATCGTGTGGATCTTGTCGGAAGCCATTTTGTCTGTTTTCTCACCCTATTTCATGGCTGTGGGAGTTATATTTCAGGTGATACTGAACTCTTAAAATGGCTTACCATGTAATGTTTTTTGAAGGCTAAAAATAGAAAAATATTCCCAAAAATTCCAGCCGCAATATTTTACAGAACTCAGTATTTTGCGTGCAGCGACAGTGTTGTTGTGTTGAAGCTGCTGTGTTCCTGAACCCCTAAATAAACACACATCTTGTCCTGGAAGCACCACAGGTTCAAATGGTAACAGCTGAACGGCCACAAAGCAACCAAAGTCCAATTAACAACCGTAGATCCAACCACAGCTTCTAACTGGAAACTTAGATTTTAAAATGAATAATGAGCAATAAATTCAGATGTCAGATCATCTCCCCTCGTCGCCGTTTCCCTAAACCGATCAGGAGGAATATAAAACATAGTATGAGGGAACACAAATCAAAAATTCTCCACTGTGACCTTCGTGGGGCTCCGTAAATACGCTCCGAAAATACACTGTGCGAGCTGAAGAGCAGAAATCCCTTTACGCTACAGCGGAAACAGTCCTGCTGATGTGTAATTTACACTTACAAGAAAATACTGCTACATAGAATTTCCACATTGTGCCGTCCGAGTTGATCATAAATCGAACAAACGCTTCGGCTTCACCGCAGTTTAAAAAAGCAGCCCGATACAGTCATAAAACTGGCTGATAGCAGCAAATACAACAGGAATCATCAAGAAGAAGTAAACAGAAGACTCTTAATGATCCCAAATGGAAAATGTCACATATTTTCCAGCACACACACACACACACACACTGCTGGTGCTCCCGTCACTGCATTAATGACAGCAGCCACAGACAGACAGGCACGGATCATAAAGAATCCATCATCAACACTGTTTGATATAGAACGCGTGACCTCGCTGCGTCGACTGCGCAGCCCAACGTTAGCAGCAGCGAAGACGAGTCTCCTCTAACCTCGTAGTCGAGCTGCAGACCGGAACTACAAAGACTCCTCCTCGGATTCGCTGTTTGTGTTGGGCTTCAAGGGCTCCAGCTCCGCGCCGTCCTGCAACAGAAAGAGGGACAAGAGAGTGAATTCAGGTGGTAGAAAAAACCTGCAAACAGTAACATTTCAATGGGGAGTATTTACTGCCCTGAAAAACACAAGAGGGGAAGCTTTTTAGAGCCTCAGTTTGTCAAATTAAGACTGCTGCACCATCTCAAATTTAGTTTAGAATATAAACCGATTTGTGGAGATACTGAAACCTTAAAATGAGAGATACAGAACAAGGTCAATTCAGCCAAAATATTGGACAGATCTTAGTTTCGGGTCCCAAATAACAAATAAGTAAACTCTGAGACGGTGTAACCACACCGCTATCTGAGGTAATGTGGACTGACCCGGCTGCTAATTAGGGCCCGAGCACTACAGTGCGTAGGACCCTATTGTTCTTCTAGTTTGTTTTTGTTCTACCAGAAAAAGAAAGACTATATCTGACAACTGGTACTTCACACCGAACAGAGAGTTTTCCTCAGATAATGCCCTCATGAGGCTCCTGCACTGTTCAACAGCTTTCAGAATTCACGACACCACTGATGGAACCATGCGGGTTCGGCTCCAGCGTGAGTCTGGATGCTGTTTTCATAGCAGAGAATCAGGTTTCCTGCTGCATTGAAGAAATCACATTATAGAGAAACGAGAGCCAGGTTTCCTACGGAGCGCCTGGTATGTGCGTGGGAGGACAGGAAGTGGGTATACGTCGGGGCGAGGAGTGTGTGCTGCAGATTTGCGGTTCGCTTCCTACCCCTAGGGATCGCTCTCCGTTGATGTCCCACGGCTTTTCCGGCTGCAGGCCGTGCTCCCGGTCTTTGGGCCGGCTGGCGTTGTAGATAAAGATGGCCAGCAGGACCATGGGAGCCTGGAGGAAGAAGTCCAGCGAAGGGTGGAAGTCGAAGAGGAAGAAGGAGAGGCTGGTGACCAGAACGGTGGTGATCTGGCCCGTCAGCACGTGGAACATGTTGTCTCTGAATTTTAAGATGAAGGCCACAGATAAACCCAGAGCAGCTGGAGAGGAGACAGAGCAGAGGGAGTCCTTCAAGCCACATATCTCCGGACAACTTAAGCCTGAAAGGTTGATTTGTAAGACTGGAGACAGAACTTTGTTTTCCAGTTATTTTCAAAAGCTTAAAGTGACATTTTCCTGACAAGTGACCACATTTATATTCCTACATAATGAAGCACCATCCAGATAAATCACAGCAGCATCACTTTGTCGTATTACTGCAGGAAGTGAGTGATAAATACAACTGAAGCTGGTTTACTGTAACCAGTCACACAACAAGTCACACTTATTTAAACAGCATATTAAATTATATGGCACAACAACAGATGACGAGCCAAAGTGTTTCCAATAGAGAAATAAGATTAACAGTCCAAATCTACCTGACAAGTTTAAATATTAATGTCCCTGTGATAGTATGACACAAATATACCCATCTAATTTAAATATTAAGATTAAGACCTTAAATCATTATGTATTATACAAATTAGCTGGACTAACTTAAATAGGGTTAAGACCATGTAACATTAATAAATAGATTTACTCTGCTAACTCAATTATTAAGGTTAAGAACCAGCAGAACTATATAGTCTGCAAAACTACCTGACTAATTACAAACTGAATACACTATTATTTATTACACAGATTTAATATTAAAGTTGATATTACATCATGTTTTGATTCTACAGTATTATTATACTCATTTCCCCAACTAATTTAAATGTTAAGAACAGTTAAGAACCTATCATACCCAAATACTTAAGTAGTTTAAAAATGAACACAATGTTATTTATTATACAAATTTATGGAACTAATTTTCATATAAAGCTTAAGACCCTAAAATGTTATATATTGTATGAATTTACCAAAATAACGTAAACAGTAAAAGACTCTAACATTATTATATAAATATACCAAAATAATTAAAATATTAAGGCAAATAACCTAAAATATTACACCAAATTACCTGAGGAAAAAAAATACAATATTATTTACTACAAAAATGTATGGACCAATTCATGTGTTCAGGTTAAGACCCTAAAATACTATATATTATACAAATTTACCAGACTAATGTAAACAGTAAAGTTAAGACTCTATTATATTATTATAATATAAATATACCCAAATTATTAAAATATTAAGGTAAAGATCCTTAAATATTATACATTACATCAGAATTATCTGACTAATGTGAAAATGACTACAATATTATACAATGAACAGACTTTCCTCACTAATTTAATCTGCTTTAAATTGCTGTCAGATGACGTTTGTTGTGAATTTGCGCTATATAAATAAAATTTAATTGAATTAATTTAAATATTAAGGTTATGAATCTACAATATTATTATACAAATGTATCTGAGTAATTTAAATATTACAGCTAAGAATATACAATATTATATACAATACCAAATAACCTGAGAATAAAAAAATACATTATCATTTATTATAAAAATGTATGGAACTAATTTAAGTATTAAGGTTAACACCCTAAAATGTTATATTTTATAAAAATCTACTGGACTAACTTACACCAAATTACCTCAGTAATTTGAAAATTAATACAACAATATATACAAATTTAGGGAACCAATTAGCTGCAAAAGGTTAAAGTTAAGTCCCTAAAAAACTACACAGAGAAACCCAACAAATCCAATGACTCTGCTTAACAAGGTCAGTGACAATAATATAAATAGTGTTTTAATATCCAGATCCATGTGTTATCCTAACAGCAGCAGTTTACCGTCTCCAGTTTTAATGAAGCAAAGTGTCTTAGTGTCTCAGGCAGATGGGAAAGAGGCATAGATTTTCTCTGCAAGAAAGCAAACAACTTGTCATTTCTCCACATTCATTTACTCACCAGTGATTGGCACCAAGCCCAGGGAGTACTTGTTGTGTCCATACAGGAGGCCATACCGGCCGGTGTGAACTTGTTGAGTCCCGAGAGTCAGACCATTAAACACCACACCGAAGGCATATCTGTGAATAAAAAACACGCAGCAAAGCATGGAGATTAGAATCAAAACCAGCCATCCTGCTCCAGTGTTTCCTCCACAGGCTGCTGCTCACAGTTTACTGTTCTGTATGAAGATGTTCTGGTCTCCATCTTTGAGGATCTTCTCGTTGTAGATGTTGGCCATGGCCGAGATGAAGCACTGCAGGAGGATGAGGATGTGACCGACGCCCAGACACAGAAGCTTCCCCACCACCCGGTCCCTCCAGGCCTGAGCAGGGAGCAGCGACTCTCTGGTACTGCAACGATAGGAAAAATAAACAAGAATGTGATTGAGTAATACATCGACCAGGCATAACATTATGAGCACCTGCCTAATGTTGTGTTGGTCAACGTTATGTAGTCAGAAATGCTCTGAACCATTGGGCATGGACAAGAGGACCTCTCAGGGTGTCTATGGGGTCTGGAACCAGGACGTTAGCACTGGATCCTTTGGGTACTCTGGCTTGTGCAGTGGGGCCTCTGTCAATCCAACTTGTTCCACTGCATCCTGTTGATGCTTGATCACAATGGGGTGTAGGAAGTTTGGAGGTCAGATCAACATGTTGGACTTTTGTCATGTTTCCCAACATGTTCCTGATTGGTTGATGTTGTTTCCATGTGGTGGGGTGCATTTTCCTCCAGTGACATTTGGGATTTCCATTTGCATGAGGGAGTGTGTTTGTTGTGGGACAATGTTTATTTGTTATTTTTAAGTCTGATCAACATGGATGTTAAAATCCAAGGTTTTCCATCAGAACACCACATAGTACCAATATGATCAATGATATTCACTTCACCTGTCAGTGGTCACAATGTTGCAGCTGCATGTGAACAAGGGTATTCAAAAGGCTTTTCCCACATTTCTCTGGTTCCTGGTTATGAATATTTCATCATTTTTTCCAAATGAATTAATTGGTTTGCTAAATGAGTTTAACTGCCACGACTTGTAAAACAAACGCTCGGCCTCTAGGGGGCGACGACACGCCACATTCACACGGACAGCAATAAAGGCAGTGAGGCTGTGTTACCTTATTTGACTGATTTCATGTATTTTCCTGCTATTTCTGGCTGTTTGATCAACAAAAACCCCTGTTGTCCTCGAGTTAATGAAAACCCATCTGAGTTCTTATCATTATGGAACCAACTGAAACTTCTTTTACCTTTAATTCCTTTCTAGCTGTTGTCTTAGATGTTGCTATAAAGATATCTTGACTTGATGTAAGTATTTCATGTTGTTTTTGTTGTTGGTTTGCATTTATTTGTTCACATTTTGGGGCATCTAACTCCAGTGTTATACCTTCCATGGCTGTGAGAATGTGAGAGTGCTGAATTTTGTTATCTCCCCAAGTATGTGAGAATTTGCACAGACCCTGCAGCCTAAAATCAGTGTTTATACAGTGGATACACAACCAGGTCAGTAGTGTGTGTAAACAGAACACGTAGATGCTGATGCATTGTGTATGGACTAGATAACTGGATAACTTTCTGTCTAAATTTCATCATCTACCCATTTTGATTTTTTTTTTCCAAGAAAATCCACAACCTCAACTGGGATGCCCCGAGGTGAGCTGGCATGGAATGACTCACCGTGAACTGGCCTTGAAACCACTTTGGGCAGAAATTTCTCAGGAGAAACCCTGATAATTTCATCACCAATACTCAGTTGCATTCTATTTACTGCTAAATATCAACACCAACGGATATTTTCAATTTCTGTCTAATAAATAATAGATTACCTAGAAAAACTCTCAAAGAGCAGCTCATTTCACCCCATATTGGGATTTACACCCACAAATAATCATCCCAGGATTGTTTAATATACATTATTAGATTCCTTGATCAAGAAAACATACCCTTAGCATTTGGATTCACATTGATATCATTATTAGTTCAATAGTTATTCACCAAAATCTCTTTCTGGGTAATGGTGGTTTCTTCTGGATCCAGCTCCATAGCTGTTGATTCTACAACAGATCTGTTGGATCCTCCTGATTCAGCAGAGTCTCAGCTACATGTTGGTGTTGGCTGCATGTCTATATCTTCATCTGTTACCTTACAGTGATGACCATTCCACAGGCCCTCTAGTTTGTCCTGTTCTGGATCGTAGTATCCGGAATTTTGCCCAGATCAGGATCAAATTTTGACATGTTGTAGAAATTAGCAGGAACTTATCCTGTGTTTTTTGACAAGCAGCCTGGACATGTTTTGTGGAGTTACATGTACATATGCATGCACACTGCCCTATCTCCCAATGCTAAAGAATCCTGCAAAAAATCCCTGGATCCAGACGGTGAGCCAGACCACCACCAAAATCTAATCATCTGTTCCTTGTCCCATCATCCACCTTTCCTGAACATTTCACCAAAATCTGCTCATAACTTTTCACATAAAGCTGCTAAAAGAGAAACAAAAAGATAAATGCTGGCAAAAACATAACCTCCTGGCAGAGGTAATAAACCAATTCTTTCACTTACAGGCTACATCCTCTCACTGCCATACATAATAACGCTGCTTCAACCCAACATGGGCTAAAAACATTTCGTGGCAGCTCAGGGAATCATTAAATCACAATTAAAACTGTAGATATTTCGTCCTACATGGTAAAAGCCTCCTCACTAATTTTTCCCACTTGGTTTTTCGCCCACTGCTGCATTCGTCACGTCACCTGCTGTTCTTCATCTGCTCCAGAAGCTGAGTGTACAGCAGGCAGGAGTTGGACGGGGTGGACTGGTTTGCGTGGAGACCCCGCTCAGCGAGGGAGTTTTGGCTGCTTCCCGATCCCGTCGTCAAGGAGGCGATGGACAGGAAGAGGATAACCAACGCCGCCCACTGAACCCACGACAGGCGCCTCCTGAAGAAGACAAAAAATTCATTCATCATTACATAATCCAGCATTTTACATAGAGAAGTTAGCGGTAATGTCCTGCAAAGTGTCCAATTTGAGGAAATGGGGCTTGAATTTGAAGCTGCTAAAAGTAAATTTTCAGTGTAACAGACAAGACTTTGCACATGATGGGAAAAAAGAGGTATGGAAAAAGCAACAGCATAAATACGATAAGGTGGGTCAACAATATGCATAAACATTTATCATCTCCTCAGCCTACAAAAACACACTGTGCTTTCAGGAAAACACTGCAGTTTTGTCACACGAGCCACTTACTTGAGGACAACTCTGAAGAGCACAGCTGTGGTCAGGATGACGAGGTTGGAGAACAGCGCTGCCATGGCCTGGAACAAGGGGAAGAACAACAGACTTAGAGATCCAACAAGCTAAGAGATGGCATGAATACATAACAAGAGCACCAAACACCAGGTTCTGGGCAGGATGGTTTGTAAAGCTGGCATGATATCCAGAAGCTCCAACATGAAGTTAACACGCAGCATGTCCAGACTCACAGGCTGCAGGTAGGACATCACGTAGAAGATGATGAGGTTGTCGAGGAAGTAGAGGAAAGCAGGGACGGCCCACTTTAAGGAGGACAGGAAGGACGAGCTGGAGGCAAAACCCAGCTCTCTGCATGATCGGCCCTCTGAAGGAAGAGAGAACAAAGTTTTCCATCATGCACACAAGATTTATACGAACATGAATGCTTGTTATGAGGCTTACTGATTATGAGGATTTGATGATTACGTGTACGGGTGTCTGAAGTTTACAATCTCAAACAAACAGGTTATTTTACGATTATAAATCAGACAGTCCTGTAACCTTCAATTTTAAAGTCTTAAATCTTAAATTGGAGACGACCAGTAGCCACCACGGCTGAGAAATTAAGCCAACATAGATGTGAAATCTCCTCCTGCAGTTCCTTGAATGGCCACTTGTGGCAGAAGCGAGTCAATCCCTTTTGAACTCTATGTTAAAAAAAATTAGAACATGTTTACAGCCTGGTACAAAATCAGTTTTGGGCTTTACAGCTACATAATGTCCCCCTTGATGACAAATGAACAGGAGGAGAATTTCAAAATAAAGGCTTAGAGTTATGCATAGAGTCATTCCATGCCAACTCACACAGGTTTCAGAACTTTTCCTAGCTGAGCTCATGGATTTTCTTGAAATAAATCAGGTAAAAACTTCTACCTAAACCATGGAATCTTGCAAAATTCCTCAGCTCTACTCCAAATACTCTTTGAGTCATGAATTTTTGAAAATCGACCCTCGGTGTTAAATCTGATAACTTCACTGATTCTTTCAAACCTCACCAGCTGATAGTTTTTCACAGGATTTGTCTGATTTTTTTCTTTTTTTTTTTTACTGAATATCCAGAAACCTCAAGTAAAAGTTGGAACTTGTAATCATGTCAACAGCTTATGCTTATTTTTTTTTACAGAAATTAAATAATTGAACCAATTTTCAAAAATTCATATCTCCACTAATATTCACTCAATTTCAATCAAATCTTTGTAGACATCTAAGTAGACAAGCCTAATGGTGATGTGATGGAGGGTTCTTCCATCTTTATATGAAAACAGCATCCAGTAGTTTAGTGTTTTACTGCTTTCTTCTTCTAAACCACCAACTGTACTTACCTCGTTAATAACTGAAAGAGATAATTCTGTTTCCTCAGTGTTTCAACAGAGCGACACCTTCACTGATGCAATTATTTCTGTTATCTCACTTGGCTGAAGCTGCATAGGTCATGTGCAGGATTCAGAGCCTGGATTAAGTGTGTATATTTAACAGTGTCCTTGTTTGTTTCTCCAGTTACAAAATAAACATCTCTGAAAACCAGGATATCCATGTCTTTAAAGTCAGGATGACATTTACATACACAGACTTGATCATAACCAGGACATATATCCACATAAAGGCACTGACAGCTTCAATATTTACCTCTGACTATGTCTCTAACTGACATAACCAGACAGAAAAGCAGCTTGAGGGCCTCAGCGAGCAGATTGACGGACGCGGGGAGATATTCATATTTGTTGTCCTCTGCAAAAAGAACAAAAACAAAGAGACACGGTTAACAAGCTGCCGACGCTTCTGTCAGATGTTTTCATCTCTCCATGCAAAAAAGCCACATTTGTTTCATTGTCGAATCCCTCACTAGCACTGGCAGAAAACTTGAGCAGCAGGATGCGACTGGTCCCCAGGGTTACAAAGCCCAGGCCAAGGGCCAGAGTGCAGGCCGGGGAGCGGGAGTCGAGTCTGGGGCAGGAGTGGCAGCACGCCATGGCTGGGACTGGAGCTGGATGCAGGCAAGCCTGCTGGGTTGCATTAAATCCCCCCAAAAACACACAGCGCTGGTATTATACTGGTTTCAGAGTCTGTAATGCAAAAAGAAACGCTGAGATTGTTGCATTTGATCTGATCAACAGCTGAAACAAATTCAGATTAAAAAGAAAAAAAACAGAAAGTTCAAGTGGCTAAAAATTACTTGGATTATGCTGCATTTATAGGTGTTCATCTGTCATTTATGAGTGTTTATCTGCTATTTACGGGTCTTTATCTGCTTTTGATAGGTGTTTATATTATAATGTTTTTATTTTTATTGTTCTTTCACCTTACTTTTAGTGCTTTGTTTTGTTTTTTTCTGATATTACTGTAAACAGAGAGCAAAGATTCACCAGAGTCAAAATCCTTGTTTGCGTGTTGGCCGATAAAGTTGATTCTTATGAGCCACGTAGAGAAATAAAGTAAAAGGCAATCTACAACTTCACTGGAGGCTCAACATTTCATTCAAAGTCTCTTCTGTGAAAAAGCTAATGAGGAGCGACAAGTATTCAAAGCTGCTCTTATCTTGGCATAGCTTTTGTTCTGTCCTCTCTGCACGGAGCTGCATGTTTCTGATCTGCAGTTACTGACTCCACCAAACGGCTTGGCATTTATTGTCTGTTTTCAACTTTCTCCTTCCCACCATCACCCAGTATGGTTTTTCTCTATAATACTGTAAGGTCTTGGCACGAAGATAAATAAGTAATAATGGAATTTAATTGAATTGAATTATCTTTTTTCCAATGAGCATCACACTGCCTACACTCATGACTGTTCTGTCCTGGTTTGACTTTTTTCTTTTGGTTTTTAAAGGAACAACGGCCAAACACGTGACGGCCATAAACACTAGCAACAACCGTGAACATGCACCAGAGCATTTTGGTAAGACTCTAAAGAAGACCAGAAAAAAGCAAATATTCAGAGCTGCAGCGATTAGTGGATTAATTAATTATTAACTAGCATTTACCGTATCTACAGTTTGAATAGTGGGACTCTGATGCTTTATTTTATCATACGCGGCAGAAAATTGGATACAACTGGATTAATGGACTGCTAGTTGGATAAAACAGACAATGTATGTATTTATTTTAAACTGTTTAACAGAAAAGAGGTCTTAGACAGTTCTTATTTTTCTAAACCAATGAAAAGAGAAGTCTGTCTCACAAAACGCCATTCACTTCAATTTAACAGTTCTTGGATACGCTGAGTTTTTGTTTGTTTGTTTCTTTCTTTCTTTCTTTTTACTTTTTTAAACGGCACATAGTCTCCACATGTGCACAGTGACAGGAGCGAGGAACACTGAAATAGGGTTTGGTTGGGAAAAGGAATGACAGTTGTCGAGGAATATCTAATAAATTGAAACAAGCTGAAGGTTGTAGCAGGAACTTCGCACTATTTTCAGACATTTTACAGACTAACAAACAAAACAAACAAACGAGAGCTCTTTCTAAGCATCTTGCAGCCATTGTGGTAAGTTTAGCTCTCTTGCAATGCTCTAATATAATTTAATTAGGCACTGATAAAGTAAATAAGTTAATGTTTGTCTACTTACACACATAATTTAAGTTTAAACTCACAGATCTATGAGCTGAAAGCTAATTTAGCATCATTAATATCACAACCGTCACCCTTTTGCAAATAAACCCTTACAGTAAAAAGCAACACGAGTGTTCTTTCAAACATTCAAAGACACAGTTCTGACACAAGCACCAACAAGACATTAAAAAACGAGCCACTTTAAGACAAACATACCTGTTATTCTTCTCTCTCACCAGACAAGACTGACGCATCCGCAAACACAAACGCTTCCTGGCTACTCTGCGCAGGCGTACTGGCAACAGTTGGCATGACGTCATCACGCACTGCGTAGCTTTTGTCTGATTTCTGTACATTGACTTGAAACAAAATTAAATTAAATACATAAAAATGAACTCAGAAAGGAAGAAAAAAGAGACAAAAAACAGTCAAAACTAAGATTAAATAAAAAAATTAAAATATGATATACATAATATAATAAAAAAAATCCAAGTGTTTTCAAGAGAAAAATAAGATAATAAATTTATCTAACAAGCTTAAATATGACAGTTAAGATCTCACAATATTGTATATAATACAATTTAAACTGGCATACTTAAATATTACAGTTAAGACCCTACAATACTGGCTATATATAATGCAAATTAACCCAACTAATCTACAATCTAACCCACTGTCGAAGAACAATTAAGAGTAATGCAATTTTTTTTTCTTTTTTTTTTAAATACACATTTAGGTGTTTTTGTTTTGCTCCACTTTTTCCATTTGCATTTTTAAACATAAAATTTTAGAGAAATTTTAATACAATAATAAACTGAGGAAGCGTCACAGTGATATCTGTTAGCTAGAAGCTTTCTAAAAGTAACAATGTATGGAAAATGAATTTTTCACACACTCCAAGCCAGAAGTCTCCACTTTAGCTACACTTACATGCACCAGACTCTCCAAATGTATTCCGTCTCTCCACCCTTAAGGTTTCTGCAAAGGGGTTTGCTCATAAATCCCTCACAGAACATTTTATTGTTGCAAAAAAACAGCGAAAGATGGATTGTTTTCAGGCTGCTGACAATGTTTTATGAATTATGGAGTAATAAAGCAATCCTCTCTCCAGTATGTCAACGAAATGGAACCAAAGTTCAGATTTTTGTTGCAGAAATTGATGCAAATTTGTCCATTTGTTGATATATGATGCTTTTTTAAAACATAATATTTCAGAAACTTGAAACACACACAAAAAATATTGTTAGAAAATACTTGGTGAAGTTTCGCTGGTATAAATCTCAGACCTATAAGTAATTTAATAAAACAGAAAACACTATTCTGGCACGACTTGTGTACATAACAGCCGCTCAAAAAAAATACAGACAAATAAAAGATGTGTACTGACTCCACCTAAACCTACAGAAATGTTCTGCTACTGAGTTATGACGTGTGTTTATGAGGTGCTGGGACTTTCTGAGGTTAGAGAAATTTTCAGTGTAATTTTCATCAACACTGAGCTTTCTTCAGGGGGATGGTGGGAATGAGCACGCCCCTGAGAGATGACTCACTGCCAAACACATAAGGTCTCAATTACAGAAGAGAGAGAGAAAAAAAAGAAAAACACTTACACCACACAGTTCATTGCCCCGGGACACAGCGTTTGTGTCAGAGATAAAAGCTCAGAGCGGACGTCTCCGTCACACATCACAGCCTCCTCACCTGCAGACCAGACCCAGACATGAGGCTCTGCTTCTGGGCTGGAGCTCGCTGCCTCCTGCCTGTCCTGGTTCTCCTCACCGTCCTGCATGTCAAAGCAGACCAAGGCAGAGAGAGGCACTACTACATCGCTGCTGTAGAGATAGACTGGAACTACAATGGAAACCAATCAAACGGGTAGGATACTGTTATTTTTCTATTTACATATGCAGTAACGAGGCCAAAAGAAAAGTAAAAAAAATGACAGAATGCTGTAATGTTAGAAAAACAGTATAAAAGGTGTAAAAAATATTGATTTTTTTTCCCATATTTTAATGTAGTAAAGCAGTCTGACAATATTGATATTTGTAAAAATACAGATTAATTACAGTTTTAGCCATTTTTTTGTTTTATAGACAACATGTACATTTATATATTTTTATTTTTATAAGATTTTACCTGCAATTAAACAAAAGAAATGTCCAAAAATGAAGATTTTTTATATAAATTTTCTTTTTAATAGTGCACATATCTGTGAAATAATGATGATTTTTTTACTCCAATAAATACAGTAATTTTACAGTCATATTTTGTAAAATAAAGGGTTTTTTGGCCATTATTTACAATTATAGCCAGTTTTGTGTTTTATAGTCAACATGTAAATTAAAAGTTTTTGATTTTTATAAGATTTTACCTGAAATTAAAATAAAATAAAAAAATGTTAAAAAATTCTAATTTCTTTCAATCCTTAATAAAGATAGATTTTCATTTAAATGGTGCAAACATCTGTGAAATAATGGTATTTTTTGTTAATTTAAATACAGTAATTTTACAGTGACACAATGTAAAAGAACAATTTATTATCATTATTTCAATACAGATTTTTCACATAGACATTATTTACAATTTTAGCCAGTTTTTTGTTTTATAATCCACACGATTATTCCACAATTATTCTTATTATTCTTATTCTTCTTATTATTATTATTATAATTATTATTATATATCTGTTAAAAATGAGGATTTTTTCAATCCCTAATAAAGATAAATTTTCTTTTAAATGGTGCCAACATCTGTGAAATAATAGTTTTATAGTCAACATGTAAATTAATATTTGTTTTTATCCATTTATGTGTTTATTTTGATTTTGTAAGATATGACCTGCAATTAATTGAACATAAAAGCAGCTCAAAAATATTTTTTTCCAATCTCTGTTTTTAATTTATTCTTTTAATACAGATTATTAATGTGGACTTTATGCACAGTTTTGGTCTGGTCTGTTTTTTAAAATTATTTTGTGTCTGTTTCTTACAGTCAACATGTATATAAAGACTTTTTTTGGTGATTTTACTAGATATTATCTGCAATTTAACAAAACAAGGAAAATCTATGAAATAACAGTTCAAACTATTTTATTTACATAATTCCTCTTTCAAAAAAATATCTGTAGAACAAAGCTAATTATTGCTGATATGATAAACAAACATTTTTTACATTAGCATTATGTTTAAGGTGTAAATTAATATGACTTTACTTATTATTATCTGTAACTGAACAAAGCAGGGAAATGACAGTTAGATTACAGTTAAATAAAGGCTCATTTCACTGTTTATCCTGGTGAATCAGTCCAGTCTGTCCTTGTTCAAACAGCCTGTTCCTGGTCTCTGATATCAGTGTAACTCTGACACACATTCAGCTCCAGCAGTCAGAACAGACAGTGAAAGCTCTTCCTTCCTATCTCGTTGTGTGGATGTCCTGTAGGGAGGTTCTTTGTTTTTAGTTGGTGAACATTTTGTGTTTTTCCACTTTTTCTCAGGTTTGGTCCCACCTATAAGAAAGTGGTCTACCGGGAGTATGACAAAGACTTCAGGCAGGCTAAGACTCATCCATCCTGGTTGGGTAAACGCTGCATGTCTGTCTGTCTGGCTCTGATTACAAAGAAACACTGTTGTTGTCCCACACAGATCGAAAATTACATTTACTTCCCTGGAAATGACTTCACGTGCACAGAACTGTTATTCATCAGCAGGGTGATTTAATGCAGCAATAATCGGAGCTCAGATCGGACACGTTCAGCTGGAGCATTCATATTTATGAACACGAAATGTTGATGTTGGAGCTGGAAGCTGGTCTCCACCTGCTGCAGCAAAACACCACATGTTCCGAGAAGCAACACCTCACCGAGACAGAAAGGAAAATAATCTGAAGGAGCTCTGAAAGGCTGCATTTGTACATCTTGATGTGCCACCTCTCTGAAACCTCACAGCTGTTGGATTGAATATAAACAGCTGTTATTTCTGAGGACCTTTACAGGAAGAACTAACCTCTTCCATCCATTCTGCTCTTTCTCTGCATACATTCTAGTCTCAGATTTAATGCAAAGTTGTGCAGAAATAGCACGTATACTCTCAAAAGGCTGAATATACATCATTATTATTGCATAAGAGGACATTACCAAACGCATTCCAGTGGTTGGATTACGTCTGCAGATCAATAACAGTCTGTGATTCAGCCTCACTGTGATGAGTCAGTCTGAGTTTGTGGGTTACACATACATAAACCGGATCTTGTCTTTCTCTGCAGGTCTTCTCGGACCCACGCTGAGGGCCGAGGAGGGCGAGACCCTTGTGGTCACGTTCAGGAACATGGCAACCGGAGCGTACAGCATCCACCCACACGGCGTGGCTTACGGGAAACAGTCAGAGGGTGAGCGTCTGCGACTCCAGCTGCACATTCACTCATCTGACAGATGTGGTCGACCCCGAAGACACACCACACTGTAAAAAAGAAACAACAACACAGCAAAACAAGAGAGTAAAAAAGAAAAACAGTTAAAACAAAAAGCCTAAAGTTGTAGAAAAATATATTAAAATTAATTAAATTAAATTAAATTTTAAATAAAATAAATCAAAATACATTTACATTATATTATGGGAGGAGAAACATTGTTATTCTACTGATTTATCCTAAATTATAAATATCTTTGTAAAAAAAAAAAAGTAATAAAAAAAAAAGTTACTAGATTTCAGAGATTAAATGTAAAAGTATGCTCAAATATTAAATAAATTAATATGTTTTATTTATTCTAAGAATTACGACAGTAAATACAGTATTGACAGTGTAGTGCAGAAAACCTTTATGTAAAGAGCTACAAGTTTAATTAAAGATAAGTGTTGGTTTTTGTAAATGTGTATTTAAACTAAGAAGGCTGAATTAAAAAATGCATAAATAATAAAATAAAGTTCTTGCAAGAAAAAAGACAAATGAATGAATGAATAATTTGGTACTACTGGCATAAAACAAAAAATGGAAAATTAAAGAAAAACATAGTTTATTAAAATAAAATTTAAAAAAACTAGTTAATTAATTGAAATAAATTCAAAGATTTTTTACATTATATGCTGTGTGGAGAAAAACATTTCCCCCTAGATATTCCTAAATTATTAGATTAATTCCGTCTCACCTATATAAAGAGCTACATATTTATTTAAACATAATTTAGTCTATTTTGTGGAAATGTGTTTGTACTTTTTAAAAACAAACAAAAAAAGAGTATAAATAATAAAGTAAAAAAAGACAGAATAATAAATAGTTTGGCACTTCTGGCATAAAACAAAAAAGAAAATTAAAGAAAAATATAGTTTATTAAAATAAAATTAAATTCATTTATTTATTAATTGATTGAAAAAAAATACATTTAAATAATCATAATTATCAGATTGGTACAACACACCTGAAAGATTCCATCTCACCTATATAAAGAGCTACATATTCATTTAAACATATTTATTGCCATTTTCGTGTAAATTTATTTACACTTAGAAAGACACTGTATAAATAATAAAGTAAAGTCTGTGTAAATAAAAACAACAAAAATGATTAAAAAAAATTGATTAATTAATAATTTGTCAAGCATAAAACAAAAAATGGAAAATTAATGAAAAATAAAATTAATTAAAATAAAAATTAATAAATTAGCTAATTAATTGGAAAAAAAATACATTTTAATAATCTAAATTTTAATTCAAGATTCACTCCAGCTACATATTTATCTAAGCATAATTATTGCCAAGTAAATTAATTTGTACTCATAAAAAATACAGTATAAATAATAAAGTAAATTTTCTGCAAAGAAAAATAAATAAATGTAATTTGGTATTATTCGCATATTAATTGATTAACTGGTGGGAAACTTATTTCAGATACTATTCATCATTTTGCAGACTTTTGTATGCAATTTTTATAAACAGAGAGCTACATTCATTTTCAGTAAGATCAGGATATTTGTTGTACAGTGTATTCTGTCCATTCCGGTCACTGTTTGAGCTCATGATGTTACTCATTGTAATAATTAGACAGGATTAGCCAACACAACAAACAACGTTGTTTGTCTTCTTCTAAAATATTAACCAGGGCAGGCAGTCGGTTCTGAAGTCCAACAGGAAGCTCTGAGCTTTAGGAAATCTCTGTCTGAGTCCTGCATGGAGAGGAATTAAGACACCGTGGGGTCAGGAAACTGAGGAAGCACGAAATTAAAGAACCATGTGCAGGAAACCTTTCATTACTTCTTCACTGTTCTTGGAGCTTGCTCATATTTTGTTCTATAATCTCCTCAGACTCAAGCACAACAGTGAAACTAATTAACTTTAACATCATGACATATTTCTTTTAATACTCTTTATCCCAAAACCTGCCCTCAGGCCTGAAAGACATGTTCGTGTTTTAAAAGAAGGAACCATTTATCAGAGCCAGAAACAGAAAAAAGCAGAAAGAATCGTTGGACTTTAAAATTTCCAACGGTCAGTGAACGAGTCATGAGTGACAGCAGTTCAATTGGGGATAAAATAACTGGAAATAAAACTGAAACATATTTAATAAAATCTTTTTAAAAAATCACCAGAAATATAGCTCTTGTACCAGATTTGGTGAATCTCTGTGGCGCAACGCAGTCCTTAAGTTCTCGGCTGAACTGCAGGCAGTGTTTCCAAAACAAAATAATGCACGGCTCAGAAACAGTGAACAGGGGAGCAAGTAGTTGGACGATACATTCAGCATGGTGAAACATCTTTATAGTGTTAAAGATAATTAAAACTTACATAATTCTTCTTTAACGGAAAATATCAAAATGTAGTTTAAAAAAAAGTAGAAAAAAAAGTAGAAAAACGACGGTCAAACTTTGCTAAAAGAGTGACGTACCATTGTTATTTTTTATGTGGCAGAAAAATCAAACTTACTGGATCACTAAATAATTGCAGCACAGCTCAAAAACAGTGAGCAGAGGAGCAAGTTGTTGGAAGATACATCCAGCATGGTGAAATATATTGTGCCAAGTTGCAGAGTAGCGTGAAAAATGAAGGGTTTGAAGATGTAATTAGATAAACAGTAACATGGTGAGGGTCTCGTTTTTCTGATATTGGTCAAACCTGTTGACCTGTTGAGTTTTTTTACACCAAACAATAAGACAAATTCAATGTTATATTAATGATTTATGGTGTAACTGTGTCAAGTTCTATTTCTAGTCATGGTTGCTCTGTTCCCGTAGAGGTGCAGGAAGAAAAATGTGACAGGAGCAAAAAAGCAATGCTCAGAAACTCCTTTTAAATTGAGATGTATGAATGTTTTGTCCTTCATCGAATGCTTTTGTGTTTTCAGGCGCCAACTACTTTGACAACACGTCCCAGAAAGAAAAGGAGGATGACATCGTTCGACCCAACGGGGAGCACGTCTACTACTGGGAGGTGACTCCAGATGTTTCCCCACAGAAGGACGACCCCGCCTGCCTCACCTACACCTACATCTCCCACCAGAACGTGGTGGAGGACTACAACTCAGGCCTCATCGGGACGCTGCTCATCTGCAAGCCAGGTGAGCAGGAAAATGGGTTGTATTTAATGGGCCGCTGCTGTTTCTAAATCACCAGGTCACTGATTGTGATTAATCCGACCCTGCAGGCAGCCTGGACGACTCAGGGAAGCAGGTGGGCTTCCACCAGGAGTACGTCTTCCTGTTTGGGGTTTTCGACGAGAAGGAGAGCCGGTACAAGCCAGACGGGTTCAGCTCAGACAACCATGTGAAGTACTCCATCAACGGATACACAGCAGGATCGCTGCCCGGTCAGTCTGAGTGTGATCTGATACACATGTGTGACGTGAAAACAGTCAGAAGATCAGCTGGTTAGCTTAGCTTAGCACAAAGACTGGAAACGAAGGGGAAAGTTAGCCTGGTACAGGAGAGACAGTAAAACCAATGCTTATTTTTTTTTCTATTCATTTTCACTAATTGTATGTATTTTTAGATTTTTTTTACAGTATTAAACTTGAATTTAACAGTTTCACCGGAAAATATTTATGAAAGTGAAATGGAAATGTTATTTTTGATGTCGTTTTACATTAGATATGTAAATTCAGAATCTATGTCTGTAATTTTATTGCTATTTTTATGTATTTAAAAAATACAATCTCAAATACAGAAAGAAAAATTCAGTTAAATAGCAAATATATTATGAATACATATGCATTATAAATACATATATTATAATTAAAATACAATTTCTAACCTAATTTTTTACATTTTATTTGTTTTTTCTATTTATTGTCACTAATTTTGTTCCTTTTTTAAAATATATTTACAGTATTAAACTTGAATTTAGCAGTTTAATCGGAAAATATTTCTGAAATTAAAAATGGAAATCTTATTGTTATTTACAGTAACAGATTTTTGATGTTATTTTACATTAGACATGTAAATTCAGAGTCTATATCTGTAATTTTATTGATTTTTTTATGCTTTTTAAATTTCTTTTGAACTTTTTTTAGACAGTTTCTTAAATAAAAAAGAAGATTACAGTAAAATAACAGATCATACATACATTATAATTGAAATACAATTTCTAGCCTCATTTTTTATTTTTTACTTGTTTTTCCATTAATTTTTCCTAATTTTGTGCATTTTTAGAAATATATATTTACAGTATGAAACTTGAAATTAACAGTTTTATTAGAAAATATTCATGAAATTGAAAAGGAAATTTGATTTCTGATGTTATTTTACATTAGACATGAAAATTCAGAATCTGTTTTTGTAATTTCACATAAAAAATACATTTTGCTAAATCACAGACTTCTTACAGTTCAGTTCAGTAATGCTCATGAGGATTTAATACCTGAACTAATCCAGGATTTATCATGAATCCCTGCTGCTCATCATTAACGTTTTCCTGCCAGATGTGAGCGTCTGCGCCCACTCCTCCGTCAGCCTCCACCTGGTCGGTATGAGCTCCCAGCCGGAGGTCTTCTCGGTTCACCTGAACGGCCAGGTGCTGCAGCAGACGGGCCACAAGGCGTCATCGGTGGGTCTGATCAGCGGGTCTTCGGCCACCGCCAGCATGGTGCCTCTGCACACCGGCCGCTGGCTGCTGTCCTCGCACACCCTGAAGCACATGGAGGGTAAGTCTTCACTCTGGCGTCGACAGACTCAATACATGCAGCTGACCTGACAGGAAAACACAACACGTTCCTGTGATTGCAGCCGGCATGCACGCCTTCGTGGACGTGAAGAAGTGTGACGCCTTTAAAGAGCCCCTAAGAAGGATGACCATCGCACAAAGACGACAGAGCACGGAGTGGAAGTACTACATAGCTGCTGAGGAGGTCATCTGGGACTACACACCCAACACGCATGAACACATCGATGAGTAAGGAGCATTTACAGACGCGTTTTAAATCAACATGTCATGACACCTTTAACCCTCAAGTCACCAAAACAACCAGCTGAGGGCAGAGATACTTTTAAAAATAATCCTATTTGGGTTTTTGCTGCTTCTTTACTCAGTGACAGACACTTTAAAATGTTCTAATGTAAAATAATCATGGTTTCAATCCTCGTTTTGTGCAAAATAACTTTGACTGAGCTGTTTTCAAGGCTTCTGCAGCAGCACATCTTCCTATCTCTAGGACTGTTAGCCACGATTCACTGCAAAACATTAAAGTGCAGCAATTAGAAGTGGAAATTACAATAAAGCTTAAAAAATAAACGTATCTTTTACACACCTTTCCATTATCCTCGCCACACCAGTCGGCCAAATCATGTAAAAGGCCATAAAAAGTTGGAGGAGACTGAAATATTCAATGTAAGACACATTTTTTAAATAAATATGTCACATTTGCGCAGATAAATATACAGTTGGGGTCATTTTGGTTGCAGCAAAATACAGGCTTCATGTTTCCAAACTCATTGAAGCTGCTCCTGTGTTTGCATCTATAATAAATTGTTCTGTTTTAAGTGTCTCAGCATTGAACTGAAACCTCTCTCCGTGCAGGGACTTCAAGAACATGTACCTGAAACGGTCGTCGACGCGAATAGGCGGCAGGTACAAGAAGGCGGTTTACACTCTGTACAAAAACGAGTCCTTCACTGAGAGGCTGGAGAACAAGCAGAGGAAAAACGAGCTGGGGATCCTGGGTCCGGTGATCAGAGCGCAAATCAGAGACGTCATCAAGGTGAGAGCAGAGTTATTACACATTGTATACACCGATGAGCCACAACATCATGACGACTGACAGGTGAAGTGAATAACATCGATCATATTGGTACTATGTGGTGTTCTGATGGAAACCTTGGATTTTAACATCCATGTCGATCAGACTTAGACACCCAAATAAACATTGTCCCACAACAAACACACTCCCTCATGCAAATGGAAATCCCAGATGTCACTGGAGGAAAATACACCCCACCACATGGAAACAACATCAACCAATCAGGAACATGTTGAGGAACATGACAATGGTCCAACATGTTGATTTGACCTCCAAACTTCCTACACCCCATTGTGATCAAGCATCAACAGGATGCAGTGGAACAAGTTGGATTGACAGAGGCCCCACTGCACAAGCCAGAGCACCCAAAGGATCCAGTGGCAACGTCCTGGTTCCAGACCCCATAGGACACCCTGAGAGGTCCTCTGGTCCATGTCCAATGGTTCAGAGCATTTCTGACAACACAAGGGGGACCAACACAATATTAGGCAGGTGCTCATAATGTTATGCCTGATCAGTGTCTAAAGATGGTGCAGCAACAGATTTCCTGAATTGACACCAACTGGCCTCTTAAGACAACAATGAACCTGAAACCCAAGTTTTGGTTTGGTTGTGTTCCAGATAAGCACCTTCTGTTGAACGTATGTAGAAATCTGGTTACGTCTGATTAGTGGTTGGAGACCGGTGTTGGTCTGAGGTTGATTCACGTGCATTACACTGTAGATATGATCACCTGCATCACTATAAACTCTAAACGCCGCTTCACACTCAGACAATGACGGTTATTTAGACACAGAACTGTTTAAAAACTTCAACCTCATCGCCGGTGGGGTTCTAAATCAACCAGCTGTGAGTCACACTAAGCCAGACTGTAGATTCTGTCTAGTGATTGGACTCTTCTTCTCCTCCTGCAGATAGTCTTTAAGAACATGGCCTCCAGGCCCTACAGCATCTACCCACATGGACTGACAGTGGAGAAGTCCGAGGAAGGAGTCAACTACCCAGAAGGAGGTGAAACACACTGACTCAACATGACAGGAAACGTTCATGCAAATCATCGACACTGTTAGAGAAGAAATGTTAAAAAACTCTAAACTCAAAAGATACCATAAAATAACAAAGACTACCCATCTCATAAAAATATGTTAATTTGGCATAATTTAAACATATTTTCTAGCATTAATTTTACATTAGGTAGGGTGTATTTTTGGGCTTTTTAATGAAAGATGATCAGAAAATATTTGTGAAACTCAAACTGAAACTTCATTTTTATTCACAGTTACAAATTTTTAATGTAATTTTACTTTGGTTGTGCAAATTCAGAGTCTATTTGTATCATTTTACAGAAATTTTTACATAATAAAATCTAAAATATTTGCAAAACTACAGATTTTTATTTTTTTTACAGTTTACAATCCTATGTAAAATTACAGAACCGACATTTCTCCTGTTAGTTGTCACCTGTGTCTAATTTAAAAAAAATAAAAAGTAGATTTTGTTAAATTAATTAAATTGTTATTCACTATTGTAGATTTTTTTATTTTTATTACATTTTATTTTATATTATTTTATTTCCTATATCTGTAATTTTATTGACATTTTTACGTATTTAAAAAAATATTTTTGCTTGTTTTTTCTATTATTTTCAATAATTGTGTGTATTTTTAAAAATATATTTACATTATTAAACTTGAATTTAACAGTTTAATCAGAAAATATTTCTGAAATTAAAAAGGAAATGTTATTGTTATTCACAGGTACAGGTTCTTAATGTTATTTTTACATTAGATGTGTAAATTCAGAATCTACATTGGTAATTTTATTGATATTTCTATGTACAGTATTTTGAAAATACTGACAACCTCTACAACAAAAGTAGAAAAATTCTGTTAAATAACAGATCATACATATATTATAATTAAAATATAATTTCTAGCCTCATTTTTTACATTTTACTTGTTTTTTTCTATTAATTTTCTCCAATTGTATGTATTTGTAAAAATATATTTATAGCATTAAACTTGAATTTAACAGAAAATATTTTATTTCTATTTTATTCAGGAACAGGCGAGCTGGAGCTGATCATAATGAAGTGTAACTGAAATGTTTTTACATTTATTTCATGGAGTATTTTGTGATGCGGTTGCCAGGAAACCAGTCCCACGGCGTCCAGCCAGGTGACACGCACACCTACGTCTGGAAGGTGGTGGAGGAGGACGAACCCCTGGAGGGAGACCCTCGCTGTCTGACCCGAATGTACCACAGTGCAGTGAACGCACCACGAGACATCGCCTCGGGGCTGATCGGACCAATCCTCATCTGCAAGAGTCAGTCGCTGAACGTCAGGAACGTTCAGGTACGAAGCTGCAAACACAAAGACAGGATCAACCGTGGACTTCCAATAAATATCAAACACATATTCATAGTCACAGAAAGGATAAATCTGTTGTGCAACCATGAAGCTGACATTTCTGGCAGGTATTTTTTTATGAAACATTGTCCTGTAATTTTCATTTTCCAACTAAACAGGGTGAAAATGGTCAATAATATACCTGCTTAACATCATTTGTGCAGCCTAACAGAGCTTTAAACACATATAAGACACATATAATCTTGTTTTAGTGCTTTAAGACAGATTTTTTAACATGAATAATGCAAAATAATGGATTAATTCTAACTACTGGACACATTCTGGGAGATTTAGTTGCTGCAAGCATTGGAAAAACTTCTCACTTGTGTTTAAGGCCCTAACATAAAGACATATGTTGTATATTTGACAACTAACACGTCGTCTTGAAGTATAAGTTTGACTTTTTAACATGAATAATTAGTGTTTAAAAATACTGGAGACATTCTGGAAGACAAAGCTGCTGAAAGCACTGAACAACTTTGCAGATTAGTTGCCATCAGTGTTTATTTCCACTGTGTAAAGGAAGATGTTGTATATCTGATGACTCACAAAAGTAAAGATTTTATGTCGTCCATGAAAGAAATCATTCATTTATTACACTTTTAAAACTTGTGACATCTGATATTAGCCCTAAAATTAAAAGTCACATTCATATTTGACATTAAAAAATAAACTAAAAGGTAAAAATAGTCAATGCTATGCCTGGTCAGTCTTGTTTTAGTGCTTTGAGTGCTTTAACATGAATGAAGTACAAACAGTGATCTGATTATAACTACTGGACACATTCTAGGAGATAAAGTTGCTGTGAGCTTCCAAAAACCATTTAGTTACCATTTATGTTTCAGTCCCTGATGTAAAGACGCAAGAGGAGCAAAACTAAATTGATTCTGCATTGCACCGCTAACACTTTAAATATGAATAATGCATGCTAAAAATGAGTTTTTAATAAATATTAGAGACAGTGTTGTAGATAAGTTGCTGTGAGCTTCCAAAAACATTTAGGTTTGGGTCCTAATGTCATGTATTCCATAACTTACCTGTAAAGATCTTGTAATGCTATGTGAGAGGAGGAAAAATGATGAATTGATATGAACGATGCACAAAGAATAAGTTTTTAAAGTAAAGACAGCTGCAATATAGTTGGTGAAGTTTTTGTGAAAGATTGTATTAAGATTTAAATCAGATTTCAAAGTTCAAAAACATGCTGTCGACATAGAAAATGCTGAATCCGTATTTTTGCCTGTTCCTGCAGCTGAAAGCCGACAAGGAGCAGCATGCTGTGTTTGCTGTGTTCGATGAGAACAAGAGCTGGTACCTGGATGACAACATCCGTCAGTATGCTGATCGGTCCAGAGTCAACAAGGCAGACCCAGACTTCTACAAGTCCAACGTCATGCACAGTAAGTTTATGACATTTACACATGTGACCTTTTTACTCATATTTTCATTAATCACTAATATTTGAGTAAATTCCCTCACAGCGATCAACGGTTACATGTTTGAGAGCGGCCCACTGTTGGGTTTCTGTAACGGTGAAGTTGCCACATGGCACATGTCCAGCATTGGAGCTCAGGACTACATCCAGACCGCCACCTTCTACGGACATCCGTTTGATCTGAACGAGAGGACGGAGGACTTCCTCAGCCTCTACCCCATGACCGGAGAGACCATCACCATGAACATGGACAACATCGGTCAGTTCTAGTGAACAGTGTGTCTATAAATCAAATCTGTATACTTTGGAGCAACACACTGCAGGCATTAACGTAGTTTTTCAAGCATTTGTGAGCTTATGGGGATATTTTGCTTCTATCATACACCAGTCGGGCGCAACATTCTGACCACTGACAGGTGAAGTGAATAACATTGATCATATTGGTACTATGTGGTGTTCTGATGGAAAACCTTGGATTTTAACATCCATGTTGATGAGACTTAGACACCCAAATAAACATTGTCCCAGAACAAACACACTCCCTCATGCAAATGGAAATCCCAAATTTCTCTGGCCTACCCCTGCAGGAAAATGCACCCCACCACATGGAAACAACATCAACCAATCAGGAACATGATGAGGAACATGACAATGGCCCAACATGTTGATTTGACCTCCAAACTTCCTACACCCCATTGTGATCAAGCATCAACAGGATGCAGTGGAACAAGTTGGATTGACGGAGGCCCCACTGCACAAGCCAGAGTACCCAAAGGATCCAGTGCCAACGTCCTGGTTCCAGACCCCATAGGACACCCTGAGAGGTCCTCTTGTCCATGTCCAATGGTTCAGAGCATTTTGGACCATATGAGGCGGACCAACACAATATTAGGCAGGTGGTCATAAAGTTATACCTGATCAGTGTATGTATTTCTTTAGACCAAAATAGAATTAGGTTTTTATTTCACTACATTTTTTTTCTATTTGTGTCTCTAAATTTCATCTTAAAGACTCGAAATAAGTTCCTTCACATATTCTGGGACAGAATTTCCACTTGACAAGCACCAAGCTTTCCAGTTAGATCCGCAACTACACTGTGAATTTTTTGTTTTCACAGAGGGGTTTGGTCACAAATCATTTACAACCTGATTTACAGAACATTTTATTTATAAAAACGTGGCAAAAATGGATATTTTGCTGGCTGCTGACAATATTTTCTGACGGTGTGATTAAAAACTCAATGCATGCAAACAAGTAAGTAATCAACAGGGGACGTTTCATGGTGATATCTATCAGTAAAAAGGTTTATTCACCCGTGGTGTCTCCCCTTAAATATAAATTTAAAGAGAAAATGAATTAATTAGTGCTTAAGGGTGATTTTTGTGTGTCTCTCCTGAATCAGGTGTTTGGCTCCTCGCTTCTCTGAACTCCCACGAAACAACCAAAGGAATGCGGCTGAAGTTCCAGGACGTCGAGTGCTACCGCGACTACCAGTACGAGTACGAGTACGAAGACACAAAAGCAAACAAGGAGTATACTGTGTGGAGGCCTCCGAGCTTGGATGAGTTGAAAAAGGAGGAGGAAGAACAGCTAAAACCTAAGGAAGAAACCCCGGTGGAGGTGGATATTTACACTTATGGGTTTGCAGAAGAACTAGGTCTCAGGTCTCTGAAGGACAAATCAACCAACTCGGACGTGGAGCAGCTGGACCTCTCTTTCCTCGATTATGATTTTTCTGATAGATCTATGGATGTCACCCCGAATTTAAAGCAGACAAAGAATAAAACTGAGACCTCTAATCCAAAGATAGATGGACTAAATGGAACATTATCTTCAAACTGGACAGATGTGGGAGGCCAAAACCTTACAGACGTTAATTTACAAAACCAAAGCGTCAGTGAGAACACAACACATGCACAGAACATCAGTGCTCCACCGGTTTTTGGCAGTTCTTCTGTGTATAAAACTGAAAACACAACTAGTTTTAACAATGTGTCGCTAAAGAATGACAGTATGACCACAAATAGCAGCACTTCTGTAGTTGATGATGTCACAGTTTCTGATCCAGAAAACACAACAGTTTCCAACGCCACAGCATCGTCAGTGGTTGGCAGTGTGTCTGCTACCAATCTTACCGCCGCATTGTCAGGAAATTTAACTTCCGTCGTGGAGAGAGTGAACGTAACACTGACCGGTGATGACCTCACATTCGTGGAGGTGATTTCGGAGGACTCAGGGGAGAGACTCGCTCGCGGGGATGTGTTTTCATACTCTGTGCCTTCGTCCAACATCGACAAGACCCAAAGCAACAACACATCTGCTGATGCTCAGAGTCCCACAAGAGAAGACAAGAATGACACGACAACAAAGCTGTCGGCAGACGGAACGAACCATTCATTGTCTTTTCCAATAGATGATTCTGCAGGAGTTAACATCAGCAGCTCAGATGTAGGAAACTTGACCGTCTTTGGGTCGCTGGTTGAAAGCACAGACAACAAAACCAGCAGCAACGACTCTTCGATCACTGTAGCAAAGCCGGATTCCTCTAAAGTCGTAAATGTTCCTGCCAATTCCAGCCTTGAAAATGTAACACTCAATCTCACAGTAGAGACACCCAGATTAGATCTGTCATGGAAGAATAGTTCAGAGAGTAGAGAGAACCTCACTGCTCTTCTGAAGGAATTGACTCGAACATCTTCAGAAAAAAATTTGTCCAAAGACACTACACCTTTAGATAACTTTTCCATCTCAAGTGCCACAGAAAGCAGTGAAGAAGTGTTTATCTACCTTCAAGAAAACAAAACGCAGGTTATTAAAAGCTCTTCACTCAAACCACAAGGCCACAACTGGACTTATGAAGGAACTCACGAGATGGTGCCCATGGAGATTCCCGACCATATGAAGAAATACATAGATATTCCTCAAACAGAGCCGCCTCCGAAAAGGAAGTCCAAGAAGGTGAACATGCGACAGAGACCTCAGAAGGGCCAAGGTATGAAAACAAAGAAGAGGAAGGACTACAAGCCTCAGGCCAGGACTGGTTTACCGTTCTCCCCTCGTGGATTCAATCCAGTAATGAGTCCTCGGGGGTCTCGACCACTGATGCCACAACCGGTCTCTGACGAGGAACATCTGATCAACATGCCCGTCGTCATCGGCGTTCCACGGCCTGATTTCAGCGACTATGAGCTGTACGTTCCCGGGGACGAACCGGATCGTCTTGGGCTAAGTGACCAGGATGTGAAAGCGGATGAATACGAGTATGTGATGTACAAAGACCCCTACAGTAGCCATGAAGATGTCAAGAATTTCAACCTGGATGAGACCACCAAATACCGCTTGAAATTCTCAGGCCCGAATGTCAAGACTTATTTCATCGCTGCAGAAGAGGTTGAATGGGACTATGCTGGCTATGGGCAGAGGTAAGAAAAGCTCTGATTCCCTGGAAAATTATACAGTAAAAACAAAGGGTGTCCTGAGACCGATCCAGTTACCAGGGTTGGTGACGATCATAGGAGTTTTTCACTAACTGGTATTGGTATAAACCTACGCGAGATTCTTTGTTTACATCTGTTATGACACAGAAACACAGAACAGATGTAAACAAAGAAAGTAGCCATAAAATGTTACTGAGGTGTAGGAATACTGTGCCAGTTTATTCTAGCTTAAATTAGTGCTCGTTCGCTAAAGCCCTATAGAAGTCTTTATATCAGTGCTCCTTTACTAGCTAAACTCCCAACATAAAAGGGCCCACCTTCTTGGGTCGCTGTAGTATTAGGCAGTAAGAGGCTCCACCAGGAGGCAGACTAGAGCAAAAAAAAAGAAACCTGATTGGGAGATTTCTGTTAAAAATGCTGTTCTAGTCTAATCGATCATAAAATAATCCTCGTTTGCTGGGCTGTGGTCAGTAGGCCTCGCAAAAGTCTTTATCACGGTGCTCCTTTACTAACTCCCCAACACCAAAGTGCCCACCTCCTTGAGTTGCTACAGCATTAACAGTAAGAGGCTCAACCTGGAGTTGCAACAAGCTACTATAGCTAATCCACAATACTTAAAGTGTGTTTTATCTAGGTAAATGGTATGGGCAGATAGTAAATGTTAAATAACTCGGATCAGATTAGGGTAAAAACAAAAGGAGGATCAGGAAATTGCTGGTAAAAATGGTGTCCCCATCTAGCTTAAATTATTCCTTGTTTGCCTGACTGTGGTCATGAGGCCTCATAGAAGTCTTTATCAGAGTGCTCCTTTACTAACTCCCCAACACAAAAGTGCCCACCTCCTTGCGTCACTACAATATTAAACAGTAAGAGGCTCAACCTGGAGGCTCCACCTGCTGCTACAGCTAATCCACAATATTTAAAATGTGTATTATCTACCTGGTAAGAACACATCCACAGACAATCATAGCTAAAGTGAATTCTTGTTTTTGTCACAGGAGGCAAGACAAGTCACAACAAAACATGCGAGAGACCAAGTTCACCAAGGTGGTTTTCCGAGGTTACATGGACAGCAGCTTCAGGACGCCGGACATCCGTGGAGAGATGGATGAGCATCTGGGCATCCTGGGGCCTGTTATCAAGGCGGAGGTTGGACAAACCATCCTGGTAAGACCGCTAACATTAGCTAGTTTTCCTCGAAGCATGTGGCAATCTTTAATTTTCTGTGCAAACACATCACAGTCTCCGTTTCTACAGTTGAAAAACCTCTTTCAGACATGCAATCTTTCCATTAATCTGAAACAAAAGAACACTCTCTTGTCTTGTAGGTGGTGTTCAGGAACAACGCCAACCGTCCTTACTCCATACACCCTAATGGGGTTTCTTATACAAAGCAGACGGAGGGTTTGTCCTATGAGGACGGATCCAAATATTGGTACAAATACGACAACGAGGTCCAGCCGAACACCACCTTCACATATTTATGGACAGTCAGTTCCATGGTTGGACCAAAACCTGGCGATTCTAACTGTCGAACGTGGGCCTACTATTCAGGCGTTAACCCTGTGAGTATTTTACTGTAAAAAGAGAGATGTGGAGAACTAAATATGCACGTAACATGCTTGGAACTTATATTTTGAAGTTGTAATTTTGTTTGACAAAGGTGAAATGTCACAATACTATTATAAGAGAAGCTACTGTAGTGCTATAGAGATGCTAACACCTGTAAATCAGATTTTGTGGACATAAGGGATTCACTTATGACAGAGCCTGTAAGAGGTGAGAATAACGTGACTCACCAATAATTATTGTAATGCAGGTTTTGACAAACTGGAGCTGAAGTTTAGTTTGTTGCTTCCAGCTGTTTAGGATTCTTTCCTCTGAGTTAACGAAATACCTGCAACGTTTCCACATTTTCACATCCCTTAAAATGTGATTTTGATCCTATGCCCGATCTTTAAGGAAAGAGATATCCACTCGGGCCTGATTGGACCTTTGCTGGTGTGTCGAGAAGGAACCTTGAGTCAGAAGTCTGTGAACTCGAGGGAGTTTGTGGCGCTTTTCATGACCTTTGACGAGTCCCAGAGCTGGTACTACGACAAGAACCTCGAGCTCATGCAACGGAAGACCAGGAGGAGACTTTTGGAACCTTACCTTGGGGAGAACCTCAAGTTCCACTGTAAGGCTTGTCTAGCTTTAACCTGCCAGGTCTTTTCTGTGCAAAGCATTGAAACATATTCCTGAGACTCCAAAGAATGCAGTTATAAAGCTGATAATGAATATACTGCAGGCTCTTTAATATTGTAAGAATTAAGTAACATGCAAATTACTGCACATCCACTGTTGATGAATATTGCAGGTTGAGTCGCAGTATCTTCTCTTCCATAGAACGAACAGAACGGAAAGTTATCTGACCAAAAGTGATGTAAGAAATGGTGTTGTTGTTGTTTCTTTAGCCATCAATGGGATTATCTACAGCCTAAAGGGCCTGAGAATGTACACCAACCAGCTCGTTCGCTGGCACCTCATTAATATGGGCTCTCCCAAAGACTTCCAGAGCGTCTACTTCCACGGACAAACGTTCCTGCACAAGAAGACCACCAGCTACAGACAAGCTGTTTACCCACTGCTGCCTGGTCAGAATCCACCTTTTGCTGCTTTTGTTCACAATCGAACGGCCGTAATGCAGAGAAAACTCCAAAACTGTCTGTTTTTGAAGTCAACACTGAAGGAGAGACGGTATATTTTCCACAAATCACTGTAATAAACTGTCTTTACAGGGAGTTTTGCTACTCTGGAGATGTACCCGTCCAAACCTGGTCTGTGGCAGCTGGAGACAGAAGTTGGTTTCAACCAACAGAAGGGGATGCAGACCCTCTTCCTGGTTCTAGATGATGGTGCAGAGAGTTTTTTAAAAAAGATTCATTTACCGTATGATTTTTTAGCGACACCTACATGTTGCATTTGGATGTTGAAACACTGCTTCTGTGTCTTCTAGAATGCGGCCGTCCGCTGGGTCTGCAGTCAGGCAGCGTGAAGGACAAACAGTTCAAAGCGATTAACACTAGAGGTAGACAAACCGCCTTCACTGCAGCAAACACAGTGACGCATACTGTGCTTACTGAAGTATTTCCATGTTGTGCTACTTGAAATGTCCATTCCAAAATATTTCAGAGGCCAGTACTGGACTCTACGACATTTATTTTAAAGTTATAATAAGTTATTTTGCAGGTTTAGGTTTTTCACTGCAACATAAAGTCCTGCACCTCTATGGAAACAGAACAACATGCCTAGAAGGACAGAGAACTCAGTTAAATGCCATAAAAGTTGAATTTTTTAAAAAGATTTGTTTTGCAAAAACTAAAAAAATCTCAAGACTCAACATTTGCAACATTTTCCAAGTGCCCACAGGTGTTATTGATACTGGAAGATGGTGGCTCTGCTTACGGTAGATATTTGACTGCTCGCATCTTTGTTTTTTTTACATACTTTTCTCCTCTCTGCTACACAGCCTGCAGTTCAGCCGAGAAGTCACTGAATTTTTGCATTGTGACTCTCGTTTGCGGCCGAGTCACTAATGGCTTCATAGTTCTACTGAAAAGAACAGATTTTTTTTGTCTTTTACAGAATCTGATTAAAGGCAGTTTAGTTTTGACATATCTTTAAATGACACATGTATATTGACCTGACTTTAATACAGCCTCACAATTTAAAACTTGGATTTGATTAATTTTCCAGATGAAAACATCTGTCATAGATGAGTAGTTAAAGGACCATCAAAAAGTTGAAAATCCAGCTTTTTTCTGTTTGTAGTTAAATTTTTAAAAGTATAACACGCCTTTCAGGTTCTGGGGTTCAGAGGGTTAAGCTGTAACATTACAGTGATGCAGACATTAATGACTCACTAATTATAATCCAGTATTACAATATATAAACATAATGAATACTTTTAGCTTTGCTTAAACTTTTTAAAAACTTTGCTTGGGTAGGATTTTAAGCAGGACTTAGTTGTAACAGAAAATGTTTGCACTGTTATATGGATACTTTTTCTTAAGGCTCTAAATCTGTCTTCCACCACTGTAATGATCTGTGAAATTATTGCGTAAATGTTGCAGTAAAGCAGTTGTAGCAACAAGTTCACCAGAGCAATGATAATTTTTCCATCTTCGAAGGATACTGGCAGCCACATCTCGCCAGGCTGAACAATGCGGGTAAATACAACGCATGGAGCACAGAGCAGAACAACAGCTGGATTCAGGTATGTGATGGACTGTAATGTTCCCATCAAAAGTCATAAAACAACGATTAACAATTTGTGAAAAATGTTGGGCTTTTTTTTGTAAATTAATACTTTATTGGGGTCATTTTATGACTTTTAAATCTGTAAAATATAAACAAATTCTTTGAAAAAAACATTGCAGTTAAAAGAATTGTTTACAGTGTCGATTTGATTATTATGTGTGTTAACTGGGTGTAAATACAACCTGCGTACCTGTCCAGGTGGACTTCCAGCGGCCCGTTGTGATCAGCCAGGTGGCCACGCAGGGAGCCAAGCAGATGTTCCAGTCCCAGTATGTGAGAAAGTACTCGATCTCCTACAGCAACGACCGCAGGAAGTGGATCTTCTACAAAGGCGACAGCAGGGATTACAGGAAGGTGAGTTTGAAGTCCTCCTTCACTGATGGAGCCACTGTACGATGGCGCCTCTTTACTCCTGTCTGTCTCTTTAACCAGGTGTTTGAAGGTAATAGTGAAGCCTATCAGACGACCACAAACACCTTCTTTCCTCCTGTGATTGGACGGTTCATTAGGCTCCACCCCATCGAGTGGCGCAACATGGCCACAGTCCGCATGGAGTTCTACGGCTGTGAGCTGGATGGTAAGATGTTACTATATATATATATATATCAAGGCCACTGACAGGTGAAGTGAATAACATTGATCATATTGGTACTATGTGGTGTTCTGATGGAAAACCTTGGATTTTAACATTTGTGTTGATGAGACTTAGACACCCAAATAAACATTGTCCCACAACAAACACACTTCCTCATGCAAATGGAAATCCCAAATGTCACTGCAGGAAAATACACCCCACCACATGGAAACAACATCAACCAATCAGGAACATGTTGAGGAACATGACAATGGACCAACATATTGATTTGACCTCCAAACTTCCTACACCCCATTCTGATTGACCATCCCAATTTATGCGTGTTTTGTTTTTTTTATTTTCTCAAGATTTACAAAATCCACTTTTGCCTTTTATTTTTAATTTTTTGTTTTTTTTCTACAAAATTTCTTCCTTAAATTCTCAGCAGTCTCACTGTCAGTATTTAAATCTCTATGGAACAATTCCATCCCTGCCTTCTGAACAACCATCTATGATTTGCTTGAAACTTATATATAATAAACTATGGAAATTCAAAATGTTATCTATGAAATTTTAGCTTGATATATCAAATATTTTCCAAGATAAAACATTTGTCAGCATATAATTTTTTGGCACATTGAAATTTGAGTTTTTTTGAACTACAATATCTCAGGAACTATAAAAGCTAAAAGCCTTGATCTTCTGTCTTCAGTTTTAAAAATAGTAACAGTAGTGAATATGTCGGATAAATAAAAGCGTGGAAATAAATAAATAGAGGTATTGCCATGAAAATATTCAAATGCAGGCAAGACTGCCATCTAGAAGCAGTAAATGAGGACTCAAATAATAAGCTTCTCCATGGAACTCAGTTAAAAAAAATGTAATTTGATTCCAAGTTCTGCTTTTGTAATTGGGAATATAACATCTAAATTAATAACTTTAACTCTACATGTGTAGCCGTCTAACAGGTTTCAGTATAAGTTGTGTCAGGTGGCCAGATTTTAGGTTCATCCAGGAAAAACCCACATAGGAGCAAACTCTACAGAGAAAGGCCATCCAGCAAGGGAGAACTATCTAAAGCGCCTTGAGATGGCATGTGCTATGAATTGGGGCTGTATAAATACAACTGAATTGAATCCACCACCGTGCTGCCCTTTGTGTGCTCCATAAACGTATCAAATGTCATAAAGATCTGACTGTAGGTGACTTTTTTGAGTGTATTTCCAGTATTTACCTGAGTGTTATGACCAAGCGGAGATTCCTGTAAATGCCACGTTGCTATTTCTCATGTCTCAGGCTGCTCGGTGCCTCTGGGGATGGAGAACAAACTGATAGAAGACGATCAAATCACAGCGAGCTCCGAGGCCTCCAGCTGGTACTCTGGACCCTGGAAGTCTTCACTGGCTCGACTCAACAAACAGGGAACCATCAACGCATGGCGGGCGAAGGTAGGAAGCCCAGTACCGACATGACAGGTCAAGGATTAGCACAGGACTGCTATAACAGTTAAACACTTGAGAGTCTTTGTCACCATAGATTTATTAAAGGGGTTCTGGAAATATGACAAAATCTGTTGGGTCAAAAATACAGAAATGCTAATATTTGTCCATTTTCACATCAGTTAGGTTCTTTTGGTTTCCGTCTACAAGGTTCTTATTGTATCTTTGACTCCTCTGGACAGAATTAACTACAATCAACTAAATTTGTTGGCTTTCTGACTCAGACTCTTTCTTCAGGTTCTTGATGAGTTTAAGTCAGGACTTTGGGGAGGCCAGTCTAAAACCTTCCTTCTAGCCTGACTGAACCATTCCTTTACCACTTTAATGTGTTTGGGCTCATTGTTTTGTTGAAACATCCAACTGTGTCCAAGATCAACCTTCTGATGATGATTTTAGGCTTTGCGTCAAGCACCAGAGCATGATGCTGCCACCTCCATGCTTGATGGTAGGTTTGGTGTTCTTGGGGTTAAAGGCCTCACCTTCTCTCCTCCAAACATATTTCTGCTCAGTTTTTCTTCCATCTGACCACAGAACTTTCCTCCAGAAGGCCTTTTCTTTGCCCGTGTGATCAGCAGCAAACTGAAGTCAAGCTTTAAACTGCAGTTTCTGGAGGAAGAGCTTCCTTGCATGGCAGCCTCTCAGCACATGTGGACACTGACACCTTTGTTTTAGCAGCTTCTGGTTCATTCAGACCTGCTTTTTGGTGATTCTTGTTTGACCATCCTGACCAGTTGTCTCTCAGCAGCAGGTGATAGTTTGTGTTTTCTTCCTGGTGGTAGCAGTGACACGACTGGACCATGAACTTTTGAGATCTTCAGCTGCTTTGAAATCGCTCCGAGTGACTTTATTGACTTATTCATGTAAATGATTTCCTTTTTTCGATCTTTTCTGAGCTCCTCAGACGTTCCCACCGCTGTGTTTGTGGCTGAGTCTATTGAGTGGATCAAATGGGTTCTATTTAAATTGCCTCAGTAGAGTCAGCAGCTGTAGTCAACTGAATCACTCGCAAGAAGTTAAGAGGGCATGCCAGTGTGAAAATTAGATTACCACAGCTTTCTACATCACCAAAACTGATAATTCAAGTTGCTGTATGCATATTTCTGACCCAACAGATTATGTCATATTTTCAGAAGACCTATAATAAATATATGAAAGAACCACAATACATGACTCGTGACAAAGACGTGTTTCAGTGATGCCATTACAGACAGTTAACATTTAACTCAAGCCTTCCATGTTATACATGATCTCTATAAGTGTATTTAAACTGTACATCAGTTAGAAACCGCAATTTACAACCACAGCCCTCAGAACCCTTTAATATGTGATTTTAATAACCATACATATTATACCAGCGGTTCATAAATTCAGTTTGTGTCACGTCAACCTTGTTATGTCTCTCCTCCTCAGTACAATGACATGAACCAGTGGCTGAAGGTGGAGCTGCCTCAGGTGAAGAAGATCACCGGCATCATAACTCAGGGAGCAAAGTCTCTGGGTTCGGAGATGTTCGTCACGTCCTACATCCTGCAGTACAGCGAAAACGGCTTCCACTGGACCGACTACACCGACGAGGAGGACCAGCCTCAAAAGGTGAGCCGCGGCAAAAGGCACATTAAAACCACAATGTCAGGGAAAAACCGACTCTGAAGCCGTTTCCTTCTCTCGTCCGATGCAGATATTTTTAGGGAACACAAACAACAACGACCACGTGAAGAACTACATCTACCCTCCCATCTTCTCTCGCTTCGTGAGAATCGTCCCCAAGAGCTGGATGGGCTCCATCACCATGAGGATCGAGCTGCTGGGCTGCGACTTCGAGTGATGGATTTACATATTAAATAAAGGCAAACGTGCACATTTGTGAAGGCGCAGATGTCAGGGGAGGACGCAGGAGATAGGTTACAGTTGATATTTACAACATCTGCCACTAACAACATGAACACTGACGTTAATAAACACATTTTAACCTTAAATGAAAGCAGAAACATCACAAACTGGTGCGTAAAAACACACTAGAATGCACATGCAAACTTAAAATCACATGTAGGTCCAGGCATAAGCACATCCACTCTCACGTATACAGCCATGTGTATTACATATATAAATACACCGAGGCAGGCGAAAGCAAACACACATTTACTGCTTGGAGCATTTGTTAAACTCATCATACAGCCTGAGGAATTCCACTGCTACATAAATTAGGACTCCTGCCACTGGGAAATGTCTCTCTTTTCTTTTTTTGCTCGACATGCAATCGAGTGGGCTGCAGAAAAAGTAATTTTAAGCAGTTTTCTCGATAGTTTTTGTGTGCTGAAGTTGTGCCATCCATCAGAAATAAAACATGAATGAATGTAAATATGTAAGTAGAGATCATGTAATTTATTTTTGAATAAATTTCGTTCTTTGTATTCGGCGTCCAGCTCAGTGATGTGTGCGACACGGGTGGATGTTTGGACAGCTCTTGGCATGCTAGCTATGAGCGCGGGAGCTCCGGTTTCTTCTCAAGGCGTCACTTTTAGCACCTCGGCTCCTCGTCCAGCGGCGACCGGAGGCCTCTGCCGTCAACAGACACGTGCAGCTGCAAACACATGTTGTGTTTATCCATTTGCCGGGCGTGTTAAACGGGGCGCCGGAGGTGTGAAAGTCTCGGCATGGCTGTGCTTAATGCTACTGATCTGTGAGGGCAAATTAACTTGCAGATGGGTTTATTGGACCCCTGGCTGTCTGATGAGAACCAGCTGTTTGTCTGCGGATGCTTATGACGTAAAGACATCCAGCTGCTCATTATAGCAAAACGTTTAGATAAAATTCCACTTTGCACTTAAAAAACATGCTAAGTAAACCAATATAACATCTTAGCATTAGAAAGTCAAGTAATAAAACAACCGACAGTCTCAGCTTTTACCGCTGCAGAAGGAAACAAGACCTGCTAAGGTAACATGACCAGGTCTGCAAAGTTCAGACGTGTGTGTGTGTTTACTGAATCCCTGGAAAGAACAGTGACCTGAATTCTTGTTTGCTTGTATTTTTAGCATTTCAGCGACTATTTCATAGGAAGAAGAAACAACATGTCAGCAAGAACCAAGAGTTGGCACTGATGTATCATGACAGTGAAAACCTTCTTGAGTCTAAAACTCACCTGCAGGTTTTAAAGCTACAATTTCTTTTAAAAAATCCCTAAAATGACCCCAATTATCGGATTTGAAACCTGTAAAAACAGAAAAAAATGTCTGTTTTTCAACTGTTTGAAAGCCGCTCAGCTAATCAGGTATGATTTGTGGTTCTGTCGCAAAAATTAAACAAATCTAAGCTTTAAAATCACAATATTTCATCACAGGTCTCACTTACAAAATTCAATCCTTCCCATTAATCCTCTGTTGTAAATAAAGGACGCATTTAGAAAAACAGGGAGAGAAAACACAGAGGCAGGAGAGGTGGAAAAACAAAAGTGAAGCGATAAAAGACAAATAAAATAGACTAAAATGTATAAATAAATGGACAAAATATAAAAAAACCCAAAACAAATAAACAAATAAATACATAAATTCAGCAAAAAATCACAATACATAAACAATTAAATAGATAAAATAAACAAAAATAACAATTAAAAAGAAATAATAAACAAAATCAACAAAATAACCAAAATAAATAAACAAATAAATAGATAAAGTCAGCAAAAAATCAAAATACATAAACAAATGAATAGATAAAATCAACAAAAATAACCATTAAAAAGAAATAATAAACAAAATAACCAAAATATATAAACAAATAGATAGATAAAAACAGCAAAAAATCATAATAAATAAGCAAATAAATAGATAAAACTAGCAAAAACTATAATACATAAACAAATAAATAGATAAAATCAACAAAAAATAACCATTAAAAAGAAATAATAAATAAAATCAACAAAATAACCATAATAAATAAACCAAAAAACCAGATGAAATCAGCAAATATATATATATATATACACATACATACATAAAATAACAAATAAAATGAGAAATACATACATGCTAAATAAATAATAAAATAATATCCATCTAAAGCTAAACTGAAAGCAAAGGTCTTGAGTTTGAGGCTTTTCTGTGCAGGTTGTTCCACATACATGAGCTGTAATAACAGAACGCTGCCTCGCTGCCGGAGTTTTGTTCTTATTTCGGGGTTTTATGAAAAGATCTGAAAGCAAATCGGATAAACAGGCAGAGCTGAGATGGTGGAGAGCTTTACAAACCCACAAAATGATCTTAAAAATGAAATCTGGCATGTGCAGGGACATTAAAGCTGCTGTGATGTGAGTTTGGAAGGAATTGAGATGTATCTTTTTCTTGGGGAGACCAGACAGCAGAGCGTTGTAATCCTGCAGGTAGGAAAAGTTTGAGATTTTTTTTACTTTGATGTCAGTTTCACATAAAGTTTGTCCGTCTGAGTTCATCAGTCTTGTCCCGACTGAGCTTCCATCCAAAACCTGACATCTAAAATACAGTTTAAAGGGCTTTTAACTGGGTCATGATCTATTTAAACTCATGTCTACTTCCTCGCTGTGTCTTCATCAGCTAAAGACATTTGATCCATGCATGTCCACTGACTTCATCAGCTGATAAAGACTGTGTCAGCGAGTAAAGCAGGTAAGTAGATGTTGACTTCGAATAGGTTCTTTAGCAGATGCTTCCAGTGGTTTTTATTACAGAGCTTTTTGGGGGATAAACATGCAAACCATCTAAGAAAATTCAGCCGCAAGTGCAACATTTGGCCACCAGATGTCGCTCTAATTTCACTTTCACTGCAGACAAAACATCCTCCAGATAAAGTTCAATCTGATAAGAGATCATCTGGTATGACTTATGAAACTCTCAGGGTCCTTCTGACTCACAGAGAAACTCTGAATATGTACTTTAAAGCTCTTAAACTGTTAAGTCATCAATGAAAATAACACTGTTCTTTTAGATAACTCTTCATTTCTCTGGCCCTGCTGTGTGGGTGAAAATTACTTCCCAACAAGGCCACTAATAATATCAATCAGTGGTGTTTTATGGTCAGTTTAATGTGATTTTATGTGTTTTCTTACAGACTTGTGTGAAGAAAACATCCAAAATGCACAGTTAGCCGATGGTTTTACTGCACGTTGTCAATTTGTGTCTGTAGATTTAACTCATAATCATATTTTTAAAGCTCGAAATAGGGTTTTGCTCCGACTCTGAGCCAGAAATCTCCACTTCAGCAGCTCTTACATGCACCAGATTCATAAGATCCAAGGTGTATTTAAGATGTCGCCCTCTGGCCATTTACTTTTCTGGATTCTACCAACTTGAACTCACAATTTGTCCCTTTTTCCAACTTAAAAACTTGGTAATTAAGTTCATAACTCATTAAAAAAAACCTGGAAATGCTAATTAGCAATTAACTTTAAGACTTGTGTTCATAACTATCATGTAATTACAACAAGGTTAGTTCCTCTAACTCAGTGTAGTTTGCTGGTTGAACATAATTTCAGTAGAACTCAAACAGACTGATGCAAACTGCTGCGTTACTGTGTTTTGTTTATCCTGAGCATTATTTTTTAGAGTGTAGAAGCCCAATGCTACACCTATAATGGTATTTTGTGTTTATTTCTCTGACTGTATACAGAATTTTCTGATTTATGAGGTGATAAAACGAGATACCTTTGACTCAAACATGTCAACAAATAAAAATTCTGAAGCTGATTTTAGCTGTGTTCCAATTTCTGTGCATTCGTGGACACATGACACCTCACTTGCCTCTTTAAACATCAAATTTCAGAAAGTTTACACTACAAAAAACGAGTTCTCTATTGTAAATAATCAGTGAAATTTCATGGTGATGTCTATTTGTTAGGTATCCAAAATCCTGCACTCCAAGTGGAAAAATGAACTTTTACCAGAGAAATATGCTTGATAGTGAAGCTCATGAAGTCAGAGTGACCTTTTCCTTCATTGAAATGTTCTGAACTTTATCACAGAGTGCAGTAAGTGGTGCTGCAGCTCGGTGTGGGTTCCTGTTAATCACACTTTGGCCTCCTTCCGCCAGGATCTGCCCGGAGATAAAATATGAACGGGTCACATTATTAATATCAGCTGTTTACAAACACACTGGTTATGAGGGAGACGTCAGCGCGGTGGAACCTCATCCGGAGGCTTTTTATTGGCCTAAACACACACTGGAGCACACACTGGAACACACACACACACACACTGGAACACACACCCTCCCTCCGCTGTGCGCACCGCCCCCTTTTATGCGCAGCTCCCGTTAAAAGGCCGCTCTGCTCGGACAGAAGCGTCAGTTCACCAAGCCGTTACGCGGAGCTGCACGTCGGGACACACTGGAACTTTACACTGAGGGACTCTTATAAACACACAAATATATAAAGCGCACTTTTTTGTGGACATTACTGGATAATCTGAAGCCTCATTAGCGGAACCATGAAGTCTCCAAAGCTCAAACCTCAAGGTAATTCTGATCATTGGTTCTTCCATCCTGTTTTATTTCTGTTATAATTCAAATTTGCACTTAAATAAATTGCAGGAATGACAGAATATAACCCCAGCAACTATTTATACAATCAAATTATATATATTCTGCTGTAATATTAAGCTGTATTATCATAATTTGCCGGTTTATGGTTTTCTTGGTTCGTGCGTAAATTCCTCGCGTAAAACCGAAATTACGCACGTAAATGTTCACATTTCCATGCTTCTTCTTGCAGCAAAGTTCGTCAACGAGGAGGACCTGAACGACGTGCTGTGCGAGTTCGACGCGGTGATCGAGGACTTCACGTCGCCGGTGGAGAAGCGACACTTCAGGTACGACGAGCACCTGAAGACGATGAAGAGGAGGAGCAGCGCCAGCGTGAGCGACAGCGGCATCAGCGACTCGGAGAGTGAGTTTCTACGGATCATCTGCTGTCCTGGTTCAGTTTCAGTCTCCAAATGTGGTAGAACGTCTCTTTTTTTGGTTCATTTAATGACAGAAAAGGTCAATTTGGACTCCAGTCGCTGCAGTTTAAGTCATGAATAGATGAATTTGGGCATCTTGAACCAGGGAAAGTGAGAAAATAGCGACTCCAAAGACCCCAGGATGGAGATCAGGCACTGTGCAGACTAAAAAACTGTGTTGTGTTGTCTCTATTTTACAGTTCAAGCCTAAAAGATATGCAAAAAAAATAGTGATCCATGCATGTTCTAAACATTTAGGTGTGCTTTGTATCTTGGGGCATCTCTGTTCATCCTTAGTTACATGCATGGCTGCAAGATTTAGATCAGCTTCATAAGCTGCTAACATTACTTTAAGTTTTGTTGACATAATGATGCTGCATCAACTTAATATCGTGAGTAATTCAAACTCAAATTCCTGCATTAGTTGCTCCAAAATCAAATTTAAGTGGAGCTAACTTAAAAACAATCGATTGATTACTGAATTTTAATCATTTAAGTAGATCTAGCTTAAATCAATGGCTTTAATTACACCTGTTAAAGTAACTGGGACAAACTTAATCCAAATGCACATCACCAATTGAAGCAATTCTCATTTCTTACTGCTGTAACAGAGATTTGTCCACTCACAGCCTGATTTATGGAACAACTAACCCATAAAATATGGTAAAATCAATTTTGATGAGTTGCGTTGACATAATGATGTTGCATCAAATTAACATTGTGAGTAATTTCAATCCAAATTTCTGCATTAGTTGCTCTAAAACCAATTTTAAGTTGACCTAACTTAATAAAATTGGCTTGATAACTAAATTTAAGGTCATTTTAAGTTGCCTACCTAACAGTGGAGCAACTTAAACCCTCATAATTATGGTTTATCAGCTCATAAAACCTAAAAGTTCCCTTTAGTGAGGTAGAAATACTCGTCAGGACAAATTAGTTTTTACGAGTAATGAACCTCAAGACTTGTGTTTAAGCTACTAATCCATACATTATTAAAACACCTTTGATTGGAGAGCAAAATGAGATTTATTTTGAACTCAATGAAGATTGTTGGTTGAACATAATTTCATTAGAAGTTGTCTGAACTCAAAAAGACGAATGCGAACTGTTGCATTCATGTTTTTTTGGTGAGCCACAGCATTATTTTTTAGAGCTTGGCACCACAATTCTTCATCTATAATGATATTGTAGGATGCATTTTATCCAAAATTTGCGGTCTGGATTGTGCACTTGGACATATTTGGATAATATTTCAGTGTTCTGCTTGTCTCTCGTCCTTCGCTGCGCTGCAATATGTCTTAATGCACCATGCAGAAGGAGGTGAACTATGTGCATATATGTGCATAAATCCAATCCCACACAGAGGAAGTGATAAAGAGAGAAAAGGATTGAGAGGAAAAGCTCTGCATCACCCTGAAGAGCTTCTGGTGTCAGATCCAGCTGCATACTTTGGCACACCTGCCCCCATATTGTGGCTGCGTCTCTAAAAGTTTTACTGTCATACATCACCATATTGCTCCACCATGCAGCGCCTTTAAAAGCTGCCTCCCCAGCTGCAGAGTGGCCCCGGGCCGGCTGTAACCCAAAATGGGAAAGCCTCATACGCTGACACACCGAGAAAAATATGCTCCAGGTCCCCATGTGCAAAGATAGTTTCCAAACACATGTGAGCCTTCAGCAGGAGGCGTGAAAGGAGCTTCATGGTCTCTGGATCTCTGGGAAGTCCGTCTGTGGAAGCATTTAAGACCAGAGAGAGGATGTCCAGACTGTCACACAGGTCACATGATACTCTGCAGAAAAACCTGTAATATTTTGGCAGCTGGGTTGCCCAGAATACACTGTAAAAAATTATTTTCCGCTGACTTAAGTGTGAAATTACAGATGATGACCAGTAAAATCACAGAAATAAGACAGTTTACACAATAACTGCAAAACAAACACAATCTAAACTGTAAATAATGTCAAAAACCTTTAATTTGTTGCTATAACAGTAAAATTACATTATTTTTCTGCATTGAAATCAACCAAAGATATTATTATTTTACAGGTATTTGCTGTTATTTGAAACAAAAAATATTCATATAAAGGATGAAAAATAGCAAAAACAAATATGTTACAGATTTTTTTCCTGTTTTATTTTTAACAATCACAATATACAACTCATAACATCTGATTTTTCATAATTTTTAAAATAATTTTTAATGTTATATTACCATTTTACAATGTTTTTTCTGGCACCTTTGTTACCAGATTATCACTTTAAAAATTTATTTTATTTATTTAGTTATTTATTTATCAACACTGTACTGTAAGATAATAGAAATATCCGTCTCGTAAAATTTAGCAATTTTCCATTTTACAGGAGATGTTTTGTATTTTTTGGTCTTTTCAGTATAATAAATACAATTAAATTACCTGTAATATATAAATATATAATGGTTAAAAACTGTAGAACTGTGGTTTTGTATTATAGATAATATGCACCGATGAAAACGTGTTGATTGAACATTTTTCTCTAAACGTATCTAATTGTAGAAATATATTTACAGTATGAAACTTGAATTATTAATTTAAAAAAAGAAAATTTATAATTATTTACAGTTACGGGTTTAAATGTTATTTTTACGTTTGACATGTAAATCCCCAAATATTGTTTAAAATAAATAAATAAACTTGCAAAATTACAGATATTTTTACAGTGTAGACTCCACAAAGACAATCGGTTTTTAGTGAGAATATGATAAAAACTAATTTAATGCAGATTTTTCTCTTGGGGCTCCAGTGGGGTTTTATTTGAACGTCCACAGTGTTTACTGGTCCAGCTATTACACAACATGAGTGATAAAACTCAGGGAAGCTGTTCAAACATGCACTAATGAGCTTGTTGATGTGCTCACGGGATCAGATTCCTGCCTTAGCGCTGCCCCTCTCCATGGCAGTAGAACGACCGGGGATCTATTGTCCTGCCGCTGACGGATGGACGGACCGCTGAGGGAGCAGATAAATGACTGAAACAGAGTGTTGGAGCGGCACCCTGCAGAGAAAGTAGAGGAGGATGGAAGGAAAACGAGGCTGAGAGATGACAGAGTCTCAGGTTCAAGTCGAACTCTCATGTTGCTGCTCCTGTTGAGAGGCGTCTCCTGCTGTGTTCTCAGAGTCAGGCAGGAGGATAAGGAGGCGTTTGACATCTGAGGCTCTGATAAGCATCACTGAAGTTCTGCAGCTTTAGACGCAGCATACACTGTAAAAAGTGAGCGTTATTTTAACAGCGATTTACTGTTATTGCACAGGTTTTCCCCATTTTTGTGGAATTACAGATAATTGCTAGTAAAATCCTCGGAAAGGAGTATTATTTACAAGTTAATTATATAAAAAAAAAACAGGCTGTGAATAGTATCAACAAAAACTTTTATTTTCCAAACGTTCAGCCATAAAATTACACCATTTGTACTGTAAATTTTTACTGTTATTTTACAGATGTTTACTGTTTTGGTAAATTACAAATAATATTTAGAGAAATAAAATAAAAGAAAGTATTAACTGACACATTACCCTTAAAAAATACCATTAAATTACATGGTAATTGCAAAAAAATAAAAATAAATCAGGCCAGAACTGTAAATAACGTCCACGTCAAAAACAAGGAAAAAATTTTATAAAATTTTTATTGCTGTTGGTGTAATGTTGACAAAATTGCAATCTATTTAAAATTAGCAAAAAATATTATTATTTTACGGATATTTGCTATTTTTTTTTATAAGTAATAAGTCAAATTATTTATAATAAGGGCTAAACAATGGTAAACAATAGTTATTTTACAGCTTTTGTTAAGGTCAAAAACTGGAAATAATGTCCACATCCAAAATCTAGGTGTTGTAAAAAAAAATTAATTTGTTCTTTTACAGTGTGTGGCTGTAAAATTACATAGTTTTCCTGTAATTAATGAGCTAAAAACATCATTAATTTACAGATATTTGGTATTTTTTTCGCCCTTTTCTTATAGTTTTTAATGTGTTTTTTTCCGGCAAGCCTTGTTGCCATATTTTACAGGATTTTTTTTTACAGTGTAATCGCACACACTTGCTTCTAATGTCACAGATATTTATACGAGGGCTGATTAAGACTGAATGACCAAAAAGAAGTCACTTTTAATGACGAGCACGAGACAGACGAGCCAAACTTTGTCCTGTCGTACAAGAATCTCTGCAGAACTCTCCACTTTCTTCTTAGCTACATGAAAACAAACAGTGAAATATGTCCTGTGGTGCTTTGAAATACGGTCTTCAGAATGAAGGCGGCCATTATCTCATTTATGTGTGCAGATCTGGGCGGTGCAGAGGAGGCAGAAGCAGCATCCAAACAAGAGCGAACTCTGCTGTTTGCCTCAGATAAATCTTAGTTAAGAGCAGGGGGGAGGCTTGGCTGATTTCAGAGACCTTAGATTGCTGTCACCGGCTGCCACAACTGAGGTTTAGTCCCTGAGTTATGGCTGTAAAGAGTATTTTTTGCCTTGCAGTGAAGCAGAACTTTCGCAGCTGGAAATACACAAGAGACTCCAACACGTCGCTTTTGTCTAATAATGTGTTTGCGTGTGAGAATACCTGCTCACGCATGTGTTTCATGTGTGCGACCGGCCTCGGAGGAAGGCTGTGATTAGAGGAGAATGCAGTGATTACACACCGAAGCTGCCCCACTGACACAGAAAACACCGAAAAACGAACTTTAACCCGACTCGTCTGTGTTTTGTCTTTGGGTCCGACAGGTGCCGAGTCGCTCAACAGGAACAGCTTCAGCTTCAGCGACGAGAGGCTGAACTCCCCCACCGTGCTCTCCCCCACCACCTCATCGCCTCCTCTTATGTCACCCAAACGTAAGCTAAACTCCTCAAACACGTGATGAAAATAACAAAAATCCAGGTTTGACCACAGACTGTGTGTCCGCAAGGGTACATTTGGCGTAAACTTCATCATCCGGCAGAGCCAAACTTTGTGACTGCATATGTGCCAGTGAAAGGAAATTGGCTAAAACCAATGTTTGTTATAAGTAGGTGCTTTGATTTGTACATAATTTCCACATTAGCAAAGCCCAGACACAGCAGGAAGTTCTAAAATCTCCAGATATCCTGTGCTATGTCCATCCAATGTGCTCAAATGCTGCTAAAACAAATGCTTGTTATAAGGAGAGACTGTCTGAGGAGATTCTCCATCATCCAGAGCTTTCTGAGGCTACGTTCAGACAGCAGGCTAAAGTGAAGTTTTTTTTCCCCCTTATGCGACCTGTATCTGATCTTTTCATGACAGTCTGAACAACACAGATCTGATTTTTTCAAATGCGACCCTGGCCACTTGGATTTGTGGTCCTAAATCTGATACGTATCTGATCTTTTGCCATGCGGCTTCTGTCTGAACGGCCAGGTCGCATTTATCCGACCTACACGTCACTGATACACGACAAACGTCTCTATTCTGTGTTCAAGTAGGAACAAAAACAACAACCATGGAGAACGATAATGTGGAGTCCAGTCAGTGGAGGTTAGAGTTAATTAATATTTGGGGGGACGGCTCTATTCAGGCCAAACTCGAGGGGTCTTATCGGAACCGGGCGTTTTATGAAAACATTTCCAAAGAGATGGCCGAGCGTGGGTATAAATGGTCCTGGATCCAATGCCAAAGAAAAGTAAAGGAGCCAAATATAAGGAGGCTAAAGACTCAAACAAACGAAGCGGCCGCGGACGTGTTGCCGGTCCACTTTACGAAGAGCTGGACCGCATTTTGGGAGACAAGCCCAGCGTTAGTGTTAGCCAAACACTGAGCATGCTCGCTGCATGACATTGTTGTGTCCTCTTCTGTGCATGCAGGACACTTTTGGGTCGTATGAAGTTCACACAGGAGATCACATACAGGCCGCATTTAATTGGAAATGTGAACGAACTCACAAAAAATCGGATTTCACAAAAAAATCAGAATTGAGCCTTAAGCCCTGCAGTCTGAACGTAGCCTAATTCATCCTTAAGAGAGTTGTAACTAAAGTAGTCGCTGCCAGACATTGAGGTGCTTTGATTTGTACATGATTTCCATCGACGAAGGTCTAAAATCTCCAGATATCCTGTGTTACATCCAGGCACAGTGCTCGGAACACCTCAGTAATAATCAAATTTCAAATCTATACTGAGCATTTGTTTAAAGCAGAATCTGAGCACAGTAGGTGGACATAGCACGGGATATCTGGAGATTTAAGACCTTTGTCAGTGGAAGTCATGTTCAAATCCAAGCACCTCCAATGTCTAGCAGTGACTACTTCAATTACAAATCTGTTTGGGATGAATTACAAAGGTGGGGATGATGGAGAATCTCCTCATACAGTCTCTTATTATAACAAGCATCATAAGCCCTACTGATGGGAAAATGCCGACCTTGAGGATTCAAAACTGTAGTCGACAAACCAATGGGTGACGTCGCAGTTGCTAGGTCGATCTTTTATGTAGAGTCTGTGGGTTTGATATGTTCAGGTGGCTTTAAAAAGGAATCTGTCAAACCTATAAATCATATAGTAAAAGACTCAACTTCTCTATTTGCTGTTTCATAATATGCGATTGAAGATGCCTATAATAGGACTCTTTCTTTTTCTGTCTCCCCTGCAGCCAAACTGGGCGACACCAAAGAGCTGGAGGACTTCATCGCCGACCTTGACAAGACATTAGAGAGTAAGTGTTAATGCTACCTGGCTGTCAGGGATGTGTGATGAATTAGCTTCCTGCTGGCGCCACCCGCCACTCGGGATTAACAGCAGCGTTTGTCCGCCCTGTCAGCTACGCTAACGATGGCTCATAAAGCGACACAGAGGTTCCTCCGCTCAGGTTTCTGAGAAACAATGACGTGTCAGGATTTCCAAGTGGCCGAGGCATGTCAGGAGGACCTCGAGGCCTCCGGGGTTACGCCCGAGAGAAAGGCAGCGTATCGATTTTCAGCCGTCACTCAGCTTTCAAGAAAGTGCTGCAACCAACACCATGCAATCTGCAAGCACGTCATAGCTCTGGCTTCCTGTTTCCTCCCATCCTATCTCTTTTGTCATGTGGATGTAGTGCACTGTTAAAAAGAATGTGTAAAAAAAATGTAAAAATTTGAATATTATCACGTTTCAAAGCTGAAAATAACAGCAATAATGATATTTTCGTGGATTTAAATACTGTAAAAGTGTAATTTTACTTTCACACATTGTAAAAGAACAAATTGCTATTTGTAAAAAAAAAAACATTATTTATAGTTTTGTCCAGTTTTATTTTTTTACATTCAACATGTACATTTTTAATAATAATTTTTCACTGCACAAAACAGGAGAATATGCAAAATAATAGTTTAAGAAATTATTTCCCTTTTTTCAATCCTTAATATACAGATTTTTTATTTCACATAACAGCAAATATCTGTAAAATAACAACATGTTTTATCAATTTAAATACAGTCATGTAATCATAGTGTAACTTGATGGTCAAACATTGTAAAAGCAGAAATTACCATACAATTTTTTTTGGATTTTTTTTATTCAGGATTTTACTAGATAATATATGTAATTTAGGAAAAACAGGAAAAAATACATTTCTTAAAAATAACAATATTAAATATATCATTCATGTATCTTTAAATTAACAATATTTTTAATAACTGAAATACAATAAAACGGTGTAATTTTACTCTGCTGGGGATTGTAAAATAATTAATATTTGTAAAAATATTTTATATGAACATCATTTAGAATTTTTGTCTACATGTAAATTAATACCTTTGATTTTATAGATATTATCTATAATTTAACAAAATAGGAAAAGTCTTGTAAAATAAAAGTTTAAATGTAAAATGATTTACCTTTTTTCAGGCCTCAATGGCATATTTCTCTAAAATAATGATATTAAATATATCTTTAGAATCTCTTTGAAACTGGCAGTTTAAATAAAGTTAAAACAATATAATCTTACACTGCTAGACACTGTAAAATAATGAATTAATATTTGTAAAAATAAAAAATATTTTCAGTTTTGTCCATTTTTTTTCAAATTAAAACCTTTTTCCTGGAATTTTTACTAGATATTATCTGTAATTTAATAAAACTATAAAAAATAACAGTAAATTGTTAACAGAACTACTTCTTTTTTACAGTGTGCAACAGCGATTCTTCACCTCCTGAGGTTTCTGTCTTTCCATTTCCAGAGTCAAGTCTAAAGATAGACAGTGCTGTTCTTTAAAGATCATAAAGCACTCTGGGGCATTTTGGGGCTTCATTAGTCAAATTTACCTTGACCTGGGAGGGCAGCAGGGCTTTTACGGAACATCTCGGTTAATAATACGTCTAATTTGTGTTGGCTTTTCTCTTCACTCTGAGCCTGTGAGTGTTGGAACTTGCATCAGAGCAGCAGGAATGTTCACTGGGCTGAAATTCCAACTGTAAATGTCAGGAATGGAATGAGACAGAAGTGGGAGTCTGAGCCTTACTTCCACCGAGCCCTCAGCTCCCCGTCAGCTCCACAGGAAGGCCTGTTTGCCGGTGTTTACGATGAGAACAGAGCCGGTCCTAACCATGTCCGTCTGTCTGTCTTGTCTCAGGCATGTGACACAGAAGCCGGCAGACATCTTGGAGCGAAGCCATGAGGGAGGAAGGGACGTCTGGACCCCCCTGAGCAGCTAACATGCACCTGCCCCCCCCACCAACCCACAACGAGACAAACCACCCAACAGGATGCAGCTGGATGGCGAAAAAGCAAAATAGCTCCGCGGCGGCATCAGAGCTCCGCCGACTCCAGACCGCACGGCTCCTGGGCTGTACAGGCCGCAGGAAGGGTCAGAATTAGCTTTTCGTAGGACGGGAATACTCCATGAGGTAACGGACTCCTTTAAAACGAAGTCGTGGATCATCACTGGAACATTCATCAGCCCAGCTCACGCTCCCTCAGCCAAGAGTATTTAAAACAGAAAAGGCTTTTTATAATAGAAATATATTTGTAATTTTATAGAGCTTCTTATTGTAAATTTATCTCTCCTTTGGTTTTTGTTTTTTTTTCTTTGGTGAAATCTATTTTTGTATCATATGTAAATAATAATTGTTTCAAATTTTATTTGACCGGACAGTCAGATTAAGATTTGTCGACTGGAATAAAGTTGATCAAATGTGAACTTAATCCGCTCTGAGAAGAACTGGAAAGCAAAACGTGTATTTAATACAGCCAATGCCTGCCAGAGGTGACATTAAAGTATGAGATGTTGTTCTTTTAGTAACACCTGACTCCTCTCTTTATTTTCTGTCTCCGTGCTTCACTCAAGTTGTTAAAGAAACACGCCTGAATTTAGCCATTTCACATTTTTACTCACTGTTTGCTCATTTTCACTGCAATACAAAGAAATCCTGCACCTCTATGGAAACAGAGCAACCAGGACCAAAAGGAGAGAGAACTGATAAATGTCTTCTCTGCTGTATGACACAGTTAGGATGCCATTAATCAGAAAAAACTTAAACTTTAAAATTAAACTGGAATCAACATGTACATTTTCAAAGAGCCCACAGGTGAAAAAAACTAGGCTATTGTCCCCACACTAGTCTCCTCTATTATCTGTATAAACACTGCCTGCAGTTCAGCTGAAAAGTCCCCGAATTTTTGCAACATGACTGAAAGTTGTAGCTGAGCCACGCATAACTTTCTGGTTGTGCACTGAAAAGCAAAATTTTTTGTTTTTCACAGAATCCCATTAGGTTAGACGGTTTGTTTTTCATGAATTTTTAAATATAAGGCTTCGTACTTTCTCTGAAGGAAGCACACGTCACAGATGAGTAATTCCCGAACTGCGAGCAACAATTCATTTAGATTTTACAGTTTCCAGCTCTGATAAATGGTGCTATTTTCATATTTTTTGGGGGGGTTCAGTGGGTTTACTTCGTCATAAATGGCATAAATGGTTTAGTTTTGCAGATTTTCCAGATGAAACATGTAGAATAACATAGATTTGATGAAATATTACAATTTTAAACTTAGATTAAGTTCATGTTTGTGATGGAACCGCACATAACAGATGAGTCGTTCAAGATAATCCAACAATTCTGTCTGTTTTAACAGGTTTTTTAATCGCTCTGATAAATGCTGTTTTATTCATATATATTTTAAAGAAAACAAGTCTTTGCTGACAGGTTTTGGGGTTTAGAGCAGTGGTTCTCAACTGGTGGGTCGGGACCCAAAAGTGGGTCACGAAGCCATTTTTAGAGGGTCACAAAAGCATGGCCCCCCCCAAAAAAGTAGTGGTATAAAGTCTTGTATTTTAAAGGACGTGTTTCTTATGACTCAGTTTGCTTTCAGTAGCAGGATATTTAGTGGTGGTGACGGCAGTAGTTGCCCACTATTAACCTCTAGATTAGGCTCTGCCAGATTATTGGAGAAATTTATGCTAAAATGTGCCAAAAACTAACCAAAATGTGCTCAGAATCTGTCAAAATGGGCCAAAATATGCCCCAAAACTTGGCAAAAACATCCAAATATACCAAAATGAGCAAAAAACTGTCCCAAGTTGTATCAAAATGCATTGAGACGACACACAAATAAACCTTAATTTGTTAACAGGAACAGCAAACTTCAACAATTTGGGTCGCAACCCTTATTAATAGAGACATAGTGGGTCCTGAGGCTGGACCAGTTGAGAACCACTGGTTTAGAGGGTTGATAGGAGGGATGATGACTGCCTATTGTGGTTTTTAAGTTGTGCAGTGACGTGAAGAATTTTTAGTTCTGAGAAATGTAGAATAAAGTCATTCTAATGAAATATTAAGATTTAAACTTAGATATTTTTTTCTGATGGAACCACACGCCACAGATGAGTAGTTCAAGGAGCATTGGAGAGATAAAAACTCAGTTTCAGGCTCTGATAAATGGTGTGATTTGGGTGATTCTTATTAAAGACAACATGCTTTTAAACCTGCCGGAGAGTTTGTTTGGTTCAGGGAGTTAATGTTTGGCTTTCTCACATTCTTGATCCTCCGCATCCCATTTGTTTAATGCACATTCTGCAGAACACGGCGTACAATAACTGCCTGATTTCCTGTAACATCAGATCACAGCGGCTGGTGTGGGTTTCCTGCAGAGCCTCTGAGCTCAGTTGGTGTTCAGCTGCTGACTGGTTGAAGCGCTTTATCGATCCTCCAGCACCACCTCCCTGGTTTGTTCTTCCTTTTCCTGGTGTCCTTTCCTGGATTGATGCAAACAAACCTGAAGAGAATCCACATCAACTGACGCCAAAGTGAAAGACTCCCTGAAAATATCCCGCATGCAGGACGACGCAGGACGTCCACCTCCCTCCAAGAACATTCAACAACACAGACGCTCTAAAATAGAAGCCACAGCTCTCTTACCTTCTGTGCTCATTAATCAACCGCTCAACAAAGCAGCACTTATGTAACTTCTTTAGCAACAGGGTCTATTTCCAGAGGTGGAGGGAGACAGCAGGGTGTGACCCCTCCTTGGCCGGCAGCAGCTGTGGTCGGAGGATTCTGGCGTTGAGGCTCCCCTCCGTCTGCAGGTCAGAGGTCTTCAGGAGACCAGCTTCCATATTGGTTCCTCAGTGGCAGAGCAGCAGGTGCAGGCGGACACTCTGGAGCCTACGTTTCCCACGATGCACCTCAACTCTCTGCATGGAAGATACAAGACACACATACAGACAAGACAAACACGGTACAAAACAGACTGTATAAAAACTGTAATACTCTGAAAAAACAATGCAACAAAAATAACAATCATGCATAAATAGAGTAAATTATGTATAGTTTTATAAATGGTAAAAGTATAATTGTACAGCCAAATTATTTACCGTTTTTAAATCCTTAACATACAAAAGTTTTTCAGTTGATGTAAATACAGTAAAAAAGCTAATTTCATTGTGAAACACTGCAAAGGAAGAAATACAGATTTATATACATTTATTTCTGTTTTGATAATGGCAAAAATGTGTACAGTAATAATAATAATAATAATACTAGTAATAATAATAAAATTAATAATAAATATTATATTAAAAATAAATTATAATATTTTAGCTGATTATTTAAATCAGGCAAAAATATAATTTATTATAATTTTATATTATCATATTAAATTATAATTTATTTAACCTTATTAAATAATGTAACTTAACAGTCAAACATTGTAAAAAAAATTATTTACCATTTCTTAAATCACAGATTTTTAATGTGTATATGTTTTGTTTTGTTTGTTGTTGTTTTTTTTTTTTACAGTTTGGTCTGTTTTTTTAGGGTTAATGTGTAAATTAATACCATTTTTTTGTGATTTGAATTTTATTGTGAGTGATTTACCAAAACAGGGAAAACCTGCAAAATAACAGTTAAATATAACATATATGTATATATTTTTTCAATGCTTGATATGCATAATTGTTTTTTCAAATAACAGCAAAATCTGTAATGTATATATAGATTTTTTTTAATTGAAAAAAATAATGTACTTTTACCATCATATGTTTTTTTATTTGTTAAAAAAAATATTTTTGAAGACATTTTTTATAGTTTGGACTGTTTTTATAGGATTAATATGTGTAAAATTAGTAGTTGCTAACTGTAATTTAACAAAACAGGGAAATTAGTAAAATAGTATACAAAACTGATTTACTATTATTCATTCTGTCTTTCTTACAATTAAAAAGTAAAAATAATGGCAAATATCGGAGTATTTGAAAACTGTAAAAGCTGCGCAACTTTACAGCCAAATTATTTGTCATTTTTTATTCTTTAATTATTCTATATCCTGTAAAATAATGATCATTTACGCCAATTTACAGCAAAGAATTATGTAATTTTATGGTTGAACATTGAAAAACAAAAAAATTGGGTTTGCAAAAATACAGATTTTTGATGCAGGTTTAGCCTGGATTTTTACAGTTTACATGTAAATAAGAGCGATTGTTTTGTTTTGCTAGTTGTAGGGATAAAATGTAAAATACCAGTAAATCGCTCAACAAATTACAGTTAAAAAGCTCATTCCTTCCAGTGTGGTTCCTCAGCTTTGTTACATATGAAACCCTGGACGGTTTAAATCCCTGAGGTACTCCGCTGTGGTGTTTCACTGCTTATGAAAAACCCCAACATATGGACGCGTTAACAGACTTACATCTAAAGGGCCTCAGAGCTCTGCACACTCAGCCTGTAGCTGTATGTAAAGAAAGCGGTCACACCCTTCTCTCTTTTTCATCTGTACATCTTCTGATCTGAGCTGCAGCCTTTGATTTTATTTCACATGCAGCCTCATGTTTTGAAGTGATGAAATTAAAAAAACCTCAGCTGGGAGTCGCTCACAGCTGCAGACCTGCCATCACTGACTGCTGGTCTGCATTACTAGTATAGTCTGTATTACAGTGTATATTACTACAGTCTATATTACTACATTGTGTATTACTACAGTGTATATTACTACAGTGTGTATTACTACAGTGTATATTACTACAGTGTGTATTACTATGGTCTATATTACTACAGTGTGTATTACTACAGTGTGTATTAATACATTCTATATTACTACAGTCTATATTACTACAGTGTGTATTACTATGGTCTATATTACTACAGTGTGTATTACTACAGTGTGTATTAATACATTCTATATTACTACAGTCTATATTACTACAGACTGTATTACTACAGACTGTATTACTACAGTGTGTATTATTACCACAGTGTGTATTACTACAGTCTATATTACTACAGTGTGTATTACTACAGTGTGTATTACTACAGTGTGTATTACTACAGTGTGTATTACTACAGCGTGTATTACTACAGTGTGTATTACTACAGTGTGTATTACTACAGTCTGTATTACTACAGTGTGTATTACTACAGTCTGTATTACTACAGTGTGTATTACTACAGTGTGTATTACTACAGACTGTATTACTACAGTGTGTATTACTACAGTCTGTATTACTACAGTGTGTATTACTACAGTGTATATTACTACAGTGTGTATTACTACAGCGTGTATTACTACAGTGTGTATTACTACAGTGTGTATTACTACAGTCTGTATTACTACAGTGTGTATTACTACAGTCTGTATTACTACAGTGTGTATTACTACAGTGTGTATTACTACAGACTGTATTACTACAGTGTGTATTACTACAGTGTGTATTACTACAGTCTGTATTACTACAGTGTGTATTACTACAGTCTATATTACTACAGTGTGTATTACTACAGTGTGTATTACTACAGACTGTATTACTACAGTCTGTATTACTACAGTGTGTATTACTACAGACTGTATTACTACAGTGTGTATTACTACAGTGTGTATTACTACAGTCTGTATTACTACAGTGTGTATTACTACAGACTGTATTACTACAGTCTGTATTACTACAGTGTGTATTACTACAGACTGTATTACTACAGTGTGTATTACTACAGTCTATATTACTACAGACTGTATTACTACAGTGTGTATTACTACAGTGTGTATTACTAGTGTGTGTATTACTACAGTGTGTATTACTACAGTGTGTATTACTACAGACTGTATTACTGCAGTGTATATTACTACAGTCTATATTACTACAGACTGTATTACTACAGTGTGTATTACTACAGTGTGTATTACTACAGACTGTATTACTGCAGTGTATATTACTACAGTCTATATTACTACAGACTGTATTACTACAGTCTGTATTACTACAGTGTGTATTACTACAGACTGTATTACTACAGTGTGTATTACTACAGTCTATATTACTACAGACTGTATTACTACAGTGTGTATTACTACAGTGTGTATTACTAGTGTGTGTATTACTACAGTGTGTATTACTACAGTGTGTATTACTACAGTCTGTATTACTACAGTGTGTATTACTACAGTCTGTATTACTACAGTGTGTATTACTACAGTGTGTATTACTACAGACTGTATTACTACAGTGTGTATTACTACAGTGTGTATTACTACAGTCTGTATTACTACAGTGTGTATTACTACAGTCTATATTACTACAGTGTGTATTACTACAGTGTGTATTACTACAGACTGTATTACTACAGTCTGTATTACTACAGTGTGTATTACTACAGACTGTATTACTACAGTGTGTATTACTACAGTGTGTATTACTACAGTCTGTATTACTACAGTGTGTATTACTACAGACTGTATTACTACAGTCTGTATTACTACAGTGTGTATTACTACAGACTGTATTACTACAGTGTGTATTACTACAGTCTATATTACTACAGACTGTATTACTACAGTGTGTATTACTACAGTGTGTATTACTACAGTGTGTATTACTACAGACTGTATTACTACAGTGTGTATTACTAGTGTGTGTATTACTACAGTGTATATTACTACAGTGTGTATTACTACAGTGTATATTACTACAGTGTGTATTACTACAGTGTGTATTACTACAGACTGTATTACTACAGTGTGTATTACTACAGTGTGTATTACTACAGTGTGTATTACTACAGTCTGTATTACTACAGTGTGTATTACTACAGTGTGTATTACTACAGTCTATATTACTACAGTCTATATTACTACAGTCTATATTACTACAGACTGTATTACTACAGTGTATATTACTACAGTCTATATTACTACAGTCTATATTACTACAGACTGTATTACTACAGTCTATATTACTACAGTCTATATTACTACAGTCTATATTACTACAGACTGTATTACTACAGTGTGTATTACTACAGTGTATATTACTACAGTGTGTATTATTACAGACTGTATTACTACAGTCTGCATTGCTGTGCTGCAGGAAGCTGGCATGGAGGCATCGTGCTGTTTCTTCAGTACAGTTGGCAGACTGGAGCTGTGGTCCGACACTCTGGGAGTCCATCTATCTGCTGCGAGGCTGCAGGCAGCTGGCAGCGAACCTCAGAGTCCATGTTGACACAACACATGATTAAAACAACCTCCCTCCTGGCAGCAGCGGCGGCAGCATCTCTTCAGCCACATGGTTCAGTCCCACAGGAGTGTTGGCCTTGGCACTGGACAGCAGACTGGGAGTGTGGGAAAGCAGAGCAGTCACAGACAGAGAGCACACACTCTGAAAAAAAACACAACAATTTACTGTTAATTTACTGTTTTATAGTATTTTTCTAATAAAATCACAAAGAAACAAAGATTGATTTACATGCTGACAAGTGAAAACTGTTCATAATGTCCACATCTAACCTGTGTTGGTTCTACCATTAAGTTTTACTGTCATTGCTGCATTTAAATCCAGTAAAAATATAATTATTTTACAAATATTTTCCTTTATTTGAAAGAAAAATCATGTATATTAAAGAGTAAAAAGTCCACATCAAATATCTATATTCATCCTGTAGCCGTAATTAGTTTTTTTACAGTGTGTGACGGTGAAACTACACTTTTGTACTGTATTTAAATCAGCTAAATTTATTATTGTTCTGCAGATATTTGCTGTTTGTGAGAAAAATGATGTATATTTAAGACTGAAAAAATATTGAAAAATGGTGTTGTTTTGCAGAATTTCTCTTTTTTGCTAAATTACTGATAAATTCTAGTAAAATCGCAGAAAACAAGTATAAAGTAAGTTGACTGTAAAAAAAAAAAAAAAAAAAAAAACAGGCAAAGATTGTACATAGGGGTGTAACAACACATCGAACCAAACTGTTCGGTACAGGCACGTTCGGTTCGGTAGAGAGGTGAACCACAGTATGAAAATTTTAAGACTATTAAGAATGACTGATGTACAGAATTGTGTTAATTGTGAACCTCGTAGTGCCCACAGTTGTGGTGGACCTTCTCCGTCTTACAGTTGCACAGTATTGAGGAACTAAAAACAAGTAGGAGTTTCCAGTGGGACACAAGATGTGACGGACCGATTCTTCTCCTGCCAGTGCTTCTGTGACGTACGGCTAGCGAAAGAAATAATGCTTACATCAAGAAGCCGGAGCTGGAAGATTCTCTGCCGTGGTTAAAATCACCTGTTTGGGATCATTTCGGTTTCCTGGTAAAGTATGAAAAAGGAGTAAAACAAGACGAAAAACGAAAGCTGTAAGGAGCTCCAAACGTGGAAAAAGTATGGCGTTTATTATTTGTCATAACTCTGGTTTTACTGGGCATCAACACAATTCAAAGACTGGTAGATAGTTTGAAAACCACACAGCGAGGCATCTTGCTGCTGCGTCATCTTAAATCAGTCATGTCATTTCGACGTAAAGGCGCGTCTGTTGACTCCAAAGGGTTCTGAACCGAACCGAACCTGGACTTCTGTACCGAGGTACGTACCGAAACGTGTTTTTGTGCACCGTTACACCCCTAATTGTACATAATGTTCGCCATTGACATTTTACAAATAGTAATTTGTGCTTTTATAATATGCAAACGTAAAATTGTACTGTAATTACTACATTTAAATCCTTTAAAAATCTAATTATTATATATACCATATTTGCCATTATTTGAAGAAAATGTATGTATATTGAAGACTGAAAAATAGCAAAAAAAAATCTAAACTGTCAAATAATTCCAGTGAAATTTCAGAAAAAAAGTATTAATTTACATGTTGACTATATATATCTTTTACGTTGTGTCAGTGCAAAAATGACTGTATTTTACTGTAATTAAATTCATTAAAACATCACGATTTTACTGATATTTGTCGTTATTCTCACAGCTTTTGGAACATTACAGTCTCCATTGTGTTTTGATGTAACTTTTTATGGCTGCCTTGGTTGTCAGATTACAGCTATTTTAGGGCCTTTAGGGACAGAAAATGACAGAAGAGGTGCACAGATAAAGAAACAGGCAGCCAACAAACTGACTCTTCCATCCATATGTCGGCCCTTACGTTGGGATTCATTCCTCTGAGGCCCCTCGCTGCTGCTGAAGTGGTCGATCTATGAATAGTCTGGGCAGAGACACACAGATGTGCCTCCACATCACAAAGAGACAGAAATATGCCGAGCCAAATATCAGGTTCAGCTTTCCTCGTCACGTCGCTGCTGTCCAGATGTCCCTGCTGGCAGAGAGGGGAGCATTAATGAGCATGCTCAGAAGGCCTCGCCTGTAATCTGCTCACCTTGGTGTTTGTACTGTCGGCTCACAGAGGGAGGGTCGGAGGCTTTCTTGTTGGTCCAAAGGTGACAAAGTCAAGTGAACCAGTGAGTTCTTTTGCCCACATACAGTGCAAAGAAAAAGCATTTAATCTCACCTTGAAAACTTTCCACTTTTAGTACTTTTCAACCTTAAATCATGGCCAATATATTTTGGCTTTTTTGACAATAGTTTACAAAAAAAATACAGGTAATCTTCCAATATTTACTTATTTTTTGCAGCATTCATTTTACCTTCTTCTTTTACAAGTTTTCCAGATCCTGCTGCCGAGAAACATCCCCACATCATGATGCTGCCACCACCATGCTTCTCATCATGATACTACCACCACCATGCTTCACATCATGATACTACCACCACCATGCTTCACGTCATGATGCTGCCACCACCATGCTTCATGTCATGATGCTGCCACCACCATGCTTCTCATCATGATGCTACCACCACCATGCTTCACGTCATGATGCTGCCACCGCCATGCTTCACATCATGATGCTGCCACCACCATGCTTCACATCATGATGCTGCCACCACCATGCTTCACATCATGATACTACCACCACCATGCTTCACGTCATGATGCTGCCACCACCATGCTTCTCATCATGATACTACCACCACCATGCTTCACATCATGTTGCTGCCACCACCATGCTTCATGTCATGATGCTGCCACCACCATGCTTCTCATCATGATACTACCACCCCCATGCTTCACGTCATGATGCTGCCACCACCATGCTTCTCATCATGATACTACCACCACCATGCTTCACATCATGATGCTGCCACCACCATGCTTCATGTCATGATGCTGCCACCACCATGCTTCACATCATGATGCTGCCACCACCATGCTTTTCATCATGATACTACCACCACCATGCTTCACGTCATGATGCTGCCACCACCATGCTTCACATCATGATGCTGCCACCACCATGCTTCTCATCATGATACTACCACCACCATGCTTCACATCATGATGCTGCCACCACCATGCTTCACGTCATGATGATGCTGCCACCACCATGCTTCAAATCATGATGCTGCAACCACTGTGCAGTGTTGATGATGTTCAGTGTTTGGTGTCCTCCAAACAAAGCATCTAGTCTGATGGACACAAAGCTAAACTTTGGTCTCGTCGGACCAAAGAACCTTCTTCCAGTTGACTTCAGGGTTTCCATCATGCCTTCTGGAGAACTTCTGAACTCCAAGAGATGTACATGACTTGGGAATTTTCTTGTTTCCATCCCCTGATTTTTCAACAAACTTTTCAAAGATTGCTTGCAGTGTTCTTTAGTCTTCACAGTGTAGTTCTGTCCAGGAGTACTGATTCATCAGTGACTGGACCTTCCAGATACAGGTGTCTTTATACTACAATCACTGAGACACATTTACTGACCTCAGATGTATCCTAATACCAAACTTGTTGAGTTTGATACCGGCTCAGTGGAAAGAAACACATTAATCATGCTCTCTATACTCGGTACAGCTGTAATTTTTAACCTACTTAGTGGTAACGATGAGCTTTCAGGTCTATGACAGAGTCCAGACTCACTGAAATGAAGATCAACGGCAGCTTTCGCTGTCATGTAGATAATTATTATTATTGCCTCTCTGACCTCATTCAGTCGCTCTAATTGTTCATCCATTAGTATCTCCGTCACCATTATCACACTGACTTATCTATGACCTGAGTTAATGTATTTATGACGTCTCTGAACATACTGGAGCAGCTGCATTACTTTGACCTGACTAATAACGTTTGTCTTAACATGTAAAATTGAACTGAGCTGTTTATACTATTAGACAAAAACGTTATTATTGGTAACAGTCTAAGATATTTACAAATGTATTTTAAAAGTCTTTTTAGGTGAAAAATAACATCTACATTGACGGTTAAAGTCTTCTAATCTAAAAATAAATATTGTGTTTTTTTGCATTTTTTAAAAAACAGAAAAACCTCTAAAATCAAAAGGAAAAATCCTGAAAAAATGTAGGAAAAAGTGGAATGATAATAATAAAACATACATTTTAGAAAATCAACAAAAAAACAACAGGGTGCACATTTAACATAAGTCAGAAATCAGAAGATATTTTGTGCATTTAAAAAAAAACATTATTTTCATTTACTTCAAAAATACCTGAAAAAAATCTATATATTATTATTATTTTCCAGTGTACCTCATACAAATTAAACTGAGAACAAGAAATTGGGGCAAAAAAATGAGTGTACATTTAACATCTTTAGTCAGAAAATATTTTTGATATTTTTGTTCATATCTAAAATACAGAAAAAAAACCTGTAAAATACAAAGGAAAATAATCTGTAAAATTATTTTTTCCAGTGCACATGATACAAATGATATTAGATAATGGAAAATGAAACAAAAAAATTAAAGTGTATATTTAAAATATTCAGCCAAAAGATATTTTTACGTATTGCACAAATACAGAAAAAATATAAAATAAAAGGGAAAGATTTGGTAAATATTTTTTTCCAGAATGTACCTGATACAAATTAGACTGGAAAAAAAATTGGGGGAAAAAAACAAATAAAGATTTAACATATTTAGCCAGAAAATGTTTTTGATGTTGGGTGTAAAAACATGGTCTTTTCATGTACTTCAAAAAGACAGAAAAAACCCTGTAAAATCAATGTACATGATATAAATTCAGTTGGAGAACATAAAAGGAAAAAACACATTTAACATCTTCATTCAGAAAATATTTTTGATTTTTTTTTTGTTGCATTTTTAAAATACAGAAAAAACCCTGTAAAATACAAAGGAAAATAATCTGTAAAATAATTTTTTCCAGTGTACGTGATACAAATTATATCAGAGAATGGCAAATGAAACAATCAATAAAAGAGTGCACATTTAAAAAATTTTTAAATATTCAGATATTTTTATGCATTTTAAAAATACAGAAAGAAACTATAAAATAAAAAGGAAAAAATCTGTAATAAATAAATAATATATAAATAAAATGGAAAAAAATGAACAGTGAACATTTTCAGTCTGAGTTTTTAGTGAAGAAAGACGCTTAATGGTTGTGATTTCAGTCGAGAATCCAGTTCTATGAGAAAAAGGTGAAAACTTCTGTAGTGTATAAAAAACCCCACATGGACACGTTAAGACGGTAGAACGACAACAACACGGTGTCTGTCTGGGTGACATTTAGAATCAGGTGATGCTGCTCCAAACAGCAGAAACCCTCCAGAAGCTGCTGAAGTCTGAACTCTGTGTTTAACTTACAGATCTGTAGATTTACTGCCGACGACGTCCAAACAGCAGCAGGTGGTTTTCTACAGACTCATTACTAAAGGAAAAAATGTGACCTTTTTTTTAGATTGTTTGGTTGCTAAGGAACAAAAAACAAGTTATCGTTTCAAATCTGAACCAAACTCATAACACAGTTGTGTTTTGACAACAGTCCGTCCGTTATGTAACCGCTGTGGCCTTCCTGCTCTGTTCCTCTTACATCTGTAACTCAGAGGGTTTCATCAGTGTTTGGGAAAACATGTTTCTAGGCTTTTCTAAGATAAAATGATAAGTTGCGTTACATTTAAGAGCATTGTGGGGAAATTTAATGCCATAATTTGTGCCTTTTTCTGGTGGAATTATCTTCATTAATGTAAAATAAACCACAAAAATAAGGCAAAACGAGCAAATGTTATAGTGTTGTTAATGTGTCCCCTACATCCCCTTAGTAATCTGGACTTTACTACTGTGCAGAACAGGAAGTTTTGTTTTGTTGTGGTTTAATTAGTTCCTAGAATCCATGTGTTTGTACATAAAAACAGTGAATCCCACATTTCCCTCAATATCAAGGAAAGGTAAGCAAACTAAAAGTGTATTTGGAGCAAAATGTAAATGTTTTCACGTCCTGTCAGACAGTCTTTTAGTGTTATATACATGTAAAGAGCACTACATAGAAATAACACTGAATTAAATACAACTTCTTAAACAGACCAATGAAATGCAGAACTGTAGTCTAAAACTGCTCATCGACCCACTTTCAACAAGTTTTGTCGCACATTAAAATTTGTGGCTGTTTGAGGGACAATATCTTACATAATGACACTGCCACCACCATGCTTTACATCATGATGCTTCCACCGCCATGCTGCACATCATGATGCTGCCACCACCATGCTTCACATCATGATGCTTCCACTGCCATGCTTCACATCATAATGCTGCCACCGCCATGCTGCACATCATGATGCTGCCACCACCATGCTGCACATCATGATGCTGCCACCGCCATGCTTCACATCATTGTGCTGCCACCACCGTGCTTCACATCAAGGTGCTGTCACCACCATGCTTCACATCATGATGCTGCCACCGCCATGCTTCACATCATGATGCTTTCACTGCCATGCTTCACATCATGATGCTGCCACCGCCATGCTTCACATCTTGATGCTGCCACCACCGTTCTTCACATCATGATGCTGCCACCGCCATGCTTCACATCATCTTAAACAGACCAATAAAATGCAAAACTGTACTCTAAAACTGTCAACCCATTTTCAGCAGGCTATGTCGCACATTAAAATTTGTGGCTGTTTGACACACACACAATGATGGTGCCACCACCGTGCTTCATGGTGGGGTTGGTGTTGTTTGTTGTTTGCCAAACATAGCGTCTGGTCTGATGCCCAAAAAGCTCAAAAGATCTGATCATGTCATTGATTTAGAATCTGTAATAGTGGACAGGTGGCTCAAATAGTCTGTCTTTATGGGTGAGTTGATATATGAAAAAAAATAAGTTTTCATGAGAAGTTCCATCTTTGAGCTCATATTAACAAAAAAAAAATGACAATGCAGAAGTCAACTTGTGATGTTTCCTGAACCATATGAAGATGCATGTCATTATAATACCAAACTAAACATGCAGAACACATTGGCCACAACATCAGAAAAAAAAACTTTATTTTTGTTGAACTTTCATGACTGATTGAGCAGGAATGACAAGTTGCAAATAAAAAAAATTTATCTCACAAAGTATTTCATACATCAATCTAAAATTTCACAAATATCTTCATAAATATTCACATTTTAAGCTAAAAAAAATTCAGGCAAATCAGAAATTGTTGAGAGGAAATGGAAAGAAGGTGTTTCCTGCTTTTTCGCTCATGATGCATCTTTCAGCATTTAAAAAAAACATGATTTGAATAAGACAAAAACCTTGATTTTCACTAGAAGGAGTCTCCAGTGCAGCTTGTAAATGCAGCTGTAGAGGCAGCACAGTCAGTAGGTCACGAAATGGGAAAACTTCTGCATGCGGAGGAAGAATCGGTGATATCATTGTGATTTAAGAATCCCCAGCTGATGCTCAGACACAGCTGTCTCCCTTCTGCTGCTCTTAGCTGAGAATTTACTTCCTCCGAGCCCAACTGGAAAGATTTATGCAGGGAGAAATCAGGACACTGGTGTGCTGGAATATTGCAAAAAAGCTTTACTGGACGCCGAAACAAACACCAAAAGAAGAAAAGTGGAGACTATTTTCAACATATTTGTCAGACTAAAAGTAAAATGTACAGTTTAAGTTGCTGAAGTGTGACCTGAACGTGTAGAAAGTCACAATTGGTGGCTAAAAACCAGATAATGTTGATGAATCATGGCCGACGTGGCCACTGGAGAGGTTCACAGACAGACTCTGAGTCAGAGTGAAATAGCATGAAATGAGTGTGACCAAATATTTCCAAGTCATGAGTCACTGCAGTGTTGCACATATGATGGATGCGGTGATCCCAAGAGGAAGTGTGATGACTGCATTTGTCTTAGCAGACATTAATCACGTATTTGTACTTCGATATTGCAGTTTGTCAGTGCAAAACTAGAGAAATTATGACCAATAAGGAGAAACAATGCAGAAGCAGAGAGCAGGCGGACCCCAGATGTTCCTCTGTTGTCCTGCAGCCCATCGTCGGTTTCAGCCGTCTGGTTTCCATCTGTTCCTCGCTCCATTTCCTTCCGTTTATCCGTCTGTCATTCTGCATCTTAACTTCTAATCACTTCCATAAATATATTTAGCAAAACCGCAAATTATGCCCTCTTTCCATCCAACTTCTCTCATCGAAGCGGGGGAGCATCGCCTCGGGGCCGATGTCGATTCAGAGCAGAGAATGAGCAGCTTTTATTGACATCTGATCAATGCTTTATCTTGCCAGCGCGTTTTCATGGGCATCAGAGGACGTTGGGCACGTTTAGAAGAGATGCGAGGCTCCGTCTGAGTTTGAACGGTCGGATTAGTTGGTTTAAATGAAGGTTTTAGAGGCTGCAGCTTCTACTTGGTCACTTCAAAGGATAAATCCTGCTTAGTCCAACTGGATTTAGTTGTGCGGTAATCTGGAGACGCTGCTAACAAAGGAAACAAAGGGCTGTTGGGGCGGTTGAACTAATTCAGAAAAGAAAACAAAGGTGACCAGTAAATTATTACCCAACTGGCTGCTGGGGCGAATTTCCTTCTGAAACTTTGCTTCACTGCACGTGGTTTTCCTGAGCAGGAGGAATTATATCATTAACCTACACTAATAATTCATACATATTCAGGGCAGCATGTCAAACCTACAGCCTCAATTACAGCCTTCAGTTTCTTGTTTCCTTCAGTGACAGCATTTTTGTAGATTTATACATGGCTTTGGTGCGTTCAGTGTTATCAGTAAGTCGTAGAAACAACAATAAAAGCTAGTAAATCCTTTAAATGAAGGAAAACTGGACGAGAACATCAGATAAGAGCTGCGACAGAGTTTCGCCTTTGGGCATTGATTGATTTTGCTTGCATGTTGCGCATCAAACACTTCCTTCCCTGCATTCTGGTGAATTTTTACGCACCAATTTGTTCCGTTTTCTGCATAAGTTTATAGTAGAAAATGTCTCACTGCAGATCAGCCTTTCTGATGTAATACTATCCCTTTTTATTCGACATATTCTGCACGTTCAGAAAATATTGCATGTGTTTGAGTTTGACCTGCTGGAAAGGAAAGACCGTCTAATGTCAGACATGTTGTTGCATCTATAAGGTCTGGAAGTTTTTCAGTATACAAATTGTAATATTAACTGTAAATACAAGGGATGAAATCAAGTGGATAAAACACCAAATATGAAGAAGAACTAAATAAAATAACAAGAAAAACGAGCAGACCGACATAGTAATATAAGTAGTACATGAAGAACAACGTGAAAAATACAAAATAACCACAATAAAAGCAGTTAAGAAATGCTGAATACTAAAAGAAGGTTTTCGGTGAGGTTTTAGAAGAAGGCACTGAAAGTCTGACATCACAGCTTAGAAGCATGAAAAGCAAAAAACCTCGGTCATCTCAGGGTCACAAGGAGATCTTTCAGGAACTGACAGAAGGTTCCTCAAACAGCCATCAGGCCCATCACGAGTCAAAAGATCACAAATGTAAAATGTCATCACACATCCTCAGTCATCCAGGTCACAGTAGTGTTTCAGCAAATAGCAGCTGGAACTTTGGCAGTTCTGAATCTTAAAACAAGAACAGGAGAAGCCTCTTGGATGGAGGTGAAACGTCTTCAAGAACCAAAAAGAGAGAAGTTCTGGTTGCTTTTTGCTGAAGATCTTTGGGTTTGGCTGTGGAAGAGTGTGAATAAAATCTTAAAAACCAACTCTAAAACTTACCGGTGATGAGTAAAGTGGAGTAAAGTGGTCACTTCTACTGAAACCAGTGAAAAGCCGAGCAGCTGAAGCCTTTGTTTCCTTCAGTTAAATCAAAGTAAAGCGTCTGGAGGCGACAGAAGACCTTTTCTAAGTCTGAAAAAGAAAGAAAAAACAAAACCACACAATCTTATTAAAGGATTGACATGAATCGGAAAACGTTCTGAGATTTCAGACCTCCTGTTTGGATCCAAACCTCATATAAAATTATAAATATTGTATCTAAGGTTTTAGAGTCATAGAGATGGAGGACATTTTTGGATATCCAGTATTTAATGTCAACCAGACAAGGAGGAGGCATCATCATTACTGGGCTGGAGAGGGACGTACAGTTGAGCGTCATCGACATAGAAGCGCAAATGGATGTTGTGTTTACTGATAAGATTCTTGTACCAGACACTGTTCAGTTAAAAACAACCCAAAATGACATAAAAGTGCCTAAAAAGCAGAAAAGCAATACAATATAAGTAGAAGAATTAAAATAAGTGAGCTAAGAAAAGACTAGAATAGAACAGTAAAAAGTAATGCTGGCAGTGACACTGAGGTAATAAGTAATATCAAACATGATAATGAAATATTGCACTAAATGCCACATTACACACATAAATACATGCTACAATAAATGCTTTCATGCTAGTATCTGATGAGTGACGCTGCAATAACACTTCTTCAGAACTTAACAAGCTCTTTGTTGCTCTGAGGTTTGACTGGCAGCAGAAAGGTGAGCAGCTTGTTGTGTGTCAACACTTTGCATTTACCTGCAGAGTTACTTCTGTAACTGCCCCCCTCAGGGCAAAGTCCCTCATTTTACCCCAGATTGCAGAACTTAAGCAGCTTGTTGAGTCTTTTGGTCTCAATGAGATGAAATCAACCATGTTGCAAAGGCTCCATTACAATCTAAGTTTTCTTAATCTTAGAAATATTTCAAAAATAAGATCCATTTTACATTTTAAAGACCATTTAACACATATTTATCTCATCACACCTGAATTACTGCAGATGTTTTTTTACTAGCCTGAACCAAGAATCTAATGACCAACTTGATAGAACTCAGCTTTTTAACCAGAACTAAGAGACAAGATCAAATCACTTCTGTTTCTTTTTCTTTCCACAGACTCCCCGTATGTTTTAGGATAGATTTTTAAGATTTTACTGATTACTTTTGAAGCCCTTCACCACCTCTCTCCTACTTAGATCTCTGAGTTCTAAGTTGAAAATAATAAAGGACCCAGAATGGATCTCTGGGGAACTCCACAGGCAAAAGATACACCAATGAATTTCTACTGAGGGGGATCTAAAAGTCTTTTTCTTCTTGCCTGTAATATAAATATTGATGCTTTCACTCACTTATAAAGACCTTCAGGGCCTCTTTCCCACATATATCTGACCTCTTGGTGCACCAGTATGTACTTTGCTGATTCCCTTTGAACTATGTGTTATTTCTTTTAATCATGTTTCTAGGTTTTCCAACATTGTGTTAGTTTTTATTCAACAAACTGCATTTTGCCTCTTAAAATCTGAAGATATTGTGACTTGTCCGTCTTATTTTGCTGCTTTGTGAAGCACTCTTTAACCTGGATTTGGAAAAGCTCTCTTATAAACAAATAAAGATTGTTGCTACTATTCATACTGCAGGAAAGCTTTATATTTCCTTCCTGTGACAGAATTGAAAAAATAAAGGACCCAGAATGGAACCCTGTGGAACTCCGCGGGTTAAAGATGCGCCACAGATGTCCACTGATCTAAGAGTCCTTTCCTTCTTTGATATGCTCTAAATATTGACAGAAAGGTGTGAAAAAGACGACTGCTCTGCCCTCGATAAGGTCCAGGCGGTTGATACTGCAGTATATCGGTTGAGGAATGTCACCCGGCGATGCAATTTGTCCCCTTTTAATCCCTAAATAGCCCCCAGCGCCGCCACAATGAAGCCTCTCTTCTCTCTTGTGGTGAACACTTATCTGCTGCAGCGCTGCCAGCAGCAGGATTAAACAGAGACGGAGGGGGAGTGGCTGGGAGGGCTGCAGGGATTCCCTCTGCTCAGATCAGATTCAACCATCAACACTCTGCTTTTTACCAGCAAAGACGAAGATGCCCCGAAGAAGAACAATATTTATAATGAGCTGCTGCGATCTTCAGCATCTCAGAGAAAACAGAAAGTTAAGTTGCACAGACTGGAAGCTTGAAATAGCAGAATATGTGCTGTTGCAGGAGTAAAAGTTTCCGCTTTATTATCATTATGCAACACATGCTTGCACAATAAAGGACCGTTAATGTTTCCTTTGAGCTGATAGAGATATTAAAATGTGGAACAAATATAAGGGTACACTATAAGAAACAAATCCATAAGTTAACAGTAAATGTAGTGGCATCCAGTCCAGGTAAAATTAAATATTTTATATCTTAAAAATGTATCTATAGTTTAGAAAAACAGGGCATTTTACATTTTTTTTATGATAAATCTATATTTTATTCTATTATTTGTGTATCAAAAGTGAAAAATAGGATATTTTCATACACTGTAAATCAAAAACCTGCAACTAAACGAAAATGTGATAGCAAACATGTCTAAAAAATATGATGAAATCGTGTAAATTTCAAAATAAAAAATATATATATAGTATTAAAGCATAGTATTTATATCAGATTTAGATTGTATCCATATATTACATATTTAAGTAATATTCTGAAGAATACAAATGACTAGTCAAGAAGTTAATTGATTTAAAGTTACAGCGTTTTATTGACTTTTAATCAAAGGAAAAAGAAAAAAAAATATATATATATATATATCATGCAATTTGAAAACGTAAATAAACAGAAATACACTTGTGAAACACGCACTGTGGACAATTTCTGTTAAAATATAGTCATAAATGATTATAATAGTTATAAAGTCCCACAATGAAAAACTGCAAACTTTACATTTTTAATTAACAGTAAAAATATGCTAATTTTAAGCATATCGTCCTGTCCTTACAGTGTGTTTCACTGCTCAAAGTTCCAAATGCTTTAACTTAAATATTCATGGACAGATGCTGCATAAATCTGGTCTGAATAAACATCATTGTAGCAGACGAAGGCTTTCGTTAATAATTAAGTCACAGCAGATGCTAACTTCTCTAACCCTGCTTTCACTTCTGTTTTATCCTCCTCCTTCTTTACTCTGCCTCCTTTTTAACACCTACTGTAAACCTGCTGCTGTCTATTGTCTCCCTGCTTTCTTTCACCAAACACCACTTGACATTTCTCTGCAGGGAGGTTCGACCTACTACAGTTTCTCTTTATCTCTCTGCCCCTCGGCCACGTTAGAGAAGGTGGGTCAGAGTTTAGCTCCGGGCCGACAGCAGCGGCAGCTCTGTCATTAAAGCCCAGTTTACACGTGAGCACACTTTTAAATAGAAAACCGCAGCCTGAGGGGGAAAACCTCACCTGAACTCACCTGAACTCACCTGAGCGAAGCTGAGAACTTCATTGTAGAGAGCCGAAGTCACTTTCAGAGTCGTAAAACTCTCTTGTAACTCAGCGGTTACATGTACAGAGAACATTAGAAAGAGTATTTACTGGAATAAAAACAGAAAAAACGAGTCACAGCCGTTCAGTTCTGCTTCAGCAACCAAACAGTTTCTCACTTGCAGCCTTGTTTAAGGTGTTTCATGGAACTTTCTTCATCTGAACTCAGATGAAACAGATTCTGCTGCTATCCTAGATTTCGAGCAGCTGTCATCATCTTAGAAATATTTCAAAGATGAGATGCATCCTAACTTTTAAAGACACACAGACCCCTTTACGCAAGTTTACTTTCTTACACTTGGATTACTGCAGCGCTTTTACCGACCTGAATTTAAAATCTATAGATTGACTGGACAGAACTTTGACCGGAACCAAGAGACACAATCACATCACCTCTTTTTCTTCATCCTTACACTGACTTCCACTGTGTTTTAGGATAGCTAACCTTTCTACCTGCTGTATCGATGAACATCTAAATGGAATAAATAATGAAATAATAATGAAAATAACAGAGGACCCAGAATAGATCCTTGTGGAACACCGTGTGCACCAGTACGCGCTTTGAGATGAACTTTTAAAGTATTTTCTCCACACATACTTTTATCAGAGAGCCTTTCCCGCTTTCCTCTAATCTCCTTGAAACTGTCTTTTATTTCTTTCAATCATGTTTACCTCATCCGACATTGTGCTGATTTTTATCCAACCAAATCTGTTTTGTCTTTTACGATCTTATGACTTGGACTGTTTTATTTTGCTGCCTTGTGAAGCACTTTCTTACTTTGATTTTGAAAAGCGCTGTATAAATAAGGATAGCTGCTATTGTTATTACTACAGGAAAGCCTTATATTCATTCTTGTGGTTTGAAAGTCACTTTATTTTTGCAAAAATTAACAAAATTACAACATCTATTGGGGACAGAAACATCACTTGTGGTTCTGTCATTAAGAACAACCAAATTTGAGTTTAGAATTGTGATCTTTCATCATTAACACTTAGTTTGCCAAAAATAAATTATGTAGAATAGTCACAATCTGTAAAAAAGTAAAAATTTTCCCTCCACTGAGCAACTAAAAGGCCATGACAGACTCACATGACAAGAAATAACTGATTTTATTGTTAAACTGAAGGTTGTATTAACACAAATGGGGAAAAAATTAAAACTGTCAATAGTAAAATATCTATAGTATGTAGAGACACTATTTTTACAAGTATTGGTAACACCTTTGGGTACCTGGAAAAATATATGTTGATTCCAATTTTTTCCCTTTAAACCAAGGATATCCAGCTGTTGTTTTTATCCTTTTTTCTTTCTGATTTGTGGCGTTTTAACTGCGTCATGCTGCACAGGAGACATGTTTGAGTTCTCTCTACTTCTACTCATGGTTGTTCTGTTTCCATAGCGGTGCGGGACTTTATATTGCAGAAAAAATGAACCCACAGTGGGTAAAAATGTGACGGGCGCAGAAAACACCCAAAACTTTTTGCAGTGTTAATTTCCTGTCATTTTAAAGTAAAAAATGCCTCCAAAATACACAGATTTGAACACATTTGTACTTTAAATACAGTGTAGATCATGTATTTGTGTAGCAAACTAAGACGAATGTGTTAACCCGCGTATGTTTGTGCTGGAAACTGGATTAAAGAGAGTCTTAATAACGCACTAAATGAGGCTACAAACACTGAAGCTGGATATTTATCTGATATTTCTATCAGCAGAGCCATAGAAGACATTTTGTACGTCTGAAAAAGAATGAAAAACGAAACCATACAATCTTTTTAAAGAAGCGACATGAATCGGAAACCTTTCTGAGATTTCAGACCTCCTGTTTGGATCCAAACCTCAGATAAAATGATCAGTATTGTGCCTGTTAGCTGGAAGGAGGTATCCAATCAACTAGGAAGAATGTAAGGAGGAGGCATCATCATTACTGAGTTTCAAAGGAACATACAGTTGAGTATCATCAACATAGAAGTGCTAATGAATGGTGTGTTTAGTCCCAGCTGGAGCAAATACATACTACTTTACATGAACTAAATAAATGCCATTGCTTTCATGCTACATCTGATGAGTGACGCTGTAAAACCTAAGAAGACTCTTTGTTGCTCTGAGGTTTGACTGGCAGCAGAAAGGTGAGCAGCTTGTTGTGTGTCAACACTTTGCATTTACCTGCAGAGCTACGTCTTTAACTGCCCCCCTCAGGGCAAAGTCACTCACTTTACCCCAAACTGCAGAACTTAAGGAGCTTGTTTCATCTTCAGTGGAGCCCAGAGGGCAGCAGGGAAATCACAGCATAATTACTGCCCCAATAAAGGCAGCGCAAACAGGCCGATCAGTGTGTTACAAAGGACAGAGGTGATCAGAGTCCTGCCTGCTTCTCCTCCTCCGCTCTGTCATTTCTTGCCCTGATTTATGGACTTTACTGTTGTCATTTCTCAAACAGTAAATCAGCGAAGTGACATGCTTTTTAAATGTGCATCAACTTGTGTTTAAACAGTAAATCTCGTTCACTCTGGAGGTGCATGACCCTCCTCGTTCATAAATCACACCTTCAAATGAGAAAAGGGATCTGCTCTCAAAATCCGTCACATTTCCTTCTGCACCTTTCATCAGCTGAATCTTGTGGGCGGAACGATGCTAAATTACTGTCAAGTCAAAATATTTATTTTCCTCCCGCCGCAAAAGCTGAGATTTCTATCATCCAGTCAGACAAAGCTCTAAACCTCAACAAGACGCTGCATGTTCCATCCTCTCTGAGCTGAACGTTTGCCATGAGGGTGAATTATGGAGGTTAAATGGTGGAAGTCAGTCAGTGGAGGGAAGATACAGACGCAGAATATCACTGCCTCAAGTCGCTGCAGATGCTGTTAAACTGGATTTGAAAAAGCCACAAAATGGGAATTAATTAGGTTTTTTTTATTAACAAGATTTCATCAAAATCCTGTAACAAATTTAAAAAATGCAAACACTTTTTAACTTCAATTTTTCAATTTACTTCCTTTTTTTAAACAAAACAACAAAATCCCCTCAAGTGAATGTAAAAGATGTTTTGTAGAGGTGAGATGTCAAATTTTACTGTTCCCATTAACTATTCATGAAGCAATACTTCAAAATGTACAAAAAAACATGTAAACACAGCTTGTGTTGGTGAGTGGGAAGCCAGTGAGGGATCATAAAAGCCCTAATGAGTCCTATAAGGAGGCGGTGTTCAGATCGGGTTTTACAGTCTCTTTTAAGGCTTCTATAATCAACAGTTTATGTTAAAACTGAGTCTCTGCGGCTCTCGTTTAAATGTCAGCAGTACCTCTATGGTTCACTTCCAATTTCATCAGCTGTTTAGAGCTAAAAGGCTCCAACAAACCCTCTGTGTGCAACTCTATCTTAGATCCTAATCCTTAACCTCTCCTATACAACTAAACTAAAAGACTAGAAGGAGACTTTTCAAATAATGAGTGGTCATGTGAGAACTCTGAAACGAAGCTAAAACACTTATCAGGATGGAGCCACAACATCATGACCACTGACAGGTTAAGTGAATAACATTGATCATATTGGTACTATGTGGTGTTCTGATGGAAAACCTTGGATTTTAACATCCATGTTGATGAGACTTAGACACCCAAATAAAAATTGTCTGAATATCACTGGCCTACCCCCACAGGAAAATTCACCCCACCACATGGAAACAACATCAACCAATCAGGAACATGTTGAGGAACATGACAATGGCCCAACATGTTGATTTGACCTCCAAACTTCCTACATCCCATTCTGATCAAGCATCAACAGGATGCAGTGAAACAAGTTGGATTGACAGAGGCCCCACTGGACAAGCCAGAGTACCCAAAGGATCCAGTGCCACCGTCCTGGTTCCAGACCCCATAGGACACCCTGAGAGGTCCTCTTGTCCATGCCCAATGGTTCAGAGCATTTTGGACCACATAAGGGGACTAACACAATATTAGGCAGGTGCTCATAATGTTATGCCTGATCGATGTATTTACATGTCTTAAAGCTCAAAAACACTTTATCTTTCAGCACTAAAAACTACAAGGAGACATTTAGAGTATAAAAGAATGAGCGGTCATGTGATAACTCTGACATGAAGTGAGATTTTTTCGTCCGTTAATGTCGTTTTAAAATCCAGACATACTAGTGTAGCCCGACTTTGCAGTGCCACTGACTTGTGTTGAGGCATTTTGGAATCAAAACCAGAAGCTGTGACTGAGCAGAGAAGGAAACTGCGCTCGTTCAGGGAGGCATTTCCTGACCATTGAGGTAATTAGGCCCATCAAGGCTCAGACACCCAAGGAAAACCAAATCTAACTGTGGATCCACTAATTACGCCCATTACTGCTGCTTTTTCTCTTTGAAGAGCTGCATTTCTTGAGCGGAGGAGTGAACAGGAAACCCCTGTTAAAGCCGCTCCAGTGTTGGTAATTTCCCTCCCCATTAGGCAGATAAATAACATCGCTGACTATTATTAGATAAGAAGAAATCCTCGGCAGCAATCAGCCGGGTAAAGACATTCAGGGAGGGAAGCAGGGAAAAACATCTTCTCCTGTTTTTCCAAAACAGCTCTGACTGCTGGCCTTTAGTGAACTTTAAGAGCTCAGCGGAGGAAAAGGTCAGGAAAGACACTCGTAAACTCTGTGCTGTCTGCAGGAGGTGGAGAATCCAGGGGAATGCATGCCAGGCTGGGTGATGTTATGTTGCTTGTCTGTGATGCAGAAAAGGAGGCGATTGTCGCTCCCATTTCTGGCATCATTCATCATCATTATGCTCGTTACTGCGTCGCTCCTCGGGGCTATTATTGGGTTAAACGCCGGCTTAGACTCTGTCTGCAGGACGCTGCAGTCCTGAGGTCAACGGCTGCAGCTCCACCCTTGTTTTGTGTTTGTTGGGAGAAGACGAAAAAGGAAAGGAAGATGAAGCGATCAAAAACACAAAACAGAGTGAGAGGGCAGGCTTTGTTGCTGGTTGCATTATTCCTTTTCCATATTCTACACATTTACAGGTTTATAATTAGATTTTCGGGGCCTACTAGAATAAACACATGCTTAAATGTTCAGACACACATAAAGCTGCCTTCTCTGCCAACTTACTGAGTCAAAACTTTAGTTTAATTGACATTTTGCATGGGATTTTAGTGTTAAAGTGGCACACAAAGCTTAAAGATCCTATATTATACACATTTACAGATGTATAGTTGGATTTGGGGGTATATGAGAGTATATATACATGCTTTAGCTTTCAATAACACTTACTTTTTTAGCATAGTTGCCTTTTCTGTCAACAGGCCCAATCAAAACTTCTGTTTATTTGATATTTTGTCCATAATTCTATTGTTAAAATGGCACAAAAACCTTCAAGAGCCCATATTACACATATTTAATTGTTTATTATTTTATTTTGGGAATCTACTGGAATACATTTCCTTTTTTTACTGTTGAAAAACACATTATTTCTCAGCAGAGTTACCTTTTTTGCCAGCAGACCCAGTCAAAGCCTCAGTTTATTTGACATTTTGTGTGTAATTTCACTGTTAAAAAGGCACAAAAAGATTAAAAAGCCCATATTATACATAATTAATGGTTTATTGTTTTATTTTGGGAGCCTACTGGAATATATTTACATGCTTAAATGTTAAGAAACACCTTATTTCTCAGCAGAGTTACCTTCTCTGCCAACTGACTCATTCAAAACCTCTGTTTGTTTTCACTCCTATGGCTGCGCACTTACATGGTGTTTCTCAGATGTATGTGGAATGCAATGACGTGCTGAATTTATGTTCAGACTCAGCAAACGGCAGTGGTTTACTATGTATTTAATGGATATGTGTTACATCTGGGAACCTGGTATAAAGAAGCAGTGCATGATTAATCACTTCTTGTGTTATTATGATGCATTTTGCTTTCCCTGTGTCATTTCATGCCACGTAGTCTCGATGAACAACACCACCCACCCCACCTTAACTATTTTGCATGTAGTTTATAGGTTAAAATAGAACAAAAAAAGCCTAAAGAGCAAATATTATACACATTTACAGGTCTAGAGATGTATTTTTTGGGGTCTCCACAGTGCTGTGTCAGTGCTGGAGAATAGTCTGACGGCACCTCAGATTGCCATTTTAACAACAACAGCCTCCAAACAACAACCTACACGCTGAAACTGGCAAGTTTTTAAAAGGTTTGGATTGAGCCTGCTTGGTTCTTTCAGTAAATCAGATATGTTAACAACAGGTATCGCCTCCCTGCATGCCAGCTTTCCACCAAAAACTATTCCACCCATCGCTGTTTTGCAGGGGCACCATCGCTGCATCCTGGGCTTAGCTCCACCCAAGATGATTGTGATTGGTTTAAAGAAATACAAACAAGCCAGAGTATCTTTTATCTCCCTTCTGCAGAATAATACTGAGGTGCAGTCAGACCATTCTCCTCTGTGGAATGATTTAAGTGCAATTTAAATGTGTGAGTTATATGAAAAACCCTCACCTGTACAGTGGTGCTGAAGGGGGACATTTGGTAAAGAAACCAGGATGTAAACGTGGTTATTTCTGCTGTAAAGTTGAACATTTTAACCTGGACATCTATGGGGCTTGATTTGCTTTTAGAACCAGCCTCAAGTGGTCATTTGAGGAACTGCAGTTTCCCCACATTGCCTTTATTTTTTAACCCCAGAAATCGCCAGTTGGGCAAAACTTGAAAGCAGCATTTGTCACCAGTTTTTAAGAAGAATAGAAGAAGAAGAAACCTTCATTGTCACAAATACATTCTTACAGCTTTGTGAAATGTTGTTTTCGCATATCCCAATTGGGGTCAGGGTGCAGGGTCAGCCATGGTACGGCGCTCTTGGAGCAGGAAGGGTTATGGGCCTTGCTAAAGGGCCCAACAATGGCCGCATTGGGGTTTGATCCTCTGACCTTCTGATCAGTAGCCCAGAGACTTTACTGTTGTGCCACCACTGCCCCTTTTAGATTGTTAAGATGCAGTCAGACCATTCTTCTCTGTACAGTTGCCCTTAAGTGGTAAATCAGCTATAGAGACCAAAATCCTGTCTTTGCACCGGGCTGTAGTTGTGTTTATTTATTCTGTGAAGTTGAACATTCTAACATGGAGGTATCCCAATTACATGAAACCAGCATTTGTCACCAGTATTTAGATTGTTGAGGAGAAGTCAGACCATTCTCCTGTGCTGATACACTAACACGGAGATAGTTCTGGCTCTGCTGGACTGTCAGGCCTTTTACATGCATAAAAAAATAATCTTTATAACACACTGAAGGAAATGGAAAACCCCCCAAAAAGCAGACTATTGGCTGTTTAAGACCCAGGAGGGAGATTCATTTCCACTGGTTTAAACTAGCAGAATTATCACACATTATCTCTGACATGCACTGGAATGCAGCTGGAGGAGGAAGAGATAGAGACCAAAAAAGAAAAGGAGAGAAAAGAAAGATGGGGGTTGCTCAAGGTTCTGCCAGACCAGCTCGGCTTGACGTGGTCCTGCGAGAGGAAAGAATGAGCGAGTGGAAGAGGGAGGAGAAATCTGCAAGACAAATCATCCGGGACGCCGAGTCCAAGTCAAATCAGCAGGCCAGGCAGCGGAACAAGTTACAAACAGCAGCAGCGACAACGGAGAGAGTTTCAGCCTGCAGCCGTGGCAACGAGTCTCCGGCCAGATGTTTGTCGGCCAAACACGAGCGCACAGTCAGCAAGTATGCAGCATCTCCTCATGTGACTGTGAGCTGGCCGGACGACAACACCGCTGGCAGAAGTGAAGTGTGTGCAAAATGTGACCCAAAAATAACAGCACGGCCGGCCGATTTCACCGAGAAACACACCTTCAGCAAGCGAAGAGGGAACATATGGAGAGAGTTTCACAAGCAAACACAACCAGCGTGGAATAAATATCAGTGTTCGGCATTTACACTTCCAACTTCAAGTTCATGCATCTATTCTGGCTTACTTCTGAGATGCTTCCCGTGCATTTGAATGTCTGAAAATACTGCACATATTTACATGTTGTTCAGTGTGTGTGCATAGACAGCTGCCATCACAAAGGGATTTTCTCTCTAGATTATACTGTAACATACTGTAAAATGCCCTGAGATGACTTATATTGTGAAATAGCACTAGACAAATAAAACTGCATGTAATAAGTTTGAGTCCTTGCACAGTTTCCAGCCCATAAACGCATGCTACATTTAAGTGCTAGTAGGAAACTCCAACATCCAGTTTTATAGTGTTTTGATTGGAAAATAGCTCCATATATTACTCACAAAGTCACAACACACATCCCTCATAGGTTTCCTGCAAAGTGATTTTATGTATTTTTACACTTTACTGTATATAAGGTGGGGGAGTGGCCTGCTAGAGTCTCTCTTTAAGACCATGCGGCCAGCTCACGAGAGTTTTTGTTGTAATGTAGAGGTTTGTTTCATTTGTTCATTTGTTTGCCTTCTTGCAATAGGACTTAGCAGTTGTGCGTGGCATCTAGGCTTATGGTAGCATTGTAGCATTTTATAATAGCTAAAGCTGTGGTAGTATGGTAATATCTTAGCAGTTAGCATTGGCATTTAGCAGTTAGCATTAGCATCACAGGTGAATCCGGCTGTATAGTCTCCTTGTGGGTGGTGAGTGGATAGTATATTTTAAGCAGTTAGTGGTTAGCATTAACATGTAGCATTTGCACTAGCTAAATGGTAGCGTCGGCACTGGTCACTACCTGGAGCATCACCTAAACGGGCCTGGGTCAGTTGTACGTGGCAGTGCTGGTTGAATTAGCAGTTAGTACTAGCATTTAGAAGTTAGCTCAATGGTAGCATCGGCACCGGTCACTATCTGAAGCATCTCTAAACAGGCCTGGGTCAGTTGAATGTGGCAGTGCTGGTTGGATTGTGTAGGAGCAGCATGAACTGGCACTAGGGGAGGTGACTCTGGGACGCCAGAGTTCGCCGCCTAACCTCTTGGAGGAGTCATGGGACGAAGTAGGTGAAACATCATCGAAGGGAGGTTTCCACCTGATGACCCCCAGAGACGTGTTAGGAATCACTGCTCACTGGTAGGTATAGAGACAGATTAGGGATCCTAGGCCTTCATTAAGTATGAATCCTTTTTTTGAGCACAAGTATCTTGTGTTTAAATTAACTTTATGCATAACTTTAGGTCTTAATACAATTTAAATGCATCAGTTATATGAGAATCTTCCACTGTATGGTTGTCCTGAAGGGACAAAATGAGCTTTAGAGACCAAAATTGTTTTTGTACCAGGCTGTAAACATGGTCATTTCTGCTGCAAAATTGAACATTTTAATATTGAGGTCTATGAGGATTGAGCCAGCCTCAAGTGGCCATTTGAGGTACTGCAGTTTTCTGACATTGGTTTTATTTTTCAGCTCCAAAAGTTGTCGCTTGGGTCAAAACAAGAAACCAGCATTTGTCACCAATATTAAGAGTGATTTAGTTGAATTTTAACAAGACTGATGCCACATTCCTGGACTGAAGATGTCTAAAATTGTACAGCACAGAAGGGAAAAGTTAAGTTTGTAACGTGTGATTTACGGCTTTAAAAATAAAACTCACGAGACTTAATGTGACTTACAGCAGAAGAACGTCCAGGCAGGGGAAAAAGATAACGTCAGCGGTGCAGAGAGGGTCAAAGAATCTTGTGTTGTTTCCTCCACAGCATGTCTTCTCTGCAGGTCTCCTTGCACAAACCCTGTCAGAGGTGGAAATCCCTCTGCAGGCCTCATAAATCAACATGTGAGAAAGCACACATCCACATAAGTGTTGAATATAGAGCACATCCGACAAAAATGCACCAAGCGCTGAACCGTCTGAACCCAAAAACCCTGAAGTGGGTTTAGAAGACAAGTTTTTCTTTTTTAAAAATTGCAAAAATTACACCCTTTATCAGAGTCAGAACTTGTAAAGCAGAAAATATGGTTGGATGTTCCACTTTTTTAACGGTCTTTGAACTAACCATGTGTCATGTATAGTTTGGTCTGGAAAAACAACCAAATCTGAGCTTAAAATCATGACATTACATGCCCTGTTTAAAAAAAGAACTGCCCAAAAATAAAAAGTTTGCACCACATCCTGTTAAAAACTAAAAATTCAGCACTTTTTTACATGACTAAGAAGCCATGATTCACTCCCCTGTGACCAACCGTCACGGAACAAAAATTCATAGAGTTTTCAGGAGCACTGTGGCAAAATAGGACGTATTGGATCAATAAAATAAACGTGGCAAGGCTAAAAAAAAAAAAGTAAACAGAGGAGCAAGTTGTTGGAAGATACATTCAGCATGGTGAAACATGGTAAGCTGTAAAAATGTAAATAATTATACAGTATTTGTGGCGTCTTGAGCCTGCATTTGTTCCAGGATTGCTGAAAATGTAGATTCTAGTTATTTATTTTACATTAAAGTCGAGTGACAAAAACTAAAAACGTCCAGAAACTGTTTGGAGTTCAGAAGATTAAACGCATTTTTGCATCTACAAGTGCGAATACTGTAAATAAGTAACTTCCTTGACATTTGCATGAACCACTCAGGGGAACCACTCAGAGAAACTAGACCTTATCTGCAAAAAAATAGAGAAACTCAGCAACACAACACAGGCGCAGCACATAAACAACACGGTGTTTACCAGTAGTCAAGGAGAAGAGCATTATCATATCTGTTCTGAGAGCTGACCGAGCAACACTGTGCCAAAACCACATCCTCTGCATGATGTCAGACTCATCTCAGCTCCAGCTATCTACATGGGAAGGATTAGTAACGGAGCCTCTGAAGTCTGATTTCACTGTGAGTCGAATGGATGTAATACTGAACTTTTAGGCCTCAGACGTGAGCTTGCATTTAGTCACTTTGAGATCTAAAATAAGCTACAGTTGTCATGTTGAGACGTGCATGGATGAACAGGAGTCTGTGGCAGAAAACCAACAAATGGAAAAGCTCTTTAGTTGTTTCAGTTTCCATGATGTTACATGCACACACACAAACTCCTGCTATCTGGACCTGAGCTGTGTCTGGATTAGCTGTTATCATCACAAATGTTCCACTTCGGCGTGCTGGCTCTGCTACACCTGAGTTACTCAACAACCAACCAGGTGGTCTCAGCTGACAGGAGGACTGTCCATGGAGGCTCTATGTGTTAATCTGTTCACACTTTAACTGCCCGCAGACAAGGAGTGTTGGTGTGTTTTTTCATGTAAACCAGAGTAATAAGGCCCCCTTGGTGTATTATGGTGTACTGTGTTTCTTAAAAATATAATACACCATCATACATTAATATAACAGCTAACATCAGTAAAAGAAAATATTATTATCTGTCTAAAAGGCTATCTAGCTTTATGTTCAACTAATAATGTTATGCTATAATAGCTTGCTATAGCATTACTTAGCTTAGCTCACTTTATGGTAAAGTAATAATGTAATACTATATTAGCTTTCTATAGCACTAGCTACCTAGCTAACTAGCTGACTAGCTGACTTTATGTTAAACTGATAATGTAATGATATATTAGCTTGCTATAACACTAGCTACCAAGTTAAAGCTGACTTTATGTTAAACGAACAAAGTTATTAGCTTGCTATGGCGCTAGCTTACTAGCAGACTTTTTGTTAAACTGATAATGTAATGATATATTAGCTTGCTATAGCACTGGCATAACTGGCTCATTTTGTTAAACTAATAACATCACACTATATTAGCTTGCCATAGCACTAACCACCCAGCTAACTAACTGACATTATATTAAACTAAAAATGATAAATTAGCTTGCTAAAGCAATAGCTAACTAGCTGACTTTATGTTTAATATTGTGCTACATTAGCTTGCACTTGCTACCTAGCTTTCATTTTAGGTATTATAGCCTATTATGTTATATTATCTTGCTGTAGCATGGGCTAACTGGCTTGAATTCTTTTTTTAATAGGCTGTAACGCTGTTACTTAGCTGTTTATTGGTGCTTTGACATTATTTTCATCTTAGGAATTTAAATATCAGTGATAATAAAGTTTTGTCCTAGGCCCAGCAGTTCTAATTAATTGGCAAAATCAAACCATCTAAATTCAAAAATCAAAAAATGGAAAATAATGTCTTTATGTTGCAGTTAAAGTCCAAGCAACACTGAAATTTGAAAATAAAGTTAAACTCATACATAAGTTTTGTATTGAATCTTTATTGATTGGTCTTCTAAAAACAAGGTAAGTTGGAGGTTTTCCATGCAACTGGCTGCAGACCTTAAGGTGGATCCTGAACTCTTTTGAGGGATTACGTATCTTATCTGGCCTGGGAATAACTCAGGATGCCCCAGGAGGATCTGGAAAAAGTTGGAAAAATATGACCCAACTTTGGATAAATGGAAGGAAATGTTTTCCTACACTTCAACATAACCCTAACATATGGGTCCATTTTATCCAAACGGCGTTATTTCTGTTGGGATTATTGGAATTTGATTTCAGATCATCATCAGTTCTGGTGAACTTGCTTGATGTGTTGAAATAAAGTCTTGTAATCCCGTCTCAGTTTTTCATCGCTGCTCCTGCAGGCTGCCTGCTCGTCTGCACACCAACATTTCAGAGCTGCAGCATCTGTCAGCAGCAACGCTCGCAAGATTTAATGCACGACTCAATTAGGACGTGACAGCAGCATGTGTTAGAGTCAGGTGGTCAGTCGCTTTATTTTTACCGCACACACTTTCTCTGCACAGACAACCAGTCTCACACACCCACCACACGGTGATTAGTGACTCTGCACTGTTATTACTGACTAATGAATTTGCCATAAAGCCTCTGGACTGCAGCCAGCTGCCTGTTTGTACCAACACCAGGGAACACAACAGTGTTAGGATGATGCTTTTCTTTGCATTTATACTGATGGCTGATGGATGCAGGTTTTTCTTGAATAAAGTTTTGGGAAGCTCTGGGAGTGGTGCTGAAGAAAATTTTGAGCTTGAATTATTTAGTCTCTTCTGTACTGGAGAATTTTCATGCACCAATTTGTGCAATTTTGTCGACTTTTCAAAGTAATCTGACCAGTAATGTACTAGTATGCAGGTAAACAGACATGCTGGCATCTACAGCCAGATTAGCTCACATGTTCCCGAGGATTCACTCTGCCTCCTCTGTGCTGCCACAAAATCAGAAATCAACCAACCAACCAACCAACCAACCAAGACACCCAACAACTAACCAACCAACCAACATACCAACCCACCAACCAACACACCATTCAACCAACCGACCATCCAACCAATTGACCAAGCAACACACCAACCAACCAACCAACCAAGACACCCAACAACTAACCAGCCAACCAACATACCAACCAACCAACCATTCAACCATCCAACCAACTGACCGACCAACACACCATCTAACCATCCAACCAACCAACCAAGACACCCAACAACTAACCAACCTACCAACACACCAACCAACCAAACAACCCACCAAACAACCAACACACCATTCAACCAACCAATGGACCAAATCAGTATCCAACCAACCGACCAAACAACACACCAACCAACCAACCAACTGACTGACCAACACACCATCTAACCATCCAACCATCCTCACCACACATAGTCATGGTCTGGGTGTTTTCTGTGTGAGTAGAAAGCGTTTAAAAATAGCTTGAATCAGACGTTCTGCTGAATTTACTCAAAGTTTCACAAAAGAGAAACTGACTCACCAAAGAATCACAACATGTAAAAACAGGGGGAAGCTGTTACACAAACCAAACACAACCCCGACACTGACTAATTCCTGCAACACCCCGCCGGTCTAGACGTCTTATCTCTGTGTTGTCATCACTCTGTGGTTTCTTAGAGTCAGGGCAGGTGTGAACCTCAGGTAAGTGTGAGGCTTAAGTCATCCACTAATCCAGGCTGATAAACTGTGAATGAAGCAGGAAAGTGCAGCAGCTTGTAATTAGAAGCTGCTGCACAAACACACAGCGAGTGAAATAAACAACTTTGTCATTTAAAACCAGACCAAACCCATAATTATGATGTTCTGCTCGTCTTCTTTCAGACTAAAGCAAAGAAAACATGCAGAAATACACATTCAGCTGTTTAATTACCTCCATTTGTGTCTGTAGATTTGAATAATAATACACATTTTTAAAGTTTGTTTTATAAAAATTAGTCTTTTGCCTCTTTTGCCTGCTGTGCACTGCCACAAAATTTAGAAATCAACCAACAAACCAAGCAACCAATACAACTACCAAACAACACACCAAACAACCAACCAACCGACCATCCGACTAACCAACCGACCAACCAACCAACCGACCAACCGACCAACCAACCAACCAACCAACCAACCAACCAACCAACCAACCGACCAACTAACCAACTGACCGGCATGCCAGCCAACCAACACACCGACTGACCGACCAACCAAACAACCAAATGACCGACCAACCAGTACACCAACCAACCAACCAACGCACCAACACACCGACTGACCGACCAACCAACCAACGCACCAACACACCGACTGACCGACCAACCTACCAAACAACCAAATGACCGACCAACCAGTACACCAACCAACCAACCAACGCACCACCACACCGACCAGCCAACCAACCGACTGTCCAACACACCAACCAACACACCAATGCACCGACCAACCAACCAATCGAAGACCAACTGACTGACTAACCAACCTGCTTTATAAAAATTTGTCTTTTCTCATATTCTGAGTCAGAAATCTTATCAATAAGGCCAGAGAGCCACATTAACACACAACTTTTTAAATAGAACCATTACCATCCTTTGTATTTTTCAGTTTGTTTACACTGTATGCTGTGGAATCTTACACATTTTTAGCTGAATCATTTGCATATTTCCACACATTGTATTTCATAAAACTGATTGTATTTCAGCAGCACTTACATCCATCAAAGCTTCAAGGTTTACTTCAGTCTATATTCTGATGGTTGCCTATCATTTACAGCATTTTTTAAAGGACATTTTATTCATTAAAACATAACAAAAACTGACTTTTTTGACAATATGTACTGATTTATGTAACATTTATTGCTGAAAATTAGTTTTTTTCTAACAGTGTTTACTGATTTATAGAGTAATAAAAAAGAAACATCAAAAATCCCTTTTGCACAAACGTTTAACTCTGATATGTCAACTAATTTAACAAAAAAGGAAGCTGACTAGATCTAATACTGAGATTTCTGTTTCTTCTGGAAATTACTGCAAATTAGGGCATTTTTGATATACATAAAAACAAATTTTGTATATTCAAACGTGGCACTTCAGAAAACTTGTAATACAAGAAATCATTTCCTTATTGTAAATAAAAAACTTGGGAAATTTCATTGTTAAACCAATAAGTTAAATATTTTACCCAATTCACCCGTAAATGGTCTCTCAGTGGCTTTACCGAGGGTTTTCTGATGTTTTAAAGACAGCAATATCAAAATAAGTGGAAAAACAGTTTAAGACAATGTCAAAAAAGACTTGAAATATACAGTAATGTGGAACAGTAAAGGTGTTCTTGGGGTTCCTTATGAGGTAAGCAAGCAGCAGGTTAAAAGCAAAGATATGAGATGAACGGACAATCAGTTAATAAACTTCATCCTACTTGTTTTAAGGCATTATTTTAAGGTTTTGTTTGCCTTTATGGTGATGTGGCATATCCGAAATAAATCAACAAATTACAAAAAATAAATATAAAAGAAGCTGCATGAGTCAAATGCATCTTTCTTGGAATAAAATCCATAATCCGACAGGACGGAATCTTATTATGTTTGTTAAAAAAAGCACATAAATCCTCCTCAGTGCATACAATAAAGGAAATAAAAGGTGTTGAAGCATAAAAACCCAACAACAGCCTCCTGCTACGGGACTCAGCGTCAGAACCTGGTGCTGGCTGTTCTGGCTGCAGCACTGAGGGTGGGCTGCGGTCGACTCAACGCTTCATTACAACACATGGAAAAAGTGACCACGAGGAAATGAAGGGGGGGAAGCCGAGCCCTCGGAGATTCTGAGAAGTTCCTCAGCTTCTAAGTACGAAGTGCTTCTGGTCTGCTGCAGAAAAATATACAACATAATGGGAAAACAAACTGCACAGAACTCCTGGTTTTACTAATAATACTACAAGAAACATGGCATCAGTGGTGAAGATGACGCTTTAATTGCTGCAATAAACCCCCATTTAAATGTTTGTTTACTGCTTTTAAATGCTCTGAACTCCAAACAGTTTTTGATTTGGACACATTTTTACTCACTGTGGGCTCATTTTTTACTGCAGAATAACCATGACTAGAAGGAACAAGAACTCAGAAGTCTTCTGTGCAGTATGACAAAATTAGAATGACATAAATCATAAAAAAAAGAAAAAAGTTGCCTTTTTTTATTAGTTGTTTTACAAAAATGGCAAAAACCTGGAATCAATATGGCCTAAAGTTTTGCCCACAGGTTTACCCATTACTGAAGAAAGAAATGATGACTCTTCATACTATAGATATTTGACTATTTACATTTTTAATTTGTTTTCCTTGTTGTCACATCTGTGCTCTGTGTATACACTGCCTGCAGTTCAGCCAAACAATCAGTCTTTGATATTTTTTTTTACATAACTATCATAGCTGAGTCATTATTAGCTTCCTGGTTGCACCAAACAGAATCTGGTTACAGCAAACAGTTCCTGGCAAAATTTTAAATGTCAGATAAAATAATTTCGATAAAATATCCCAACTTTGAACTGACATCTGGTTAATTTTCCCGGCAGAAATGTACATCACATGATTAGTTCAAGGACCGTCAGAAGGTTGAAAGTCTGAGGACTCTTGTCTCTGATGAATGGTGTAATTTTGCGATTAAAAAAACAAACAAACATGCCTTTCAAGGCTTTTTGAGGTCAGAAGTAAGGTGTTAAGAATGACAGTCCTGTTCTCAGCTTTGTGACTTTACATATTTTCTATATAATGCAGGGAGGGTTTGAGGTATTGCGGTTGCCGCTTCAAAGCCTCTTTTAATCAAATGTTCCTCCTTCATTGACATTTTTAAGAAAAAATTAAAAACATACACATTTTTAATGGCTTTGGGTGATCTTAGTACTTTTAACCTCTTTCCTGTTGTTAATTAAAACTAAAAACTCATTTCTCTGTATCAAAATTCCATATTTACATATTTTTCCATGAAAAAAATCCCTTTGTTGCAGCTAAAGCACACCAGCTTGCCTACAACACTGTTCAAACACCAGTCTAACTAATCTACACTATGGCAAGCTGTAATATTGTAGTAATTCAGCTTTATATATTTGAATCAGACACTGACTCTGAAGAAAACTAATGACACAGAAAGCTCCACCAGGATTGGTTCTTTAGGTTTGTGACATATGAAACCCAGGAAGTCTAAATCTGTGTTTTTGAGACTGTCATCAGTACGCTGCAGTTTCAAGGTGGAAATCTCATTTGACTGCTTATTTCAATCACAATTTGTCTCCTAGCAAATTAAAAAACACCTTGTAGACATGTTAACAAGGCAAAAAAATGGATTTTAACCTGCTTTTTGTTGCTTTTCTGCACATATTTTTTGTTGCCTGCCTTATAACATGTACAGAACTTACATCAACTCCATCTATATGAGTAAATTTGACTTAAAAATCCAGCAGCAGCACAAATACTCATAAAAAAAACACTTGCAAGCAGTGTTAATATGATTTATTACAGGTTTGTACATTACTTTTACAATTTATCACGCGATAAATTCACAACATTGTACAATTAAATAATCCTAACTACATTTAAAGTTTGTAGTACATTAATACACATTCTCAAATGCCTGCCAAACAAAACTTTGATCTGTGATAGAGCAGATTAAAGTGGGTTAATAGAAAACAAGGGCATCAGTCTGCTACAGTGAGATCAATAGAGACTGATAGATGGCTGTATTGATCCCATCAGTGCAGAATAGTGGCAACCCGAGAACATATTGATATGTTTAGTTGATCTCAGCACGAACACTGAAGATTCGGATCGCAGTGGATGAGGCGTTTGAGAAAGAGGATGAGGAGTGGGAGGTCCGGCGACCAAAGGCGATCTGAGACTCACAAAGTCCAGCAGCCAGGAAGGAAAAGGGCTTGAGCTTGTTGACAGAGATGCAGTGGAGAACACACACAGACTCACACAGCAGGGGGTTGTGCAACAGCGGCGGCCTTTAAAGAGCGTGTGCAGTCAGGTGGGAAATTCCCTGGTCACAGTCCCGGCATTCCACAGGAGCCGAGTTATAGCCGCCGGGCTCATTGAAGCGTCGGAGGGTTGCGTTAGTGCCACCTTTCCTGCGAGCGTCGGCGCGTTTTTGTGTGACACAACACGACGACAAACGAGGAGGAAATCCAAAATGAGTGGGGCTCTGTCAAGCTTGCGACCCTTCCTCCCCACCCCGAGTTTCTGCCGACCCGAAATAGGCCAAAGTCTGCGTGCGTCACCTCGCTGGAAAACACAATTAAAAACAACAACAGGTTACGCTGCATGTTTGATCCCCACATGGGGTCGGAGTCTGGCTCCAGGCGTTTTATAATAACACCACTGCACAACATCACAGAGGGTTTGTACCTTTTCCCAGAGGGATGCTACAAAACATGAGTTAGCTCTGTCACGCCAACGCAACACCGTCACATGTTGCCGACGGACTGAAGACTTCTTGAATAAACAAAAGTACAGCCTTGTTTCCAGTCTCCAGATCTGATACAGCTCTGATAAGGTCATGAGATCTGATACAGAGGACGGGTTAAAGGAGAAGTCTGCTAGATTACAACCTGGAATATTTGCAACTAATACGGCCATTGTGGCTCTAATGGTACGTATACACGGAGGACTTTATGGACACCAAATACCTTCTGCACCTAACTGGACGAACGCTTCACTTGTAGCCTGTTCGCTCATGGATTTTTAAATTGGATGGCGGCTTGTTTGTAAGAAGTTCGCAAAAGTGTGTTTCTGAAAACATTTATTTTGAGAAATATTGCCAACGTTGGGTCAAAGTGCTGTGTTGATACTCCTCACCTACTCTGCTCATTATACGTGGCCCCCTTGTGACTTATTCCTCTTTTCCAAAATGAAATTCCAGTCGAGGGTTGCTGTTTTGACACATTTTAGGAGATTCGCCTCGTCCCAGATGGAATTTGGCAATATTTGCATAACTGGACTAGCGGGGAGCGTCACAACTGTTGCAGGAGCATTTGAAGCGGGGTATCATTGCAACCTACTACTACTTTGAAATGCTTTTGAGCACAGTTTTTTAAGAGTTTCCAGAGGAGTCCAGTTGTGCACATCATTTGCATACAATTTTTACAATTTAACAATTCCATTTAGCAAATGTTTTTATCCAAAGCGATGTAAATAGATAGGTAGGTGGGGCAGCATTAAGGTAGGTGGGGCACCCCTTGCTTAAGGGTCCTCACTGGACACCTACGCCCCTAACCAGGATCTGAACCACCAATCTCCCATGCCAAGGATAGGGCTGTTAGTCACTGAGCTATCCAGATGCATAAAGTAGACTAGATCTCAACTTTAGGCAAATGGGGAACGGGCATCATGTCTGGAAACGCACCATGATGCTCCAAGAACGCATTGCCAGTTGCTTACAATAAACAGGAAGCGCTGAAATGACTAACCTTGTGGACAGGTACCATCGGCGTCAAGCTAACTTAGCCCTCTGAGAATTTAGCATGAGCTCCCTGCAGCTTTCGAACAAAGGAAGATCTTTTCGTTTTCAAGTTGGGCAGTCTGACATTTTTCTAACTATACTAGCTTTCTCTGTATGGATAGCTTAGCGTCTTGGACTTTTCTTCCAATTGACGTTGAGGAAGTGAAACACCATCTCCAGTTCTTGTTCCACATCTGGATTCCTCTCATCCATGGACACATGGACAGTAAAAGTCAAAGTCACACATGGGAACAAACTGATGTATCCCTGGATGAAGATCTCTACTGCAAAACGTTTCTTCAAGGTTGCCAATTTCTGTGTTTAACTTCAGTCAAATTGAACGTTTAAAATGATTCATGTAAAAACCAGTGTTCTTTGAGAAGCTGCGGGCCAGCTGTTCCTGCTCACCAGCCCTGAGAAATGCCGTTCACATGCTGCTCTGTGTGACTCCTTATTTCCCTGAATCTCTACGATGAAGACAAAGAGAGCAAAGTTTGCGGGACACTTACAGCCACGTTGGTCGTATTAATAGGAAACACACCAGGATGAGATAAAGCAGAGTTCTCCTTTAAGGACACATCGTGATAAGTCACTGCCAAAGTCTGACGAACTTTGAGGTTTTGAGTGTTTTAGATAAGAAACAAATGCTTGTGTGTGAGCGTGTCTCAGGCACTGGACAGCATCGTGGATGTGAAGATCTGCTGCAGTATTTGGGGGATCTGCTTGGTGTCCATGGCGACGAAGGATCTCCCTGCTGGAAGCGTCTTTTGGAGTCTGAAACAAACAAAAAAAAGATACAAGTCTGGGGTTAAACAGAGGAACTGAACTTCAGGATTAGCTTCATTTCCCAAAATAAAAAGACAGGCCGAGAGCTTGTTGGCTGTGTGAATCGGTTCTTGACATTTCCACTGAAAGAGTACAGTGTGTGAATGGAAGGGCTGTGCATGAAAGGAACAAAACAGCTCAGCCGCTTCCGTTGAATTTTAATTATTTGAACCCCTGATTTGCTTATGTAATTCTCTTTTTAAAATTCTTAACCCTCTAAACCCCAAAACCTGCCAAACAGTTTGAAAAGCATGTTGTCTTTAAACAAATCTCCAAAATTACAAAATAAATCAGAGCCAGAAACTGTAAAAATAGAAAGCTTTAACTTTAACAGTTCTTGAACTAATTATGTGTGAGTTCTGGTTTTCCAAAAATCTAAATGGACTTTCCCTTTTGGCTCCAGAAGTAATTTCACGCTCATCCAGGAGGCTTTCTTAAATTAGGATTACCATGACCTGGATGGCTGAGAATCTACACAGACATACCCCATGTAAAATCACTTTATTGTACATGTCTCATTTAAAAATTCACCGAAAATAAACCGTTTTCAACAATAAAATTCTGCAGAAAACAAAAAAATCTGCGCTTCTCACTGCGACCATGAAGTCATGAATGACTCAGCAGCAACCAACAGTCACATGAGAGAAATTCAGGCACTTTTTTTTTGGATGAACTGCAGGCAGTGTTTTTTGTATTTTCTTTTTATGATTTATGTGATTCTAACTGTCATACCACAAAGAAGACATTTCTCTCTCCTTCTTCATGGTTGTGTTGTTTTTCAGAGGTGCAGGACTTTATATTGCAATGAAAAATGAGCCCACAGTGAGGAAAAATGTGACAGGAGCGGGAAAAAAACACCCAGAAACTAGTTCAGAGGGTTTATCGTCAGAGTGAAGACGCAAACAAACATGGGCAGTCAACATAGCCAGAAAAACAGGATTCCCAAAGTGTCTATATGTAAAACTATGTAACCCTACATCTTTTCAATATATTACTTTTGGTCCTTCTACTCCATCCGGACATAAACTTTCTGAATTTTGGGTTAATTTTCAAACTGACCTTGAGGTAAAGAGTAACCCCTGTTCCTCTTTCTGTGCTTTCACTCTTTTGCTTCTTCCTTGCTCTCCTCAGAGTCAGGAGCAAAGTGCAAAACAGGTCATTGTCATTCTGAAGGTCCTTCAGCTGCATTCTAGACATGAGGCCAGCGGCTCTTCAAAGCCTTTAAAGGCCCACGAGCCTCAGCTGAGAGGATGTAACACTGGCTTGAAGCTACACCAGAAGCCTGGAGCTGAATGTCAATAGGAGGGAGGATCGGACTTAAGGCTGCACTTACCCCTCTTTTGTTCTGCCTGCGAAGCTCAGGACTTAATCCGAGACGGGACAACAAAGGTGAGCAGGACGAGCAGCAGGCAGGAACATGAGTCGGCCTCAGCTTCGGTCAATGTTCCACTTAACTTTGAAGTCTAGCTTGTCTTTATTGGCTTCGGTTGACTGGCTGCAGTCAAGATTAACTTTGAGCAAAGGATCTTTTGCAGGATCCTTTAAATTGGCTCAATCACTACTTTATAACAAGTTCTTTGTATCCCTTGATCGACGTTTCTGCTCCTCTTTCATTACTACCCGTCCTCCCCTCTGCCTTTTGCCAATTCAATAATTATCCATATGGCGCCAATTCACAACATATGTCATTTCACAGCACTCAAGACAGTAAAGTGAAGACCTGTACAAATTTTAAGTAGAGAAACCCAACAAATCCAAAGTTTCCTCCAGATTCCCTTTGAGCAAGCACTTGGTGACAGTAACCAAAAACCTCCTCTTTGCTGGGAAGGCCAAAAAAAATCCTCCGGCAAAACCAGGCTTATGGACGGCAGCCATCTGCCTCGACCAGTCGGGGTGAGGCAGATGGCCTTTACCTCAACCTGTACACGTCTTACCTCTACAACTTAACTTTAACTCTTTTTTTTGCTTCAAACCTCCTGTCCACGCCTCCTCACCTTTCAGCCTGATCGCCGAGGGATCCGATGAAGATGGCAAAGGCGTTGACCTGCGGGTCGGACGTCAAGACTTGGGCGAAGCGCTCGGGCCGGATGCCGTAGCGCTCCAGGTTGGCGTCGCTCAGCACCACCACGAAGTGTTCGTCCGCCTCTTCCTGTGCCAGCTCCTTGATGCTGCACGCCGTGCCCTCCAGAGTGTAGTCGCCACTCATGCAGAACTGAGAGTGGGCGTGCATGGTCTGCAGGGAGAGGCAGATGCAGGAGATATTTGTTAAATGAAGCTACAGAGATTTATTCCTTTCAGGTGTTATTCATTTTTACAACTTGCAATCCTTAGCCTCAACTAAAACTGGAAACTGCAAAACATCTAACCTAGACAAATAAAGTTGAAACTATCTGCATGGCTTGATACGTCTAGATACTGCTGTGTTCATGATCATCTAAACTGACGAACAGTCATGACCAAGAGCAAGACTTTGAAGAGTTTAGCCCAAGTTAAGACCAGGTATACGTACAATAAAATGTTTTGGTACAGGGGCGGATTGCTAACATTAGCAATACCTTCCTTAGCGCTTGTATGCCATGGTCCCTGCTGTCTCAGTAAGCGTTGCATTACAGAATTTACAAACTGCTGTGTGTTTTCTTTTGATCAAAGCCTTGCAGATGAACTTTTGGTGGTTTAGGGAGCTACATTTTATTACAGAAGATTTGCCAGATATCTCCAGACAGACCCAGTTTCTTCTCCTGTCTCCTACATTCACTTTCCTGGAGAACACATGAAGTGGGGTAAAGGGTTCACAGTCATTGACTTCAACACCAGGATGTCTTACAACAAACAACAATAATGACGTTAACAAGTGAAGAGGACCAACAGCAGTTTTCAGCTTCAGGATCAGGAGCATACTCGTTGTTTTCTTCAACATTTATGTGGTTTATGCACCGTGAATTTGTCCCTCAGGGTCGGACTGTCAACACAAACTCTCACTGTAACATCCTGAAGTGTCTGAGGGAGAACATTCAGCACAAACAACCTCAGCTGTTATGCAATATCATGTGGATGCTTCAAATGTGCTGTGCAACCAGTCACAGCATTGACCTGTGATTACTGCAGGTTTTTCGGCCACAAAAACACAGTCGTCACTCTACACCTACCTGCAACCTCTTGAAATTTAAGTTCAAGGGTCGCCATTTGGACGAAGTGTAGTCAGATAATTTCTCATTGATTTGCAGATGGTGCTTTTGCAAAACGGGACTTCCTGTGAGCATTACAACTGTTGCAGGAGCAGTGGGAGCAGAGGATCACTGTGCAAGTTTGAGTGTGATGGCGGCCGAATTTACACTTTTTGATTAGCACTCATCCTTTCAGCTGCACAGACTTTTGCAAGAAAGAAACCTAAATCTCGTTGTGTGCATAACTGTTGTATAACAAGACAAGACTGGATTGATAATGAATCTGTACCTTGAGGACTTTGAGTCTCTGTTTGTTATTCTTGGGGACTTTGTTCGCTGAGACCAGCTCAATGTCGTAGCCGTCGCCTGAGTGTCCCACGATGTCGTACTGTGTAGAGAAAACAGTTCAAGACAACAGAAGTCATGCCGATATTTTAATTGTTACACAACTCAGACATTTATGTAACAACACGTAGTAACATCCTCATAAAGCACCGAGAATAGCGCTTTGAATGAAGTGTAAAGATGCAGGTGCGATGGTGCGGAAACCTCAGATCATAACTTATACAAGGCTATCCTCGCTCCATGCAGCACCCACTACAGTATGCTAACCCTGTCAGACGCATGCATGCCTCCCATAGACCATCCATCATAACAGACTTACATAAACCGCGGGTCAGCCTGGCACTGTGGGCTCCAGCCAGCTATTTCAGGACCCAGGTATTATGTATATGGACTACTTCTATTAAGGGCAGTTATGACTGTGGTGGTCAAAGGTATGCGACTGTGTGTCTCATCCATCAATATCGCTGTTGCTGGGTAGGAAGCATGCTTTTTTCTAGTACATATTTAACTATTTTTTTTGTTGGTTTTTATCTACTAGAAGTCAAGAAATCTTTAAATACAATTTTAAAAACTCTTTAAAATCACTAAGATGTATGTTTTAATTCAACATGTAAGTTTGTTGTTCCACTTCTTGTGAATGGGGTCTGCAGGGTGAGAAATAAATAGGGCATGAAACTATAAAGTGACAAATTCTTAAGACTAATGTTGCATCGTGCCACCTCTATTTACAGAAATTCGACCTCCCTCCATTAATAAATGTGTGTCACTCTAAGACACACACACAACGTAAGACTGCAGGTGGCATGGAGGAGTGTGTGTGTGTGTGTGTGTTATCAGATGCACTTTTATGTAAGTTGTGTTATGCAAAGAAGTGCACTCAGACCGACATGTGATTTGGAAATGTGTGTGTGTGATATGTGATCAGTATTAGGTTGGGTTAAGTGTCACTCAGGGGCCAAGAAGTCTGCCTCCCTTCCACTTTTCCGCCCACACTCCCGTCTCTCAGTCCTCCTCTCTTTCACCTCCTCTATCCTCCCAGTGATTCGACTTTCCTGGCCGATACTGACTCCTCGTTTTCCATTAAATGTGTCGGCCAACAACAACTGTGCTACATGAAAAGCTAGACAACTTGAGGACCTGGATTAACACTGTGACCTCAATATGTTTTGATTCATTAGACCGCAAGGGGGGAAAAGTTTATTGACCCAGGAGTTAGGTAAATAAAGCCTCACATTGCTAATGCGAAATGAATTTCAGCCCAGAAATAGAGGTTTGGCTGGCTATTTTTATTTATTTTATGGCTACTTGACCCCTGTTACTGCACTGTAATAGGCATTTTAAGGGGCCTATACCCACCACTAGATAAAAACTATAATTTAATGATTTAAATGAAATTGTAAAATGTGTTGACATAATACTGTTGCATCAATTTAATATTGTGTACAATGTAAATTTGAATTTCTTCAGTAGCTGGCTTGATAAGTAGTTTTTTCTTCACCTTGAGCTCAATATTTCCAGTCCCCTCCCCTATTTACTTGACTCTGGACCAACTTAACTTTATAAACTTGCTAATTTTAAGACATTTGTTCTTGATTATGGTAGTTAAATACATAGCACTTAAAAAATCCTTTTAAAAACACAGAATTACTCGTGGTAGCAACTTAATTTTACAAGTAATCAACCTAAACACTTATTCAACCAATTATTAAGTAAGTAGTAATTAACAATATATTATATTACAGAGGAAAAGCTTATTTCCCTAACTCATTATAGTTTGTTGTTTGGACATAATTTCAATAGAAGTTGTCATAACTCATGAAGACTGATGCAAACTGTCTGACTGACCTGATTACAGCCGGTTCCCTAAGATGTTTTCCAGCTTTCAAGCTATGGCAAAACTAAATATTTGCACAATCCATTACTTACCTTTTCCCCTACTTTCTAGTGCTGGGTCAGCAACCTCTAAAATGTCTCAGTCACCAGTAGAGCTCACCAAATGCTCTGCAGTTGGCTGCAAAGGAGTGAATGTCCCGACAACTATAGGACAATCCTTTGTGTTAGCATGTTGTGCGGCTAATGTGGCTAACATTAGCTTTGATTGTATGAGCCTGAAGAACATTCAGAGATGGAGGGATCTTTAATTTAAACCAGTAAACGAGGACTGGGTGAGTTACTGTGTTTTCATGTTGTGCTCCAGTTCAACCTAAACTCAGTTGCTGTTTACATCTGTTTGCTTCTCTCCTGCTCTCTGTGCTCACATAAACTGTATTTAATGCAGCCGAATTAACAGAAAAGCTGCTCTTGTTGACAGATTTTTTGGTTTCTGTTGTCAGACAACAGAAAGCGCATGAAAGAGTGAGCCCATTCAACCAGCAGTCACTTTGTTGTCAATTCTACGTTGCTTTTCTGTGGCTAAAATACTGATTTTACAATCACATCGTCTGACAAATTCGAGTTAAACACAATGCCTGTGCTGAGAATTTAGAGATATTTTTACATAAAAGGATCGCTCAGGAAGAAATTTAGAAGCAATAGCTGCTGTGTGGTCAATTGTTTTGCTTTGCACTGCCAGTCACAAGTGCAGAGAGAGTCTTCTTCCTGAATGGGGCGGGGACAGCAGCAGATCAGCTGCATTTTAGGCTCAAGACATCGAAATAGCCCATTTAGAACAGGACTGAAACCAGGAGTTATACAGTCATGGTAAAATGAACCATGTTTCTGGCTTCTGAGTCGAAAGAGACATTCTGGGGACTTTTATCAAATTGCTGAAAAAGGGCAAAATATGGGACCTTGAACCTTTACTGCACATTTTTCATGTGACGATGCAAATAATGCATATATGGCTGTTATCCATCAGCTGATGCATGGAGAAAAAGTCACTCAGATGATAGTTTTGGGTTGAACTGCCACAGTAAAATCACTATCCTCACCTTGAACTTGTGCTCATAGCTCTCCAGAGCCTCCATAACCATACAAACAGCCTCCATGGAGCGCTCCAGCCGGCCGTCCACGCCGTTGAAGCGGTACATGCTGCCCGAAACATCCGCCAGCACCCGCAAGCGTTTGGGCTTCTGCTGAGGACTGCCCAGCTGTAAACACACAAGGTGACAAACAGAAAAAATTCACAAAAAATGAGCAGCAACTAATGACTAAATGTGAGTAAAATACCTACTTTGGATGGTGTTTTGTTGATTCTGGCGTAGCTCTCTTAAAATAACATTCAACACAAGGCCAGGATTTCAAAACTGGGTGCAATTACTTCAATGTGGACCTTCAGGCCAGACCAAAAATATGCAACACTTGGAGCTAAATACGTTAGAAAAACATGCATATTATGGTTAGTGTGTGTTGGTGTGATTACTGTGGGAACTATCTCTGCGCTGTGGGCTCACCCGAGCATACATGACAGCACACGAAACGACTGGAAACCGTGTGTGAGCTCGAGCAGAAACACGATAATCTCGCACACACCACTGGAATGTACCGTCTGACAGATAAAGGTCAAAATTATGCGCGCTCGTGTGTTCGCAGGTGTGGCTGATAAAAATAAAGAAAGTTAAAGCGTGGTTTGAATATCTGCAGCGACCGACACACACCTCTGGGTCCTGCTCTCCTCTGCGTTTATATATAGCCTTCTCTCCGGTTAGCCCATCAATGATTTTAGCGTCGTCCAGTTCGCCCAGCGCCTGGTTCTTCAACCACTGCCGCTCCTTCCCTTTAGCCTGCAACACAAAGTACATGTTATTTACCTGTCAACTGAATACATAAACACCTTTAAAAATGTGTCTGGGGGAAGGCGATTTGGGTTTTGGTGGAGTTTTCAGAGGCAGCAGACTGTGAAACATCCAAACACATCATAGACTACATGACAGATTTACAGTACGGTCATGCTAAATAGGAGCCCAGGGCAGCACCTTTCCTTCCACCCAAGACCGCCGGACAAAGGCGGCTTTGAAGCTCCCATTTCGACCCCATCGTTCAGGACAAACACTTTCTGATGTAGAAGTAGAGGAAGAGCTACATCACTCTCTCCTGTCCTCAGTTTTCTCCCTAAAGGAAGGCGCCCTCCTCTAGATAAAAGCTGTCAAACAAAAGAAGGAACACAAAGTGCCACTCCCCTCCCACTCTGGCTCACACACTCAGTCAGGGATGATATTTGGTTTCAAGTGTTGACAACTTCTTTACATAACAGATGACGTGTGCTCAAACAAAAGAAGAAAGATTAGCCAACGTGAGCCGCAGGTCTCATGACTTCACAGTGTTGATAAGCAGTGATATACGCAACAACAGTTGTCACTTTCTGTTTGCTACTGAACACAACATGCACATACTTTATGATGTAGAGTAAAAACAAAGGCAAAAAGTGCAAAAGAATGTTCATGTGATGTAACACTCTTGGAAGTTTTCCCCTGTAATTGTTTTTCAACATAAAATTATTGTCAATTTAAGTTTTTTGACAAGAATTTTCAAAAAGCGTTCATGTCAAAGTGCAAACAGATTTCTACAAAGTAATATCAGTTACTTTAAATACATAAAACAAACAATACGAGAGTGCATAAGTATTAACCCTCTTCAAGTCAGTATTTAGTAGATGCATGTATGGCTGCAGTTACAGCATTGATTCTTCTTTACAAAACTGCTCAAACTTCATCAGGTTTCACAGAGAACATAAGCGAACAGCTTTTTTTCAAGTCAAGCTACAAATTCTAAGTTGGACTGAGCTCTGGGCTCCGACTTGACCATTCCACAACATTCACCTTGTTGTCTTAAACTTTTCTTGCAGACTGCATCTGGTTCCAGGACCTGCTACCGAGAAGCATTCAAACATCATGATGCTGCCACCACCGTGCTTCACATCGTGATGCTGCCACCACCATGCTTCACCTCATGATGCTGCCACCACCGTGCTTCACATCATGATGCTGCCACCACCGTGCTTCACAGTGGGGATGGTGTCTTTGTGATGACGTGCAGTGTTTTGGTGTCCGCCACAGTTCAGTGAAAAGTCTTTTTGCTGTCTTTCTGCAGAAAGAATTTCCTTCTACCAGCCAAAAAAGATCCTATCTGAACTGACACTGTCTGTCTTTATCAAGCTGTCAAGAATCCTACCGAAGAACTTCACTTAAAGTTTAACAAAGACTGAAAACACTCTGTATTCAACGTACAACGAGACAGTTAATCATCAAGCTTCCTGAACCCAGTTTCAGCATGAAGAAATACTTCCTCTCTGCTACTCAGCCACAAAGTCAAGATTAGGCATAATGTAGCTTTTAACATGGTGATATATTTGTCAGACATTCTTATAATCATTCCTACAGAAGACCTCATCATGAATTAAAGAAATTTACTCAATATTTTATATTAAATCATGGAACAAAAAGCAATAACACATACAACAGACTTTGTATTCAGTCTTGCCTAAATCACACAATAATTAGTCTTTTTTCTTAAGGGAGATTAGTTTGTGTAGAGGTTACATGTGTAAAATAGGACAACAGAACTGGTAAATAGCTTAAATTTCACAAAAACATTTATCCAAATGCCATATGTACACAGACAATGCCAAATTAGATGCATACAGAATGTGAATAGCATTCAATTTTACCTCATCTAAGCGAAAATACTTTGCCTAATTACACTGTTTACAAAGCTCATACCAAAGCTGTTCAGCATTGTTTTTTCCATAACTTCATACTAAGAGGAGGACAAAGGGATGAAAAATGAATTATCCTAGGGACTGTAAGAGCAATAAAATCTGATTTATTGGTGCTGAAATGTTGTTGTGTCAGACTCAAGTATGTTAGTGTTAGCTGCATCAGAAAAACAACATGTGCTCTGTTTGTTCATGAAGCAGCTGCGTGCTGCACAACATTGGTCACGAAATATGGTCAATTTAGACATGATGATTATTTTTCAGTAAAGACGATGGCTCAAAAAGATCCAGAAATGCAGTCTAGACCATAAATATCTGCACAAATACAACCTGTTTTTCAAGTTCAGGTCATTAAATTTGACATAGCATATTGACTTTATTAAAATCTCACCTTTAATTTCAGTATTTTTACACCAATTTTGAAAGAACTCTGTGTGACATATTGCACTCCTCGAATGGGATGTCTCCTGAAAACAGGTCTGGACATCTCTGGAGCTCACAAAATATTGGCAGGAGTAATTTCCTTAGTTATGAAAAATGTTTTAACTCCTGGGGCCACGCGGTGTAATCAAATATAAATTGCTCGGTGAATTTCTGGCCAGTTAAGACTAATTTTAAACTCTGAGAATACTTGATAATATGAACCCAGGCGTCTAAATCTGGCAAGTCAGTCCATTGTTGAGAGATAAATGTCGAGGGCTTTCCCTTAGGGAGACTCAAGCAGATGGAAACAATACACTATCAGTTTATTGAAAGCGTGCCAGCTCTGGTTTGTCGTGTGTGTGTGTGTGTGTGTGTGTGTGTGTGTGTGTGTGAGACGCCTTAAATCACTCCTCAGGTATGGTAAAAAATAACATGACTTCACAGCGTCTCGCCTGCTGGGATCGGCATAATCTCCATCATTTTTACAAGCCTGGGGCTACCAGGACAAATACAAACAATACCCAGCGTTCAAAGCCGAGCTGCACAACACCTGGATGGAAAACACAAACACACGCACACAAACAGCCGCCCACCACAACACACGCAAACACCTGGACGGCAGAATAATAGAGCGAGGCCCGGTGACACTGCTCTGTAATCACTGCTGCATGATTTTCCTCTCGTCACGTGAAAACACAGCGGAGACGCTCGACCCAAGACACTCGAACAAAGGGAGGAAGGTGGAAACCAAAATAATGAAATGGAGACATCCTGGATATTTAACCACCGCTCCCTAATTTTCATTCACTTGAACCAATCAGAGCTCTACTGGGGGACAACGCCCCTGCTTTCCCATCTAACGAGGGGTTGCATTAGGTCAACCGATTGTCCTCTGACATCTTTATGACCCCACAACTGGACAGACTGTACAATAGGAGCTACTTCATTAGAATGCACAGTTTGGGTGGATCAGCTGTTCTAACCAAGGTAGAACTGTCATTACAATCAAGTGTGATGCCAGGTGGGGTGAATCTCACCTGTAAACTGTCCAGGATGATGCGCAGCGACTGGACTTGTCTCCTCACGGCGTTGGAAAAACGCTCGTACACCGTAGCATCGTACTCGCTCATGTCAATCTCCTTCAACCTGAGAGAATAAAAACACAGAGGTGAAGAGAAAACACAGTTTTAGCAATGACTTGACTTGATTTGTAGTATTTCTGTTGACTTTCTGCTGCAAAGAGTTTTAACAGGTCTCTGTTTTAATAATGGTTCAAACCAGGTGACAGCTGACAGGCAGCTTCATGGGCATAAATACAGACAAAACATCTATGCGTTGACACAAATCAAGTTACACCACTTGCATCTGAGACATGTGAATTACATACACTGTGGCATGTAGTCTATTATGTAAAAATAAAAGTGATTTACAAAACAGGTTACTGTAATTTCCAAAGAGAAAAGTGGCTACGGTTATCTGAAAAAAGGTGAAATTACAATTACATTTTAAAAGAAAAGGAACTGAGCAGTAAGTGTGGCGATCGAGATTGCCAGAAATGTGGATGCTGACAAAGTATAAGCAGGTGCAAAAGTTGTTTGAAAAAGCTTTAGCTAAAAGTAATAGATAGTTAGCTAAAATTAATGAATAACAAGTTAACAGTAGGCTGATTCATAGTCAGCTAAAAGCAATATAACTAGCTAAAAGTAATAGCTAAAAAATACTCAGCTAAAAGTAATGACTAGTTAGCTAAAAGTAATGAAGAGTAAGCTAACAGTAATATAGATAGAAGTAATAGCTAAAAATAGTTAGCTAAAAGTAATGAGTAGCTAGCAAAAAAAAGAATAATAAATAGTTAGCTAAAAGTAATGAAGAGTTAGCTGAAAGTAAGGAGTTAGCTCAAAAGCGATGAATAGTTAGCTGAAAGCAATGAACAGTTAGTTAAAATTAATGATTAGTCAGGCAAAAGTAATGAACATTTTGCTAAAAGTAATGAATAGTTAACCAAAAGTAAAGTTAGCTAAAGCAGCCAGCTAAAGTACTGAAGAGTTAGCTACAATTAATGCAAATTAGCTAAAAAATATTGGCTAAAAGTAACAAATTGTTAGCTAAAAGAGCTAGTTAATGAAGAGTTAGCCAAAACTAATGGATAAAAAAGTTGGTTAAATGTACTAAGAAGCCTGTTAAAAGTAATATACTTTGCTAAAAATGATTACTAAATGACTTTAAAGTTTAGCTAAAAGTAACTAATTAATGACATAAAGACTTAACTACAAATGCTGGTCAATATAGATACAAAAAGTAATAGATAAATGATTTTAATTGGTATTTGCAGTGGTTAAAAAGTTAAAATATTTAGTGTAACTATATATGATGAATGTATTTTGAAATATCTACGCATAATAAAATAAGCTTAAAACAGTTTAGTTTTTTTTAAAAGCCAGTAATAGCCAGTATTTGGCTGCATGGCTAAAGCATCAATCCTTCTCCAAACGATAGTAAAACAAATGTCAATTTACTGACTAAACACTGACTGGTTAGTCTACTTCAAGACTGTTGCAAAAGGTACTTGAACATCCCTTATGATATCATTTGCACTTAAAACACGTTGCTTAAAACTCAGCTTTCTAGAAAGGTTCTAATTTTTGTTATCAAATTTTTTCATCAAATTCTACTGTAGAAAACTGCTCTTCCATTAAACTTTAACTCTTAATTAAAAATCGGGCAAATCTATGGATGCTGCAACTTAATGTTAACATATTTCCTTAGGTAATTTGTTGTGCCCATGTCTGCGTCAAGTTCGGTAGATAACGAAAGAAAGAGTGAGTCCAGGACACCTGTGTACTAAGTGACACAGAGGTCAGTGTTGTTAACTGTTGCACACCTGTGGACATGACAAGACAGGTGTTCTTCGCCCCCCAAACTGAGCTTATCAGTATAATCCCACTGTGCAGGTACTTTAGTGTCCCTGATTCCTCCATGCATGTTGAGGGTCCCACCTCCACCATGTTAGTACAGAAGCTGAGAGGTTGGTGAAATCTCTGGCAGGTGTCTGAAGCTTTTGGCGACAACCAGACCGTGACCACAACAGCGATAAAGAGCAGCAGACTTCAAAACGCAGGCAGGGACTGAAGCGTCTTTCTTTATGTGTCACGGCTTGCAACAAATCTGTGAGTATGTATGTGTGTGCATGGCATGGATGTTGTGTAGACTGCACTGTCATCAGCCATGCAATCAAAAGACATCATGCATACATGTACTGATACAACCACATGTCTGCAGCAAGTGGCTGAATTAAGCTGAATTAAATCGTCACAACACCTGGATGTGCATTTTAAAAATATCAGATGAGGGAAATAAACCAGTTAGTTCAAAGACAAGAAGACGAACTGTGTAGACTGAATCTAGACCTTGAGCTTGTCACATCTTGTGCAGTCAAACCTAAAAGCTAAGGACAACAAGGACTCAAAGATGAGCTATATAACTAGAAGTAATGAAGAGTTAACTAAAAGTAACAGTTAACCAAAAGTAATGAAGTGTTAGCTAAAAATAATGAATAGCTTAGTAAAAGTAATAAAGAGTCAGTTAAAAGTAATAGCTAAAAGTAACAAATAGTGAACTAAAAGTAATGAATAATTAGCTTACAGTAATGGATCGTTATCTAGTAGCAATGAATTTTTAGCTAAAAGTAATTGCTAAAGGTAATGAAGAGTTAGCTAAAAGTAATGAACAGTCAGCTGAAAGTAATGAATAGTTATTTAAAAGTAATAAATACTTATCTAGTAGTAACGAATTATTAGTTAAATTTAATGAATAGCTTACGAAAAGTACTGAATAGTCAGCTAAAAGTAATAACTGAAAGCAATAAAAAGTTAGCTAAACGTAATAGCTAGTTAAAAGTAATAGGCAGTCAGCTAAAAGTGATGAATAGATAGCTAAAGATAATGAAGCTTTAACTGAAAGTAATGAATAGTTAAAAGAAACAAATACTTATCTAGTAGTAATGAATTGTTAGCTAAATGTAATGAAGACTTAGCTAAAAGTGACCACTAGTTACTGAAAGTAAAGAAAAGTTAGCTAAAAGTAATAAATAGTTAGCTAAAGGAAGTGAAGAGTTAACTGAAAGTAATGAACAGTTAATTAAAAATAATAAATAGTTATCTAGCGGTAATGAATTGTTAGCTAAATGTGACGTGTAGCTTGCTAAAAGTAATGAATAGCTTGGTAAAAATAATGAATAGTCAGCTAAAACTGATAGTTGGCTAAAAGTAACAAACAGTTAGCTAAAAGTGACCAAAAGTTAATGAAACATAATGAAGAGTTAGCTAAAAGTAATGAAGTCAGCAAGGAGTAATAAAAAGTTAGCTAAAAGTAATGAATAGTTAGCTAAAAGTAATGAAGAGTTAACTAAAAGTGATAAATAGTTAACTAAAAATAATACAGTTGGCTGTAAAGTAATGACTCATTAGCTTAAAGAAATGGATGAAATAGTTAGTTAAATGTAGTAAAAAGTTGGATAATGTGTCATATGCTCAGCTTAAACTAATTCATAAATAAAATTCTCATTTGCTGGACAATATAATGTGTTAAGTTTATAAGGAAAAAAGCACTACATCAACAGTCTCCACGGATTAATCTATTATTAATGTAGCAAAAGCAACAGAACACCCTGAATTAGACTTATTTTCATGTTTACTGAACATTTACTGGGAGTTGGCTCCAAACAAAGTGACACCACACCTGTTATTATTATTTCAGTAGGAAATAACCACATTAAAATTATTTATTATGCTGCAAATACGAGCTTTTTATGTTAATTTATGATTCATTTACCCTAATAAGGCTGCAGGTAGAGTCAGTCGGTGCTTTGTTGAACATTAACTTCTGTTTTTTTTTTGGTTGTCTCCAGGTATTTAAATGTATTCCATTTATTTGTACTTTCAAATATTGGCCTTGATCCTCGCGTCACATTATAATCCAGTTATTTCTGACCTGCACAAACAGCCTCTTTGTCAGTTCCTCTGCATTCACATCATGTCAGCCCACAACTCGGCACACAGCGGAGCAGCTTCCTCCACACATTCCTCTGAGTGTATATATATGTGTGTGAGACAGTGGATGTGGTTCGCAGACTCTCTCTGGCCAGTGGCCGAAGCTATTTCCTTTAAATTCCTGAACCTAAACAGGAGCTGAGCAGGGGAGTGTACAGAAAAAACAGAGAGGAACAGTCCGTTTGGGCTCAGCAAGGTGGAGACGGCACTGAAATTTCACACACAGCCACCACGAAAACAAGGACTAAGGCCGACACTCCCTACGACTAAACACACCGGACAGACAGCTCCTTCTCCCAGGCCACGGACGACGATGGAGGAGTTTCTGCTCTTACGGTCTCATTCTGCAAAATATGATGCGTTTAATTACAGAAGTGAGAAAGAGGTTTGGCTTTGCACTCCTGTCAAACATCACAGCACTCCATAAAAGTCAAACTTACAGCTCATTGTGGTTTTCTCACTATTAACTCGTGCATTCTGCGAGCATTTCTCCGTTGCCGTATCGTAATAAAAGCATGAAATATGGTTTCACACCAAACAACAACAACTGGTTCAGCACTCTGGGTGTGTTATTTTGACTTTTAAGAAACTTTAATTGAATTTGCAGTTGCGGGAAACTCGGCAAATTCTCCTTTATTTGTTTTTTAGTTTTAATAACCCTTTGAATCCCAGGCAGTTTCTTTACTAGTGATGCACTTTCTACTCACTGTAGGCTCATTTTTTTAACTGCAGTATAAAGTCCTGCACCTCTATGGAAACAGAACAACCACAACTAAAAGTAGAGAGAACTTAAAAAAGTCTTCTGTGCAGTATGACACAGTTATAATGCCATAAACAATGACAAAAAAGTAATAAAAATTGAGTTCTTTGACTATTTACTTTACAAAAATTGTTAAAAGCTGGAAACATGTACAACATTAGTTAATTCATTATTTATTTGGGTATGTATTTAGTTATTTATTTATGTATTTTATTTATTAGACATTTTACTATTTACATTTTTAATTTATGCCCGTACTTGTCTACTTTCTGCTGTTTGAAAAACACTGCCTGCAGTTCATCCAATCAGTCTCTGAATTTTTGTCATGTGACAGTTAGTAACTGCCGGGTCACTAATGGCTTCACGGTTGCGCTGAGGACTGCAGAATTTTTTATATTTTACAGAATCCAGTTAAAATTAAAGCCTTATTTTTGGCAAATTTTGAAAAAAGACATGAAATACTACAATTTCAGAGTCATGCATGACATATGATTCATTCCGAAAATCCAGCAATTTTTCAGTTTTTGCAGTTTCTGGCTCTGATTCATGTGTAATTTTGTTGATTTTTTACAATAATATGTGCCTTTGCAACATGCTGGCATTTCTAAAATCAATGCTTTTACTATGGAATCAAAATGAAACTAAAGAGTAAAGGATTGACGACAAAAAGACAAACCTTATCTCAAAATAAGGCATTTAAATGTGCGTTTTACTAACGCTGCTGCTTTTCAAACACTGACTTCTCACTGGCAAACATGTCACCACTAGTACAACATCTTTTTTTTCGTCTTGAAGCGAGTGAGTTTTGACTTTCTGACCTTTAAAAATGGCATAATCCCAAAAAAAGAGAAGGCAATCAGGTATAGAAAACACATCCGGAGAACATGCACGCGTGGATATTTCATATTTTAGACATACCTAAGCCTGTTATTGCTTGTTTGTGTGGGTCACATACTGGAGGATTTGTGGAAGGATCACAGTTTGATTGATGCTTAAGCAAACAAAGGATTGTGTGCTCTCATCGGTGAATGGATCGGTATGGAGAAATCCTGACAGAGTCGGCTTGTGATATGAAAAAAACACTCAAGGAACCCCTTTATTCCTGTTGTGTTAAAGAATGCCCGAGCACAGTGGCATTTACTGCATGTAGCTACAAGATACTGTGTGGGATCGACAGGCAGAGGACGAGCAGGGGAAGAGGTTTAGAGGGTTGTGAAATCAGGATGAGGAGATAAAAACGAGGAGATGAGGAGGTTGTTTTCTTGGTGTGAAAGCAGCCAGTGTATGAGGAGAGCCCTGCAGGAAAAGGGGGGGGAGGAAGAAAGTAAAGAGAACAAGCCTGTTTGAAGCGAACAGAGCGGGGATTCATGGTGGAGCTGCTGAAAGGGATGCCCTCTCAACCCTGAGCTCTGAAGTGAATGTATGAACACACACACGCTGCTCGGTGGGATCCAGCCGAGGCAGCGCAGCCTGCTGCTGTTAGCCCAGGATGGAGCTCCAAACCTGGGGTAGCTGACTGACCAGTAAACCCTCTGAACACACCTGGTCCACATTACACACTACAAGAGTCAGTCCAAAACATCTGCACACCTTCACGAGGGTTCCCACCTTGGGTTATTAGTTGAAGATCCCCTTACGACACCACACAGGCATTCGTAGCTTGTATTTCATGCATCCCACCTTTCTTTAAAAGCCTTTTCTGCCATTTCACGGGCGGCTCTGCGGACCTCCTCTGGAACGGCGTCTTTCTCAGCCTGAGAAACCTGGTAGACTTTGTGTCCCGCATCCAGGCGATAGGGGCCTCCTTTACCACCCAGACCTGCAGTGTCTCTGCCGCCTGTATGGAAAACAAACAATATGGAGGCCCTTTAAATTACAAGTCAAGAGGAGGGAAAAAATCCAATAAATGAATCAGCTTATATGAACTTGAGTATTCTGGTTATTATCGGGTTTTTGAAGTATTATATTTTTGTGTTTGCCCATCTGAACATCACACACCGATCAGCCTCAACATCATGACCACTGACAGGTGAAGTGAATAACATTGATCATATTGGTACTATGTGCTGTTCTGATGGAAAACCTTGGATTTTAACATCCGTGTTGATCAGACTTAGACACCCAAATAAACATTGTCCAATAACAAACACACTCCCTCATGACAATGGAAATCCCAAATGTCACTGGTCTACCCCTGCAGGAAAATGCACCCCACCACATGGAAACAACATCAACCAATCAGGAACATGTTGAGGAACATGACAATGACCCAACATGTTGATTTGACCTCCAAACTTCCTACACCCCATTGTGATCAAGCATCAACAGGATGCAGTGGAACAAGTTTAATTGACAGAGGCCCCACTGCACAAGCCAGAGTACCCAAAGGATCCAGTGCCAACGTCCTGGTTCCAGACCCCATAGGACCCCCTGAGAGGTCCTCTTGTCCATGCCCAATGGTTCAGAGCATTTTAGACCACATAAGGGTGACCAACACAATATCATGTAGGTTTGACCTGACTTGTGGATCTAGAACTGCACAAGTCAGAAAATCCCCAGAAGAACCGAAAACTTATCAGTTCAAATGATAGAAATATCAAAAACATACATTTATGAAGGAAAAGTGTTAATGTGGGATTAAATTTCCAGGTTGTGGTTTAAACGTCTGCGCAAACAGCACAGAGTAATCAGTAACCAGGATATTAGTATTTATAATGTACATTTAGTGAAGTGAATAACTAAGTATTTGTGTTTCATGTAAACACAATCAATGTCTGTATTAATTTTACTGTAACACTGAATCGCACTAAATGTTGAAAACTGTTTTCATTATAATAAATGACTCAAACTAATGAATTAATTATCAAAATAGTTGTCAGTTAATTTCAAATAGATTGACTAACAGATTAACCGACTAATTGATGATCACATTTACCTAGATTCTAGCACTTTTCATTGTTACTGCCGCTCTTTACGGCCAACAGACGTTACACAGACAGAGGTTTAGTGCTTTGCCTAAGGGTGAATGAGCAGCTCTCAAACACACAACCTCCACAGTAACGTCTGTGTAAATGGAATTAGCGCATGCAAGAAAAACTGGTTACCTGTTCCTCCGGCCCACTGGTTTCCACCGACGTGAGGGGCGTTCATGGGGTCCACCTTCCCATGTTTTGGGGCCCTCACGTCCAGGCCGCTTTCCTTCTCGATAGTGATCTGAAGGGAACAAGAGGAGCCATGTTTGCAATAGTCAGCAAGGATGTTTATGAAGAACAGAATCACTTTGCCTTAGATGACAAGTACCCTTGTGCTTTGGCTTCCAAAGTCAGTTTTGCAAGATAAAATTAGAAATAGCACATTTTAGCCATGATTGTTAACAGAAAAACAAAGCACAGGAAGATGACTCTCACTGACGTATTCAGCTACTATTAAATACTAAAATACTACTAAATAATAGTGTGATTGTTGCACTGACTTGTGGATAGTGAGGAGTCACACGTTTGGCACTGATATTTTTTGGTATTGTGGGCTGAAAAGTTTGCAAAATTTCTACTGCAGTCAAAAAGGGTTTATCATTGTTTTGAACACTTTTTGCAGTGATCTTGAAAAGTGAAGATCCACAAGCAATGTCACTGTTAATCTGGACAATCGACAGACACAGTGTGAACACACATGGTTGGTGATGTAGGTGAACCTGCAACTAAATGACAAAATAACCACAAAAAACCTCACAATTTTAGATAATAATAAATAAAAAGAAACATCAGTTATCACAGTGATATATTTCTTCGAGACCCTTCCAAATCCAATATGTGGAAAAATGTTACCTTTTTGTCCCCCAAAAATAACTAAAAATACATATATATATATATATATATATAGTCAGTATCTAAACTTTCAGAATCAATGCAGCATAATACACTGATCAGGCATAACATTATGAGCACCTGCCTAATTGTCTTGTTGGTCCCCTTATGTGCTCAAAAATGCTCTGAACCATTGGGCATGGACAAGAGGACCTCTCAGGGTGTCCTATGGGATCTGGAACCAGGACCAGGGCACTGGATCCTTTGGGTACTCTGGCTTGTGCAGTGGGGCCTCTGTCAATCCAACTTGTTCCACTGCATCCTGTTGATGCTTGATCACAATGGGGTGTAGGAAGTTTGGGGGTCAAATCAACATGTTGGGCCATTGTCATGTTCCTCAACATGTTCCTCATTGGTTGATGTTTTTCCATGTGGTGGGGTGAATTTTCCTGCAGGGGTAGGCCAGTGACATTTGGGATTTCCATTAGCATGAGGGAGTGTGTTTGTTGTGGGACAATGTTTATTAGGGTGTCTAAGTCTCATCAACATGGATGTTAAAATCCAAGGTTTTCCATCAGAACACCACATAGTACCAATATGATCCATGTTATTCACTTCACCTGTCAGTGGTCAGGATGTTGTGGCTGATCGGTATATGTATAGTCAGTATGTATGTATGTATGTATGATATGCATGTGATCTGTCACTTTAACAGATTGATTAAGCAGCAATGTTATAGATCCGCTGTCTGGAAAGGGCTTTAGAGTTTGTTGAGCTCTCACACTAAGCATTTATGGTGTTTAGCTAAACAGATATTAGATGACAATCTGAACTACTTGAGGAATGTAGTTTGATCAGAAAAGCTACAGTAATTAGACAAAAATCATGTCCATAATAATACAACTTTGAAGTTTAGTTTGTTGCTTCCAGCTGTTTTTCCTCCAAGTTTATTAAATTAAACAGCAGCAGGATCCATATGAGAGTCTTCAAAGACAGAGAGTTGCTGCATCTCTGCACGAGGAACAACTCCTGGGAAAGGTTTTACAGCAAACACAATGAATGTAATCACACTTTGCCAACAGACAAATATGAGATTGAACCTTTTTCGTCCCCATTTTTCTTTGTGTTGATCTCTTGATGTGTTAAATTAGTATGTGAGAGTCGTCAGAAACACTCAGCAGTCAGAGCAGCAACAGAATTAAAGGAGTTTGTATCTCTGAGGTCTTGGTTTCTGGGCAGGACGGACAGAATGGACTCTGTCTTTCTCTGCAGGAGAGCCGCTGGGAGGTTAAAGCTTTGGTTTTTTAGGTTCATCTCAATGGCACCATCCGAGCCAAAATCAGCATGCTGGCTTTGACAGCGATGCCGGGCGGCCGGCCACAGTCTGGCTCGCATGAAGGCGCGAGAGGAGAAAGGGGGGAGTTCGGTGGGAGACTAAGTGCATCCCCTGTGGTTCAGCTGCATTCTTACATACTGCAGGAATCTCAATGGTATCTGCAGGGGGACGAGGTTTTCTGGGACGCCTGTGTGAGTTATTATCTGAGCTGTTTTTGATTCCTCGTCGGTTTGTTGTGGTGCGAGACGTTGAACTGAGGCTTATCAGGACAGAGCAGCTGAAAAAGACCCTCCTCTGCATGTACTGAACCACTGTCCACGCCTTAAAACTCAGAGCTCAGACTGTGTTCTCACACCTACATGAAGCTGCTGTATCAGCACAGCGCTCTATATTTAGGTCAGATTAGGAGGGTCAGTCTGATGGACACCAGGTCAGATTATAGAGGCGAGATAAAGCTCACTGTGGGAGCTCAAACAGGGGAGCTACTGCAGATATCAGGACTTGCAAACTGGATGCAAACTTTTTCTGTTGCTCAAGCAGATTTACAGGAAATTTAAACATGAAAATGTGCCTCTCAATTGTTCTTTCCTATCTCTGCCTTCACAGCAGAGGCCGATCTTAGTTTTAACCCTGTTAGCTCACACAAATTTTGTCAGTAGGTTCAGAAATTTGAAACGACAGCTCTGAAAGTCAAACTCCATACAGTTAAACCATGATACTCAAGAACTTAATCGGAGTCTGAAACAGTCCCGTAATCACGAATACATGGACATTTTTTGGATATTTTGGTGCAAAACACACCCTGGGCAGGCTTAAAATGCAAAAATAAGCATCAAAATGTAAAAAAAATTCAAGTATAACCAATGTTAATACATCACAGACGTATCCAGGAACAAGAAATCGGAAAAGATATAAAATAATAACGGGATCCTTGACATCATCTGTCAACCAAAAAGGACCAACGAGTTTATTTTCCATTTGTCGACAATATAATCCCTCAACAATGTGATCCTTGGCAACGTCTGCAGGGCTTTTGCTGCATAGATACATTTCTTGGCAGCCCCCTAGAATGATCATGCTCACTGTCATGGTTAGTCATCCCCACAAGACCCATTCAGAGCTGGGAAAACCCTCATCTGTGGTTAATGGTGGCAATTGTGAAATAATCTCAATAAATCAAGTCCCAGAGTTCTGTTTAAAATGACATGTTTCAGCCAGGGCACTCGCTTTACGCACAGAGAGGAAAATCTTGGACATAATTCTAATGTGATCACATTTAAAGGGCCTCTGTGCAACATTCAGAATCACTGGACGTCAATAGAGTACCAACATCTCAGACCAAAACCAACAGGCTGCAACCATGAGTTCACGCTCATATTGGAAAATATACTCACTGACTGGCAACTTTAGCGCGCCCGATTTAAGCGACTCGTGTGTGGAAACAGACACACAAAGACTGGTTCTTAGTGGCACCGGCTAAACGCTGGACTGCACTTTAACGTTTTAAATGTGTTCATCAGTGAGTTCAGCCTGTCTGATTATAAGCTCCATGAGGGCCAACAGTTCAATGGGAGGGACTCACATGCACTCAACAGCAACAAACATGGTTTAAAGTGGACTGACACAGATTGACATACATGTGTGGCCCAACAGGCTACTAAAACACAGAACAGAGACACTCAGATTAGAATAAACAGAGAGAGAAAGTGAGATTTCTTTGGCAAGACACTATTACTCCGCTATATTTTGACTTAGCAATGGTCAATAATGGTCAAAATCTTGCATATTGCATCTTTAAAATGAGACGTTAAACAAATACTCGGAACAGGGGCACTTAGCATTTAGTATAAGGACTGAAAAACAACTGTGGCATCATGTAAACAAAGTGGCATTTTAACAAATATTTGGCAATTATGATCAGGACCGACAGATTAAAATAAGTCAATGAAACTGAAAAATAATGTTCACATATAACATTTTTTGGCGTTGCATTGCTCTGATGCGGACACTTTTTGTCTTAAAGGACCTTTGTGTAACTTTTCTAAATTGACACCGAGGGGCTAAATAATGCAGAAAAACTAAATGGTAAATGGTCTGCACTTAGATAGCACCTTTTTCTACCTTAGTGGTATCCAAAGTGCTGTACAATGTGTTTTGCATTCACCCATTCACAAACCAATGGCTACAGAGCTGCCATACAAGGCGGTAGCCTGTCATTGGGAGCAACTTCGGGTTCAGTGTCTTGCCCAAGGACACTTCCGCACGCGGAGGGACCGGGGATCGAACCGCCAACCTTGTGGACAACCTGCTCTACCACCTGAGCCACAGCCGCCCCTCCTAGTCAGAACAGCCTAATTTTTACAAGTAATCAACTTAAAGACTTGTGTTACGCTACCAATCGTTAAGTAAGTGGTTATTACAGCGATTAAGTCCCCTAGTTTTGACATAATTTTATTAGAACTCGTCTTAATTCAAAAAGATCAGATTTTGGTCTTTAAGGACCTCTTGTTCATTGACGCCTAAGGGTTAAATACTAGTCCGAACAACTTAATTTTCTATGAAAAATCAACTTAAAGACTTTATGCTACCAATTGTTAAGCAAGAGGTAACTAGAATTATAACTGTCCTAAGTCTAACATAGACTGTAGATAACAGAGCTATGCAGACTTCATGATCACATGGAAAGTCCAGCTGTTTTGGCCGCTAACGTCCACATGAGAAACTCTTCACTGGTCATTCCTGGTGGGACAGTAACACAGTTTTTGAATCACTGGTGGGTAATTTACTATGACAAACATCCTCAGCAGCTGCAGACCGACAGATCCGTCCATCCCTCCAGTATCAGTGAGGATCCTCTGGAGGTGTTTGTTTGCCGGCAGATGAACCGGCGTTAACCTCAGTAACCAGAGAGATGCCATAGCTGAGCGCTGAGCTAAAGGGTGAAAGGTTTGCATCACGTTCCGGATCTCACCTCCACTCTCTGATTACACACTAATGCTTTAGTGTCTGGAGCAAAAACAGCAGCAGAACACGAGCTCTGCTGCACACATGCCGGCCCTCTGTTGGGAAACGAGGGTGTCCACCTGAAGCACTGGAATGTGGCTTCAAAGGCTGAGCTGGCTTTACTGGCGAGACGCATCATCCTGACCGAGTGTTTATGAATGTGATTATGATTCCTCGATTAACACCACACACTCTTTTCCTCCATCAGGCCAGGATTCCCTCAGCAGCAGCTTGTTCCAGTAATCCCTCGCTGTCATCGCTCTGTTTTTAGATTAAACCCTCTCACTGCTGACAACCTAGCTCACCAGCGTGTCGTCATGCTGGTAAATGGACTCCAATTTGGCTCCGTCAAAACCGGTAAAAGGGTGACTAATGCTCCGCTTTCGGGGGCTAAGAAAAATGATGAGTGATGCTTTACAACATGTGTCCATTTTGGGCTCTGAGGGGCTTTCGGAGCTGCGGCACTCGGTTCAGGTTCCTGCTCTGGTTGTGAAAGAGAAATGAGTCATGTGGGCGAAGCAGCGGCTGGACGGCGAAGGTTCACGTGTCACATTTCAATGTCCTGGTGAAAATCCTGAGTCGTTAAAGAGCCCATATTATGCACATTTACGGGTTTATTATTCTGTTTTTTGGGATCTACTAGGCGATGTTTACATGCTTTAATGCTCAAACATAGCAGCAGGTACAGTCGTCTCGTCTTTGCACATAGAGATTCCTCTGTAGAGTCAAAATGTGAGACACTTACACTTCAGTAGATGTTCAGTTTCCGAGTTTAGCTTGATGGAGCAGCACTTAGGGGATGATTATTTGAAAGTCTGGTCTTGAAAAAGTCAAAAACTGGACGTATATATTAAAGGGCTCACGTTATGCACATTTACAGGTTCATAACTGTACTTTTGGGGTCTACTAGATGATGTTTACATGCTTTATTGCTCAAAAAGAGCAGCAGATACGGTCGTCTCGTCTTTGTTCAAAGAGAAGATTCCTCTGTAGAGTCAGAATATGAGACACTATGAGTAGATATTCAGTTTCCTACTTTAGCTTGATGGAGCAGCACTTAGAGGTGTTAGCATTCAACTGTTGCTTTGCAGCAGGACAGAACGATATTTGAAAGTCAAGTCAGGTCTTGAAAAAGACAAAAAACTGGATGTAGATATTAAAGGGCTCATGTTATGCACTAATACAGGTTTATAATTCTGTTTTTGAGGTCTACTAGATGATATTTGCATGCTTTCATCCCCAAAAATACCTCTGTGTACGAAAAAAAACCCAGCAGGTGTGTTTGTGTCGTCTTTGTACAAAGGGGAGATTCCTCTGTATAGTCATTAGGCTCCTTTAATGCTTAAATCACAAATGTTATAGGGCATCTAGTAAGAAAAGAGAGTAAATGAAAGAGAACCTGACAGCATTAGATGGTCCCAGATTTAACAAAATGATGGCTATCACAGACATATAAACATGCACGGATATATAAGTTATCTAATGGTGGATGTGTCTGAAATCACTCCCTAGTTACTATAAAGTGCACTAGTCCACTTATTTTACTTCACTGATTATAAGGATAACACACACGATTCAACTTCAGTCCATTAAAGTGCTAAAATGCAGAAGCCGAGACAACAAGATGCCACAAAACAACAAACCGAGTTATTAGTTAGACAGAAATACAAGCTACGCAAAGCAACGAGCAGCAAAACCTCAGTACAATAATAGGAACAGCTGACGGCGTCTGCACATATAGACGCACAAGCAGCACGATGCTACGAAACAAGCTACAACAACCACAACTAACTGCATTTTTTATGACATGCAGAGCAGCAGTAACATGCAGACTTTTCTAAACTGTTGAAAGAAAGTTTTTTTTTTTATTTACAAATGCCAAAATGACTATATACTGTCCAAAATGTGAATTATTAGTGAGTGGACTATTGGTTGTCCATTACATAGCTGCTACACAACAAAGCCTGCATGGTGTTGAGTGAAATTAAATCGACACACAAGTGCATTAAGCCTCTGCAAACTTCAAAATCAACTTTGTGTGATGTAAACGCAAGATTTTCTTCCCAATGGAAAAGGTGTGGTGTTGCATACATCTGTGTTCATATACATAGGAGCACAGGATCCACCCTTATGACGCAACAACTTTATAGGATTTAACTACGTCGCTTTGGAGGAGTCATGTCTTAAACCAGTCGAAATACTACAGTACTGATGAGTCTTAGATGAAGAGCAGCAAGTTTAAAACACTTTGTTGTTGCATATTTTACAAATTCACACTGATGTCTTTAGCTTCCCCCGGCCTTTAATGGCACATGGAACACGGTTTTAAGGTAGGCTGAGTGTTGATTAATGTATACAATCTTTATGTTTGACTTGTTGCTAAAGAAGCAGCGACTTTCTCACACAACTTTTTTTTGGCCTGATTATTCAACAGGGAGAGTTTCGTGTCCATCCAAGATGTGAAAGTACGTCAACTGTGAGTCACGTAAAATCGTCTATGTGTAAAATGAATGGGACTTCTGAGCTCCCAAAATATCTCCTCCCACAGCATTACTAGAATCTGATGACAAGTGCATCATCAGTTTCACTACCGGCAATGAAATCTGATCAAACTGCACACAGAAGCTCTTAAAGGTCCCATATGGCTGAAATACATTTTTATTGTTTGGCTGTTGTTAGAAACTTGGAAAAAAGATATAGAGAGATTTACTTCTGCCATTCCTCTAACAAACAGTCGTCCAGTTCAAACTCTGTATAACTCCGCCCTCTTACTGCTTCCTGGTGAGTCGTTCAGAAGAAGCAGCTGCCTTTTAGTAGGTTTTTTTTTACTTTCTAAAGCTGCTTTTACTAACTCTGAAATGTCTCAGCCATGAGTAAAGCTCACCAAAATGTTGTTCTGTTCGCTACAAGAGTGAACACAAGAGTCTTCATGCGCTCCCAGCATCTGAGCAACACAAGATCCAGTGGATTGCTTTTATTTTAGTGTTTAATGTTAGCATGTTGGGTGGCTACTGTGGCTAACATTAGAGCTCTGTGGAAACCGAGCACTGAGTGACATTTAAAAATGGGGGAAACTTGAATTTGAACCCAATAAATAAACAAGGACTGGATGGGTTATTGTGTTTTAGTGTCGGTGGTTGTGCTTCAGTTCAACCAATCTGTCAGCTTCTCTCCTGCTCTCTGTGCTCGCACATTCTGCATTTTAATACGACCGAATTCCCAATAAAGCTGCTCTCACTTTCATTTTTTTCTGTTTCTTTTGTCAGACAATTGAACAAGTATGATATATTGACTGAAATTATGCCAGAGGGCACTTCAGAGTCACTTCCAAGCTACAGCGCTGCGCCGCTAAACATGTGATTTTATAACCAGAACATCATCTAATAAACTCACCAAACACGTGAGTTAGAAACATCCATGTTGTGAATTCTATGATATTTCCATAAGTCCTGGTCTCACACATTCACTCTGTCAACTGCTGTGCTTTAAATCTCCAAGCTGTCAATTGTGGACACAGAGGGAGTTTTCTTCCTGAAAGAGGCGGGGTTTGCACAGATCGTGTGGAACCTTCAGGAATTATTCACTCACAGTGAAGTAAGCCATTTTTGCAGTATTATGACTATAAAAATCTTGAACTCCCAACCAGTTAGTTTAGAACTGATGAAGCCTCTTGGATGAGGGTGAAACGTCTTTGAGAATCTCAAGCAAGTCCAGATGCTACCACTGAAACTAGGAGGACTACTCCACGCGCTTTATTCTGGATGTGTTTGGGTGGTTTGCTTGATTTTCTCTGGTTGTCATCAGCTCCATGTCACAACTTAAATTTGAGATTTTCCTGCTCCAAACAAAAGTTATGGCATCCAGTGAACACATCTAAAGGGCTTTACAGAAACACTAAGTGGGAGTAATTGTTGCTAAGTTGCTTCTAGTGATAGCCAATAAGCTAACAATGACACCCTCACCCTGTGACAGAAGGAGAGAAAGCCAGATTGCAGAGAGTGGAGGGGAGCGTGGGTGGGTGGTGCAGCAGAGAAAACTTCAGTTTTATGACTGTGGGAATCGATGTCTTAACTCCTCCCTCCGGTCTTTCTTTTCTTCGCCCAGTGTCTCTCATCTGCGGTCCACGCCTTGTCTCGCAGGATTAATAGCCTCGTAAATTTCTGATTCTGCTTTTAGACGCCTAAAGACAGAGACAGTCACACATGTGCATGAGGCCACGGCTGAGGCCTTTTTTTGTGAATAAATGCGAGAACTTGTGTGAACTTGGGTGCATGTGTGTTAGCATAACTGCAGGTCTACGCATGAAGGTTTAGCGACAGTGTATAAAGGATGTGAATGCATGATTGAGTCTTTGTGAATGCATGAATCTAAGTTGTGCTGTGTGCATGTGCAGGTGCATTATAAATTGAACTTGGCCTTGCCGTAGAGTACGACGCTGAACCACGAAACTGAAGAAACAAGGAACTGCTGGATTTCCAACTTAATTAAACTTTCCTTATCCTTGAACTACTCGTCTTTAAGCTTTTGATTTGTCTGGAAAACACAAAACCTAATGTTAAAATCACTTTATTCTATATTATTATTATAGATTCTATAAGAAAAAATTATGCAGTACTTGGCGCAACCATGAAGCTATCAGTCACTCAGTCAAAAACTTAGGGACTATTTAACTTAACTGCAGCTTGTGTTGACACAGAGCAGATAAAAACTAATTTAAAATGTTAAATATCTACAGTATGAAGAGACGCTAATTTGCGTTTCCAGTATTGGTAACACCTGTGGCCACTTTATTCCATTGTTTTTCAAATTTTGTAAAATAAATAATTGAAGAAACTCAATTTTTAACTTGTTTTTGGATTAATGGCATCATAACTGTGCTACATTAAATGCATGGAGGGTATTTTTCTACTTCTAGTCATGGTTGTGGTGTTTTCATAGAGGTGCAGGACTTAGTATTGCAGTGAAAAATGAGCCCAGGTGAAGAAAACTCCAACAGGAGCAAAGAAAGACCCACAAAGTGTTTGGAAGTCAGAGGGTTAATTTCATAAAAAGCCTTAAGGTGGAAAAAACTAAAGTAACTGCAGGATAAGCAGCTGAGGAGAGATCCCACTACTACGACAGACAGACGTGCAATACTTGTGGGTTTGCACCTTTCAAGTATTAATAATGCTGTTTGCACATCTTGGCACAAGTCTGCAGGGCACTTCTGCAGATGATTTGAAGGAGCAAACATGTGCACACATGCATATGAGCGTAACTGATAAGCTTCAGTGATGGAAGGGCGGGAAGAGAAAATGGGGGCAGGTGGCCAACCACACCAGAAGGGATTAAAACAGCAGACACTGACATGCAGGTATAAAAACAACCACACTGTCCAATTAAATGTCAGGATGAGTGAGCGAGCTGCTCTGATTGTGGTTGGATTATGGCGAATACCTGCAGACACCTACTTGGCAGCAGCAGCACCGTGAGTTGTGTGTTTAGATAAATGATGACTGATGTCTCCTGGGCACTGATGATGTCAACAGCACTGTAATGGAGAAATGTCAGGCTGAGGCCAAACACGTGGAGATATGAGCAGCAGAGAGTCATGCACACCTGGGTGCACACTCAAGGCCATTGTGTGGATTTACAGAGACATACAGTATATATGCATGGAGTGTTGTAAAAGAGCTGCCATGTCTTTTCTCTTTAGGGACAATAGACATGGTATTTATTAATGAAATCATATAGTACACTCCTGTGCAATATCACTTAATGTCTAAATACCTGCACTAATTCTATGTTTAAGAGTATTTGCTCTTATAAATAATTGAAAAGAAACACTTCATACTGAAAATTCAGACCCCATAGTAGAAATAGTGGAAACACCTGTGATCACTGAAACTAAACTGAGCCTAACTGCATGAACGTGGTTATTAAATGAGCTATGAGCAGTAGAACTTTCTCAGTTTTGGACCTGTGGATTGTGTCTATCTAAATGTTTGCATCATGGCTCCACATGGAAAAGAACTACCAGAGGAACTACAAAAATCTGACTGCGAGGCCTCACAAAGATGGAAAAAGATCAGCTAAAAATCAGTGAAACACAGTGTCAGCAGTAATCAGGAGGTATAGAAGGAGTCATAGTACCACTCATCATAGCTCCAGTGGTCGTCCTCCTAAAACGACTCCATGGACAGTGAACTACTTTCACAGTCCAGCTGTGAAAAACTGACAACAGCTGCTTCAGACTCGGCACAGAGTTTATCAATTACAATTAGAGTTTCTGTGAAGCACAGAGGGTGTAAAGACACTTCATAACATCAACCTCTATGGATGACGGACAACAAAAACACATGCTTACTTTTGCTTGCACAAAACTCTAAGATGAGAACATGACAAGATGGATATTTGGAGAACATTCTTTGGTTGGATAAGGAAAAATCAGTTGGGCTCAGATAGAATCCAGCATGTTTGGTGTGAATTTGTTGAGTACGACCACAGTGCATGCATAGTCCTGACAGTGAAGCACGGAGGTGGCCATATGATGATATGGAGCTGCGTAAGGTGTTTGGAGATAACATTCGTAGATGCAACATGAATGATGTGTGGATAAACCAAAGCACTGGCTGACAAGATGACTCCCAGACTGCGGAAACTTGATGGAAGAGGAATATTCCAGCATGTTAAACATCCAGCATGTTTGGTGTGAACCTGACCATGACTGCCACAGTGAATGCACAGTCCTGACAGTGAAAACACAGGTGTGATGATATGGGGCTGCAGGAGTCCAAAAGCTATTGTAGAGATGACATTTTAAGATGCACCATGAATGTCTGTGGATAAATACTGGCTGACAAGATGACTCGCAGTCTGCAAAAGCTTGATGGAAGAGAAATATTCCATGATGATGACCGTCCAAAGCACAAAATCGCAGAGTTTCTACACACAAAGAGAAACTAAAGAAGGATAAAGTAAAAACTACTAGAATCCAACAGACCACTTTTGAGGCCTTCTAAAGAGAAAGACAGAGCAACACAACTCCTGCAGCAAAGCAAAAAGCCTCCATGTTGAGAAGGATTGAGTCCGACATCAAAAATAAAGATGAATCTCAGTAATAGAAGCAGTAAAGCCTGTATTTTTGATATAAACTGTAAATCTGGATTCCCTCCCTTTTCTTTTCACACTTCGGTCAAAAGCCTGACTGTTACACTCCTTAAGTGTGTCATAAAAACAAGGCATTTGGCAGGGATTGCATATGTTCCGTGTGCAAACAGGTAAGCTCACATGTGGCGTTTGGGAAAGGCAGCAGATATAAAGAGAGCCTTTTAAGCGGGGATGTTTAAATACAGTAGCGCTACTGTTGTTTGCTGAGAGCTAACACCGAGCACAGGGAGCGTCTGTCTGAGTCTGACCTACAGTGGACTCGAGGTGCCCCATCAAAGAAGACCTGACTGCTGAGGAATCTGGGCCAGAGAGAGGAGCTGTGGCAGCTTTGCAGGTGTGCAGGTGTATGGGAGTCTATTAATGACTATAATCTCAGGTCTTGTGATACTTTGGCAGCAGCCGACAGTGAAAATGATGGCGTTTCCTGGCCAAACACATGTTTAAGACATCATAAATCATGTTTGGATGTTGCGAGAGAAAACATTCACTGATATGCTTCATCTAATTTTACAACCCTCGATATCATCATTTCGGTCCGTGTTGCGTCTCCTCGCCCTCACAGATCTGCGGATAACGCCTCCTGCATCTGGACATTATCTGAAGAATGTTTCTGTCTGCATGTGGGCACCTTAACAATGCCGTCTCAGTGCTCCGGTCTGAATGTTCCGACCCGAGCCTGGGGGTCAGACCTGTTGCATCATCAGCACAAAGCCCATTCATTCAAACACACCCACTCTGGCTGCAGCAGGGTCATAAATTCTGGGCTGGAAAATATTCCGGTTAGCATAAAATCAGGAATGTTTCAGCAGCTTCTATGTGTTTGGCCAGAGTGACGCAACGTATGCCCAGGAGTCCGGTTCAGATGGTGTTTACAGTTATTTTTAGAGTCGCGATGCCCCTCAGTGGTGCTGAGAGGAACTGCAGGCGGCAAGCATTTCTATTTTTTATGTTCCTGGTGCAGCATCCAGGCAAGTTTGCTCACTTGGTTGGACAATCTCCGATGTTAGGTTTTTAAGGAGAAAAGCTCTACACCAGCAACCGTCCAGGATTAATCCATTATTTTTTTGTAGCAGGGGGAACAGACAATCTGAGAAGACCCCCGCATTTTCACAAATTTGAACTTAGTCGGACCTATTTAATGTGTACTGAATGTTAGATAAAACAACTGAAAACAGGAAAATAATGATTGCATATAAACAGAAACACGTAATAAATACAAAAGCAAGACAAAACATTGAAACAGACAGCCAATCACAAATGTACTGTATATATACACTGATCAGCAACAACATCGTGACCACTGACAGGTGAAGTGAATAACATTGATCATATTGGTTCTATGTGCTGTTCTGATGGAAAACCTTAGATTTTAACATCCATGTTGATGAGACTTAGACACCCAAATAAACATTGTTCAACAACAAACACACTCCCTCGTGGAAATGGAAATCCCAAATGTCACTAGGAAAATGCATCCCACCACATGGAAACAACATCAACCAATCAGGAACATGTTGAGGAACATGACAATGGTCCAACATGTTGATTTGACCTCCAAACTTCCTACATCCCATTCTGATCAAACATCAACAGGATGCAGTGGAACAAGTTTGATTGACAGAGACCCCACTGCACAAGCCAGAGTACCCAAAGGATCCACTGGCAATGTCCTGGTTCCAGACCCCATAGGACACCCTGAGAGGTCATCTTATCCATGTCCAATGGTTCAGAGCTTTCACTTGTTTACAAACTGCAAGCTTCATCATTTTGGAGCAGAAATCATGCAAATGTTTGAGGGGGAACAGACAACGTGTGAACGCCCGAGACTGCAAACTTCATCTAGCTGCAGCAGGAACCACACCAACTGAACTGAAATTCAAGAAGCCATTTCAGCTACATTTGACTGGCAGTTAATAATAAGGTAAATTAACCTCTGATGTTTCATATTAATCGACCCTCAGAGGATTAATCCATTATTTTTTTGTAGTCAGGGGAACAGACAACCTGAGAACGTACCCACATACCTTTAAACTGGCACAACGTAATAGAAATGCTGCAAATACAAGCTTTTATATTGATTTGGAATTCAATATCGGACTTTCTTTGGTGGGCTATGGCCTTATATTGTGTCACCACACAAACAGAAACTTCTGTATGTAAGGTGCCCAACAGAGCTGTGATTTTACCTGTATGGGCTTGCCATCTTCTCCCCCAATCATGTTCCTCCACTCCATCAGAGATCGCTGCAGAGTGTCCAGTCCGGTCTCCCAGAGCCGCACGTAGCCGCCCATATCCACCGTGGCGACGCCTCCAGAACCGAGAGGAGCGATCAGCACGTCCGACTCCGACACCTTCGACAACCAGCTGGTGTAAGGAGACACCGTCATCGACCTGCAAAACCACAAACACGTAGGAGTCAAGACACATTTAGAGAAGTTATCAAGACTTTCATAGACATTTCAGTTTTAGTGGTTACACTGCAATCGACTGAAGTTGTCAAAAAACAGGCAAAATGAAATTTACTGCTTGGGGATATTAAAACATCTAAACCCCAAAACCTTAAAAAATGCATGTTCTTTTTTAAAAAAATCTGCCAAATCACACCATTTATCAGAGCCAAAAGCTGTAAAAACTGAACTCCAGAGAGTGTGTAAAGTAATCATGTATAATTTCCAGTTACATCAAGAAAATTAACCAAATCTAAGCTTAAAATTGTGATAGTTCATCAAAATCAAAATATACTACATGTAAGATTAAGAAACAAAACACCAAAATGCTCATAATATTCTGTTCTGGACTACTCGGTTGAACTGCAGGTGGTGTACTGCATAGCAGAGAGGAGACAACTTCTAGAATTATAATTGTGTCACACTGCATAGAGGACATTTCTGAGTTCTCTCTCCTTCCAGTCATGGTTGCAGTAGAAAATTAGCTCACAGTGAGGAAAAATGAGATGGGACAAAACAAGAAGGCATCCATAATTTTGAATAATAACTATGCATGTTTAAGGAAATAACAGCTAAAGAAACAGAGAATTAAACAGCATTTTGCTTTTCTCAACGCAGTGCCATCTCTGACCACTAGCTGGTGCCAGAGGATGCAAAACCACAGTATATCGTTGCTCTAGAAGTACTGCAAAGTGAGCATACAAACAGGTGTGCCGCGATTACCTGGGGACGGGAATATATTTGAGCTTTTTGGAGTTCAGATCCGTCACCTCCAGGTACGCTGCCGTCATCGGAGGCGTGACATCTGAGGGACCAAAGGAAAACAAACTGAGCACATTGTCTGTTTGGATCCTCTCGTCTTTTGTCAGAGTTCGTTTGCATGATCTGACCTTTGGGGTAAACCTCCTTCAGGGGCACCTTGCTGGGCGGAAGGGCTCGGACCACCTGATTGGCCGAGAGCAGGCTGACGCAGTTGTCCCGTTTGGCGGTGTTGGCCCGGAGTCCGCCTCTGAAGAATGTGTGAGCGCCGCTCTCGCTCTTCATGTCTGACAGGTCGACAGGCCTGTTGAAGCTGTACACCTCATTAGGAGACTGGTCAAGGAGAGACACCAAGAGGAAAACGTCACCACTTAAACACATCAATATTCATCTACGAGCTCTATGCTTTCATCTTCTCCTAATTTTTTTTGACACATACATTAGAGAACAGGACTACTACATGGTTAAAGAGCTACATAGACCCACTTGTTAATCCAGGTATTGGACGTGTCACGAGAACAAACACTTAAGTCGATACCAACATGCTGAAAACATGATTTTTTACGGTACAAAGGGACCAAAAGCATCACAGCTGTCATAATAAGACCACTGGAGATTGTGATTTCTGTAGGTGGACCTACAGATCAAGTTTTTCAGCCCTGATCTGAGTCATTTAATATTTAGTGAGAGTTAATACCAAGTCCTGATCATTTCCATAGACAATACACATGCCTAGTACATTATTAAAATCAGTCCAGTGTATATGCTTGACAACTGACTAACTGAAGTCACAACGCATTAAGAGAAAACTGTTCCACAAGCTCCAAAAGACGAAAACCTGTGTTCTCCATATGCATGTCAGAAAATGCATTGTGAATTAGTTGTAGTACCTGGTTGTTCCACCAGGGGAGCCTCTTACTGTTGATCACTCAGACTAAAGGAAGTTCATGTTGGCAAGCAGAGAGCACTGTGGGTGTTTAGCTAGCGACGGGCACCATGACACAGACTCCTGTGACGCTTAATGTCCGATGGCCAGAGCTGTAATGTTTTAAGTTGTTTCATGTATTTATTACATCTCGACTATTTATTATTAGCATTTTTTCCTAATATATTAACCAGCGGGGCCTTTAAAATAACAGTACAGTCTTTAAAATCAAATATAACATAATAATATAATCTTTTATTTTTTACTGTAGTATCAAACTTGGCATAAAGAATCAGAATTGTAGGTGTACTAGTAGCAAATTATGACATGAATCAGGTTATTTTCAATGAGTCTCTGCCTTAAACTGTATTACAGTCAGGTAAAGTCATTTCTTATATAATTTAGGGGTTGTAATTCCTAACATGTAGCTTACTCAGGTAAAATGAGACCATAAATAAGGCTAATGGGTCTTAACCAGACTATTCAAACTTCTTTGGTTAAATTTTAATTCTTTTTTAATGGAGCGCCATTTGGTGCCACAGATGTTGTTTTAAATGTGCTGTGTAAAAAAAGGAAAAAGAAAGATTCCTACAGACATTCCTACCAGTTAGTCTTTTTAAAGACCCAACTGACTTTCACCTAAATCTTGACATGGAAAACCGAACGTCTACTGAACTGCAGATGTCTCATATTTTGAATAAACAGAGGAATCTCGCCTTTGTACATAGAAGATATCACCACAGCTGCTCACACCGTACCTGAAACGGACATTAAAGCTCGTTTCTATCAGGTTTTACATCCTCTTATAATCTCACCATGAGGTCTGGGAATCCCACAACAACTCGTGCAAAGCAGCCGGTGTCGGCCATCAGGCGGTTCGGAGAAGCGATCTTCTGGTTCAAAGCGGCGCTCAGGTTCTCGTTGGGAAGCTGCTCGCTGGACAGCATCTGTGGAGTGGAAACCCCGGCTGGGATGGAGGGAGTTAGGAGATGAGAATGGAATAAAGAGGGGGAAATAAAAACAAAGACTCGTGTTTATGGACCAAACTGTGCTGCATCAGTGTAGAACCATCATTAGAGGCTGATACATTTCAGCTTTAGATCACAGCTAAGTTGGTTGTACCCAGTTAGAAAAGCAGACATCCACTGAGTTATAACAGTAAGTGGAATTCACGCTAACTGCTGTTTCCCCAAATCTCTACAACGGAGCTAAAGAACGCTAAGCTATTAGACACTTAGAGCCACATTAATGGGGAAATACAGCAGGTTGGAATACACTAGAATCTTCCTCTAAGGCCAGCTGACAGGTTGAATAGGGAAAAATAGACTTTATTAATTCTCTTGATAGAATTCAAGGTATCCAGTAGCTCACACATGTAACATTTAAGGGAAAAAATGGAAAAATAACATGCAAATCGTGCCAGTAGAAGAAACAAGGTGCAAAATTATGGTATTTTATGATACAAAAAAGAGTATTAAAAAGTCGAAATACAGTATAACAGTAAAAATAATACTAACAAGGAGGGATGGACCGATATCGACCTGGCCGATAATCGTGGCCGATAGCTGACATTTTTTCGAATTATCGGTATCAGTATTTTTATTGGCCGATCATTGATCAATTAAATGTGCCGTCTGTTGTCACTCTGTGGTCAGAAACACAAACCACGAAATTAGCGTCTCTCACAGTTGCTAAGGCTATGCTAACGGCTAGCGGCTAAGTTAGAAGGCAGCCACAGATTAACCTGAAACAGGGTCTTGAAAACAATAATTAATGCTGCAAGATCCGGACCTTAGTGGACAATAAAAATGATAAAACAGTGAAAGATTGAGAAAATAGAGAAGAACTGCAGCAGACAAACTGATCAATCTCATTCAAAACAGAGGACAGCGTCTTAATTTAATCACTCCTATTTCTATTTTACATATTCAGATATGGTCACCCTTATTAATGAAGAAGTCTAGCTATGAATGACAGTTTTTGCTATCACATGCTGTTAAAACATTAAATCTAAGGTGTATGAGCTCCAAATATTGGCTATCGGCCTTCTTCATCATCAATAATCTGCACTGGCCCTAAAAAATCCACATCGGTCGATCCGTAAGTCCCTCTTTAATGTCTTTTTCGTTCTAAATATACCTGAGGCGACTCCGTGTCCTGAGCTGGCCGAGTCCTCGCTGATGCTGTGCAGTTGACACACTCCAGACTCCTCAGCTGCCATGTGCATCGGCTTAGTCAGCAGGAATTTCCTACATGGTCGAAGACACAGCATGCAATATTAGAATTCAATCCAAAGAGACTGTGGGAAAAGATTTCGGATTCGTCGCCCACTTGTTGGTGTTGTTCTCCAGCAGCAGCCAGCGATCCTCCGCCACCAGGAAAACCGACTTCAGGTTGATGGGAAGCGAGATGGAGTGAACCCGGCCCTCCAGAACGTCCAGAACATCCAGCTGGTTCCTGTAAATACAAACTAAACCATCAGAGTCACATATTCTCAGGTGAATTATTTCCACATTCCTGCAAACTGGAAGTATTTTCATTACTTCCTGTGATTCACAGTCCGCTGATATTTTCTGTTATGCACTAAAACACCAAGTCAAAATCCTCCTATGTGAAAATTGGCATTAAAACCTTTCTGATTCTGACACCACAGTATGACTGAGACTGTGCTGGTGTGGTTAGAGCATCTTACCCGTCCTCCTTATAGAAGAGGAGCCAGTTTTTATGGGAAAAGTCGCGACACATTTTATGACCGCCACCCTGCAAACAAAAACAAACACACACACTGAGAGTCAGTGCGACTTGCAGGTTGGATTTATGCTTAATTTGCCTTGAAAACAGTTGTTTGGAAAAGCTAAAGTAGGATTTTATACGTTTTATGAGACATAATGGCAAAGCTGACTTTTTGAGGAGCGTTCTTAAAAAAGAAGTGCGTCTGAGTGGCTGTAAGTTAGAAAGATGGTCAATTACTTTGCATCTCGCAGTTTTTCATCACTGGGAATTATTATGTTTGTTCAGGTTCCACAGAAAAAAGCTACCAAACATCGACACCTGCCCAGGTTTCACACCACTAATTAATTTCTTGACTCATCAGTGCAAAGATGAAGCGTTTTAATTTTCGACCTCTTAATGCTCAAATCGACTGATAACATCCATATTTCTTATTTCTTGTTGTCAAACTGGATCCAGCTTGGTGCATTCATACATATTTTTCAATAACCTTGTCTGTACTCCATTCAGTTTACACAATAATTTACAATAATTTCTGCAAGTTGCTCCTTAAAATGTTTTCTGTATCCTTAAAAAAATCGTTCAATAATGCAGTCTAGCTCATCACCAAAAGCACACATGTAAAGTGTTTACTAGTGCTTGAAACTGGTCATAAGAAGGTGAAAAACGAACAAACCTGTTGTTCTTTGCTGCTCCACCAACCCGAGGCTTTGGTTTGGGGCTGATCGCTTTCTGGAGACAACAAGAGCCTCCTCACGGCGCCGGTTACCAGGTCCAGATGAAGCACCGTGTTACTCTGTAGGAGAGACGAAACATAGATAAAAACTGCAGAACACGACTGGAAACATGCTTCACATTGTGTGTTTACTGTGATCCTTAGTATGTGACAAACAAAACAACGGAAGCCACAAATCCACACAAATGATGCAACCACTAATAGTTCTGTCAGGAAAATTTCATTAAAACCACTTTATTCTACAAGTCTCACTCAAAAACTTGCCACAAATAAACAGTTTGCACCAGATCCAGGAATTTTTCGGCTGAACTGCAGGTAGTGTTCACATTCAGCAAAGAGGGGACAAAAAGAAAAGTAAATTAAAGTATTTTTAAGATGTTTTTTAAGATAAAAAAATTTAGATTTTTTCTGTTTTGTAAAATTACAGATTTCTAGTTAAAGCACAGATAAGTATCAATTTACATGTTGACTGTAAACAAAGTCCACATAGAAAATGTATATTTCTATATAGTTTTTGCGAGGTTTTACTGTATTTAAATCACATAAAAATATCATTAATTTTTGCTGATATTTGCCATTTCTCTCAGTTTTCAACTTTTTTAACTGTATTTTTTTGCTCCATTGGTGCTAAATTTTTACAGATTATTTTTTACAGTGTACTTGATAGATAAAATAAAAAACTGCATTTTTAATTTATTAATATATAATTAATAAATTAATATAATATATGATCAGGTTGGTCAACTGAGAACCAGTTCTCATTTACAGTGACGACCTGGCCAAGATTCAGCATAAAAGGTAAATACAAAACAATGAGGACATAGAGAGGGAGAAAAAAAAAATATTAAGATAAAGAAAACCAATACGAAATTTTGCCTTTGTGAGCAGTACATTCAAATGAGAGCCTGCTGTCAAGCCAGATACCGAGATACTTACAGATTTCGACATAATCGATGTGGGAGCCATCCAAGGAGGACATGTTTGAGGGGACGCTCAACCAGTGGTAGATTTCTGTTAAAAGTTTTTGTTTGTATTTAAAGCTAAATGGAGACCGGAGAGGCCAAGTTGGATGCTCATGAAACTGGCCTGGAATGACGACAGTACAGTACAGTAGTCATGGAAGAACTAGATGTATAAATAATGGTGTCATCAGCATACAGATGTAAATAAGAATCACTTGCGGCGAGAGCAGTGCTATTAACATAAATGCTGAATAGTGCAGGACCCAGTATGCTTCCCTGTGGAACACCTTTAGATACAGAAGACAGAAGACCCTCCACCCTCGCTGCCTGAAGACGACCAGATGTAACGCTACATCTTTTCTTGGCTACCTTCCCATGTTTACATGCATCTAGGTCATGTCGGTATATTACTTTTAGTCCTGTCGCTATATTATGACATGAACTGTTTAAATTTTGAGTTAAATTCACTTTATATCGCAGTGAAAAATGGGCCCACAGTGAGGAAAACAATGAAACACCCAGAAGCTGCCGGGAAATCAGAGGGTTAAATAAAAATAATGTTAACTGTGCAATTAAAAATGCTTTGTACACAGTTCGAACGGCCATGTTTGCAAGAGTACAGATGTTGGCACAGATGACATTCGTCTATCACTTCATTCTATCTTTTTAGTTTGCTAGTGTACATTTGTTTCAGCGTAAATCTCAATAAGTGACACTCCTGAGGCGGCTTTCATCCTGAACCATAAAAAACCTACATTCAGTATGTTGCTGTCTATCTCTACTGCTGTGTAATTGATGCCCATTAAACCGTCAACCTGAATTTGGACCCAAATCTTTCAAGTTAAAAACCTTTTTTCTATCTGACAGCCAACAGAGGGCGCCCTTCTATCAGCGAATCCGAACCAGTGTGATCACTTAAACTCAATCCAAACTCAGACACAGCGTCCTGCGTGTGACGAACTGTGCAGAAAAAGGCTTCGGTCTGTGACGCACGAGGCTTCATCTTCAATTGAGTTTTATGAGAAGGAGCCACGGGGGAGCTGGCCTCGGCCTCGGCTACTCCGCTTCACGCTAATGGCTTCCTTATGGCCTCCCATTCCTCACATGCACAAAAGCTGAGGGCTGCCGGAGCTATTCAAGGAGGGCAAACCCCATTTCCTGGTTCTAAACATAAACCGCTGTTACAGGGAGGTGGATGTGTCTTCACTCCTTGCATGTCCCTGAACGCAGCATTATCATTCGTGTGCATGCATTTAAATGTGAAGCAGAACCTGAGATGATTCCTGCAGGATTTATATACACTAGTGAGGGTTTTTCCTGGAAGGCCGATGACCTGTGAGTGAACTCCGCGTCGTCTGGACCTCTTCATTTTTAGACAGACGTAACAGGATCCATCACCTCGGTATTTTTAGAAGTCCTCCTCTTTGCCTAACACGCACCAGCTGTGCAAAAGTGTTCTGGTTCGGAGAATAAATAGAGCTAACATGCATTGTTCACGTCTGACGCCTGAACCCGGGTCCTACGGGGTAAAGACGACCGCTAACCGCCGGACATTTTAAGAAACAGACTTGTGCAACGGCTATTTTAAATCTGTCAGGAATCTGTGGTCATCCTCAGAGAAGAGAGACTTAAATGTCACGTTATGTGTCGGTAAACGAGGACGTGACACTAAAGAAGCTTAGTGAGGACAGTTAGCAGGCGTGTTTTAATAAACAACACCTAAACTACCCAGTTAAACATGTATTTTCTTTTCTGTGTGATAACTTGTGTTCTCTCTACCTTCTTAAAGCTACCTTGCAGTGTTTCTGACCACTAGGGGCGCCGTGCAGACATGTTTCATTAACACTGATCATCTTGTTACACCTGTTAGTAGGGGGGATCAGTCAGTTCTTCAAGTTGACGCGTTGGAAGCAGGAAAGATGTGCAAGCGTGAGGATGTGAGAGATGTTAGAGCAGGTGTTGTTCAAGGTGTGCAGATGTCACCTATAGTGGTCCAAGGAAGGACAGGTCCTTGTAAAGTCATCTGCCGGGTTTCATGTACAAATCCTTATATCTGAGGATCTTCTATTTGTCACAGATATTTTTCACCACTTGTGTAAAAGCCTTAAAAATTCGTCCAAAGTGATTCAGAAATAGTTGGAAATGCCTTGAAACTTGTCCAAAATGACAAAAATGTGTCAAAACGACTAAGAAAAATTGCTCAGAATGACAATTATCGTCAATTTCAGTACATCTGAATTTAACCGCCTATTATGTTCTTAATTGATTTAATAAAAAACATCTAAATTCTGTGACTCCAGCTTCTTGAATGTGAATATTTTCTGGTTTCTTTCCCCCTCTATGACAGTAAACTGAACATCTTTGGACAAAACAAGACATTGGTCATTTACATTTTCCACCACTTGTCTGAAAACACCAAAAAATGTCCAAAAAGACTCAGAAATTGTTGGAAATGTCTTAAAAAATGTTCAAAACAACTCAAAAATTGCCCTAAATGACAATTATAGTCAATTTAAGTAAATCTGAAATAAACCAACAACTATTTTAATAACCAGTTCATGAGTTTGAGTAATATTTTAATAAAAAACGACTGAATTCTCTAATCACAGCTTCTTAAATGTGAATATTTTCTGGTTTCTTTCCTCCTCTATCACAGTAAACTAAATATCTTTGGACAAAACAAGTCAGCACTTGTCTGAATGCCTCAAAACTCATCTAAAGTGATTCAGAAATTGTTGGAAATGTCATGAAACTCGTCCAAAATGACAAAAAATGTGGTCAAAACGATTAAAAAATTAGCCAAAAATGCCATTTACAGTCAATTTAAGTACATCTGAATTTACCCACCTACTATTTTCACAACTAATTCATCAGTTTGAGTAATATTTTGATTTTAAAAAGTTCAAATTCTTCGATTGCAGCTTCTTAAATGTGAATGTTTTCTGGTTTCTTTCCTCCTCTATCACAATAAATTTAATATCTTTGGACAAAACAAGACATTTGTTGACATCTTTTTTGTCTAAAATGTCTTGAAATTTGTCCAAAATTACAAAAAACTCATTAAAAACGACTCAAAAAATTGCACCAAATAACATTTAGAGTCAATTCAAGTGAATTGGAATCTAGTCGTCAACTGTTTCATGATGTTGCTTTTGTCTGATTTGTGATTTCTATCATTGGATTTGCTGTGCTTTGACACTTAACAACAAGGCAGGATGCAAACCACAAGTTTTACTGTTTATTGGGCCATAAATACGAATTAACCACCATTATCTTTTAAAGGTGTCGACACGGTTATATGCACTCTGAGTTTTTTTTACCTAAAAAGATAAAAATTAAGTGATGTTCTGAGGGTTTAAAGTGGAATCATTACAGCCGTCTTCTCCTTAAATGGGCATTTAGGGCAGTTTAATCAAAAATCAGACACTGTACACTCTGGTAAAAATAAAAACATGCCCCATAAGGTGCATTTAATAAAACCGACATCCTATTTAAATGCTCCCACAGTGACTGACTCTGCTTTAACCCGGTCAGTGTGATGGTTTGTCTCTGTGCTCTGTGTCAGTCTGTTTGCCCACCTGCTCTTCGTGCAGCACCACCTGTCCGTCCAGAGGATTCCCCAGAGGAGCGACGGTGACGAACGGCTGCCAGACGCCGCTGATGGTTCGGGGGAAAACGTCGTAGAGCTCCATGCAGTGGATGGTGTCGCCCCGTTCCTTCATGGAGTAGAGCGACACGGGGTTACAGGTGGCCACGTACAGAACATCTGGAGAACAGAGAGGCAGACTGGAGTTAGTGCTGGAAATGGACAGAACTCCAGAGCATCACGTACAAGTCAGTAGGTCCGGGTCTGAAGTACGAAGAGTCCAAATGAAATAAAACACTTTTATCAGAGAGTCTGCCCTGATTTTAGTTGATTAAAACAAAAAATCTTAACTGTCTTTTACAATTCTACTGTTTCATTTAGCAAAGTGACGTACATACAGGAGGTAGGTGGGCGGGGCAGCATTAAGGACCTTACCTAAGGGTTTGCCTGAGGATTTTACTTTTTACTTTTTAGTTTGAGAAAGATTTTTTAAGAAAACAAGCCAAAATTGACAAATTCCAGCTCGTTAAATGTGAAAATTTTCTGGTGTTTTTCCTTTTTTGTGACAGGAAACTGAATATCTATGAAAAGAAAACAAGACATCTGTCACAACCTGTCCTCAAACCTCAATAGTCACTGAAAATGACTCAGAAACTGTCCAAAATGTCTTTAAACGTGTCCAAAATTTGTCCTAAAGGGCTTCAAATGACAACTGCAGTCAATTTAAGTTAATCTGAAATTAATCATCTACTACTTTAATAACTATTTAATCAGTCTGAGTAATATTTTAATTATTAAAAAGTCTAAATTCTCTAAATGCGGTTTCTTAAATGTGAATATTTTCTGGTTTCTTTCCTCCTCCATGACAGTAAATTAAAGATCTTTGGACAAAACAAGACATCAGTAATTAACATTTTTCACCACTTGTCCCAAAGTCTCAAAACTTGTCAACAAAAGACTCCGAAATTGTTGGAAATGTCTTGAAACTTGTTTAAAATGACAAAAAAACTTGTTCAAAATGCTTTAACAGCTGCCCAAAATGATAATTACAGTCAATCTGAAATGAATCACCAACTATTTTAATAATGGATTCTTCAGTTTGAGTAATATCTTCATAAAAAAAAGTCAAAATTCTCTTATTGCAGCTTCTTAAATGTGAATATTTTCTGGTTTCTTTCCTCCCCTGTGACAACAAACTGAAGATCTTTGGAAAAAACAAGACATGTGTTATTTACATTTTTTCACCTCTTGTTCCAAAGCCTCAAAACTTGTCGAAAATTACTCAGAAATTGTCCGAAATATCTTGAAATCTGTCCAAAAATACTAAAAAATTGCCCCAAAATGAAAATTACAGTCAATTTAAGTAAATCTGACTTTAACCACCAACTGTTAGAATAATATTTTAATAAAAAACGACTGAATTCTCTAATCACAGCTTCTTAAATGTGAATATTTTCTGGTTTCTTTCCTCCTTTATCACAGTAAACTGAAGATCTTTGGACAAAACAAGACATATAACATTTACATTTTCCACCTCTTGTTCCAAAGTCGCAAAACTTGTCGAAGAATGACTCACAAATTGTCCAAAATGTCCTAAAACTTGTTCAGAACAACTCCAAAATGGCCCAAAACGAGTCAAACAAACTGTCTAAAATCACACTTACAGTCAATTTAAGTCAATCTGAAATTAATCACCAACTATTTTCACAATCGATTCATCAGTTTGAGTAATATTTAAATTTAAAAAAAGTCTAATTCTCTCATTGTTGCTTCTTAAATGTGAATATTTTCTAGTTTCTTTCCTCCTCTATGACAATAAACTGAATATATTTGGGTTGTGGACAAAACAAAACACAGATCAACTTTGTTTTCATTGTTTTCTGACATTTTAGAAATCAAATAACTGATAAATTAACTGAGAATAAATGAAAATGATCAGTTCAACACTCAGGCAGCTCTCTTTTATTTCTATTACACACTTTAAAGGGCAGTTCCTGTCTTTGTCCTTTACTTTTAGTGTGTTCAGCTGCGTGCTGATACACCAGGAGACTCTGTGTTCTTTGTTAATATCCTGTCCCTGTGTATTTTATCTCAGATCATTTCCTCATTACATACTTCATCCACTGATCCTCTAATAAAACACACACAAAAACCTAAACCCTGTATTTCATTAAATGTGTGTGTTTGTGCACCGTCTTTGGTGGTGACGTCGCAGATGATGTTGACTTCGTTCATGGGAATCTGCCAGTGAGCTTTCTCCTCGCTGAAGTTCAAAGCCCTGCTCTCCTGTCGGCTGCACGGATAAGCCTGAACCCGCAGAAACACCGGACCCTGTGAAAAAACACACACCGGCCACGCTGTCAGAAAGCGCTCGCAAAGCAAACAACGCTGCCGTTTGTGGTTTTAACTCTGTGTTCCTGCAGCTGGATGCACGTCACAAAGACATGCATCCCCCTCTGAGACTGAGAGGCTGATTAACCGGTTACTCACTGGGGCAGAGCAGCAGCTGTGGTCGGTTTTAATTCATCCGACTTAGTTGATCTCAAACGCGACTACTGCGTTTAAAGCAACATGACTGCATAACAAGAAAGCAGAGCAATGTCACATTTTGATCCTTTCTTGTATTTTAACACTCTAAAGCCCAAAACCTGCCATGTTATGTGTAAAAAAAACCCAGATCACGTGTGACAAACAGGTTTGTTGGAAAAATGAACCAAAACTAACCTTTAAATCACTTTATACCACATGTTGCATTTAAAAAATATGCTAAAAATACAGTGTTTAAACTAGACAGATTCTGTAAAAAAACAAAAAATTCTGCACTCCTTGGTGCAAACATGAAGCTATTAGTGACTCCGATGTGATCAACGGTCATGTGGCAAAAATTCAGGGAGTTTTTGGGTTGAACTGCAGGCAGTGTGGAAAATCAAACCTACTGGATCAACAGAATAAATGCAGCGGTGGCTCAGAAACAGTGAACAGAGGAGAACGTTGGTGGAGGAAACATCCAGCATGGTGAAACATCTTTCTAGAGATTTGCAGAGTAGTGGGAAAATGCAAATAGCAAATTATCTATTGCACGTGGAGTCACGTGAGTACTTGGAAAAATGTTGTACGTAATTTTTGTAAAGTAAATAATCAAAGAAATTCAACGTTTATTTGTAGTTTTTATGATTTGTGGCATTATAACTGTGTCATACTGCAAAAAAGAGACATTTCCGAGTTCTCTCTGTTTCTACTCATGGGACGCAGGACCTTATATAAAACAACCTATCCCTATTAGTGTAATGTACCTGATTATGACAGAGAAAACTACATTTTCAGCCTCAACAAGCGAGAAGTTGACCCTAAATGTTTACATATTTAAGAGTTGCTGCACCACACTGCTGTACAATCTGTTTTAATATACTTTATCGGTGTGTTTTGTCACCTTGATGTCTATGGGGTGAGTCTCGGTTGGACAGAGCAGTTTACGGCGAGCGTTGCCTCCCTGGTTTACCGTCCAGTACCCCGTCATCTTCACCTCCGGCAGCGGCAGCCTAAACAAGGAAGGCAACACGGTTAGAGCTGCCTGAACAACTGTGAATGCTTGATTCTAACATGGTGAGTACTGGCACCGATGAATAGCATGTGGCTGCTTTCTGAGTTTTCATTTTGGAAAATTATGGGTGTAACTGCTATGAATGCCCACACAAATGAAAATAAACCGAGTAAATGATTTCAGATGGAGGCTTTAACTTGATCCCACTGCAGGAGAAGCATCCAGCTTGTTGTGTCTGACCAGATGTTTACTGGTCTTTCCGTGAACCACAGCTGGACCGAGGCCACCGTCTTATTGGCTGCAGGTGGGCCGAGAGATTCAGTGAAACACCGCAAGACTCAGACATTCCAGCAGAGAGATGCTTGGAAGAAGAGCCGGACGGTCCGCTAACCATAAATATTTCTATGAATGGAAGAGCAGCGAGACACATTAGAGAGGCCGTTTCTTGTTTTCCATGTCCAAAAGTGGAAACCGATGGAGAAGATATTTGCTTTTATGTACATAAGATGTGGGAAAAGTAACTAGTCGGATATAAACTGTTCAAGATGGGCTTTAGAGAAGCTGGAAGAGCCACTACACTTAGAACATAACAGCAGATAATCTATTAAAGGGTTATTTCATCTTAAATCATTCGTCTGATTTGTTTGAAACTCTTTTTTTTAGGATGTTTAAAATGGTATGAGATTTTTTTCCATCGACCCACTTTCTCCACACATTAAACATCGAAGCTGTTTATACGACAACATCTCAGGAACCATTTAAGATAAAAGCCTGAAATTTTCACTGTTATTCCTCATCATGTCATTGATTCAGAATGATTGATCTGTACTACTGGAAGAGCAGCTCAAACACTGTCTGATCACGGTTGGGTTGAAATATGACAAAAAAAAAATCTAAGTCGTCATTAAGAAGTCCTGGTTTTCAGCAGAAAACAAAAGCTGATGATGCAGAAGTCAAAACAAAACATACAGAATACGTCTTAATATGAAATACTTGGTCACAAAAATGGAGAAAGAACTTATTTTTGTTTAACTTTCATAACCGAGTGAGCTTTTATGACAAGTTGTAGAAAAAAAACAGCAAATATTGGAAGAAAGTCTAATTAATTTCATTAAAAAGCAGACAAAGTGGAAGAATGGGCAATTTAAAACCTATATATATATATATATATATATATATATATATATATATATATCAAAGTACCTAATATATCAAGCTTTTAAACATCTTTATAAATATCTATATTTCATGCTTTAAAAAATTCAAACAAATCAGGGACGGTTGAGAAAGTCTTTATAAATCCCATGATTTGAGTCAGTTGTGTAGTTTTTGAAGGAAAATACTTGTTTCTGCCCTTCTGGGTTCTCGTCCAGTTGAGTTTATAAATGAGGTACTTCAAAATAAAACCACAGGAGACAGGAGAAACAAATATTTTCCTTTATTTTAAAGACAAAGCTGCACATGAGGAGACAATGTGGTGGATGTCAGAGTTTTAGTTATAAATAAAGTTGAGGTATGTGAATGATGCAGACATTTATCAGCTCAGGAGGCGGCGAGCCGACTTCATGGAAGTTAAATTCAGTCCGATCGTGAGGCTGAAGGCAACATCAGCCGATTTCAAGCGTGTCAGGATTTCACTGGCCGACGCTCAGAAATACATTAAAATGATATTAACAGCAGGAAGGTTCCGAAAAGAGCCGATAACAGTTCACCGCTAATCTCCCAGAAACCACTTTCTGCTGATAAGGCTCTTTAAAAGGCATTTTTCAATATCAAAAACCAGTCGCAGAGCTTCAGAGGGAGAATTTTGGAACCTCTGGGTGGTGAAAAAGTGATTGAAATGATGCGTTTTGCTTGCTTTAACCTCTAAAAGTGTATTTTGAATGTATAAAATGCAGACTTCTCTCTGATTTTGTCATGTAGTGACTAATTTTTCCATTGTGTGTTAAGATAATCACAAGCGTTTATAGTATTTGTAACATTAAAATAGATGGTAAATGATGGTTATTGCTAAACAAATATTATATTCCTCTTCAACTAAACTGTTTTTCTCAATTTTGAGGTAAACTTCTGGATCTAAATGTATTTTACTGCTTCATTATTGCTTCTTTTCAGCCAACTAATCATATATTAGAACCCTTGAGGCCCGGAAAATTGTACAGAAGCTTCAAAAATGTTGTGAAATCGTCATATTTTGCTAAATCTAATCAAGTAGTTTGGTGCCTAAACCATCAAGCATCTTTTATTATCTAGTTACTGTAATAAAATTGACAAAAACAAAACTTCTCACATGGAAATCTTTCCAATTGCGTCACAGTGGTTAGCTTTGACGTTTCCAAAAAAAAAAATGTGAATAAGACCACAGTTTAGTTGTAATATCTTGTGAGACGGGGTTGGGCTACCCAAGATTTTAATATTCTAACATTCTTTCTGATAGATTTCTATTTGAAAACCCTGAAAAAGATGGTTCTCCATTTGGAGTTTGCTACAGAAGACCTACTTTGCAATTGTCCGTCCTCTCTGAAGAGCTCAGGTAGCATCACTGAGGGTACCGGTGACATCCTTCGCTCTTGTCATTTCTTGGTTTGTACATCAGGTGTTCTCCTCTCGTCTTAGTACGAGGGTTTTAAAACGGCGTCAGTTCAAGAACACCAGTTATAACCTGCCTCTTCACGACAACTTACAGTATAAATCAGTATTTTTTTTCAACTCGCAAAACACAAAAGGGAACCATACAATCAGAATATATAGGGTCACTCCTGCTCCCGATGTAGTGCGTATACTCGCGATGTGTGTTACATCTCTTTGAAAAGACTTGAGGATGCACCAGCGCATAATCGCAAGACTCCTTGATGCATTTTTGGAATTCAGACAATGGAAGGAGGCTGAAATCAGTGAAAAGAGACGAGTGTGTTGCTTTAAAACATCAGTTTGTTGCCTCGACTCCTCTGGGAAGGACTACGATGCGAGGATGTGAGTTGATGAACGACCCAAGAAACAACTGAAGGAGAAGGTTGTGTTTGACATTTGTGTAGCAAATCATAATTTAAAGTTCTCAAGTCTGGCTTCTGCTTTGTTGTAGTGGTCTTTTACAAGCTGGGACAAGAAAAAGCACCTAAAAAGCACCATCACTCCATCACCGACTACATGATTTTGGTGTGTTTTGGTCCAGTATAGTGGAGACCTTCTAGTGAAGCTCTGCGGATTCATAACACTGTCAGAAATGCCTTAATATCTATTATGGACTGACTGGTCTCTACATGTGAAAATGTGAGTGTTTCATCTTCACATCTCCTGGTTTCTTACTCCTTGGCCAGTTTGATGGAGCTGGGCTTGGCCCCGATGGGAATCCCGTGTTTGTGCAGCGCCTCGATCAGAACCTCCCGCATGTCCTTGTTGTACGAGTCGAAGTCGAAGACGTTTCTTACCACGTTGGCCAAACCCTCATCCGGGAATTTCTGGGTGGAAGAGATGGGAGGAGGAAAGAGGGTTATTGGAGAAGGGAAGGATGGTGGGAGGAGATGCACAGTGTTATACATATAAGAACTTTGCCTCAATAGAACATGATAAAACTGGCAAAATTATAGCTTAAACGGTTGTTAGATGAAGGAAAAAGTAAAGGATCTGTTTTGACAGGCATTGATTCCCACCAAAATAACTTCACAGGCACCTAAAAATGACCATTATAGTAGCAGCCATGAGCTGACATCAGTCTAACAGCACTAAACCTACAATGTTGATCGGAGTAATTGTCTCCATAGAAGCTGTAATCAGATGTTTGTATGCGTTTTTAAAAAGACACAAAGCTCATAATGACACGGCAGTCATGGATTGTGGGGCATTACTAGCTCCATAATTGCACTCTCACACCTCCCCGCTGCAGAGTATTTACTTACTATTACAAATGGCTGCACGATCAATAGCGGCCTCCTCCCAACAGGTTTACAGCTGAATGCAGGGAGTTGCGGGCCGCATCGATCCGGCTTCCCCGTTACCACAAAGGTGAAATGGTAATTAGGGCCAGCGTCGGCCGCAAAAGACTAAAATTATTCTCCTTGTGTCCCACTTGTGCACATATCAATAGTGGTGGTGATGGATGACAAGAGCGGGCAGCCAGTGGGGAAATCAAAGATAAGGGCTCGTCCCCGTGCGCCGAATTATTGATCTATGGTGGTGAAAGATTGAATCCTGATTTCCCTCCTCCTTCACTGAGCTCAGTTCTTCTAGGTATCTTTATTCTATGTGCTGAATATTATGCAGATTTATTTTAAAGACCACAAAAAGAAAACGCGTCAAACCTGATTATTAAATTCACACAAATCATGGCTGGAGGTAGAGAAAACAAGTCTTCTGTACAATAGGACACAGTTTTTAATGCCATAAATAATTTAAAAAATGAAAAAACAAAAGCTAAATTTGTTTGATTTATAAAAATTTGAATGTTTTTTTTCCCTGCAGCCTCGACAGTATTTTACAGAACTCGGAACTTTGGCTCTAGAAAGATGTTTCACCATGCTGAATGCGTCCTCCAACAACTTGTATACCATTTTCGAACCATGCTGCTTTTTTTTTAATTGACACTGCCTGCAGCTCAATCGAAAACTCTGTTGGTCACAGCTGAGTCAGCCGTGGCTCCTCAGTTTGAAAGAATCTGGCGCAAATGTTATATTTTCGCAGATTTGTGAAAGGAGACATGTAGAATAAAAGGATTTGGATGAATTATCATAATTTCTTCGCTGAGATTTGGGTCATTTTCCCAACAGTACGTCACGCATAATTAGTTCAAGGATTGATTGAAAGTTGCATTGATTCCTTTTGGGGGAAACGTGACAAAAGTGATTACTAAATTCATAAAACACGACTTGTTTTTTCTTCTTCCAAGTGATGGTATCAGCACGATAATAGTAAACCTGACAACTTACAGTGGAGGATAGCGAGAGGGAAATGATCAGTACCAAACAACATGTGCAGGACTCCAAAACACAGCCATCTTTGGTCACACATGCAACCAAAAGATGATTTAGCAGGTCTGTTCATTCACTCAGCTTCACCTGAGGTAAATCTGATACCTTATTTAAGCTTTTCAAACTAGTTTTTGGTCTCACACAATGACATGTTGGTGCCTTAAAAAGCAGCTTAAGACTTATTTATTATTGTTACTTGTAATAAATCTATCTATCTTTGGGTTTTGCTGATGCTTTGTTTTTTGTTGTTTTCATGGTCTCATTTTGATTTATCGAGTGGAGACCAGAAGCTTCTCTGTGCACGGCCGACTAGTAGCATCTCCGTCCGCATGCGAGGCGTTTAAACTGTAAATTGTAGCTTCAGAAAAGAAGCTGGGTTACCCCGTCTACTCTGAACTGCAAACTGAAGCAGCAAGGAGTCAGAAATTATGATAAAATTAAAGAACAAAACATGTTATTTGCATCTTTATTCCTTTTTACCATTATGTACATGATGTGTTAAGATACTACCAATGTGTGTGTCACTGACAATAAAGAAAACACTATATTTTGGGTGCAACTACAGTAAAACCTTAGTCTGATGTTTCCTCAACTGTGTCTCCATTTGAAGACAGATAAAGTGGAGAAGCTGTTTACTGCTCGAATAAAACTACTATGGCAGGGCAGTAAAACCGTGGTACCAACTGGCATTGGATTTTGTTTTTAAAGTCCTGAATATATTATTACAAATAAACCGTTTCCCACTGATCTCATGCAGATTTAAGTGCGGCGGCTTTTGATGATGCCAAGAGCCGAAGAACGCGGGAATGAAAATGTGGCCGCGACGACTCGGAACTATCTGCCGAGTTGGACGCGATGCAAATCTGTGGGCTCCGAATGACGAGGAAAGTAGAGGGTTGAATAGATGAGGGTTTGGAAGTGGGATTTCATACTGTGAGGAATTCTTCGAGAGTGCAAACGGCTTCCCAGTATTGGAAATCATTCTGGAATCGGCAATCCGATCACGCACTCACACCCAGAGCAAGCAGGGTTTGTCTCTCAACGCTGTGGGTCATTCCACCTCAGTTCACCACATTACTAAAAAAGTCTCATGTGTGAGTCATAAACTGTTCAAATAATGAAGGAGTAATACAACATCTTTAATGTTTTAATGTTTTCAATGGATATGAAGACATTCTCTTTGAAAAGTTTCAAAGAAATCAAAACAATCCTTCCTGAAAATAAATTCCTGTTAAAATGTCCTAAAAAGTGGATTTTCCAGCTCCAAAGCTAATTTCATGAAGACCTGTGGCAGTTAGTTTCTGATGTAGCACCAAACGACATTTAGATCTGACAGAACTAAGTTGTTTCTACCCTCAACACAGATTTGGTTGGAACTGAGTGAATATTAGTGGAGATATGAATTTATGAAAAAGAAAGATTTTTTGTTTTGATGATAAATGATAGATTTTTATTATTTCAGCTGACATGCTGTTGACGTGATTGCAAGTTCCAACTTTCTTTTGAGGTTTCTGGATATTCAGTCAACTGGTAAGGCTTTAAAGATGCTTTAAAAGAATAAAATTTAACACGGAGGGTCGATTTTCAAAAATTCAAAACTCAAGAAGTATTTGGAGTAGAGCTGGGGGGGTTTACAAGGTTCCATGGTTTAGGTAGAAGTTCTATTTCAAGAAAATCCATGACCTTCAACTGGGAGGCCTGAGGTGACTTGGCATGGAACGACCCAGTTGGAAAACCATTATTATTCTTTTAGCTCAGTGATAGTATTACATAGTTCTTCCAGTTGGGACCCTTGTAGTTTCAATGGTAGCATCTGGACTTGCTTGAGTTCCTCCAAGACGTTTCACCTCTCATCCAAGAGGCTTCATCAGTCCTAAACTGACTGGTTGGGGGTTCCAGACTTTTATACTCTTCAGGAGCCATTGACACTGTTGAAGCTTCAGTCTGCTGGGTGTGTGTTGCCCCTCCCCTCATTATGTGAGTCCTTAGGTCCTTCCCTCTCACAGTGGGGTTTGTTAGGGCCCTTTGTGGCCAGGGGTGAATGGGAAGTTGGGACACTATTGGAGTGGTTTTACCCATCATACCTGGTCAATGCATGTTCACACAATGGCCAAAAATGCAACTCGTACTCATAAAGTACGCCTCAGACTGGCACCATATTCTACATTTTAAAGCTCCTTTTGTGCCAATCAGTAGGGGGAAAACATCCGCCTCTTAGGGTGAAAAATAAAGGTTTTAGGGTTGGTGGAATATTGGAGTAGAGAAAAATTATATTTGCACCATCATATCACTGGTTTGTATTATTCTATCACAGCAGGGTTGCACCATTAGAGACCAAGTGTACATATCAATGGGACAATGACATTTTAGGGTTCTACGTACATTATTTCTCAAGTTATGGCTCTTCCTCAGGTTGCCATGAAGAAAAACAGCGCAAAAATCAACACGACGCCACCTTCTTTAGGAATTTTTAACTCAAAAACTGATGTTTCCTATGAGCCCAGATTTTACACATATTCAACTCAATCAATACTCAACACTTTAAAGAATAAAATCAGTCAAACTGAAGATTTGGCGCAGGACGTTTGGTGAATTGAGGCCGAATGACCCTTGTTTGAAAATGAATGATTATCCTTATTTCAGAACAGCTGTCTGGTAACTGTGCAACTTCCTTCCATCGCAGCTCTTTTCTTGCATAACTTGACTGAAACCTCCTCCAAAAACTGCACATTATACCACCATAATTGTGTAACAGCGTGTTTCAGGGTGTTTTCCTGAGTCTGGACTGAGGCGGGAACACCGTCTTCCCTTCTCTCCGCTGCATTATTAAAGCAGTGCAGGATTAAGGTCACACACATTCGTTTAATTATTGATAGAAACTCGTCTGAGAGCGAACCTGAGGTCGTGAAGCGGCGAAAAAACAAGCTGCTGTGTTGCCTGATTTTACCTGGAGGTGTTTGACGATGTTGACCACCTCTCGGGTGGAGTAGGGGTAGGTGATGGTGCCCTGGTCGGCCATCGAGCGCAGCTCTCCGAAGGCGGCCACCAGCTTCTGCAGAGTGGCGTCGGGAACGTTGGGGCCGTACTGCTTCAGCATTTCAAGCTCGGCCTCGGGCTTCGGATTGTCCACAGCATGGCAGCTAAAGATGTCACCTGTGATGAGACACAAGACAGGATTTACTGGTATCTTTTATGCTGCAGTTTGCATGATAAAAACAATACTGAGGAGGAAAGTTACTCAGAGAATAACTGTTCATCCTGTCTGACAGTCTATTTCAAGTCATTCCATACCAACTAACCTCCCAGTTGAGGTCATGGATTTCTTGAAATAAATCATGCAAAAAGTCAATTTAAATCCCAAACTCCGAACAGAACCTCTTTTTTAATGCTCAGCATACCTGGCAACACATGATTCTACCTCAATAACACTCCCCTCTGCTTGTGCATGTGTGTTCGCCTACCTAGAGCTCCAAAGAAGTCGTTTCCCAGGAAAGGAAAACCGGGCCGGTTAGCCAAGACGAGCATCCTGAAGTCTGGGTGCATGACGATGGAGTTGGGCCTCCCTTTGGCTTCATGTGGATCTATGGAGGAGAGACACACTTAGAGTCAGCACACGACCTTTTAAATCTTTCTTTTGATTTTTCTCCTGACAGCATTGTTCTGCTTCAGGTTTGTGTTTACGGAGTCTTGAAGTTGTGTTTACATTCCTGAGCGAGGACGAGCCTCTCAGGAGGGGGATTACATGGAAAAACTCCGTCCTGGTCCAGAATCTACTGGTACCTGTCCATAAAGGCTTTTATCCTAAGCCTCCTTCATCGGATGTTTTACTCCCGCCTGCTTTCGAGGACACAAAATCCTCGACTCGTCCTTTTAACGCTCCTATTTCTGTATCTGGGACGTGTCTGGCTGTGGAGGCGTCGAAGCCTCGCCGGTGTGTCCGTACCTGAGATGATTCGTCGTCCGTCGGCCAGGATCATCTCTCCGCTCTCCACCAGGGTTTTGAGGATGCAGGTGACGTTCGTGGGGGCTTTGTCGGCCTCGTCGATCACTAAAATGTGACCGTGCTTCACTGCCTTCACCTGTACGCACAAATCATCAATGTTAAAACCCATTAAGGACGTCGTGTTGAACCTTTTTACCGGCTGGTGTTCGCTACGTGTCGGTAAAACTTAGTGAATAAACTCCACTTCCTCCAACTGGTTCCTCTCTTTAAATCATTCACCATCCGCCCTCACACGCTGGTTTTTCTGGACTTATTTCGACTAATTAGCCCTCATTTCAGGACTGTGTAGGTGTGTACCACGACTGTATTAAAAGAAATGGACACTGTGTTCTGAGACGGAGCCCAGTTCATGCCTATGAAAGTTGCTTATTGGCACATGCGCTGAAAAATGTTCAGTCTTCTTTGGCCGGTGTGCATCAGAGCAGGACTGTGAGCCAAAATCGTCCTCCAGAGTCACCTTTTTTGGACTTTGGTATGTACAGACTGTCCTTGTCACACCTTCAGGGGGTAATCATAGCCTTTGATTTTATAGTTCTCCACAGAACTCTTCCTAATTTCAAACCAAGCAGCCAAAAACACCTGTTCTGTTTAGTTTTTTGCTAATTGGTGCTTTTTCTTTTTGCACAACCTGCATCTTGACATGTGAAAGCAGCATTAATGATGCTAAATCTGATTATTGCACAGCTTCCTTTAAGTAACTCCCACATGTAGGCAGTTGAAATGGGACTTTTCTTGTCTTTAATATCTCCATTTCCAGAAATAAGTATTTGAACTGAGCACCAGAGCTGCAATTTTACTTGTATCATATAATTTTTTCTGCATTTTACGGGGGGTTACTGACCAGTGGAGAGTCTTCATATGTGATGATGCCGTCTCGCACTGAAGGCTGCAGGGTCAGAGTCTGGACCGTCGTATCCCTGAGGGAGGAAAAAACCCATAAAAAACATCCACATCAAAAATCTGCATTTTTTAAAAAATGAAAATTGTTCTTTTACAGTGTTGGACAGTAAAATATGTAATTAATCTGTTTATTTTATTATTAAAGGAAAAATGGTTAAAAAAACTTTTATTTTGAAGATTTTTACAGTTGTATTAAACTACAGATAATAAAAAACAACAAAAAAGTAATATTTTACATGTTGACTGTAAGTAAAAACAGGCCAAAATTGCAAATAATGACAACATCAAAAATCTGCATTTTTTTTAAAAAATAAAAATTTGTTCTTTTACAATGATGGATCGTAAATATTTAATTAATCGACTAAAATCTGCAAAAGATACAATTATTTGACATAAATTTTTGGTTATTTAAAAGAAAAATGGAAAATAGTTTTTTAAAAAACATTTATTTTGAAGACTTTCCAAGTTGTAGTGAGCTTGATAACAAAAAAATACATAAAATAAAATAAATGTACATGTTGACTGTAAGTAAAAACAGGCCAAAGCTGTACAAAATGTCCACATCAAAATAAAAATTAGTTCCTTTACAGTGTTGGACAGTAAAATATTAAATGAATGTGTTTAAATCTGCAAAAAACTAATTATTTTACTTATATTTGTGGTTATTTAAAAGAAAAAAGGTAAATAGTTTGTTTACTTTTGTTTTGAAGATTTCCCCAGTTGTATTAAATTACAGATAATAATGAAAATAATAATAATGTTGACTGTAAGTAAAAACAGGCCAAAGCTGTGCAAAATGTCCACATCAAAAATCTGCATTTTTAAAAAAAATGAAAATTTCTTCTCTTACAAAGTCGATGGTAAATATTTAATAAATGTGTTTAAAATGTGCAAAAAAAATTATCTTAAATATCTTTGTGGTTTATTTAAAGGTAAAATGCAGTAAAAATAATTTTTAAAAATTTTGACTTATTACGGACAATAAAAAAAACCAACAAAAAACAAAAACATAATTTACATGTTGACTGTAAGTAAAAACAGGCCAAAGCTGTACAAAACGTCCACATTAAAAATCTGTATTTTTAGAAATAATTAAATTACATTTTTTACTTTATTTAAATCAGCAAAAAAAAAATCTATTTTACAGATATTTGCCAAAAAAATCATGTACATTAAAATATCAAATATATATTTATTTTGTATTTTTTTTTTCGTATATTTTTCCTGTTTTGTCAAAGTACAGAAAAATTCTAGTAAAATTACGAATGAAAGTATTGATTTACATGTTGACTGTACAGAAGAAAAGGACAAAAGTGCAGATAATGACCATAAAATGACTCTTTTTGCCAATTTTTTCCCTTTTCTGATGTTACATAATTTTAAGAGTGTTTTTTCTGTTGCCAGATTTTGGCTGTCACTTATCAGATGTTTCTTTTCATTCAGTTCAACAGACCAACAACATGAACACAACACTGAAGCGTCTCTGGAACCACTTTGACTCCCTCTCGTCTTCTCCTTCTCTGAGCATCCAGCAGCCCTCTCCTTTCCTCTCCTTTCCTCTCCTTTCCTCTCCTTTCCTTTCCTTTCCTCTCCTCTCCTCTCCTCTCCTCTCCTCTCCTCTCCTCTCCTCTCCTCTCCTCTCCTCTCCTCTCCTCTCCTCTCCTCTCCTCTCCTCTCCTCTGACCCAGCGCTGCCCTACTTTCCTTCCTGCTGGCTGCTCCTCTCTTCTGCTTTTCTGAGCCACATCTCTGTAGGTTTTCAGTCGCGGACTCCCAGAAGCCACATGAACAGATCTTCCTGCCGCTGCCCCGCTCTAATATTAGCTGCAGCGGCGAACCAGGACACTTCCAAAAAACTCCACTTCGACTTTCACAAGACTTTGACCGACTGCGGGCCGAGACAGTGAACGCATCGCTCCATATACTCAGTGAGAATCTGTCGCTGCTGTGGAATCTTTCTGTGCCGCTTTCATCTCCTTCACGCTTGTTCAACTGATTCTGTTTATCGCTCGTCTCCCAAAACACTGACTTTTCTATCGAGATCAAAACGAAGCCTCCCAAAGCTGCGTTCAAGAACAAGGCTGACTTCACAACACATTGATCCGTTGATGAGCAGCCGTGACCCAGTTTCCCTCCAAGAAGTGATCGCGTGAGTATTTATAGAAGCAGGGAGTTAACAAGGACTTCTTGAAATGGGTTTTCCTTTAATATGGACATGTGAAGTCCTTGTTCTGCTGAAGACTGGCCTCATTTGCTCGGGACCAGAATAGTCTTTGACACCCTTTGATGGCTGGCAGGAGGAGAAAACGCTTTCCGGTCACGTCTCGATCGAACAGGGTGACTTTGTTCCTCCTGTTGGGGATCATCACCTACTTTTAAAGCAACAAGTTCTCCTGAAAAGGCCGTTTAGAGACAAATAACCCAAAAGTTATAATAAAATCCCTTGATATTCAAAGACAATGTATGAAAGACGCACTGAGAAGAATTCTAAAGAACCTACTACGTTTTATAGCAGAAGATATTCAAATAAAGTTGGAGACGGAGACCCGAAATGGAAAAAAATGGGTTTTTCCTGTGTTGGGGAATGTTTTTGGCCTTTTTTAAAGAGACCTCAAGAAAAATCCTGAGTGCTAGAACGATAAGAACTGACCATAAAACCAGTTTTCTTAATTTACTTGAGGGTTCAAGACATTTTTGTTTATCAACTGGTCATAAATAACTGGAAAATGCAGAGATATCCAGATAAAGTTTGATATCAAATGGTAAAAACGATGTATAAAAGGGGTTTGTTCAGCATATGGGGATTTTTTTGAACCTTTTAAAGAGATTTGAAGCTACTAGAATGATAATAACTGAGAATAAAACCACGTTTCTTAATTTCCATTTCATTTACTCGAGAATTAAAGAATGAAACTTAAAAATATCTTTATCAAATGGTCAGATAATATTTGGAAAATGCAGAGATGATCAGATAAAGTTTGAGGTGGAGATCCCAAATGGAAATTAAAAAACATTCAGGGTTTTTTTTGTCTGTGTGTTGGAATGTTTTTGTGCCTTTTCAAGAGTTTTCCAGAAAAATCCCCAGCACCATGTCTCATTTAAAAAGTCTGCAAAATGTTTGCACCGGATTCTGTAAACAAAAATAGTTTTTTTGAATTTAATTTATTTTTTACATTTTTTTGGGCTGAACTGCAGCAAGTGTTTAAACAGAGCAGAGAGGAAACGATGAGACAGAAAATAAAAAACAAATGCAGCATGGCTCTGAAACAGTCAACAGAGGAGCAAGTTGTTGGAAGATACATTCAGCGTGAAACATCATCTTTCTACAGCTGTTGTGCAGAGTAGAGTGAAAAACTATGGAAAATGTAGGTAGTTAAATATCTGTAATACGTAGAGTCAAGGGAATTAAGGGTACATTTTTTTCTGTTTTTCTGATTTATGTAATTTTGTCATATTGAGTCTGAACTGTTGTATCCCTGAGGGAGGACAAAAAAGTAAAAAAAAATAACGTCCACATCAAAAATCTGATTTTTAAAAAAAATTAAAATGTGTTCTTTTACAATGTTGGATGGCAAAATATTTAATTAATGTGTTTAAAAAACAGCAAAAAATATAATTATTTTACATATATTGGTGGTTATTTAAAAGAAACATGGTAAATATTCTTTTAAACTTTTATTTTGAAGATTTTCACAGTTGTATTAAATTACAAAAAACAAAAAACCCAAACACATCAAAAATCTGTGTTTTTAAATGGTACTTTTATAATATTTAAATAAAATTTAAAAATAACTATCTAAATCAGCAAAAATATATATTTGACAGATATTAGGTATTATTTGCAAGAAAACTTATGTACATTAAGGATTGCATATATTTTTGATGTTTTTTTATTTTTAAAATTATTTTTATAGAACTTTTCAGAGTGTTTGTGCTGTATAGCATGAAAAACTATGTAGAGTCAAAGAAACTCATGTTTTTTCTGTTTTTATGACTTATGAATTTTCTCATATTGCACTAAAGTCATTTTTCTCTCCTTCTAGTCGTGGTTGTTCTGTTTCCATAGAGGTTCAGGACTTTATATTGCAGTGAAAAATGAACCCACAGTGAGTAAAAATGTGACAAACACCCAGAAACGTCTTTGACTTCTCACCTGTGGAGCTGCAGATATTCTCTCGGCCTGTTCAGAAGGTGCAGGAACCGGTCCACTATCTTATTTTTACCAACACCCTGTGAAGAGACGCAGAAACAGATAATCAACCCATCCATAATCAGACACTATTTGATCTACTTGTCCAATATTGTAGATTCTAACTCAATGACATGATGAGAAATAAAAGTGAAATATTCAGCTTTTCATCTTTAAGTTGTTGTCGTTCAAACTGCTTCAAATTTCAAAGAGAAAAAACCTGCTGAAAGTGGGTCGACGGGCAGTTTTTATGAAATTATCTCATAAATTACTTAATAAATGACGCTAAAATTTTACAGATATCATTTAAAATATCCACAGTTTATGGTGGGGAAGGTTTAAGCAGGAGGCCCCTGATGATTTAAGGTGGAATAGGAGATAAAGAGGAGTTTCCCCCGTCTATGGAGAAGCACAGTGTTGACGGTGCAGCGCTTTGACAGCGGCTCTTCTCCGGGACTCCCACCGGCTTCCCACCGAGCTCTGGATCTCTGGTCGGCCTGTCAGACGTCCAGCTCCTGACGTCTCGGCTTCGCCCATGCATGCTCGGATTTGCAAATGGCTTCTCCCACTCGACGTCTCCCTCGCATGCGTCCGTGCACATAAACATCAATGCAGAGGACACAAACACACACGAGCTCCTGTGGGCTGATAGTACACCGTGTCCACTTTCACTCCCCCTCCTCCTCCTCCTCTGTCCTGTCTTTAACCCTGAACATCAGGACTAAACTGAGGGGCCGCAGAGTCTCAGAGGAAGCTTCACGTGTGTCCTGATGGCCTCAGTGAGCTGTGAGCTGGAGGGTGACTTCAGGGTGCAGAGTCTGTTTCATAACTCCACTGACATGTGTGGCCCAATTCACTGCAACAGCTGGACAAAACCACCTCTACTGGTCTGTTTATGTGACAGGACAGGAAGCTGGGACTGTAAATTATACTACAGTCGGATGTAGACTGTTAAAAATAGTATTCCAATTTAAAGTTAGATTTATTTCAACAATATTTTTATTTTCAACAAACATATAAACTGATCAGCCACAACATCGTGACCAATAACTGGTGACTATGTGGTGTTCTGATGGAAAACCTTGGATTTTAACATCCGTGTTGATGAGACTTAGACACCCAAATAAACATTGTCCCACAACAAACACACTCCCTCATGCAAATGGAAATCCCAAATGTCACTGGAGGAAAATGCACCCCACCACATGGAAACAACATCAACCAATCAGGAACATGTTGAGGAACATGACAATGGTCCAACATGTTGATTTGACCTCCAAACTTCCTACACCCCATTCTGATCAAGAATCAACAGGATGCAGTGGAACAAGTTTGATTGACAGAGGCCCCACTGTACAAGCCAGAGTACCCAAAGGATCCAGTGCCAACGTCCTGGTTCCAGACCCCGTAGGACACCCTGAGAGGTCCTCTTGTCCATGCCCAATGGTTCAGAGCATTTTGGACCATATAAGAGGGACTAATACAATATTAGGCAGGTGGTCATAATGTTATGCTTGGTCATTTATGTATAAAATAATAAATATAAAAGTAAGATCCCTCACGTAGGCCTACCCGACAAAGGGTCCCTCAACTTCCTTGTATTATTCCCATGTGTTTTTCAATATTTAAGCTACCTTTTCTTTTACTGAACATCATTTGTTTTAGCCAGTGCAAAACACACAGCTATCAACCTTTGTTGCATTTAGGAAGCTGAAGTCCATCAGTACCTGCTCATTTTTGTGATGTTCCCTTGGATCCAGACCAAGGAGAAACTGTTTTGAGTCCAGTGGAATTCTTTTTGAAATAATCTTCTCGCATGTTGCTTGGACTTCTTCCCAAAGTATTTTAATTTTTCTGCACAGGATTTCCTTTTTTGCAACACAATTAACAACCTCTGCTATGTTCCTCACCTGGTTTCCCACCAGCAGAAGGTGTTCTCCTAACAGGAAGTCCTTCAGCATGTCCTCCATCACCCTCATGTGCTGCAGAGACATTCAAACAAACACACATTCGACTCAGTTTTGAGAACTTCAGTTAACTTCAATGTGGTAAATTGTGCTGCCCATTTTTAAAAAAGCAATGTTTAAGATTAAATCTGCTCTAAAACTGCCCTGGTTTGTGTAAAAATGCGCTTTCTCTGCTTTTTTTTTTTCCACAAATGTGCTTCTGCTGTGGAGGACAGAAAACAGGTCACTGAGAAAGTAGGGCATCGTCCTCGCTCTCATCCCGCTTCACCCTCTTCCTCTTTTTATTTCGGAGGAGGAAAAAGGGCAGAATGAGGACAGGTAGTGGAGGAAAGAGAGCGGGAAAGATGTAAATGTGGGTCGCGTGGTGTGATCGGTGTCGCCAGCTGGTTCATTACAGGGTTCAGTCGCATCGAGCAAAGGTGGCATCAAAGCTAGAATATCTTCCTTTATAGAGGTGTCTTTTTTATCCTATTACATCCTATTATAAGTGCTCTTTAGAACTGAAAAATTAAGCAGACTCATTAAAACATGCAGTTCCTCAAACGTCCACTTGAGGCTCCAAAGCAGAGCCAACCCCTTGTAAACCTCAATGTGAAAATGTTGAACTTAACAGCAGAAATAAACATGTTTATAGCCCGGTATAAACAACAGCTTTGATCTTTATGGCTAATTTCCCTGTTCATGACAAACGTACAGGAGGTGAATTTCAATACAACTCACCCATTTAAGTTAGATTACGTCTGAAAGCATTGCATATTTAAACGGGTGGCCACTATGGATTAATGGGGTATTAGGAGGAGTCAAGTATCCATCTTTATGTACAATTTTTGGCCATGAAAAATCCTAATCCGCAATTAACTGCAGTGAACCGATGTGCAGAGCAGAGCAACTACCAAAAACATCATCTGCCACGTATATTTTTATGTTTTATCGCCCTCAGAACCCCAAAAACCAGTCGGCAGATTTGAAAGTCATGTTATATTTAAGAAAATCACAGAGGTTACAGCATTTATCAAGAACCAGAAACTGTAAAAACAGAAAGAGTCGTCATATTCGCAACTTTCTGACGGTCCTTTAAATAACTGTGTGCGACTTCTGATTCTGAAATCGTGACATTTCATCAAAAATCTACATGTCTCGTTTAAAACAGCTTGCACCAGATTTTGCAAAACAAACAAAAAAAAATGGAACACCACAACACAACTGTGAAGCCATTAGTGGCTCAGTTGCAACCAACAGTCCAAAAATCGAGGGACTTCTCGGCTGAACTGCAGGCAGTGTTTGCACAGGGATCATTTCATGTCAACTCAGTGACATTAGAGGAGGTCAGCTGCTTGACTATCTCAGAATCTGCTGAAACTTTCTAGGAATGACCTTTGGCATCTGAAACTGACATCTGTCCATTCTTTTTTAGGTGAAATTCCAACATTTTCATATTTTTTTACCCAATTTAAATTTTCAATAATTCTCTGGCAAGTTGGAAACTGAACCAGATGCCACTTTCAGACGCCCATATCTCTTGAAGTACGTGTCCTAGGGTCTTCAGACGTTCAGGAGATGTTTCCAAGTTTCTGGTGAATGTGGAGAATGCAGCAAATTCTGGCAATCAAAACTCAATATTTTGCTGAAGACCTCTCAAATTCAGGATTTGTTAAAAAATTGCAAATAAAGGGTATTTAAAAAATATATTTCTCTTGTACATAAGATCTATTTGATCAATGTTATTGTGAGAATAACATCTGAATGACATTACTAATGCTTAGAAAGCTTTCATATGTTAGTAGAAATGGGAGTTATGGCCAATTAAAGATGACACTGGTAAAAATAAATTAACTTCCAAATGGCCAGATGGACGTCTTTACCCCTTCTCCACTAAGAAGACCCAGGTGCTAGTTCTGTGCTGGCGCTTAGGTGGTTCAAATCTTGTTCCTCGTTGATGATAATATCTATGTCTATCTTTATGGATGGTCTTAAGGTTGTCTGTGAGGCGGAGGTTGCCTGACATCCGTGATCGCGCTACTGGTGGGACACAATTGTACCGGATTTCAGCATCAACAGTTTGTGTAAAACTTGTGTGTGTCCCGGGAGTCATTCCAATACATCTGTGATTGGACCTGGGACATCCTGGAGAAAAAGGACACTAGTTACTGCTTGTGTGTCCCTTTCCACCGTTGATCATTGGTCATGATAACCCCGCCCCCAGCCCCTGACGTACTCGCTTGCTAAGCACCAGTTTTTAGAACCTGGGGTTGGTGCTTAGGTGGTGGAAACACAAAGAACTGGTGCTAAGTCAGGTTCTGGCTCCAAACCAGCACTGGAACCAGCTTGGTGGTAAAAGGGGTACTTGAATCATGGGTAGGCTGATGAAATTTAGGATAGTAAGAGATGGAAGTATCATCCACTTCTGAAACTTACATGGCCAGATGTCAGTTTCAGATGCCAAAGATCATTTCTATAAAATTCAACAGATTCTGAGACGGTCAAGGAACTACCTTCGCTGAGTTGAACCGGAATGACCCACAGAGGAGAGAAGAGAAAAAAATGTAAGTAGTAAAATATCTTTACCATGTAGAGTCACTATTGCTCTCTAGTATTAAAAACATCCCTGGAAAAATGTTGAACATGCTGATTCCAAGTTTTTTCCATTTTTTTTTAAAACAGTTGAAGGAAATTCAACTTTCGGTTGTTCTTTTTTGTGATTTATGGCACTTTAACTGTCAGATGGGATTAAGTCGATACTAGAAATCAATAAACATGACAGTGAAACTAAAACTGGCTTTCTTGTGTGTTTAACACTAGAAGTAAAAGCTGCATCTAAAAACCTTGACTGAGCTTGTTCTCTGTTTTTCTAAAAGCATGCCGCCTCTAGCTCCTGACAGCGAAGAGGAAAGTGAACATAAACAAGGACAGAAGTAGGACTGAGAAAAATGTGAAGAAAAGATTTGCTGAGCACATGGAGTTCTGCCCATTTTCACACCCACAGTAAGCAAACTAACGCAGGTGCGACTGCCGTATTTATGGTGTTGGAAAGTCACAAAAACTGAACAGCACAAGCTCCAACCAACCTGACCTCACGTCTTAGCAGCCAAACTCAAATATAAAGCATTTTCTGGACTGACTAACACAACCATTCAGATGAATCATGCCTTCTGCAAACACCAATGCACAAATACAGTGGAGAATTAAGGCCATGTTGCTTTCTTATCCAATAGAATCCATCAAAAACAGGAATCAGGGGTCATTTCTGGTGCACTGGGACAGCTGCTACTGCCAGGACAGCACTAAAACTCAAATATCTGAGGCTCCCATGTATCTGATAAGCACAAAAAAACACAGCCTCAGGAAATATCAGCTAATACCAGAACTAAAAACCTTAATAATGAAATGATGACACTTAATGCAACAAAGAAGGAGGAATGGGAGCAACGGGAAAGCAAGAGAGTAGGTTTATTATTGGTGTATGACCTCTTGAATTGTGATCTGTTCCAGTTTGAGACAACAGAAATTTAGTTTTATTGTTTCCAATATCTGGCTTTTGTCCTCATGTGATAAAATCTGGGCCCTATCCTGGAAATAAACGTCTTTTCCGGCTCTCTTTAACAATGACTGGCACCATGTTAAGGTTACAGATTCGATTTAGAATGATGCATACAGTCCCCATAAACAGGCTTTATCCTCGTTTGAAGTTTCAAGTTTTGACAAGAATTGACAAAAAACAACTCATGTCAAAGTGAAATATCAAGTAATATCAATTAATTAAAAATATAAACAAAGTGATTGCATAATTATTCACTCTCTTAGTGCTAGAAGTTACATAGTTACCAAAATGAGAGATTATGTGTGGAGTACATCTGTCTTAGTGACTGTAGTGTAAAGACACCTGGAAGGTCCAGCCACTGTGAATCAGTACTCCTGGATAAAACTACACCATGAAGACTAAAGAACACTCCATGCAACTCTGTGAAAAGGTTATTGAAAAACATCAGCCAGGGGATGACACAAGAAAATTTCCAAGTCACTGAATATCTCTTGGAGTCCAGTTAAATCCATGATTAAGAAATGGAAGGAATATGGAGCACATGTGCAAATCTGCCTAGAGCAGGTCGTCCTCAAAAACTGGGTGACCGAGCAAGAAAGAGACGAGTGAGGGAGGCCACCAAGACACCTATGACTCCTCTGAAGTAGTTACAAGGAAAGAGACGAGTGAGGGAGGCCACCAAGACACCTCTGACTCATCTGAAGTAGTTACAAGGCAAGAGAATAGTGAGAGAGACGACCAAGACACCTATGGCTCCTCTGAAGGAGTTACAGGCTTCAGCAGCTGAGATGGGACAGACTGTGCATCAAGCAACTGTAGTCTGCTCTTAAGATTTATGGGAGACAAAGAGAAAGACACTGTTGTTAAGGCTCATGTTCAATCTGGACTAGAGTTCATCAGGAGACTCTGGAGTCAACCAGAAGAAGGTTCTTTAGTCAGATGAGACCAGAATTCAGCTTTTTGGACATCAGACTAGATGCTTTGTTTGGTGACACCAAACATGATGGCGGCATCATGATGTGAAGCATGGTGGTGTCAACATCATGATGTGAAGCATGATGGTGTCAGCATCATGATGTGAAGCATGGCGGTGGCAGCATCATGATGTGAAGCATGGTGGTGTCAGCATCATGATGTGAAGCATGGCGGTGGCAGCATCATGATGTGAAGCATGGTGGTGTCAGCATGATGATGTGAAGCATGATGGTGTCAGCATGATGATGTGAAGCATGATGGTGTCAGCATCATGATGTGAAGCATGGCGGTGGCAGCATCATGATGTGAAGCATGGCAGTGGCAGCATCATGATGTGAAGCATGCCAGTGTCAACATCATGATGTGAAGCATGGCGGTGTCAGCATCATGATGTGAAGCATGGCGGTGTCAGCATCATGATGTGAAGCATGGCGGTGTCAGCATCATGATGTGAAGCATGGCGGTGTCAGCATCATGATGTGAAGCATGGTGGTGTGCAGCAAAGTCTAAAGAAATCCTGGAGAATAATCTGATGCAGTCTGCAGAAGAACTGCAACTTGGGAGAAGGTTTGTTTTCCAGCACGACAATGAGCCAAAGCAAACAGCTAAAGTTACAAAGAAATGCTTTAAGGTGAATGTTAAAGCAATGTTAAAGAATGTTAAAGCATACAACAAGGTGAATGTTCTGTAGTGGCTGAGTCTGGTTGTGAAATGTTGTGTATAATTCAAGATTCAAGATTCAAGATTCAAAGTTTTATTGTCAAGTGCACAGTAAGAAACATGTTTCCCTGCACAATGAAATTCTTACTTTGCTGTCCACTCAGATAACCAGCAACAAGTATAAAAATAGTATATACAAATAAAATAGAATAAAATAGAAATAAGAAAAAACAATGTACATATGAACAGTAAAGTGTATTTAGAAAAAACAATGTAAATATGAACATGAAATTACCTGAATTACATGAAAATTACCTGGGGATTATCATAGAAGAGCACATCTGGAACCTTCATTTTCTCGTTGGGGTTGTAGATGGGAGACGACACATTACCAATCGTCAACACACCATCTTTTACCATACCTGCAAAAATAAAAAAGTGTGTGTTTGTCAGAAACACAATTTGGTCTGTTTGGTTTTGTTGTTTTCTGTGAGAAATCCATGGTTTCGACATATAATTAAAAGCAGGGTTCGAAGCCTCAGCCTCAGACAGAAGAAATCCTCAAACAGCAGCTTGATAAATCTGAATCAGACATGCGACCGGAACTCACAGGGATATTCTCGAGTGTGTTCAGCAGGATCTGGTTTGTCCTCAATGGAGCAGCTGGTGAGGTATTTCTCCAGAGAGGCTCGGGCCAGACTGGGCAGGAACCTGAAACATTAATCACACAATCACGCATCACCGGCCAGATAAACCCACAGAAACAATGAGAGTGTGTGTCTGGTTGTACCTGGAGAGACAGGCCTTGTTGACGGCGTGAGCGATGCTCTCGTCGGGATGCTGGGACAGTCGGCGGCAGATCCTCAGCAGCTGTCTGGTGGAGAGAGACGAGGCCAGCGACTGGGCCTGCAGACACACAAAGTAAATTATTCTATTAGCACACACACGTGTAAACCAATCGGAAAAATTACAGACACACACTTACTGTGGGGTCGTTTGTCTTGCGGAGGCTGTGAGTGAGGTGAAGAAGCTGCTCTACTGCTTCATGTGGAACATTCGGACACTAGAAAAGAAGAAGAAGGAGGACCCATTTTAGACATGGAACATTGCTGGATTCATCATTCTGTTAAAGTGACGGCATTCTAGTCATTCAGACATTGGTTACGTTTCTGTTTCTCATAGCTGCAATCACATATACAACACTGCTGGATCTCTGACTTCTTTAACAGTAAAACTAAAAGTTCTTCTCTATATTCTTAATCTTTCACTGTTCTGTCACTTTTATTGCCCACTAAGGTTCAGATCTTAACACATTATTAATTATTGTTTTCCAGACTCTGCTGCCTTCTAACTTAGCCTCTAACCTTTAGCCTTAGCAAATGTGAGAGCAGCTAATTTCATTTCTGAGACCACAGAGTGACGACAGACATAGAGGAGGCTGTATCAGACCTGAAGCAGAGCATTTCAAAGATCACTAATCAGAAAAATGCCGAAAATATTGGCCATGATAATCCGTCTATCCCTGTTACATACAATGATCAGGCATAACATTATGACCACCTGCCTAATATTGTGTTGGTCCCCTTATGTGCTCCACAATGCTCTGAACCATTGGACATGGACAAGAGGACCTCTCAGGGTGTCCTATAGGGTCTGGAACCAGGACGTTGGCACTGGATCCTTTGGGTACTCTGGCTTGTGCAGTGGGGCCTCTGTCAATCAAACTTGTTCCACTGCATCCTGTTGATGCGTGATCAGAATGGGGTGTAGGAAGTTTGGAGGTCAAATCAACATGTTGGGCCATTGTCATGTTCCTCAACATGATCCTGATTGGTTGATGTTGTTTCCATGTGGTGGGGTGTATTTGGCCAGTGACATTTGGGATTTTCAATTGCATGAGGGAGTGTGTTTGTTGTGGGACAATATTTATTTGTGTGTCTAAGTCTGATCAACACGGATGTTAAAATCCAAGGTTTTCCATCAGAACAGCACATAGTACCAATATGATCAATGTTATTCACTTCACCTGTCAGTGGTCATGATGTTGAGGCTGATCGGTGTGTGTCATGTCTGAAAAGTGCTTAACAGTGTGCGTCTCACCAGTCCCTGTATGAGGCCCATCTCCTCTGCTTTGGCCAGCGGTGTGACTGTGTGGTAGAGGAACATGGTGAGCAGCTCTGGACCCAACCACTGCTGACCTTTACTGCTGCCGCTGCCTGCACTAGCGCCCACGACTGGAGGCTCTGCCAGGGCCAGCACTCTGAACGACGGGTGGATGGGGAAGATTGACCTGAAAACACACAAACATGCTGGGTATCATCTGCACACTGGCAGTGGAAGACACACACAGTTGAACATCTGTTCGGCCGTGTTCGAGTGGATGCAGGTGCACGTGGTGTTTGTCACGGATATGTGCGTGTACGAGTGTCACGCCGAATCTTCGTCAGGGTCGAGATCATGGCTTCTGACAGCTGGCTGTGAAATCCACTGATTCAAGAGGACAGCAAAGTCCATTTCTATCAAACCACACAGACGCCCACGCTGCAACAGGATATATTTACTCCACTGTGGGCGAAGCGACGCTAACCGCCGCCGTGCATGAATGTGTGTGAAGACATTTCATACATGAAGACATCAGAGGCTGTTCTCGGCCTCATGCATAAACGGCATGTCGCTATCCGATTACAAAAGTAAGGCAAGTCTGCCTTCCATTATCTCTCTGGTTCACACAGCTCCGGTTGTGCTGTTTACGTTCAGTTCTGTGATATTACACAAATGCAAATACAAATCTGACAACTCACTCTGCTGCATGTGGTTTCTATCTGTTGCTATGGGAAACAGCATTGTTACATCTATATATATCTACACATCTATTACAGACACAGGTATACATATAGATATCTATATAGGCATATAAAGCGACAATAATAAACTTGCCTGTCTACTACTGTGTAGGTTAGATTTGTGACACTAAAACAGTCCTGACCTACACAGTGGTGTCTTGTATTGTGCTCAGCCATACAGCTGAAAGTTATCACAATAAAATGTTTAATGTTAGCCAGTATCTATAAATAATGATAATTTTTACTTAACTATATGTAGTAAAAACCAAGAGAAAACGGGTTTCATTTAAATTTAACCACTTTAGCCTATTTATCAAAGTACCCAGGTAGTAATCTTTATATTAATTGAATAATGACAAACACAAAAAAATAATTTACTCACTTAAATAAAATACACTGGTCGGCAGTGGCACGAACTTAAGCCTGATCATTTGTTGACATTTGTTTACATCTACTGTAACACAGATAGCATAAATTTGAACAGTTTTATTAATTAGTATCAAAATGAGCTGTTACATAGGCCACCAGGATAGAGTAATGCTGTTCTAGTTGATAACAGCTTGGGTAAAAAAGAGGTCATTAAGCATCACAGAAGTCTTTGTCATGGTGCCCTTTTACAAGCTAAAGCCCCACAATGCTCTCTGTATGCCAGAATGAAACTAGGACTGCTGATAGTAAGAAACAGTAAGTGGCTCCACTTGGTGGTGCAACCAGGTACTACAACTAATCTACAATAAGAAAACGGTATCAGATTGGGACTCGGTATTATTAAATGATTCGTATTGGACCAGGGAAAGAAAAACTTGATCGGGACTTCACTAATATATAAATATAGGTATAGATGTAGATTTCGATATAAATGTTTTTGCTACAGTAGGACCCCCAACTGAACTGGATGTTGAGAGAAAAAATGGAAACCGTACTACAACATCCAATAAAATGCCGGTGGACACACACACACTTAAACACACACACACACACACACTCTTCATCTGAGCCACAGGAGTGGAAGGAAGAGGAAGTGGGTTTATTTCAGCCCAGACATCCCACCACAAACATCCTTCCTGCCAGCTTAAGAGGGGAGTTTAACACACACACTAACACACATACACATACGTATACAAATGTGCATGTCCACACACACACAAACACACTTTGTGACTCAAATGCAGGGAACAGTTAAGGTCATGACCAACAACAGTCATCCATATAGAATACATCACAGCCCTGCGGTTAAAAATGTAAAATGCTGCTGCATACTTTTATAAGCCGCTACGTGTTTCGCTGTACTCCAAACTCATTAAGACAATATAAATCTTCCTCGCTCATATTTTCTGAACTTTCCTCCACTGCAGACCCAAGCACTTATTCAACTTTGGGCTATTTTCAGAATGAACACCTGGTAAGACTCCCTCTCTGACAGGATCCGCAGAACAAGATGGACGATAAGAATGCTAGTTCAGGAGGGAGACCAAACACAAACATAAAGCACTCGACTCTTTATTTATGCGAGTTTCTGTTGTAATATTTTATCTTTCCACACCTGCAGACATCTTTAAAAGTGACAGATGATGAAGGTGAGACATGGAGCATCCCACATATGAACATCAATCTCTTGGTCTACCTGGAAATCTATTTTTGTCTCCCTCTCTACTGCTGAGTGCTGTTATGTCTGTCATGCTCCTAAAATGTTCCCACGCTTGTGATTTGTAAATGTGTTTGTTCCAGTACCTCTCTTGCAGCTGCTCGTCGCTGAACTGCAGGTTTTCCTTCAGCGTCTGGTATCTGTCCCACCTCAGCAGCCTGGTCCCATCGTACAGATCCAGCTCCCTGTCGTGGAGCAACCTGGGACACAGAACACAATGAAATGAGCTTGTTTGTCTGTATTTAGAGCTAGAAAACAGAACAGCAAGTGCAATTAAATGCATAATTGAAGCATACAAAGACTGTTTTGTAGATTTAGGTCAACTTTTTAAGCTCTAAACCAGGGGTGCCCAATTCTGGTCCTTGAGGGCCGCTATCCAGCATGTTTTAGATGACATTTAATCAGGCATGTTGGAGGGAAACATCTAAAACATGCTGGATAGGGGCCCTCAAGGACCAGGATTGGACACCCCTGCTCTAAACACTGTTTTGATGGTTGGAGTTGACGTGATAATGCATCAACTTCATATTTTGTGTAATTTAAGCTCAAGTTTCTGACTTAATTGAATTAAGACTGAATTCAAGTTGTAGTAACTAAATGAAATTGGCTTGTTAACTAAATTTTTCTTCCCCTTGAGTTCAGGATTCAAGTCACCTACTTACTAAACAACAAATCATACAATATCAGACGGTTAAGATTGTGTGTTAGAGGCCTGTAAACAGAACAAACAGGATACAAAGGATATTTTAAAGTGAATATTACAAATAAATTCCAATGAAGCAATGAGAGTGAGGATATTTTCAATCATAATATGACCAACAGTGGACTTGTGTACAGAGTTTAGGCTTCATCTGCTAACACAGTTTATGATATATGTTGTATCACAGCACGTACAGTAGCTAATGCTAGTCATAGGCTGAATGCAGGAGCTTATGACAAGTATTAGCTACGTGCAGTAATGCAATGATAAGTCACGCAGTAACTCATGACTAGCATTAGCTACATGCAGTAATGGAATAAGCCACATGCAGTAGGTTATGACTAGCATTAGCTACGTGCAGCAATGCAACAATAAGCCATATGCAGTAGCTCATGATTAGCATTAGCTACATGCAGTAATGCAACAAAAAGCTATATGCAGTAGCTTATGACTAGCATTAGCAACGTGCAGTAATGTGGCATACAGCTAACGCTAGTCATACTGAGTGGTGACATTTGGCCATCCTACCCTTTAATTTAGCCAACTAGTGGATAAGAATAATAAAGTTTCATTTGACAAATCTGTTTAGCTACAGAGAGCTTCTCATGTTTATTTGCAATTAGTAGTGCAGTTTAAATTTGTGTAATTTATGCTGTTGTTGCTGTCAAGATTTAAATACTGCGTGCTGAAATACACAACTCTTAATCTCCTAAAATCTAGCACATGAACATGTATACACCAAGAGATTATTGACTAATTTTGCTGCAGATTTGCAACGGCAATAAAGAAATTCTTTTCTATACTATTCTATTTTAAAAAAGCACGAAAAATCCCCAAACTAAATAAGAAAACTTGTTAAGTTGCTTGACAACTTAAAAATTTGTGCAGATATTTATGATAACTAAGTATGCAACACATAAAAAAACACTTTTAAATCATGTATAAAAAACTAGTTGGAACTTTATTTTAAGAGTGATCAAGTCTTGTTTTTATGCTGCTGATCATTAAGTAATTAAAAACACCTTTGAGTGAATCTGAATTCCCCAAACTCAACAGTTTCGTGATTGACCAAATAACTCCTAGAGTGCTCATCCTGCAAGTGACACATTCCTAGCTGAAGTACCTCGACAGCACAGCCAGAGTTCCCAGGTTGACCCTGTGAATACCGTCCAGAAGCAGCAGTTTGCCCTCGATGGCGGCGGTGACCAGCGGCGACGGCCTCCACGCTGTGTCTCCATTGGGTAGAGTGTACCTCTGCTGGAGAAGGTCTCGGGCTGTCATGTCCTACAAGAGAAAGAAGTGGAGGGAGGGAATGAATGGAGGGATAAAAGCGAGGAGGGAAGCGAGTACGTCAAGTTAGGAAAGATGAAGTGACACTGTTACGATCACACAGCGAAACTGGATAAAGAAAGCTGAGATTTTCTTGCAAACACACACCAGATTTCCTTTAACCGTCCCCACATGATCCGGCCCAGCTGCTGAATTTAATACCTCCGCTTTACAGATAACACTTTATGGCACATTTCTGTCTGGAGGGGGGGGCAGGACATTTCATATCCACTGTCACGCTGCCATGTCACGGCGGAGACGGAGGGTCTCGGCGAAGCGGAGGTGCACGATTTGTTCCGGGGAGGTGGAACATTACCGAGCTGCTAACTGAAGACGCTTTGCATTAAATCAAAACCCGGGCTCTCCGTCTGGTGCTCAGATGAAGTGGAGTGAATTAAGGGGCGGCCATTATAGCGGCAGCAGGCATGACTCATTAAAGATGAGAGATAAACTGACGACTTTCTTCAGTCACAACAGCCTGGTCAGACAGGAAAACGCCACCAGGACGTCATTTATCCCAGGTCCTGTGACATTTAGCATTTCTAAGCATCATTAACCTCTCAAGCTAGAGGCTGTTTGGTGAAATAGACGAAGGTTCAACCAGTGACAGCTTCAAGCTGCAGATAAACCTCAGGCTGTATGGATAAGAGACACCGTCAGCAGGTCAGAGTGAGACTGCAGATGAAAACCTGCAAATCTATCAAATTTGATGCATCAATAATGTAATCACAGTAATATTAAACTCTCCAATGAATGTGACACTCTGTAATCTTCAGATAGCATAATTGTGGAAAGGGCTAATATGAGAGTTGGTCTCCTCAGCCACACTGACTAAATAATCTTTTTGTCTCTAAGGGTTTCTGGTGACCTACCAACCAATGTGTGTCACTTTTTTTCCCTCTTTTGTGGCCAGAATCAACACATACAACATTTATAAAGCCCTTGATTTAGCTTGATGTCTCCACACGGGCACGGAGAATAGGGCTGAAAGATCTGGGAAAAATCTCAGTTTTTCTGAGAGATTCTGCGATTTCATTTGCAATTAAATGTTCAAAAGTCAACTTTCAGTCCAAGATTCAACATGTAGCGGATTTAAAACGTGCAATGAAGCAGGATCATGTAAAATATCCTTAAAAATTTGACTGTCGTACACAGAGGTAGCCATGAATCTGTAAAACCATCGACACAACAGTTTAAATATTAGGGCTTATGTCACTGCCTCGGTATATACTGATCAATGGGCAGCATAAAGAATCTGTGAAAGCTTCAATCTGCTCGACTGAATAAAACTGAATTATTGCATTAGTATTATTATTTAATTGCCACACATTGTGGATTTCTAATAGGGGAGGATGAATTATTCCGGCATTTACAGCCGTAAACGCGACTATTTAAATTGGCTCAGTGGAGTCACCAGCTGTAGTCAATTGTAATGACTCATGAGAAGTTAAGCGGCCATGTCATTAAAAGAAATTTGAATAACACAACTTTCTACATCACCAAAACTAATTTTGTCATAGTTCCAGGAGACCTTTAATAAATCTGTGAAAGAACCGAAATGCACGATTGCTTTTTTGTGACAAAGACGTGCGTTTCAGTGGTTCTTTTATAGAAAATTCAGAGTTGCAGGAGCCATTGGAAACTCAAGACTGCCATGATGTATGTGGTTTTTACAACTGTGTGTAAAATATAGCATCTGACTGTATATGGCTCTTGTTGAGAACTTATTCATCATCCCAGTTACTAGCCTTTGGGTGCTATTTTCCACTTTATTTAATTCATCGTCAGTTAGTTCTGACCAATATGAAAAACAGACCTATTGTTAGTGATGAACCCTTTGAGCCTCAGACTATTGTTTTTGGAGATTCCACCTCAAAAAGCTTTCATATTCTGAAATACGATACATCTTCTCATCCGTATCACCAGACCTGAGTGAGTGGGAAAAAAAAGTTCATTCCGCCCAATCAAAACTAAGTCAAAGAGTAAACAAAGCCTTATAATAATGAGTCAATAATTGTATTGAATCTGCAACTCTGCCAGATTTAATGCAGCAGAAATGAAGCACAACAAATGCTTAAAACTTAGTAGTGGTAGGTAGCATCTTTAAGAAATGTGTCACACTTCCCAAAATTTGAAAAATGATTAACGGATACAGGCTGGGCAACAAACAGGGAGCTCCAGGATGAAAGGGGTTCTATAGATTAGCTTCTCCTGAGACCTGCTTGTAAAAATTCGACCACTAGTTTACCAAGACGTTACATTTATATAAGGTGTTGATTCACTAGATCACAAGACAAGATGTGAGCTGGTCTATGGTCTTGTCGTATCTGTACAATACGGTCTAGGTCATGTTACTCATATATTATTATTCTCAGCCCTTGTGTGTGTTCGCACTTTCAAAGATGATTAGAGAATGTTTGGTTTTTTTCCCACTGCAGGATGCAAATGCCAACAAACCTGACCTTACATGTCACTTTGTTTTCCAAAAATGGGATTTTCAGAGCTAACCAGATGAATTGCCCAGCGAAGGATTCCGCAATTCCCGCAGCACTAGTCACCCCCCGACCTCAGCTGGCTAAAAATAGCTGCAGCGTGATGCATTAATACATAAAGCTCAGGCAAACCCCCTTCTTGCACAATCGTCACTCGGCTGCCTACATTCCACACAATCAAACACACACAGAGGGAGGTTTAACCAAGCTTTACATCCACAGACATGTATATTGTTGCACCCCTGAGCCTTACACACACTGCCTATACAAAGTATTCACCCACCTTGTAAGGTTTCCCTTTTATGGCTTTTCAATACTGAATTATAGTCAACAAAATTTGGGTTTACACTAAAAATAAGACAATTTAATGTCGAAGTGATTTCTACCAAGTAATAATGATGAATTCACCCCCTTCAAGTTAGTATTTATTAGATGCACCTTTGGCTGCAGTTATAGTACTGAGCATTTGTGGATATGTCCCAATCAGCCTTGCACATCTGGACACTGTTACTTCATACTCCACAACATTCACCTTGTTGTCTTTAAACCATTTCTATGCAGTTTCAGCTGTTTGCTTCAGGTCAATATCTTGCCTGAAAATATATCTTCTTCCATGTTGCAGTTCTCGTCTAGACTGCATCAGGTTGTCCTCCAGGATTTCTCTATACTTTGCTGCATTCATTTTAGCCTCTGCCTTTACAAGCCTTTCAGCGTCTGCTGCCGAAAAGCATCCCCACATCATGATGCTGCCACCGCCATGCTTCACATCGTGATGCTGCCGCCATCATGCTTCAGATAATGATGCTGCCACCACCATGCTTCACATCATGATGCTGCCACCACCATGCTTCACATCATGATGCTGCCACCACCGTGCTTCACATCATGATGCTGCCTCCACTGTGCTTCACATCATGATGTTACCACTACCATACTTCACATCATGATGCTGCCTCCACCGTCTTTCACATCATGATGCTGCCACCGCCATGCTTCACATCATGATGCTGCCGCCACCACGCTTCAGATAATGATGCTGCCACCACCATGCTTCACATCATGATGCTGCCACCACCATGCTTCACATAATGATGCTGCCGCCACCGTGCTTCATTTAATGATGCTGCCACCACCGTGCTTCAGATAATGATGCTGCCACCGCCATGCTTCACATCATGATGTTGCCACCACCATGCTTCAGATAATGATGCTGCCGCCACCGTGCTTCACATCATGATGCTGCCACCACTATGCTTCATGGTGGGGATGGTGTGTTTGCGGTGATGCGCAGTGTTTGGTGTCTTGCAAACATAGCATCTGAAGTCTTATGGACAAAAAGCTGAATTCTGGTCTCATCAGACCAAAGAACCTTCTTCCAGTTGACTTCAGAGTCTCCCACATGTCTTCTGGTGAACTTTAGTCCAGATTTAATATGAGCTTTTTCCATCAGTGTCTTTCTCTTTGCTACTTTCCCATAAAGCTTTGACTGGTCATTTTCTCAATGATGGATTTCACTGGACTCTAAGGGATATTCAGTGACGACTTGGAAATGTTCTTGTATTATCCTCTGACTTGTGCTTTTCAGTAACCTTTTCACAGAGTTGCTTGGAGTGTTCTTTAGTCTTCATGGTGTAATTACATCCAGGAGTACTGATTCAGCAGTGACTGGACCTTCCAGACCTCTAACACCAAGGGGGTGGATACTTATGCACTATAAGATTTTTTTTAATTGACATTACTTAGTAGAAATCTGTTGAGTTTGACATGAAAATATATTTTTTGGTAAATTCTTTTCAAAAAAAGCCAAATTGACCATCACTGAAGAAGGCTCCTTTGATCAAATTCCCCCCATGTGCTGTTTGTTTGCCTCCTTCTTGACATTATTGTATGAACCTCTGCCAACACATGAATGAACACATGTATTAATAAAATGACACTGCCTCAACACTTGATTGCTGAGATGCTTTCAAAACAAATTATGAAAGTGCGAGGAAGTAAAAACAAAGGGACTTTTGCTTAGGTTTCATAACGTACGGTAAACAGATGGACAAATATGAAAGACATGACAGTCTCATTAATTATTTAGGGTTCGTGACACAAAAAGGAAGGGACGTTCTGTCTGGTTGTTGTACTCCAAGTCATCACATGCTTTGTATTTTCATGCAATTTGATGAGAAAGTCCCTTGAGATGACGTTTTATTGTCGCAACGGAGACATGGGCTGAATGGCCGGCAATAATCAAGTTACAAAAAAATCATAACAACAACAGAAATGGGGCAAAAATTATAGAGATACAAAAAAAATCCAGCTTAGAAATCGTGATTTAAACTTGTCAGTTGCATATTTTTTGATTATAGCTTTGAACTTTCACAGACAGAGCAAAATCTTTAGTGCTTTCACATATAATAAATGCTTTAAAGAGCAGCCTGTATTTACCTGGTAGAGCATGACGGGCTCTATGCTGTAACCCAGCATCTCAGCGAACTCTCTGGCAATCACCGACTTTCCACAACCCTGTAGAAACACACAACTCTTGTTATTAAAATCAGATACGGCGCCTTGTACATGTGTCTGCTGCACATTGTGTGTTAGCTACCTTGGCTCCTATCAGACAGACGTCCTTAACCGTGTGCGACTGCATCATCTCGGCCATCAGCTGCGAGTGGCTCGGCGTGTTGATGAAGGTCGGGCTGCTGTTGGGAGGACGCAGATCCTTGGTGCCTGCTGGAACCTGAAGTTTAATAAAGACAAAAAAATGCATAAGGTGGCAGAAAAAATATTTATTTAAAGAGTCAATATTCTGCAGATGTATAGGCTCACAGTTGTATTTTGTGGGGTCTTCTAGGATTTCTTTGCATGCTTTACTGTTTGACAAACACTTTTTTCATACTGTGTTGTCTAAAACATTCCATTTTGGCTCTTCGTATCTTTAAGGCCCGCCTCCTGAAAATCCCAGTCAGCTCTGATTGGTCGGCTGGCTCAACAACAACAAGGAAGCTTCAGTTACGAACCTTAACCTCAGATCTATTAATATGCACTGTAAAAAAATAGAGATTTAAACAATACATTTTTCCTGTTTTGTTAAGTTACAGATAATGTCTAATAAAATAACAGAAAAAATAATATTAATTTACATGTTCACTCTTAAAAAAGGCATTTTTACAGATATTGCCTTTATTTGAAAGAAAAACTATGTATATTCAGGATTAAAATTTTGTAAATAATTTTTTCAAAGTCTGACTTAAAACACATTTTTTTACTGTGCTGTAAAAAAGTTGGTTTTTTAAAACATTTTTATAGTAATTTTTGGAACAATTTACTATAATTTTACAAACGTCCACTGTTCTGTTAAATTACAGATAATATCTAGTACAATCACAGAAAAACAGTATCATCATACATGTTCACCGTAAAAAACTGTCCTAAACTGTAGATAATTTCCACATTAAAAAAATCTGTATGTCTGCAAATTATAATTCATTCTTTCACAACATCTGACTGCTAAATTATAAATTTAAATCTCAAAAAAAATATTTTTTTTTACAGATATTACCATTATTTCAAAGAAAAACTATGTATATTAAATACTGAAAATGTGTAAATAACTTTTCAACTGTCTGAATCTCCACCCCCTGTATTTTTTTACAAATGGTAATTTGTTGTATTACAACATTTAACCTAAAATGTACAATTTATTTTTACTGCGCTTTAACAGTTTTTACCAGTAATTATTTTAACCGTTTTCTGCTACTTTACAGATTTCCCCTGTTTTGTTAAATTATAGATCATGATTAGTAAAATCACAGGAAACGGTGCAAATTTACATGTGAACCCTAAAAAAGGCCAAAATTTGAAATAACGTCCACATCAAAAAAAAGATATCGTATTGTCATTATTTGAATGAAAACGTATTCAGATCAAGGATGAAAAATGGGAAGACAAACTATGGTTTTACAGGTTTTCCCTGTTGAGTTAAATTAATATTATAACTAGTAACATCACAGGAAAAAAGGATTATTTCAGATGTTAACTGTAAAAAAAACTGGTAACAGTACATGGTGGTGTAGATAAGTAACAGGAAGAAAAACCTGGACAGTGTTTTCTGTGGAAGATGATCCATTTGGTGTGGATTTTGTAAGTTTACAAACTTTTTACATCCATCTAAAAGCCATAACCATCATTCTCAGAATCATCACCATCCCTGACGTAAAGCTGGACACAAAAAAACTATACAATCCAGCAAGTCAGTGTTATCGAACAATCCATGAGGCGTACAGTGCCAAAAGGATTACTTCCACACATAAAGAAGCTTCAGAGAGTTACTAAGACTGATATCATTTGTTTGGCTGGAAGATCAGCGACGCTATTCTTAGAAAACTGGAACGGATCTGTGTTTTTCCAAACCCCACACAGCAACACATTCACAAACACTGAAGCCTTTTCTCTTCTAAGAAGAAGAGTTACAGACCGATAAAGAAGTTCCCTTCACAGAGTTTCACATGAAAAATGGGAAGAAGGAAGTATTTAATCACCATTTAAGTATATGCCAAAAGGACAGCTTTCATTGTCGGTCTCTTTGGCTGATGTGGTTAGACATATGAAATTTTTGCACAATGACTGCAACAGTTACATCAACTTACATTTTAATAAAAGAGCATAGTGGATTTCTGTTATTGTTTTTGCTTTGACTGTGCCACAGGGACTTTCCTTCTAAGGGTTGTAGACTTTTGAACCATTGTTATTGTGGATGCTGCAGAGATGAAGCTGTAATTTTGTTTGGTTCTTGTATATGTGATTTATCTTAATGTACTTGGTTTTTTTTTGTAGTGAAGTCCAGTGGTGGCATCAGCATAAGCCTAAACTCACTGTTTTGTTAACATCCACTATAACGCACGTGGCATTTAACATTTCCTCAATAAATGCAGCATTATCAATCAATAAATGACTAATTCATGATGTTCTATGTTAATATTGATGTCTTAAGTCATTGACACATGATACAGAAGCAGCTGTTACATTTACCACTTGGATTAACACTATCCAACACATTTTCGTGCTAACTGCATGTCATTAAGCATCCTGGAAGGCTTTGTCATGGTGCCCCCTAAACCCTTATAATGCTCTTCGCTTGCCAAAAAAGAACTGCTCATCTCATCTGGTTGCTACAGTGAAAAACACACAAGTGTCGTAAATACAAATAACACTATCTTAACATGTGCAGCATTACTGATCAATAGGTGAGTCATTTATATGAACAGTGCACATTCTACATTTGTCCTATGCTAATGTTGCTGTCTTGAGCCATGGAGACATGACACAGACTGAAAAAGCAGCTAATACATTTACCACTCGGATTAAGAAACGCTATCCGATGCATATTTGTGCTAATCGGATGTCATTAAGCATTGCAGAAGATTTTGTCATGGTGCGCTTTTACAAGCTAAACCCTCATAGAGCTCTTTGCTTTGCCAAAAAAGAACTGCCTGTCTCCTCTGGTTGCTGCAGTACGAGAAATGCAAGTGCCATAAATTTCAAACATTTTCTTAGCATGTGCAATGCCATTGATCAAAAGGTGACTAATTTATAGTATGAACGGGGCACATTCTACATTTGTCCTATGCTAATATTGCTGTCTTGAGTCATGGAGACATGACACAGGATGTGAAAGCAGCTTACCACTTTAGGAAACGCTATCCGGTGCATATTTGTGCTAATCGGAGGTCATAAAGCATCGCAGAAGACTTTGTCATGGTGCCCCTTTACAAGCTAAACCCCTATAATACTCTTTACTTGCCAAAAAAGAACTAATCTGGTCGCTTTTGTACTAAACAGCAAGAGTACGGGCAACCAGGTACTACAGCTAATCTACAATACTAGAAGTGTGTGTTATGTATTAAAACAATATTAGCTCAGGATTCAGTATGACTGACACTAAATATTAAAAGAGTCAGATTGGTCTGGGAGCAAAGGAACATCCCATGTGACTTGTGTTAATGTTCCTTAAAAAACACTTAATAAAAACAAAGACAATAAAATACAGCATAATACACCAAAAGACACAGATATCAGTATAATGTTGATAAAGGTGAAAGAAGACAACACTGGTGTCGACACTGTTGGTCCTCAATAAGCCGTTATGTCTAAATTAGTAATGAGATGGGGATGTCTAATTGGCTGTGGTTTTAAGTTCTATTAAGTGATGCTCTCAAAGAAAAGACGCCCTGACTAAATGCTGTTCTTCTGCCTGCGACCATGCAGTTCCTCCCTCCAGCTGCACCTCTAGCTGTTCAGCAGTTTTGAAATCAAGAAGAGGAGAAGGCAAACTGTGCATAATCTTACAAACAGGACAAACATTTCTGCACTTGATGAGGTTTTCCCCAATAAGCAGATGCTGCTTCCATAAAATACAGAAAACTGACTGGGTTCTTGTTTAAACATCTGTGTGCTTGTTTGTATAATGATTCCAGTGGCCGAGCTACTGTTGCCCTGTCTGTGTGTGGTCTGCCATGACACAATGGATGATGACTCTGTTCTGTCGCAAACATGAGGTCATAATTTAACAAGGCTCCGCTGGTTGCACTCATGTGATGCTGAGATCATTTACTCTGACAGCGTAGTTTATTTGTGCAAAACATTTTCATCTTGCTTCATGCCTGTAATTTGTTTCTTTGATTTCTGTTTTGTAAAACAACAAAAAAATAACCACTGAAGACTTAAAAGATGGAGTTTTTGAACCTTCACATGACTTGCACAGTCCTGCATGTGGTTTCACAATGACCAATGACCTACAGGTGACAGTGATGCACCAAGAAATGCAGCAGAGGCAGAGATGAAGAAGATTTCAGGAAGCAACACAGGATTTGAAATACTTCTTAAAATCAAATATGCAAATAAATTCATTTTCAAGGCTTTAGAGGTACAAAGAATGCATTTTTCTGAGTCATTCTTAATGCAAACATCACTTTTGTTCCACATCTCCTTCTATTTTGGAGCACAAATGCCAAAATCCAGTCCGCGCTTTAGTAGCTTCATCAAGCTTCTCATACTCAAAGTCTGTACCCCCTTTTGCCGATCGGCTTTTCAGTTTTCTGCTGCAGGTGACTGGAATCATCATTCATTCCACTCTCTCTTCATTTAAAAATCCAATTCAATCAATAGCACAAGATCATTGCACTTGCTTTTAGCCATTTACCTCTTATTATCACCATTTATACCTGTATTATCTGTTTCTATATAGGGCTTTTTCTCTCTCTCGGTATGCCTCTTGGCCAAGTCATCATTGTAAATGAGAACTGGTTCTCATTTGACCTACCTGGTTAAATAAAGGTTAATTGAAAAATTAAAATAAATTTAAATGGTTGTAGCTTCTGAACCGCTCTGACTATACGCATGAATGAGGCCTTTCTTGTGTCAGAAAACTGGGAGGTGATACAGAAAAAGAGCAGAAAACCCCAAAGCCAATAAAAATTGAAGGTTTTTCATGTGCTCAAAAATGCTCTGAACCATTGGACAAGAGGACCTCTCAGGGTATCCTATGGGGTCTGGAACCAGGACATTCAAAGTGGATCCTTTGGGTACTCTGGCTTGTGCAGTGGGGCCTCTGTCAATCAAACTTGTTCCACTGCATCCTGTTGATGCTTGATCAGAATGGGGTGTAGGAAGTTTGGAGGTCAGATCAACATGTTGGGCCATTGTCATGTTCCTCAACATGTTCCTGATTGGTTGATGTTGTTTCCATGTGGTGGGGTGCATTTTCCTGTGGGGCATTTGGGATTTCCATTTGCATGAGGGAGTGTGTTTGTTGTGGGACAATGTTTATTTGGGTGTCTAAGTCTGATCAACACGGATGTTAAAATCTAAGGTTTTCCATCAGAACAGCACATAGTACCAATATGATCAATGTTATTCACTTCACCTGTGGTCATGATGCTGTGGCTGATCAGTGTATATACTGTATATATTGTTTGTAATACTGTTGCTTTCGTTGCAGAAATACTGCAAAACCTGACTTACAATGTGTGTTTTGGCTGTTTTTGCACAAAATTCAAGAAATTTGATGCTATTTCTACGATGACAAGGACTTATCATGCGATAACAAATAAGTCCATGTTTAGTAACACTGTGTGCTTGGGCAAACCGAAAGAAGCCAATTTAAAGCTTTTTTACACAGTTTACAACCAGTCTGCTGGTACCTGAAAGGTGACGTCCTTGTCCGCGACCCGTAATGTAACCTCTGCATGGCCTTCCAGATCCTTTGCTGTTGAAACATTCAAAATGGCGCTGGGTGCTGGCTGACGACGACCGTCCAAAAGTTCAAACCGCTGCGAGAGACGCCACAAAAAGCATATGTTAATAATTGATGCGCTGGAATATCTTATGCGGAGATCATAACAAGCATGCACATTAGCTAAAACCACATTTTGACTGGCGCTTCACATCCTGACTTACACTCAGTACTCCCTCGACAGCGTTACGCCCATCCTTTCCCAAGATACTGTGGTAGGGGTAAAGCCTTTGGATGAGCTGCTGGGAGGACAACATGGGGAAAGCATTCTGCAACAACACAGGAAAAACAGGCATTAGATGCATTTTTTTAAAAAAATCCTGGGTTTTCATTTTTATCTTCCTCGCGTCTCACCAGGATGTGAAGGGCAGGAAGCAGGTTGTCCACTGGGAAGTCTGGGAGACCAAGGTTGGACGATTCCTGGGAGCACAGCGTCGTGGCAAGTGACAGCAGCTGGGACACCCTAATACAGGACACAACATGCTGCATTACTGAAGAAGTAGTAAGACTACAAAAGAGGACAAACACACCAGTAGGTTACCTTTCTGCAGCAATGTTTGGTCCTGCGGTGTACAACAACTCCAACTGGTCCTGAAAATACAAAGAGGAGAGTTTCTGCAGAGCTCGACACGGCAATCTCTTTGATTTTTTGAAGATGTATCGTTGAAAAATGTTTGCTGAGGGGGCGAATAAATATTAGAAGCAGGTGTAGAATACTAGTTAATCACATTTCTTTAAAAGTCCCATATTGTGCCACTTGTCAGCAAATTCAGAATCCCAAACATCTGTCTTTCAATTTTTCATCTTAAAATACCACAAAAATGGTTAATTTCACCATCCATGGCGATATATCACCTGCTTTTAGTCCTGTCTTAAACAAATTAAATGGAGCTAAGCTGCTGCGGGCCCCGCCCCCTTCAGGAAGAAGACTCTCCCTGTGTCTGTGATTGACAGCATAACAGTTGACCACATCAGTTTACACACATGAACCAGTGACTTTTTATCACTTCTATCTTTCTCTGTGAGGAATAATTTAACATGAAAATATCTGTGAATTCTCAGTACAGCCACTGATTTTAACTCACGAGTATAAAATCGGAAGTTTTGTGTTTTTAAAGCGAGTAACATGTAGTCCTAATGGGCTGCGTTTCAATCACATTTTCATACTTGTTTTGTTGTCTGACAACAGAAAAAAAAGAAATCTGTAAATGAGATTAGCTTTACTGTGAATCTTGCTTTATTTAAATGCATAATATGTGAGCACAGAGAGCAGGAGAGAAGCTAACAATGCTATGAAAACACAGTAACCAATCCAGTTTTTACCATTAAATCATACCATCATACCATTAACCTCCTAGGACCCTGCGTCCACATGTGTGGACATCGTATTTTGGCTTCCCTGCACCATTACCTTAACTCTGGAAGTCTGAAAAACTTTGAAAACTCCACCAATTGTGCTCTCTAGTCCGCGACTCTCCAGGAGCTGTGCGTTGAACCCGGCAGTGAACGCAGTGCATGGCCGCAATCTGCTATTACTGATTACTATTCATGTCACTACTACTACTAATGACTATTTATAATTCAAATACAAAGCTTATTTTTTTATATTTATTAGGTCCTACTAATCCCAAATAACTAGGGTAAATCAAAAACGCAAGGCCCAGAAGAAGTCGGGTCCCAAGAGGCTATAGCCAATGCTGGGAGTGCATGAGGACTCTTGTGTTCACTCTTGCAGTCAACAGCATTTTAAGAGTTAGCAGAAGCAGTTCTAAAAAGTAAAATAATCTGGTGGACGGTGACGCAGCATTCTGAATGGTTCACCTGGTAGCAGTGAGGGGGCGGAGCTATACAGTTCTAGCTCTACAACTATTGCTTCCTCAGATTCCTCCTAGAAAAAGTTCTTACTGCTTTGTAAAGCTGGGAGGCCGTCCAGTTAGGGGAGGGCAGAAGTAAGTATCCTAATATTTCCGTAGCTTATATTTTACACGTTTCAGGTTTTTACATTGGACCTTTAAAATAAAGAGCCAGTTAACATCATTATCTACTCTTTCTTCAGTATAATGTGGTTGACTTATGACTGAGGAAAAATATTTTTGTTCTCTGCCAACTTCTCAGGATATTTGAAGAAAATTGGAAAACTATTGGCGTTAGATAATCTGTCAATTCCTGGACCGACCTTGAATGGCAGGTAATAGATGTCTCTGGCCTGGAATCGAGAGCGCAGAGGAGGATCCAGCGGGTTGCCCTTGTATTTGGGAACAGGGAGGCCGAGGGCGATGACCCGAAAGTCCTCACTCACACGAACGATCTTCCAGCTGTCCAGCTCCTCTTTGGTATGCTCCTGCAACACATCAATGCATTAAACACTAGGGATGGACCGATTACTGTGGCTAATATTTGGCGTTTTCCCGATTAACGCTATTGTCTTTTTTTTCTTTTATTGGTTGATTATTGATAAATTAAATGTGCTACTTCAGGTCTGTGGTCTCAGAAATGTCTCTCAAGCAGCAAAAACTGAACAAGAAACACAAACCAGGAAATTAGTTGTTGTCACGGTGGCTAAGGCTATGCTAACGGCTAGCAGCTACGTTAGAAGGCAGCCACAGGTTAACCTGAAACAAAGCCTGGGAAACAATAATTAACAAAGCTTTAAGATCTGGACCTTAGTGGGCAATAAAAGTGACAGAACAGAGAAATATTAAGAAAACAGAGAAGAACAGCAGACAGAATTGAGAGAGCATCCTAATTTAATCGGTCCGCTTCCTATTTTACATATTCAGCTATGTTCCCCCCTTATTACTGAAGAAGAATAATCATAAATGACAGGTTCTCTGCTATCACATGCTGTTAAAACATTACATTTACTGTGTATCGGTCCCAAAATATCGGTCATCAGTCTTTTTTTGATTGCCGACAATCAATATCGGCATCAGAGCAGGGAAACCCATATCGGTCGATCTCTATTAAACACCAAGGAAATCCCTTTCATTTCACACTTATTATAGTAAGTAAATTGTACGCAAAGGGCTGCAGGTACACGGTGCATGGATGTCACACAGTATTTATGGCAGCAGAAAGATCTCTGTAGGAGTAGTGTGAAAATCTGCTGCTTAAGTGTGAGGTTTCAGATAGACACGGCTCCATAAACAACAACTATAAAAAACTGTTTTCTTAATATAAACCCAGATGTCTGTCGCCTTCAGCTCTCCAAGCACGATGTTCGCTTCCTAAACTGGAGGGTTTCTGACCTGCAGGAGCTTGTCGTAACGTTCGGCCGACATGAGGAAGCGTCCGTCCTCCAGCTGCATCTCCCTGTTCTCCAGCAGGTTGTTGAGGACCGGCAGGACGTTCCTCTCGGCCTTCTCCAGACCCTCCAGGACCAGGACTCGACCTTGTGTCGCGGCTCTCACGGCACACTGGAGACGAATACATCAGAAGTCAGGATTAACCAGTGAAGTCGATCAATACCACAACAACTAGATTGGCATCGGCAAATGGCTAAACCCACTCTACCCATTGCAATCAGGTTAAATCTGCTGCTCCATTATCCAGAATGACCTCTGACTCTGTAAGTTTGGGTAATTTGATGAAAAATCGATCAGTGTCTTCCTCTTGACCTCCTCAGAATCAGAGCTTTCAGAGTTATACACCCTTGAAGTGCATAAAGGCGGGTCAAAGCTTTTTAATTTGTCTTATTTTTCCAGCATTTTTGAGCCCTGGACACATGAAATTTTCCGAACTGCAAGGCATGCACACCGTGTAAATATGTCTCAGCAGTATTAATGTTTTCTCTCAACATCACTGCTGACTCTCATGTCTATATTACGTTTTTGTTGTCTCTTTTTTCTAGAGTTTGTTCAAGATGGCTTCTGACTTTGCGCCAAACCATTTGCCTGATTAAGGTTTAGCGTCGAAATGTTGTATTAATAAACTTATCATTGCAGGTTAGACAGTCTGGGCGAGTCTGTTTTGTACCTGAACAGATTAACAGGACATTATACAGCGGGCAATTTTACATCTGCTCCAGGTGTCACAATCCAAAGCAAAAATCATCTTTTTTTTGGTTTCGTTTTTCGGCAATCAATCAATAATAATGGATATATTATAGTTTCAACAGCAGCAGTTTAATTTCTATTATATAGAGTCATAAAAACAAGCATTGGTACACTGGATGTGTTATCTGTTTTGTGGTCCGTTATACAGCCCCGTAGAAAAGACAAGTGTTGAAGATTACACATTATCAGTGCTGTGACAACAGGAAGAAGGCGACACAACAAACCAACACAATCAGAGGAAAATCTGAAAGACTCTCAAACATGCACTGAATGCTGTTAACTAGTTTCACCAGTTTGATTTTGTCCAAACTATTACATAAAACATGTGAACGCTGATGGGGTTTCTCCATTTTACAGCCAGAAGATATCTTCACCAGATTTCAAATAAGACTAAATTATAAAAAATATTAAGCAAAACTGAGATCTATCATTTGCTGTTACCTGTTCGGACCAACCACCTGTTGCACATGGTGATATAATCCTTGAAGAAACACACTTTCTAAAATTTTCTCTGGTGAATTATCAGAAAACAGAAAACACATCCAGGGTACACCGACCAGCCACAACATCATGACCACTGACAGGTGAAGTGAATATCATTGACCATATTGGTACTATGTGGTGTTCTGATGGAAAACCTTGGATTTTAACATCCGTGTTGATCAGACTTGGACACCCAAATAAACATTGTCCCACAACAAACACACTCCCTCATGCTAATGGAAATCCCAAATGTCACTGGCAGGAAAATGCACCCAACCACATGGAAACAACATCAACCAATCAGGAACATGTTGAGGAACATGACAATGGTCCAACATGTTGATTTGACCTCCAAACTTCCTACACCTCATTGTGATCAAGCATCAACAGGATGCAGTGGAACAAGTTCGATTGACAGAAGCCCCACTACACAAGCCAGAGCAGCCAAAGGATCCAGTGGCAACGTCCTGGTTCCAGACCCCATAGGACACCCTGAGAGGTCCTCTTGTCCATTCCCAATGGTTTAAAATATTTTTGAGCACACAATGGGGACCAACACAGTATTAGGCAGGTGGTCATAATGTTAAAGCTCAAAGAAACAATGATGCGAAACAAAAATGTGATTTTGACTTTTCTGACTAGATTGTGACACTTAGAGTAGATGAAGAATAGATTTAATTGCAGTTTTTATGAAGTTCTGAGGACATAATGTGAATCAAAGCGTGCAATTTCAACCCACTCATATGTACTTGAAGCGCCTGGAACTTGGAAAATATTCATAGCATGAAGGTAAAATTTTGCATGACTTCATTAAAGTTTCTTAAGTTATCGCACAAAAAAAACAAACTTTTAAAAGTTAGTTTTTATCTTTTATCCGACTGTCCGTTTTATTTTACTGCTCTGAGGACAAAATAATCTTCCAATAAAGCCTTTCCTGTGGATGTCCTCAACTTATCACGTTCGAAACGTCCTCCAACCTACCCCGACGTTCCAAAACAGTCTCGGCTGTTTTAGGCAGCTCTATTTTCTACCACCAAATGTGGGATACAACTTCTTGGGTTAGTTTATACAGCACATGTGTGTGTGTGTGCGTGCACGTATATGTGTGCACATTTCTTGTAGAAATCAAAAAGCACGTCTGACGTCAAGAGGCAGGAAACTTTAGCTGTCTGGGTGGACCGCAGAGCGAGCGGCCGTGTAATTAGGTTAACAAGTAAATACGTGGCAGGTTGTGTGGGAAGCAGAGCCATAAAACTATAGTGAGGACCAGATGCTCTATATTTAACTCTTGATCCATTTTCGGCACCAACGCTGTAATCAGATAATTGTTAGAAATGCAAGTGACGCAGGACGGCGAAAGAGACGGGGGTAAGCACAGACGAGCCTCTGTCTGACACAAGAAAAAAGGTCTACAGATATGAACATGCAAGTCATCAGGAGGCCTTATTGTATAACTGATGCACACTGTATGCTTCAGAGTAGCTTCAGAGCCGTTAAGAAGCAAATAAAAGTGAGACTGAAAGGACATGAGCGTAAAATATTCCATTAGATTAAGATTTCCTTTACATTTTTAAAATCAAACTGTCCAGCGTACTAAAAACCATAATTAGGTGATATTTGACGCAACAAGTTGCCACATAAAATGATAGAAATATTAAAATAATCTGCCAGTAGTGGGTCATAAACAGGGGTGGACTGGCCATATGGCATCAGTGGACTGGAGTCTAGTGGGGGCTGGTCAACAGGTTGTTTTTTTTCCCCACATAACTGGCCGGTCAGTTATGTGACCTATTGTCCAGTTGTGTGGCTGATTGGTCATTCAGCATAGCCCATTGACACATCCCATTGGTTAACTGTCAGTCAGGGCCTGTCAATCTCCCACTTGCTGGATGGGCGGGGCTAACAGTGAGCCAAGGTTAGGTGAGGAGGAGTCTGGCAACATCATGGAAAAACAACCCCCGAAATAACGCCCCAGTGTCACTGAAAAGCAACGAATTAGAAAAATGAAAGCACTGGAAGCAGAGCCCTCCAAATAAACCAAAATAACTGCGTTATTTGGTCCAGCAGCAGCATCCGATAGCGGAGGACAGACCCCGCAGACCATGCCTGAATCCTGGCGCTACCCTCCCGCAAAGATCAGTGCTTGATTCAGTCAATCAATAATATGGGCCGATCTGGGCTGATTTTTTGCCCCAGTCCATCCTTGGTCATAAACTTCTGGTGTTTTAACTTCTGGCCGTTACATTTTTCCTCACTGTTGGCTCACTTTTCAACACAATATAAAGTCCTGCAACTCTATGGGAACTGCACAACCATGGAAATGTCTTCTGCTCAGTGTGACATTATTAGAATGCCATAAATCATACAAAAATAAAAACAAAAGTTGAATTTCTGTGATTTTTTTTTATATTGAGTGCCCACAGTTGTTACCAACACTGGAAAAAATGGCGGCTCTAGTTAGCATAGATATCTTACTTACATTTTTTTAACTTCTGCAAACTCAAAAAGATGTTTCACCATGCTGAATGTATCCTCCAACAACCTGCACCTCCGTTTACTGTTTTGGAGCCTTGCTGCGTTTGTTTTATTGTTCAGCTATCTTTCATTTTGCTCTCAATCTTTCTAATTTGCCTCTGTACCTTTTTGTGGAAACACTGCCTGCAGTTCAGCCGAATAGTTCTTCTCAGTCGGTTCTAGTTCAAGCTGCTGTTTTGGTGACTTTTTTAATAAGATGTGTAAAATAAAGTGATGACATATTACAATTTGAGCTTAGATTTGGCTAATTTTTCCTGCTTATCACACACGATTAGCCGACAAACTGTCGAAAAGTTGAAAAGCCGAAGATTCTTTCTGTATGCCTGGGTTCTGGCGCTGATGAATGGCGTGGCTTTTAAAAGACACGATTGAAGATTCAAGACTTTAATTTGCCATTTGTTCGCAAACAGACAGTCTAGGTCCACTGGAATTCTGGTGCAGTTGAGTGAAAACACCGAGTCAAAAAAGGAAGTACAAACTTAAAACACTCTACAAGTTTAACAAAAGAAAAAATACAAAAAACTATGATAAATAAATCTGAATGCTGAACAAAACTGTGCGGAGAGGATACTGCACATGTAGAGGATAAAGATAACACGCCTTTCAAATGTACCTGCAGGTTTTGGGGTTCAGAGATGAGGATTCAAAAGTTGTGTTGAATAATGACACAAAAACAAAACTTGTTGTGGAAAAATCTGGCACATCAAGAAATGATCTTTTTCGTTACTTTCAGGTCAGAGATTTTATTATAAAAGACACATGTTGATATGAATGTCATACAGATGGAACAGCAAGTGCTTCTTTCTCAGGGGGATGACTGAGGGACGGCTCAAGAGTCGGCGCTCGGGCTCTGGGAGTGATCCGGGAGAGGAGCTGGGTGTTGTGATAACGGAGGAGACGTGGGAGGACATCTGGGATAATGCAAGGAAAATAACGGTGTGTGACCGGACAGGAGCGATGCTGCTTAAGATACCACACAGAGCACATGTTGCTCCAAACCGTCTCTCCAAATATAGAAAGGATGTCTCTCCATTTTGCCTTAAATGCAGGATGGGGATTGGTGATCTTACTCACCATCTCTGGTCTTGTGTAAAAATACTGGAATGATGGAATGAAATGCGAAAGGCTCTGAAAAAGGAGCTTGAACTCGACCCGGTCTCCCTTCTTCTAGGTCTTCCCAGTGGCCGTGTAACTGATATATACCTCAGAATAAAATGTATAATGTGACGGCATTTTGTGCCAGGAAAAATATTCTTCAGATTAAGCCGCGTAAATTGAGGGATGGCATAGAACAATACTGGAATACATACCTCTGGACCTTCTGACTTGTCCTTGTACAAAATAATGCTTTGAAAGAACATGGAAACCATTCCTTGATTGTATCAATGTAAACATCTCTGCTATATTGACAAGAGCATTTGTATAAAAAAACTTTATTTCCTTCTTTAGCTCCATCTGTATTTCACCTTATACTGTATCATGTACCTCTCGCACTTACTGGGATCTGATTTTTCTGTTTGTGCTCTTGGTTTTTTGTGTTGTTATTTCCAGCTTGTTTTTGTTTTATCCTATCTTATGCATGTTTGTGAACTAATAAAAATTAATAAACACATTTCATTGTTTTTGTGTGCATATAAATAATTAAGCGGATTAAACATTGGTCTGTTTTCACACAGTGCTGTGAGACGATGGTGCATCGATAAAAAATCAAAGTGGTAAAGCAATAGATGCATTCTGTAATTTCTTCTGTCTTATTTTACACCAAAACGTTCAAATTTTTACCTTTAAAATGTGGATTTTGTGTTAATTCTGACAAAATGATAAACAATTCTTTGCTGTGGATGCTTTTACTTGTCATTCATGTCCTTTTGCAGGCATTTTTGTTTGCCATTACTGGATTCGATGCTCATCTGCAACAGCTTTTGCCTTTAAATGGGGCTTTGTGGCTCTTCAGTTGCGGCATGCAGCCTACATACTGCCTAGAAAGTGTGTCCAGTTAATTCATTACATAAAAGAACTTCCTCCAGAAGCTAACTCATTAGCTGGCCGTGAACTGGTTCAGCTCTAGTGGAGGTGGAGAGCTTTATATTACTCCAACTTATTCTCGGTGTGGGTTTGAGGTAAGCTGCCTTACATAAGCGGCGGCTGAACGGAGAGGGGTGACTGGAAGTGTCAGAAATACATCGTCCATGTGACTACGGCCTTCATGCAAACTTTGGGAGGGGTGATGATGCTGTGAATGAAGGCGGAGCGAGGACTAAGCGAGGCGCAGGGACGGCGAAAGCTCAGGGACTGACACATTAAGCCCGAATGTAGGGCTCCGAATCGGCACAGGGCCCCGAGGAATACTTGGATGTTCTAGTTAAGGCACAAACACACACCTCCTACGACACCAAACTATTCTAGAGAAGCTTCATAAACTGCACCCCACACGTCCTCCGTCCTTAAAACAAGTGTCAGAAGCAGCACATGCCGGCGACGGCACAACCTGGCCGTTAGATCTGTGGGTAGACCAGAAATAAGCACCTATAAGTGCCGTCGACAACACCGTATCTATGCATGAGTTGTTGCCATGGAAACAATGGACAACCGTTTTCACTCGGATGAGGAGGTGGGAGGCGGATGAGCCTCGGGGAGCCGGAGGGGTTGGCCGGCGTTCCTGGATGCAGGGAAAAGACAACGTGTCCTCGTAGATGCAAGGAAACAGAGGATCATCCAGAGACACTTTCTAAGAATCTGGACCCGGATGGAACCAGAAGTGTTCGTGAGATACGTCCAGTTCTTCGTAGTGATTTGGAAGAAAGACAAAAGGGATTATACTGAAATCCCAAACGTCCAACTTCATCCAATGATCATCAGCTGGCATAAAAACACACTGAATCACACCTTGTCCTTGTGTTTGTGCTTTTAAAAGAAAAAGTTTTAGCACTTGTGGATTCATTCAATTGGTCAGCAGGCAACAGCTGATTTTTTTGGTCAACATACAGTTACTAACACAAATCACACCTGACCTGCTACCAACCATGCTTGTACGTAACGATCAAGTCTAGTCAAGTGATAATTATCTATTGGGTGTGTTTTCTAACAGAGAAACAACAACTTTACCTAAATAATGTAGATTTTAACGTTAAGACCCAACAATATTACATATAATACCAACTTAAATGACTAATTTAAAAACATGGTTAAACTTCTGAACCCCAAAACCCACCAGTGACCTTAAAAGACATGTTACATTTATAAAAAAAAACTGACACCATTTATAAGCCAGAAACTACATAAACAAATAGAATCAGATTTTCAACTTTCTGATGGGTCTCAAACTAAAATATTAACGAAATCTAAGCTTAAAATGTGATATTTCATCTTAATCTACATGTCTTATTGAAAACTGTAACCAGATTCTGTAAAAAAGAGAAAATTCTGGGCTCCTTACTGGAACTGAGAAGCTGTTAATGACTCAGCTGCAACCAACAGTGATGTGGTAAAAATTCTGAGACCTGTAGGTTGAACTGCAGGCAGTGTTTACACATATTTTATATATATATTTTTAACCCTCTGAACCCCAAAACAGGCTACACAGTGGCTTGGTAGTTAGCAGCGTTGCCTCACAGCTAGAAGATCCCTGGTTCGCGTCCCGGTTAGGACGCCTGGGATCCTTCTGTGTGGAGTTTGCATGTTCTCCCTGTGCAGTGTGAGTTTTCACCGGGTACACCGGCTTCTTCCCACAGTCCAAAAACATTAATTGATGATTCTAAATTGTCCATAGGTGTGAATGAGAGTGTGCTTGGTTGTCTGTCTCTATGTGTAGCCCTGCGACAGGCTGGCGACCTGTCCAGGGTGTCCCCTGCCTTCGCCCTGAGTCGGCTGGGATAGACTCCAGTCCCCCCGCGACCCTACAGAGGATTAAGCGGTGTATAGATAATGGATGGATGGACCCCAGAACCAGCTGGCAACTTAAAAAGTTGTGTTTTCTAATCTGAAATCTGATATTTCATCAAAATCGCTTTAATGAGTGTTTACACAAAGCAGAAAGGAGACAAGTATGGAAACTAAATATGAAGTAAAATATCTGTAGTATGTAGACTAGCTATTTTATTTCCCAGTACTGGTAACACTTGCGAGGACTTGCAAAAATGAAATTGAAAATTCTGGGCTACTTAGTGCAACTGAGGCTTTTAGGTTGAACTGCAGGCAGTGTTTACACATATTTTAAATATAATTTTTTAACCCCAGAACCAGCTGGCGACTTTAAAAGGTGTGTTTTCTAATCTGAAACTTGATATTTCATCAAAATCCCTTTATTCTACACACCTTTTTTAACTGTTGAAAATATGCAATTTGCTTTTTTGTAAAATAAAATAAATAAGTAAATAAATAAATAAATCTGAGCTCCTCTCCACAACAGGTAAGCCATGACTGACTCAGCTGTGACCAACAGTGATGTGAGGAGACGAGTATGTAAATGAATTAAGCAGTAAAATATCTAAAGTATTTTATTTCCCAGAATTGGTAACACTTGTGAGGACTTGGAAAAATGATGATTTGGATTCTGTTTTGTTTTTTTGTTGTTTTTTTAATATAAATAATGACAGAAATTCAAATTTCGCAGTTTCTTCTTTTATGATGTTTGGCATTACAACTGTATTCTCCTGCACATGAGACATTTCTGAGTTCTCTCTCCTTCTAGTCCTGGTTGTTCTGCTTCCATAGAGGTGCAGGACTTTATATTGCAGTAAATAATGAGCCCACAGTGAGTAAAAATGTTACAGGAGCAATAACTGCTCAAGGTTTAGAAGATTAAGACCCTATAATCTTACATATTATACAAATTTACCTGACTAATTTAAATAGAAAGGTTAAGAACCTACACTAATGACCACAGAGTTTTTCCAGTCATGCTAAAACAAAAGACGATGCAGCTCCACAGTTAGATATGATGGGTTTGGTGCAGTGGTGGCAGCAAGGAAAGCAGCTGGATTCGTGATTAAAATAAACAGATCATTTCCTGCTAACCAATAAAAATCAAACCGCAAGTGCTGAAAGCTTCTTTTAAGAGCACAAACCGGGGAACGAGGCGTGAACTCTGTGCTCTCAATGCGAGCTGACGGACGATGGATGCTATCACTGGACGCCGCTGGACGTTCGGACGTCGGTGGAGTCCGGCCTTTATTGCAAACCGCGCTCGCCTCTCTCTTCTAATTTCCTGTCATCTGTCCACCGTCACCGTCCAATAAAAGGCCTAATTCACGGAGCTACTGAGCAGCTCTGACAACAGTCCACATTGTTGCCGGTGTTTGTTTGTTTAGTGGCGCCACTGATCGCTCTTTCCCCTATTAATTTTATTACTGGCAGCTGTGACACCTAAAAAATCATCTGCTCTGTGTGGAGAAAAGCAGAACTGTAGTTACTAGTAGGTGTGTAAAGAGGTTTTCTGCTTTTTGAGAGAGCATTCTAGGGAAAAAATGGGTGTTTTTTTTAATGCTTCACTGTCACACACAGTGTATTTTGTAGCATATTTAACATGCATATTACCTAATAACATACTTTACCTTTTACAAACACTACGCTGCCTATCAAAGATGTCATAATCACATTTAGAGGCGGTGCACTAATTATGCAGTGTCTCGAAAATGACACCACTCTTCCCAATAAGGACCGATTTAACACATGTACTGTACCTGTCACATTTGAAAGTCAATTAGCTGATTAGTCAGTCTCAAAAAAAAGAATAAAAAACACGCAAACCAGACTGTAATCTACTGTAGACAGGATAAAAAAGGGGGTTTCTTGCTTTCAAGATATTGCAAAAGCATCAATTACAGGGTATGTCTATGTATTTCTGCTCAGATCGGTAAATTAGTGTGAGTTATATTCAACATGAAACTCAGTCGCGTCTTTCCGGAGAGCTCTGTGTGTTTTTGTTCAAAATAAAATTGAACTGTGTCGCATTCCCTCTTATGAAACCCCGGCGTTCATTTTGCTCAAATAAATCTTGGGCTTTTAAGCTATTAAATGAGGAAACTCCGCCAGAGCTGAACAAAACTGCCACATCAGCAGCGCGAAGGGTCCCGACGCCTGATCTATGAAATATAAAACCACTCAGTGCGGCGTAAAAGCAAGTGTCAGCAGGACCGGATGCTTCTCGAGGCCTGGAGACGCATCCACTGAGAAGTCTGTGCAAAAAAACCCCCCAAAAAATCAATCAGTCGCAACAGTGAAACCACTGACAGGTGAAGTGAATCGCATTAGTTATCTTGTTGCAGTGGCACCTGACAGTGGGTGGGATATATCAGGCAACAAGTTAACAGTCGGTTTGTAAAGTTGTGGAAGCGGGAAATGCACGAGCAATGAAGCACCTCCATAACATCAGGTGTTCCTGGTATGCAGTGGTTACCAAAAGTGGTCAAAACGAAGGACAACTGGTGAAAAAGCAACAGGGGGACAGGCTTCCAAGGCGGAGTGTGCATGCTGAACTCTGTCTACCACTAGCATCTACAGCAAGCATCACAACTGGATCAAAAAGATGTGGAAGATGGTGGCCTGGTCTAGGTGCGAGGGCGTTGTCTGCTTTGTTATCGTTGTCAAAATGCCACGTTGGAAACGGGAACCTCTGAGCAGCAACCTGCCACAGTCACAAAGCTTTGCCAGGGTCTTGGATCATGCATTAAGGCAGTGAATTAGCCATTTTAACGACAGTGTTTGTCTCCCTGCATGCAAATATTCAATGGAAACAACTACCATGTCGCTATGTTGCAGGGGCACCGTTGCTACATCCTGGGCTTAGCGCTGCCCAAGGGGACTGTCGTTGGTTTAAAGAAACACAAAGAGTTTTTTCCCCCACATAAGGTGCAGTCAGACCATTCTCCAGCACCGATACAGCACTGTGGAGATAAGTTTGGGCACTTCTGAACACCACAGCAGTATTCCAGCAGGACAATGCTCCCTGCAACACTGCAAGCACTGTTCAGGAATGATTTAAGGAACATGTCAAAGAGTTCAAGATGTTGACTCGGCCTCCAGACTCCCCAGATCTCAGTCCATTTGAGAATCTGTAGGGTGAGCTGGAAAGTCGAATCCATGGAGGCCCCACCTCAAAACTTCTACTGCTTGGTGCCTGAAACCGCAGGACACCTTCAGAGGTCTGTGGAGTCCAGATGAAACACAAGTTGAGCTATTTCGTCAAAATGTCTAGAAATATGTTTGAAGGAGAGAAGGTGAGGCCCTTAACCCTAAGATCGCCACGCCCACCGTCAAGCATGGAGGTGGCAGTATCATGCTCTGGTGCTGCTTTACACAAAGTAAATGGAATAATGAAAAAAAGAGGATTATCTTCACACTCGTCAGGAAAACCTCAAATCATCAGCCGGAAGGTTGGGTCTTGGATGCAGTTGGGTGTTCAAAAAGACAACGACCCCAAACACACATCAAGAAATGGATAAACGAGCCTAGAATTAAGGTTTTGGACTGGTCTTCCCAAAGTCCTGACTTGAACTCCATCAAGAATCTGAAGAAACAAGTGTGAGTTAGAAAGACATCAAACTTAGTTTAAACTGTGCCAGTTCTGTCAAGAGGAGTCAAAGATACAACCAGAAGCTTGTAGACGGAAACCAAAAGTGAGGTGAAAATGGCTAAATTACATTTCTGTACGTACATTTTGGACCCAGCTGATTTTCTCATATATCCAAAAGACCTTTAATAAATCTATGAAAGAACCAAAATGCATGATTGTTTTTTTTGTGACAAAGACGTATGGGTCAATTACTCCGTCCTAGAAAACTCAAAGTCACAGCAGTCATTATAAACATGGTCTTTACAAGTGTATGTAAACTATGAGAACTTTGTAAATGCACTGATAAGACTGCTGCTTAATTTCTTTGTACACCGTGCAATGACAGTAAAGGAAATTCTTCTATATAAAAAAAGCCCCACCCTCTTCAGTTAATCCCACAGGACTAAAGAAAGTGGAGTGACACTACGGTAGCGATTATAATTATAACAAAGTCACACCAATCATCTGTGAGCTTTCCTGTTCCAGAAGACCAGGTTTCGGAATAACGTCCAACTGGTCCCAAAATAAACCATGAAAAACTTCCCCCCCGTCCCCGTGGAGGTGATGACTGAACTGTCATGCAACCAATTTATTTTTTACACAGATGAAGCCATGTGCTAATTAGCTGTGGATAATGACATGACTGAGTAAATGTTAATTATCACAGCCTTTCATCACTGAAGCCCAGTGACGGCGTCTAATGACCGGCCTTATCTGGATTTTGTCCTTTTTTTTTTTCTTTCTTCCTTAATCGTTCTTCTGCGGCCGTGAGAAACGAACGGAGACGAGCGGAGAACAGAAAGTTCTCCTTAGAGAAACCAGCCGGGGTAATGAGGAGCTGCTGGTTTCTATGGTTACTTAACTTACAAAGTCAACAGAGAGCGGGGGAGTATGTTTGCATAAAGCCTGATCGATCAGAAAGTGGCGTGGAAAGGAACAGGATGAACCGGGAAGACGTGGAACCGCTGCAGTGATGTGGTTTCATGTGTTACTGTAATGCCTTGTGGGCGAGGACTTCAAGTAAGACACACTCAGTCATTGCTCCACCCTTACTGTCATTGTTGGTCATATCAGTTCTGGACAATTAGCAGAAAACCTATTATTAGGAAGTTTGTTTTATCGTGGTTCATTTAAATACTAAGAAAATCAAACAGCTGCTTCAGCGTAGAGTGAAAAATCTTCGTGTTAAACCGTTTCAATTTGCTGTATTGAGCGTTAAAATGAACCGTGCACCTGAGATGCACATGGGCTTTTCTTGTGTACTCATTGTTGTCCATTGTGTTTCCTCAGTGTGCAGTGCAACTTGCATTCTTTTGGCTTCACCAGCAATTTGTTATACGTGAGAATATAGATGTGTTTTGAAATCTGCTTCAAGGAAACATGTCTGCAAAGATGAGCAGGTAGAACTTACGAGGTGACTGAGCCTATTCAAGGTGTGGTCAAGACATTTAGAGATGGTCCCCATAAGTAGCACAAAAGCATGGACCTGATTTAAATTTAGCTGTCATCCCCTTCAAAGTAGTCTTCTTGTGCAGCGATGCACCGCTCCAAGTGCTCCTGCCACGCTACCTGGAAGTCGCATTCTGTCAGAGTGTCAAGCTCCACCTGTGATGGCCGCTAAATCTCCTAAACTGTGACCGTTCAACTTGAATTGTATTGTGGGAGCCAAATCTATCGAGTAGGGCTGGTGGAGGGGGACGATTGTGTCGTTGTGGCCAAAAAAAAAAAAAAAAAGATCTATAGTGGCTAAGCCTGCAGCGCAAACACAGGGCAGGGTTGGGACAAAACGACATGGTGAGCTTTTAGTTTGGGATTGCTGTGTATTCAGTTTATGGACCATAAGAGCACCATGAAACTATGTTTATTACAGTTTGTGTGATAGTTTAGCCTATTTGTAGTTTAGTTTCTGTAGTGTTTCACATAAAATAAATAAATGAATGAACAAATAAAGATCTATCTATTTTTATATTTGCAGCACGGATCTCCACCACACATATGCAACATGTTATAATAATAATAATAATAATAACTTGGACATTACCCTTTATGATTTTGATATTATTTTATCAAATTGTTCAGCGCAGATTCAAACCTTTTTATTTAATTATTTAAATAATGTATACTTCTATAATGTCATTTGTGGTTCAAGGAGCAGAACAAAAGTAAGCCAAGACAGATTGGAAGAAGGAAGCAGCAGCAGCAGTAGTAGTAGTAAATAAATAAATAAACACATATCAAAAGAACAATAATAATAATAATAACAACAACAACACATCATGATCAATCCTAATTAATTGATTGTTATAATACTTATTTCATTAATTAATAATTAATTGCAATAATTAATCATCACTGCACAATTGTGACAACTTTGAACCACACATTTAAATCAAGTTTTGGCTTCTGAAACTTTCTGATCACACTTTATACTCACATCAACCACAGCCGTAACTCATACAGACAGACGTCCACATTAGTACTGAAACAACCGAGTGCACATCACAAGCACATTCAAACACTGGTTCAAAGTGGCTTTTAAACCAGCTTAGATTAAAGCTGAACTCTGCTTGTTGGACAGTGTACGGAGTCAGACAAACCCTGTGAGCATCAGTGGATTTACCTGGTCGATGTAGAACGCCGTCCCTGACCGGATCTCTCTCCTCTGCTTCAGGTCAGTTTCTGTGGTGTCTCTGGAGAGAGCGACGTACTCGACTTCCCGCTTGGTCAGCTCCTGGTCGACAACGAGGGAAAGAAAAGAAGATGAGCTTATCGGACACGTTATGAAGTAAGAGAATTGTAAAAACAGGTGACCTGAAAGAGCGAAGTCTGCTTATGTATTTAAGACATCCAGTTCAATTCAAATGTTCACATGTTGACTCAAGAGCATCCAGTGAATATTAACCCTCGAGCAAATCTCCAGTCTGTGCAACAGTTTACACCTCGATTTACTTTTGTGCATTTTGCTTTGTTTGTTTTTCTGTATTTTTTGACTGTATTTACTTCAGCACTTTATTGCTATAATTGGATGCTGCCACATGTAACTGAAAAGGATTCTGTGCAACAGTAAAAAGTAAAATAAATGATATCTTGATACTGGTCTTGATACAACAGCACATACAAAAAAGTACATGTGACTTTCTCTTCTATTTTACAGTATCCAATTTATAGGTATTTTTTAAACAGTCAGAAGTAAGAGGCACTATGAAACAGTGACCAAGAACCCTGAAAGTTAATGATTTTACCTCTGCCAAGGAGGTCGTGTTTCTACTACTGTTAATCTGTCAGTCAACAACATTATGCAAAAACTACTGGGCAGATTTTCATGAAACTAGGTAGAGACGAGGACCAGGTGCAAAGAAAAAGCACATTAAATTCTGGTGCAGATGTGTTTGCAAAAAGAAGGAGAGTGGACTGTTTTCCTTGGTGAGGGTCTGCAATCTCTTAGAGCCTGTCTCGCTCCTCTGTCAAAGCAAGAGCTGAAGTTTTCAGTGATGTTTGTTTGTTTGTTTGCAAAATTATGCAAAAGCTACCTGAACAATTTTTTAAGCAACTTGCTGGAGAGATGGAGCAGCTGCTAAGGAAGCATCTAGATCTGGATAACTTTCTTTAACACTGTGAGGTTTGACAGTGCTTTTGGTTGAGGACTGGTTTCTCTGATTGCCCTTCTAGTTTTTACAGGTGCTAATTTACTGCCCACTTTGACGGCATTATTATCAAGATGATTTGTCACCAATGGAGCCATGCAGCAATCAATAGAAAATAGTATAAACTAAGAAAACGAGGGTGAAACTGTTCACACACAAATCTACATTTCTGAAATGATCTGCACGTTTAAAAATTCTAAAAAGAGAGAAAAAAAAAGCCATGACGACTGAAATGCAGCATATAAATGATTTTAGGTGGAATTTTGCTTTGACAAATAATAAAAATGATCTTTTTTACCTTCTTGCTTCAAACAAAGAAATGTTTTGTTCCCAATAGCAGAGTTTAACTGCTCAGCTCTCAGAGTGAGTTTGGTTTATTAAAGTTTTGCTCTACTTTCAAAAGTATTTCACCTCACAGCTTTGTCCCCTGTGTGTGTCTGTACTGTGAGCACTCACTAGGTACTGCATGGCTATGGATCGTCTCAGGGGTCCTGGCGGTCCGATGAGGAACACGTCTTGTCCCAGCAGGTCTTTCTGCATGATCCATCGGAGGTGCTGAGCGACTGTTTGGGGCAGCGAGTCTGAAACTGTAAAAAACCCAGAGAAACATTCATTATTTCATTCAAACATTCCTGTATAATTTGCTACAGCACACAGGAAGTTACATACTGTGTTTTACGGGGACGAGTTCCGGGTTCTGGGGGGTTTTGAGTTTGTAGGAGATCTCACCAATCTTCACCGTGTCTCCTGCAACGAGACATGAAATGGTCAAGACAGTACAGTTTCAATCATAGCTAGACAGAGCAGTTTACATAAAACTCAAGATGTTGCAGCAGGATGAGCTCAGGTGTGATTTTTAAACTTCATGTTCAACTTCGGTTTCAGGTTTGTGCTTCACTGTCACACCTGAACCAGACACTTGACTCGACCTGAACAATCCTCATTAATATTATCAGTATGCGCTTTTCCTGCTGCGACGAGTCAAACTGTGTGAACAAACAAAGACCAACAGTTTCTTTGTTTGAAGAGATGCAACAGTTTCTTAACCAAACAACAATGAGCTGACAAAGGCTTGTTGTTTTTGCTTTGTTAAAATGTACATTAATATGAATAAAGTGTATGGCTGCTGTCTTTCTATCTCTAACCTGATATTCAGCAAACGACATGTTGTCTTTGCTTCAGTTTACTAAAAATCTTAAAGCAAACGGGAAAAGGGCAAGTGGTTTCAAAGCCATTTCATTCTTTTATACGCCACAGTAAAGTGATTTAAACACTAAAACCTTACAGCCTGCTTGTTGACCTCATAAAGCGTGCAGTAAGTCTACTTATCAGTTTGAATGAGGTTTTTATCTTTGCTCTCGGAACCATTTATCTCTGCCAGGGTCACAGCTGAAGGATCAAGGCTAAAGCTGTGAGATTGAAGGTACGATTACTGAATTCATCCTCCGCGCTTCACAGCAAAAACAGTTTTACTTGATTATTCATTTTTTAAAATAATTTGTCTTTTTTGTGAACAGCATAAAGCATCTTAATTTGGATATTCAGTTGTGTGTTAACAGCTAAAGCAATTCATTTACGTTGAGCCGACATTTTTTTGTCAGTGTGGGCAGAATTTTCAACATTGAAATCTTAAATAAACAACAAATGTCTTTGCCTATAGGTGACATTTTTCCCTTCACATACACTGCAGGATTGCTTCTCCTCTCACTAAAGTACACATAACATCTGTGTTCATCAAAGCATATTAGGTAATCAGTAATATTAACTGCAAAACAGGAAGCAAAAACATATTGAGATGCAATTTCTTAACTTTAAAATTGACCCGGTTTTCAATTGGCCTCTATATTACAACTGTATATTAGAATAACTATAATTCAGTTATGGGTTAACCCTTCTGGTTTCAGTTTATTACCCCTATATTATATAATATATATTTTTAAAAATCCTGGGTGAGACATGCTGCAAAATATATATCTTTTACAGCATAAAAACAAAAAACAAACAAACAAAGTCAGGTTTATCTCCAAAACTAATTAAAAACACTTAAGATTTTAAGCCAATATATCTGTATTAATTTAAGCTAGATAAATTATCTTTATCATTTATACCAATTGGGTATTTCCCAATAATTAATAACTCTTTAGGGTCCAGTGCAGTGGTATTTTATGGACTTGTTGTCAGATTAATCCCTAATATGTAAATTATTCAGGTATATCACACCTTAAATATCACTACAGGTTCTTAACTGCAGTGTTTAGTCCCGTTAACTGTTTTATCTTGTTTTTGTTGCATGTTTGCAATCTTATTTTTCTAATTTGACATTTGTTAAACACTTGGTAGGTGTGTTTTTGAAACGTGCAATACAAATACAGTGATTATTATTATTAAAATGCCCTCTTTCATAACTGCTTTAGTTCATATTGTGATTTGGAAAACGATTAACAATTAACTACTAAGTTTTCATGGTGATGTACCAAGCTAATAAAAGGAGTCTGAACCTTGAAGACCCAAAGTTGAGGTTGAATTACCTCAAATCCATCTTTGTAGTTTAGTTTGGCTAAGGGGGCTGCTAAAGTGACTTTGCATAGTTGAATAACTGTTGTTAACCTTTCACCTATTTGCTGAGCATGTGCTGCTACAAGTCACTTTAACATTGTTTTCAACCACCTAGAAGGACTACAAAATCACATATAGTACATATATCTAGTAATTTACCACCAAGCACCCATTTAACTTCATTTTTGCCCCAAACAGAGCAGCTACACTGACATTAGCTAATTATTTATGTAGCTAGTTAGCTATTAACGAAGCTAGCCAGCTAGAGGTTATCTATTTCACAATAATATCAGTTTTAAATGAAATATTTATCCACTCCTGTGTTGTTCAGTCAAACAGGTCAGTTACCTGACGACGTGTTGAGGAATTTGACCTCATGACTCCTCCACATCCAGCCGTCTCTCCCCAGAACGCCACCCAGAATGTGGCGCATCCTCCGGGCAGCTACGGCCGCCGCGGTGCCGCTACACAGGATCTGGGAGTGCATCTTTAAATGCACTTATAAAACACCAACCGATAAAATTAATAAAAACCACACGCTTCTCCTGGAGCTAAGTGTTGACCCCCGGCTTCGCTCCCATGTCATAACGTCTGTCAGCTCATTCTGCTCCAGGCGGAAGAAAATAACGGCAGGACGAAGCGGTGCGCGGATACAGTCTTCCGGTGGAGTTTCACTTTGGTTCCTAGCAGCGAAAAACAAAGATTGTAGCCCTGATATTGTGATTTAAATGTTATTAATGCAGGAAAATGACTTGAATTAATTCTTGAGGGTTATAATGTAAAGATTGCAGCTCATATGATAATTGTAAAAGTGATTATGTAATTTAAATCATGTACAGTGTAGTTTCCAAAGAGGATATGACACCCTAAACACCAGAAACTATACTATAGTAATGCCTGTAATTTAACAAATATAATAACAAATGCATATAATACTTTTAGACAATAATAATTAATAGTATTATGTTCATGTTTTGATATTTGTGTCAGTTTGTGTAACATGAAGGCCATGAATATGTAGAGTCTACCCAACCTAACATGGAAATTTGCCCTTTGCAGCCTTTATCAGCTCTTCCAGGCTGCGTTACACCCAAATAGTTCTCTAGAAGAAGGTGTTTACCTTTACATCCTGAGTAGGACTGAATGGTATGCAAATAAGATCAAACTGCATTAACTTTTTGATAGATACTGAGTCGCGGTTTTAGTGTAAGTCTTCTATGAACATACTGACGTGACTTTTCCTGCTGTCTGTACCTAATAGACTCGTTCCCTCACACATTTTGGTTTGCAGCTCCTTAAATTTGGATATTACACTTTTGCATTTTCAGTAATGTTTTGACAAATTGTTCAGCGCTGATTCTAACCTTTTTAGTTAATAATTTGACAGTTTTGTTTTAATTTATTGTTTTACTTCAGCTATTTACTATTTCTACTTGTGTGTTTTCTTCAAATATAATCCAAAACACAGATATATCCTAGTTTTTCACAGTTACATAGGTTCCTTCTGGACTCTTGTTGTAAGAACATGAACAATAAAAGTGCTTTACATTAAAAATAATAGCATAAAAATAACAAAATGAATATAGTGCAGACAATAGTCCAAGATGAGACAAAAAGAAGAGACAGGAGTCTGTAATAAAGCAAAAAAGAGGACATAAATGACATAAAGACAAGCCTATAAAAGGTAGGTTTTAAGGTGTAGTGTGTCTTATCATAGATGGCAAGTATCTAAATTTAGACAACCATAAACCAGATTTTAGTGGCTTCATTTACAGAGCACTTTAATGAACCATAGATACTGCTGAACCAAACAAATACTTATATATTATGTAATGATGTATCTAAATTAGTGACTCAGTTTGCTTCATGTATGTAAATAAAGAGCTCAGTGTTGAGGAAGTGGCCTGTTGACTCAGTTTAAATGAGGATTTGGGGGAAACTGGGAAGAATCTGCTCGCGTAAAATGAATTTTGGAGATGGAAACGCTTATAGATGACGTAATTCAAACCCAACTTACACACGCCCACGTGCACGAGCGCACACTTTTTTCAAAAAAATCCTACACACACGCTCTCTGGATCTCGTGCGCGTGACTCCCGTGCAGGAGCCGTGCGCGCGCGTTTTCTGAGCCTGCTTTGACATTTATCACGTGGAGCGCCGGTGGGCTCGGCCCCCCGAAAGACACGCACCGCGGCGGAGCGGCGGCAGGCGGCGGGAGGAGGCGGAGGAGGAGGAGGAGAGCAGCTCAGTGCCATCTCCTCCTCAGTGCGCGTATGAGCGGCGTGAAGGCACCGCGGCAGGCTGAGAATTCCTCCACCTTCCCCCTGATTCGCTTGTTTTCTCCCCGGAGCGGACGCAGAGGTCTGGGACTATGGAGGATGTCTACCATTACAGCCGGAGCCCAGCCTGGGAAGAGCTGGTCAGTGGAAACTCAACACCGGAGACACCTTTTCTTATTTATTTCTTAGTTCTCTCAAAGAAAAGAACATACCTAGTAATGAATCCAGCCAGTTTGTGCGCTTCGGAGGCAGCAGCTTTCGTGCGTAAAGCGTCTTTTCCGCTCTTTCACCGTGATTTGTACAGTCGAGTGTGGCTCTGAAAGCAGCTGCGGGGCGTCTTAATGTCTTCACAAGAGTTGGTTTTGCGTAGAACAAACAGAAAAAGTGCTGATAAGAGTCTTTGCGTGCGCGAAATGACTCGAAAAAAACGTTTAGGTTTATTCTCGGGTAAAAACTGTGGATCTCCTCTCCTCTTCTTCTCTCCTCTTCTCTTTAGGTTTTGATATTCCAGATATTATACCCTGCCCATTTCCTTCTCAAAACCACCGTGCTGTCTGCCGCGTGGAAATTAATTTTTAACTGTCGCGTTTAAACCAACTCACTTAAATACAACTGGACTCATGTAACCTGAATATTGGCTTTTAAGAACATATCTGATAAACAAATCCACTTCAAACTCCACCATCCCTTCTGCACGCGTCCAAAACAGAACATGAAGCTGGTTATAATGAAATAAATGGCTCATCCTCGTGGACTAGTTTATTTGTTGTGACATGTTTCTGTGGCTACAACTCGTCGCTGATCTTGTTTTTACGCACGAAATCAAATCCGATCATTAAATGTTTTATTGCGCTCCTTCGACTGCCGTGGCGCTGCTCGGTGCTGGAGGGAAACAGCCGCTAGGGTCTGCCGTGGCACGGACACCGGCGCGCACACTGGATGAGGCGGTCTCTAGCTCGACCGGCCGCGCAGGGCTGGAGCCGTAACCGCCAGGCGAGCAGGGGACTTTGGGGAAGGGGGGTCTGTCCGCCGTGGAGCCCATCCCCGCCGCGCCGCGACATGCTCCATCCCCTGCGCGCTCACCAGCCCACACACGCAAACGCGCACACCGGAAAGCAGCGCCGTGTTTACCGTAGAGGCAGCGAGACATGACGGCGAGGAGAGACGCTTCGCAGCCGCTGAGCAGCTCCCGTCTCCCGGAGAGGAAGGGAGCGGCGGCGGCGGCGGCGGCGGCTCCGGCAGATCGAGCGACTAACCCCGACTGGTTCTATCCTTCCTCCCGACAGGAGCCGGAGAAAGGGCCGGCGTCCGCGGCAGGGATCCACGCGCATGTGGTGGGCGCCGTGTCCGGTTCCGGGGCTGCGGACGAGTCCTCCGACAGCGAGGCGGAGCAGGAGGGCCCCCAGAAACTCATCCGCAAAGTGTCCACCTCAGGGCAGATCCGGAGCAAGGTAAGAGTGCGTGGATCTGCGGGCTGCATGGCTGTGGGTGTTTGAGAGGCAGGTGCTGGTTCTCTCTGCTGGTTTATTGTGTTCCTGCTGCTTTTATCTGATCCATCTGCTGGTTTGGACATGAAGCTCACCTGTGTGCTGTGGAGTTTGTTCTTTACACTCTAAACACCAATTCCAGTCTATTTTACTGACTTAAACCAACCTTTGAAGTTGCAGACCTTATTTTCTTGGGTTGCATCGACTTAATATTGTCTCTAGTTTCAACTTAAATTTCTACCTACATTTAGGTCGAGATAAACTACATTTTTCTTCTGCACAAGCCTGGATCGATGGTTAAAGCTGGTAATGACCACGGATCCTCAGAGGAAAAGCTGATTCCACTAACTCAGTGTAGCTTGTCTGTTGAACATAGTGTCATCAGAAGTTGTCAGAACTCAAAGAGACTCATGCAGACTGCTGTGTTATGTATGTTTCAGTTGTTTTTAATCATGTCTGAAGCACATTTACTGTTGCTTTGCCGTGAGGAAACTGCAGACTTTAACTTTAACGCTTGCTGAAACCTGCTGTCAGTGAGGTTACGCTGCATCTTATTTTAGTGTAAGGGGTTTTTTCCTCGACTGACTGATGTATCATCAGCTGATGCTGGTTCATCGAAGATCCATCAGTATAGATGTTGTCCAATTTTAGCCGATAAGAATGTTTTTTTTACAGAACATAGTGCAGAAAATGATTTTAAAAACTGGCATCACATAAACACCCATCAGGCATAACATTATGACCACCTGCCTAATATTGTGTTGGTCCCCCTTATGTGGTCTAAAATGCTCTGAACCATTGGACATGGACCAGAGGACCTCTCAGGGTGTCCTATGGGGTCTGGAACCAGGATATTGCCACTGGATCCTTTGGGTGCTCTGACTTGTCCAGTGGAGCCTCTGTCAATCCAACTTGTTCCACTGCATCCTGTTGATGCTTGATCAGAATGGGGTGTAGGAAGTTTGGAGGTCAAATCAACATGTTGGACCATTGTCATGTTCCTCAACATGTTCCTGATTGGTTGATGTTGTTTCCATGTGGTGGGGTGCATTTTCCTCCAGTGACATTTGGGATTTCCATCAGCATGAGGGAGTGTGTTTGTTGTGGGACAATGTTTATTTGGGTGTCTTAGTCTCATCAACATGGATGTTAAAATCCAAGGTTTTCCATCAGAACACCACATAGTACCAATATGATCAATGTTATTCACTTCACCTGTCAGTGGTCATGATGTTGTGGCTAATCGGTGTGTACGCACTAGAAATAAAGAACTGTTAAACCAGCTTTAATGAATTACTTCTATTGGTGACACAGTTTATCCAAACCAAGGTAAAAAGAGATATCATGGACTGCTGAAGCCTCATGTCAAGTAGTTAAAGCCTCCAAGTTGTCTGACTTCAGTAGCGGAATGTAAAAAATACAACATGATTTCCTTTTCTTTACTCTGTAATTCTACTTAAATGAAAGCAGCGGTTGAATCGCAGCAGAAAAACTGGAAGAAACGTGGACTGTAAACGTAATATTCACACCTTCACTACAATTTGAGTACCAGCTTAAGAAGACAAAATGTCACTTCAGTTTGATGGAATCCACTTAAATACGCTGATTTCACCACAGCAGAAGGATAATTGAGCTCAAATGACATGTTTAATTACCTTATATGTGAAGTTTTGAAAAAGTTGCACTGTCAAATTAGACAAATAAAAAATACATATTCAAAACAAATAAATAAGATACCAAACTTGTATTTTAAACTAGATAAAATAGTCACAGCAAACACGACGAGTTAAGGGAAAGCCATACGATGTTTAAAAGAGGATGTGTGCAGCTCAGAACATCGCTAAGAAAAGCTCTTTGTGCAGCACATGTAGCTGAGCAGACGGCGGTGCGGAGTCAAGGGGTGTCTTAGCAAAGCAGTTTGTCAGATAGATTCGTGGAAGGTTCATGAACGATGATCATGAATGTTGGTCAGTAAACATCATCCAGTGTTAGTCAGGATCCAGATGTTAGAAGTGAGTGATACCACGTTCACCAACATGACAAATATCTTGTTTTGTTCATAGATAATCAGTTTACTGTCAGAAAGCAGGAAAGAAACCTGAAAGTTTTTACATTTAATAAGCCACAAACAGAGAATTCAGACATTTCTTCTTTAAGAAATGACCCCAAACCTATTAATCAGTGAACAAGCTGTTAGAGATTCATTTCACATTTATTTAAGTTGGCAGTAGTTGTCATTTTGGGCTTTTTTTTTTGTTTTTCTGAACACTTTTTTTTACCATTTTCAGGTCATTATGGCCAATTTTTGAGCAATTTTAGCCAAGTTTGTCCAAATATATTCAGTTTACTGTCATAGAGGAGGAAAGAAAACAGAAAATATTCACATTTAAGACGCTTCTTAATCAACTGTTGCAGCTCCACTGAGCTATAAATTACTCTAAGATCTTTGCATCAATCTTCATTCTGTATTTTCTGCTCTGCACAATACAGTTCGGCCTTGAATTTCACAATAAAAGCACACAAATAGACAGCTTTGTGCAACACGTAGAGTCAGTTCTAACTGACAGGAGATAAAAATGCAAAGGAGCCTAAATAATGCTAAATAATAAATGATGTTTCAGGATGAAAACGCCGGTAAACGATGCCAGCTGTTGACGTGCGGCGCTCAGTAAGAGGACGCTGAGCTGACTCTTGGCTCGGACACCTTAGCTTTCTTGGCCCACTTATCTTTTACGCTGTGGATGAGTGTCGTCCTCCAACACCGATGGATCCACTTAATTATTGACCGCCGTGCTCCACCCCGCCTGCATTATTCAGTACGGGCCGTATATTTGGAGGGTTTAGGCTCAGGAGTGTCTGGATGTAGGTTCGAATGCAAACAGTCCAACCAGAGGAGCAGTGCAGCCCAGAGGACGAGCTTATATGTTTATGTGCTTTAGCAGTTGGTCATGTTTTTATTGTATTCATGCAGAGTTTATTTTAAAAAAGTTTTTAAAAATGTCTTAAGTCTATCATAAGTTAGCTGTTAGTTGTTCAGATTAGAAAGATGCAACAGAAAAACAAAAAATCTTTTAATGTCAGACGATCAAAACAGCAGATGTTGCTAAGCCATAGAAAATTAAATTTTAAAAATGTTTTTTTAACTGTTTTCTTAATTTTAAAAAAATTCTACAAATTTTAAATTATAGATCGTAATTAGTAATCATATATTTTTAAAAAATCACAGAAAAATACAAATACAAATACATATTAAATCTTAAAAAAACACAAGGAAAAAAGAAACAGGCTAAAACTGTAAATAATCTATTAATATTTTTTTTAAAAAAGGGTTTTCCTTCATTTACAGCATCTGACTGTAAAATTACGCAATTTTTACTTCATTTCAAGCAACAAAAAAAATCATTATTTTGCATTTTTTTGCTGTTGTGTGAAAAAAAATAGGAATAGGAATCTGTTATTTTACAGATTTTACACAAAGAGTAATAAAAATACAGATAATATTGGGTAAAATCACAGCAAAAAAAATCTATGTAGTAATTAGTAATCATAATAGGAGGATCTCAGAAACATATAAATATAAATACATGTTAAATGTTAAAAAGGTGACAGGAAAAACAGGCTAAAACTGTAAATAATCTATTTTAAAAAAGGTTATTCATTCATGTACAACATTTGACTGTAAAATTAAACTATTTGTACTTCATTTAAATCAACAAAAAATCATTATTTAAAAAATCTTTTTGCTGATGTTTGAAAAAAATAATATAGTTTTAACTGTTATTTTACAGACTTTCCATTAAAAATAATAATATTGAGTAAAATCACGGCATAAAAAAATTAATGAAAAAAACACAAAAAATATAAATATAAATACATGTTAACTGTTAATAAAAACACAGCAAGAAAAAAACGGCTAAAACAGTTTAAATCAGCAAAACTAATCATTATTTTACATTTATTTGCTTTTGTTTGGAAAAAATAGCAATGTAGTTTTAACTGTTATTTTATATTTAACATATTATTTTCATATTTATTTTCCATAAACAAAAAAAATACAAATAATATTGAGTAAAATCACAGCAAAAAGAAATGAGTGTATAAAAAAGGCCAGCGTAAATAATGGCCAGATCAAAAAATCTGCATTTTTCTAAATGGTGGTTCCTTCTTTTACAACATTTGACTGTAAAATTATACTATTATACTGAGTTTAAAAGCAGAGATATCATTATTTCACTGATATTTTCTATGGTGAATCACGTTTTTCAAAAAATCTGTATTTTTAAAAATAGAAATGAGTTCTTTTATAGTGAATAACAGTAAATTTACTGAGTTTTTTGGTATTTAAATCCACTGAAATGCCATTATTATTTATTATTTTCACATTTATTAACAGTTCTTGAACATCGCAGTGTTCCATTGTTATTCCATTATATATGTGGGACCCTTGCTGCCATATATATATATGTCTATATATGTTTTTTACATATAATTTACTCTACTATCAGTGACACTCACAGCGTTGTGATGTGGTCTCGGTCCAGAGCCCCACTAACTGCTGATAGAACACACAGTGGGGGTGTATGATAGTGTAAACAGAGCTGCAGCGTGTCGCTCATCACCTGACGTTTGTTGAAGTTTCCTGAAGGACTGTTTATCCCCGGCTGGTTCTTTTCCGTGCGTGGGGTCGTCCTCCAGTCACCTGTCGCCTCTCAGGAGTTCTGAAGAAGTGGATCAAGCTGATGCGAGTGGTGATTTTTCACTCGGTCTGATGTGATGAAGGGATTTAAATGCAGTGACTGGCGGGGAGCCCAGACAGAGCTGCTGCCAAACTACCTCTATGTATTTATATTTACAGCAGGCCTCATGTCACCGTGGTGTAAAACTCTCGTATCGGAGTCTAGTCGTATCAGGTCTGGGACTCGCTGCCGTGTGGGTCGGTGTGTGTGTTTTCTGCCTCACTAATGGACCCTGAGTGTTGTTCCACCGGCTTGTTTGCTCAGCTCTGTGTGTGTGTGTGCACGTACATGTGTGTTTATGCATGTGTGCGCTCGGCCGTCCCCCTCTCCGTCCACCGTCTCCGCGGTTATCCGGTTGCCATGGGCGACCACATCCTCGGCCCCCGATTGGCCGACTGGGAGGCAGGACAGCTGGTTGGGCTGAAGGGTCGCATATGTCACACAGCTACTCTGCGAATGTGTGTGTGTGTGTGTGTGTGCGTTTAGTTTAAACTTCAGGAAATTCAGTAACAACACGCTGAAGAATGACATTTATCGTCAAATTTGGAGATTCAAGTGCAAGAACTGCAAGTTAAATAGCAATAATTGAAGAAATCACTGCTTTGTCTGACAGAAACAGACTTTAACAAAGCTAGAGAGTGTAAAGTAAATAAAACAATACAAATTAGGACCAATAAAATATTTTTAAAAACATGAATTTTACCAGTTTTTTCAACAGTTACCATCAATAAGAGCATCTCAGTGGTATGAATGAGGATAAGCTGAATAATAGTGGAGACGAAAACCTGCAGAAATAATTTAATACGACATGAAAGCTTTTAAAAGCTGGAGGTTTAAATGGAGGTTTGTTATTTTCCTGTAAACCCTCCTGAATGGAGAATTTAACAGGAGATTGAGAATAATAAGATCATCTGGCTGCATCTCCTAAAATCTCCAGATATCTTACAAGCGACAAAGTGAATATGAGAAAAAAGACGCTTCTCTGAGAATAAACTTGTGACAAGAGTTGAAAATGAGCTGTAAACTTTTAGCGCAGCTCTTCAGGTTCATGTCAAACTGCATCGTCTTCATCAAATACGTCTCAGATTGAAGTAATTCTAAAGAGAAATTCCAACTCAGCTGTTCACATAAACAAAATAACACAGCATTTTCCTGCAGGGGTAGGCCAGTGACATTTGGGGTTCCCATTTGCATGAGGGAGTGTGTTTGTTGTGGGACAATGTTTATTTGGGTGTCTAAGTCTCATCAACACTGATGTTAAAATCCAAGGTTTCCCATCAGAACACCACATAGTACCAATATGATCAATGTTATTCACTTCACCTGTCAGTGGTCAGGATGTTGGGGCTAAACGGTGTATATGTTTATTCCAACCAGAGAGAAGTGGTCAGATTACAGGGTTATTAAGTGCTATATATTCTTTTTCTGACTTTTCGGCTGCACTGCAGGCTGTGTTTACATGGAGTGGAGTGAAGATAAGTGTGGAAACAGATTTTTAAAATGTAAACAGTAGAATATCTATAGTGTGTAGAGCAGGGGTCTCAAACTCCGGTCCTCGAGCATGTTTTAGATGTTTCCCTCTTCCAGCACACCTGATTCAAATGATCAGGATCGTTATCAGGCTTCTGCAGAGCTTCAGGATGAGCTGATCATTTGAATCTGGTGTGTGGGAAGAGGGAAACATCTAAAACATGCTGGATTGCGGCCCTCGAGGACCAGAGTTTGAGACCCCTGGTGTAGAGTATCTAAAGGTTTCCTCTCTGACCAGTCTAGTCCAGCTGATGCATCTTTATTCTGCTTGATTTTTAGTGGACTATTAGTCTCCTTGTAAACACATTTATTGTCGTCTTCTTGCTTTACTTTTTGCCTCTTTAACCTTCTGAACTCCAAATCCTGCTGTCAGGTCTGAAAGACTCGTCTTGATCCCATTTACCAGAGCGAGAAACTGTAAAAAGAGAAAGACTCGTTGGGTTTTCACCTTTCAGACGGTCCTTAAACTGCTCATCTGTGACGTGTGCTTCCATCGCAAAGCCAAATCCAAGCTTAAAATCATGATCATTTAGCAGCATCACTTTATTCGACATGTCTCGTTTGATAACTTGCTAAAAAATAAAGTGTCTGCTCCAATTAGATTCTGTAAAAACAACTAAAATTCTGTGTTCCTTAATGCAACCCTGAAGGTTTTAGTGACTCAGCTGTGAGCAACAGACATGTGACAGAAATTCAGGAACGTTTCTGCGGAACTGCAGAAAGAAACTACACCATTTCTCAGAGCCAGACACGGCGAAAAATGATTCTATCTGAAAAAAATAGACTGTTCAATTAAAGCAGGTTCTGTAAAAAGCAAAAAATTCTGCAACTGGAAAGGCACGTTTTACTCAAGTGCAACCAGCATTGACATGACGAAATGTCAGGGATTTTTCAGCTGAACTGCAGGCAGTGTTTACACAGAGCAGGGAGGGAGACAAGTATTAAGGCAAAACAAATATGTAAACAGTAAAAACTCCATTCATTTATCAGCATTATTAATAGGGATGGGAATCGTAAATCGGTTCTTGTTGAGAACCGGTTCCCAGTGTTTTGATTCCTTGGAATCATTTGCCAATTTTGCAAACGATTCCCTTATTGGTTCCAGTGGGCATGAATGACGTCACCATGCACGTTGTGTAGCTGATGCAAGCTATGCAGTGTGTGTGGCAACGTCATTCACCAGTGCAGCCAGCAGGGAACATGGCGCCCAAATGGCACAAACGCTCGAAAGTTTGGTCACATTTCACGAGAAAGGATGACAACTGGGCAACATGCAATACTAGCAAAGTGGATATTTCATCAAAGGGAGGGAATACTACCAATATGAAGAAACATTTACACACACAGCATGAGATAACTCTGAATTAATGTCGCGTTTTCGATTCGCTCCGGAGTGAATCTCAACCCAGCAGCAGCGACAATGTTAGCATGTCAAAGAGAACCAATAAGACAATCGATACAGAACCGAATCATTAGGCAGAATTGAAAATGGAATCGGAAACATAAAAATCTTTTTAATTCTCATCCCTAGTTATTAACATCTATGGGAACTTGGAAAAATGCTGGGCATGCCAATGCCAGGTTTTAATTTTTGCTAAACAAATAATTCAAAATATTCAACTTTTGATTCTTTTTTATGATTTCTAACCGTGTTACGATGCACAGGAGGCATTTCTGAGTTCTCTCTCCTCCTAGTCATGGTTGTGCTGTTTCCATAGAGGTACAGGGCTTTATGTTGCAGTGAAAAATGGAGCAAACATTTTTGGGGTTCAGGAGACTCAGATGATTTTCTTTTTGATAGTTGTTGGAAGACGCTCAAATAGTCATGAATGAAGATCGATCTAATGTCTCGCTAAGTGGTTTTGTTTGTCTTGTTATTGAGAAAACAAAGGAAAAAACCTCCTTCTGCTCATTTTCTGAGCGATCTTCTGCTTGATTTTGTGTTTAAAAGTTTAAGTAACGACGTGATGAAGGGCTGCACGGAGGACGATGCTGGAGATAAAAGTTTCATCCCCTCACACTCCCACATAATTACGTCCCTCCGAGGCGATGCAAAGTTGCGGCCGAACCTCCTGGAGTAAATGTGTGTAAATTGCCGGCCTCGACAGCGTCCCTTAACATCCTCCTGACACATGTGCAGCCGCCCATACATGTGGTCCGGTCGCACAAAGCAGATCACAGACAGACAAATCTCCGTCTCCTGGCAGCGAGACGGTAATTTTCCCATCACTGGTGAAATCTTAGCATGTGGTGGGAGTCGGAGGGAGGACAGAGCTACAATTAGAGCCAGAACAGAGGACAACACGGAGGTGGAGAAGATATGCACAGATTCAGCTCCTAAAAGACTCCATTGTTCCGGCTGCAGAGGCTCGTCGGCTTTACACAGCAGTGACAAATGATTTGGTAATGGATGTGTGGAAGTGGGCTTTGCTCTGCAGCCACCGAGACCCGGCACCGATAAGGAGGCAGCCTCCTTTATGAACCAGAGCAGTTTAGTCTTATCAGTCATGAGGTGAAATTGCCCATCAGGGAAAGCTTTTCTGCTGCCAAGCTCCGATAGTTCCCTTTTTTTTTTTACTGTGTTTGCTTCACAAATGTGTTTTTATAATAGTTCTGCAAGTGACAGTTATTTTCATTGTTGATTAAACTGTGGATTAGTTTCTCCATTAGTTGTTTGGTCTCTAAAATGTCGGATGACGGGGAAAAAAAACTGATGACAAGCGTCTTGTTTTGCTTACAACCCAAAGATGCTCAGTTTACTGTCACGGAGGAGGAAAGGAACCAGAAAATATTCACGTTTAACGAAGGAGAAATCAGAGAATTCAGACTTTTTTTCCATAACAAATGCTGAAATCACTGGTGATTCGTTGAACAGTTGATAACAAACTGACGGATTAGTCGTGCTGCTCTTGTGGGTTTGAATGTTGTGAAACGAGCTACGATGGAGCAACATGCAATAAAGACAGATATTCAGTTTACTGTCATAGAGGAGGAAAGAAAACATTCACAGAGTTAGACAAAATGACCAAATGCGATGCAAAATGGCCAAAACAAGACAAATATTGACCACAGTTAGACACAAAATGTCCAAAAAGACCACAGAGATGCTAAAAAAACCAAAACTGGATGCTAACTTTCTAAAATTCAAAGAAAGATTACCAAAATGAAATGCAAAAAGACAACAGAGATGCAAAAGTTACCGAAATGAGACACAAATTGACCGCAAAAAGATGGGAAATGGCCAAAAGTGAGACACAAAATGTCCAGAATGACCTCAAAGAGATGCAAATGGACAGAATAACCCTCAGAATGACCAGAGTTAGATACAAAACTACCAAATTAGATGCAAAATGACCACAATGATACACAAAATGCCTAAAATGAAAATGGAAATGGCAGAATAAGCGTCAACATGACCAAAGTTAGATGCAGAATCACTAAACAAGACACAAAATTACCAAAATTACATACAAAATGTCTGAACTGGCCAAAAAGACCAGAGAAATTACCAAAATTATACACAGAAAAGACTAAAAAGAAATACAAAAAGACACCAGAGATGCAAGAACTACCCAAATAAGACACAAAATGACCACAGAAGGCCCAAAATGACCTCAAAGAGATGCAGATGCCCAGAACGAAAGTCCAAATGACCAAATGGAGACACGAAATTGCCAAAAAAAGGCCACAGAGATGCAAAAACAACCACAGTTAGACACAAAATTTCCAAAATGAGATGAAAAATGACCAAAAATTCAATGCAAACAGACAGCGGAGATGCAAAAACGACCAGGATTGGACACAAAGGTCCAAAAATTAGATGACAATTTACCAAAATGAAATGCAAAAACCACTGAAATGAGACACAAGTTGACCACAAACAGATGGAAAAGGCCCAAAATTTGAAGAAAAATGACCATGGAAATGCAAAACAACCAAAACAAGACACAACATGACCACAATTAGACACAAAATGGACAAAAATTACCAAAACTAAATGCAAAAAGACAACAGAGAAGCAAAAAGGTACCAAAGAGACACAAATTGAATAGAAATTAGGGGAAAAACAACCAAAATGAGACTAGATGATCCACAGAGATCCGCCACCCTGCTCCTCTCTGAGGCTTCTAAAAACCTTTAACCTTGACTCTTTGCATTAAAGCACAGCTAAGCCAACCAGAGACAGAGGTGGAAAGTGGAGCATTTTTATCAGATTAATTAGACAGAAAGCTCAGCGAGGCCCAGAAGGGAGCAGTCACTGGTTTAGGACTCGGTGCTTTGAGTTAGGAGAGCGACGCTGGGCCACCGTGTGAAGGACTGTTGACTGCGGTTGGTTCATAAATGGTCAGGACGGACGTGGACTCGCTGTTTGACTGGCTGTCGTCTGGGTATTGTCAGAAGCAGGACGTCGCTCTGCTCTGCTGGCTTCATTTAGCCTTTCCAGGGAACTCCAGCTCTTATCCACCAACCACAGCTGCTGGATTCATTTGAACCGCCTGGGCCTTTTGTCCATTGTGTAAGCATGCGCGTGTGTGTGTGTGTGGTGTTTGGAGTGTGTGTCGCCCTGTCGGTGGCCAGGCGGCGGTGGGTGTAGAAGGTACACGGTGCTCAGGTTACTCATTCCTCTCTGGCAGCCGCCCGGCCTCAGTGTTTAGCAGCGGAGAGGAGCTGCTGTGCACCGAGGCGAGCACAGCGACTATTTATAGATCACTTCTGGCCTACTTGGCAACAGGAAGGAGATGAAGACAAGGAAAGGAACTATGGAGGCCAAGGAGGAACAAAATAGAAAATAGAACGTCCAACTGGAGCAAGGTCACTTCTGCTGCCGCTGCTCTGACAGGGCAGCGAAAATTAAAGTTTTTACTTTAGAAAGTTTCTCTTAAAGGACCCTCTGCATCCAAGGTTTGCATGTCAAGACAAAATACAACAACAGGTGGGCAACAGCAGAGTGGCTCCTCTAAAGAACAATCAAAAAAGATACTTTAAAATGCATACATTGCAAATTCAGGCCCCACAGTAGAAACTCTGAAACTTAACTGAGTCCACATGCGAATTTCAATCAGCAAAACTGCATAAAAATGGTTCTAAAATGAGCCGTGAGCACCAGAATGTTCTCAGTTCTGAACCTATGGGCTATGTCTATCTATTACCCCTTTTCCACCAAGAAGAATCAGGTGCTAGTGCTGGTGCTTAGTTGGTTCAAATCTTGTTCCTCCTAAGTACCTGTTTGCTTTTCCATTGGCAAGGAGTCAAGTTGGAGCCACGCCATTGTGTCACCGTAAAACCACTACGCTTGCATCCATTACATAGTAGTTAAACAAACGCAATAAGTTGATGATAATATCTATGTTTATCTCTATAGATGGTCTTAAGGCTGATTGGGAGGTGGAGGTCGCCTGTTGGCTGGGCAAATCCACGATCGCACTACTGGTGGGACAGAATTGTACCGGATTTCAGTGTCAACAGTTTGTGTAAAACTTCTGTGTCCTGGGAGTCATTCCAACACATCTGAGATCGGATCAGGGACGTCCTGGAGAGAAAGGACACTAATTACCGCTTGTGTGTCCCTTTCCACCGTTGATCGTTGGTCATGATAACCCCACTCCCAGAACCTGACATCCTCAGTGCTTAGCTCTGGCCCAGCAAAGAGTTGGTGCTTGCTAAGCACCCGTCTCTAGTAATGGGTGTTGTGGAGATGAGATCTTTAGAACCTGGAGTCGGTGCTTAGGTGGTGGAAACACAAAGAACTGGTGCTAAGTCAGGCTCTGAACTAGCGCTGGAACCAGCTCAGTGGAAAAAAGGTATATGTCTACATTGTGGCTCCTCATGGGAAAGAATTGCTAGAATGACTGAAAGATCTGGTTGAGTAAAAAGTGATACAGGAAGATTGATAAGCAACTAAAAATCAGTGGAAACTGAGCTGCAGCAGTAATGAAGAGGTATAGACGGAGCCTCAGTACCACTAATCAGGGCTCTGGTGGTCGTCCTCCTTCAATGACTCCACAGACAGTGAACTACTTTTACAATCCAGCTCTGAAAAACAAACTATTTCAGACTTGGAACAGGAGAAATCAGAGGAAATCAGAGTGTCTGTGACAACTGGGCAGTTTGAAGGACACTTCATCAATCGTTGTGGATGGAATTCAAGCAAAACATCCTTGTTTCTGTTTGGTGCAAAACACCAAGATGCTGAAGAACCTGAAAAGAAGCCAGATGAGTGTTTGGAGAATATTCTTTGGTCAGATGAAGATAAATCAGAGTCCAGCATGTTTGGTGTGAACCTGACCATCACAGTGAATGCATAGTCCTGACAGTGAAGAACAGAGGTGGGAGTGTGATGATATGAGGCTGCATGAGTGTAATGGATGTTGTGGAGATGCCATTTTTAGATGCACCATGAATGTCTGTGGATAAATTCAGGCTGATAGGATGACTACCAGTCTGCAGAAGCTTGATGGAAGGGGAATATTCCAGCATGATAACAAGTATGATAACCATCCAGCATGTTTGATGCTAACCTGACCAGGATCACCACAGTGAATGCATAGTCCTGACAGTGAAGAGTGAACAGAAGTGGGAGTGTGATGTTATACTGGCTGACAAGATGACTCCTAGTCTGCAGAGACTAGAGGGAAGAGGAATATTTCAGCATGAGAACCATCCAAAGCACAAAAAAGCAAACGCTAAGACTACGAAGTATGTCGCTTGATTTTATTCCAGTCCAAGGGAAAGCAGAACATCTCTCCAGAAATTAGTATCCTCAACGTCGAGGAGGATTGATTCTGTCACCAGAACTAAGGGTAGACACATGAAGTACTTAAAAAATTACATATTTGATTACTGATTTCTGTTGCATCGAGTTCCTACTGTGGGTTTTTAGTTTTACGTAAGAGCAAATACCCAACTGTGCACCACAAACGTGATGCAACTAGTGATATTGGACTGCATTGTTGCATCCTTTAAATAGCCGGTTCTAGGAGATCCCTGAACGCTCTCCAGTGTTCTCCGGTAGCCCAGCAGCTCTAAATGAGGCGATGACTTCATCCACCGTGCCTGAGTTTCAGTCCCGCTTTGATTGTAGTCGCAGGCGAGCAGCCCAGGCCTTATACGGCAGTCAGCTTTGAGGTATTCCACCTTAATCCGCTGCAGGAATTTGGTCTTCAGGCCGTAACCTACGCAAAGGGAAGCAGGAAATTAACGTAGGTAGACGGCTGCTTCAGAGACGTCACAGCGAGTCCTCTTCCTGTCGTGTTCTTCCCCCCCTCAGTCACCATTTCTGTCAAAATCCAAGTCCTCAGGCTTTTTTATGTGGACCTCCACGAAATCTGTGTCTGTAAGGTTTGTTGCTTTTTAACCCTCTAAACAGTTTATGGGTGTTTTTCTGCTCCTGTCACATGGCTCGTTTTTCACTGCAATATAATCCAAACAGCACAACCGTGGCTCAGGGAAGAGGGAACTCATGAATACGTACAACATTTCTTTTTGCCCACAGGTGTTACCAATGCTGGAACAGAATCTGGTTTGACTAAATTGTATATTTTTTGGCAATTTTTAAAATGAGACATGAAGAATGAAGTGATTTTTTCATTAAATATTAAGATTTTAAGGTTTAGATCTGGTTCTGTTTTCCAGCTGAACGACACTGTACAGATGTGACACTGTGATAATGCTATAAATCTCAAACAAAGACCAAACTACAGTTGGACGTCTTTGATTAATTATTTTATAACAGCTGGAAAAATTTGGAATCTACATAGCCAGCATTTTTCCAAGTGCCCACAGTTGTTACCAGTACTGGGACAAATGGGAGCTCCCCAAAGTTATTGCTTTCACCTTGAAATGTCCTTTGTATTGTATTTATTCAGCCTAAATGTCCTTTAATAAACCATTTTAACCATCTGAGTTTAATCATTTAAAAATGTAGTTGTCGAGCCAATTTCATCAACTTAAATTTAGTTTTAAATCAACAAATGCAAAAGTTGATGCACCAACACTATTACATCAACCGAACCCATCAAAATGATCTCTTCAAAGTCTATCTAAATCATTAAATCAGAATGTTTATCTTGCAACCATACATGCAACTAAATAATGTGGAAAATGTCTCTTCTATTAGTACTTAGAGTGAATATTATTTCTTTATTTGTGCAAGAGTGAAGGCAGAAATCACTGAGAGTACAAACACCTGTGATCACTGAAACTAAACGTGTGATTTCAATCAGCAAAACTGCATAAAAATGCTTCTAAAATGAGCCGTGAACACCAGAATGTTCTCAGTTCTGACCCTATGGGCTGTGTCTATGTCTACATCATGGCTCCACATGGGAAAGAATTGCTAGAGTGACTGAAAGATCAGGTTGAGTAGAAAATGATACAGGAAGAACCGGTGGAAAACTGAGCTGCAGCAGTAATCAGGAGGTATAGACGGAGCCTCAGTACCACTAATCAGGGCTCCGGTGGTCGTCCTCCTTCAATGACTCCACAGACAGTGAACTACTTTTACAATCCAGCTCTGAAAAACAAACTATTTCAATCTTGGAACAGGAGAAATCAGAGGAAATCAGAGTGTCTGTGACAACTCAGGCAGTATGAAGGACACTTCATCAATCACTGTGGACGGAATTCAAGCAAAACATCCTTGTTTCTGTTTGGTACAAAACTCCAAGATGGTAAAGAACATGAAAAGAAACCAGATGAGTGTTTGGAGAATATTCTTTGGTCAGATGAAGATAAATTAGTCGGGCTCCAGGAGTCCAGCATGTTTGGTGTGAACCTGACCATCACAGTGAATGCATAGTCCTGACAGTGAAGAACAGAGGTGGGAGTGTGATGATATGAGGTTGCATGAGTGTAATGGGTGTTGTGGAGATGATATTTTTAGATGCACCATGAATGTCTGTGGATAAATTCAGGCTGATAGGATGACTACCAGTCTGCAGAAGCTTGATAGAAGAGAAATATTCCAGCATGCTAACCATTCAGCATGTTTGCTGCTAACCTGACAGGACGACCACAGTGAATGCACAGTCCTGACATTGAAGAACAGATATTAAGTTCATGCAACATTATTATATCAACAACACTCAAGAAATAGTAAAATAATGTTTGCAACTTCAAAGGTTCATCTAAATCAGCAAATTGCATGTGGATGTTGAGTTTTTTTAGTGTTTAAGTTACTTTATTTGTGCAGGAATGAATGCGGGAAGCTAATAATGCTAATAATGCTGCGGCGTCCACAGAGCAACACTGTTTTAATTAGTTTTTGTGGTTTGGGTGGGCCAACAAAAGTTTCAGCTGCCACAAATTCATCATATGTCATAACCTGCGTGATCTACGGTTGTGTATGCAGCTCCATCCAGTGTGACATACCAGAGTGTGTGTGCAGTGTGTATGTAGTGTGCGCATAGTGTGTGTGTGTGAGCCTGGATTCTGCTGCAGTGTTTTCTGTGTTTAAGTTGACACAGCTGGTGGGCAGGATGTCAGGCCTCTGTGTCTGTTTGTAATTCTTCCCAAAGAGAGCAGCCTTCCTTCGCTATAAATAGACTCTGTGTGTGTGTGTGTGTGATGATGTTCTTCCACGCAGCAGCATTTCCATCTGTGTGTGTGTGTGTTTTATCTTTTCCACTGTTCCGTGTCCCGCTGTATTTGCTCTGTACGTCCAGCATGTGTGTGTGTTCTCTGTGATGGCGGTCGTAACGATGATGAGTGTGTGTTTGTGCCGATCCGATGTGACACACACACACACACACACACACACACACACACACACACACACACACACACACACACACACACACACACACACAGGCTCTGTAGGAGGCAGCGAAACAATAAGCTTTGTATTTAAAGCAATAAAAAAGATCCAATCATCTTCGCTGTGTGATCTGTTCCGCCTTTGTTTTATCGACCGGCGGTTTGACTGCATGTTCTCTTCAGAAACGCCATAAAATGTATCCGGCATGTGAGAATATTTAGTGTTAGTCTCTTTTAGGATTGCAAAACTAAACGCCATAAAATCCTGACAAGAAACAAAGAAATTATCCTGTTAATTAGAGAAAATTGCTGATTTAATTATCTGAAGAAGCTTTGTCTTTATCAGAGCCAGAAGAAACAAAACTCATCATCAGAATCATCAGATGTTCAATTTTCCGACGGTCTTTGAATGCATCGTTCCATTTTTCTAACCTCATATTCATTATATTTCATCACTTTATTCCACATTTCTCATTTAGAAGCTTCCCAAAAATGAAGTATTTGCTCAAACCAGGTTCTGAAAACTGCTGCGCTGCTCTCCACAACTGAGAAATCATGATTACCATGACAATCCAAATCTACTATTAACTAAAATCAATGGATGTGTTGAGCAGAGTGGCGACTGCAAACTACCAAAAACGTCATGAGCTACATAATCTGATATGTCATCAAAGTCGTTATATTCTGCATGACTTATTCTCTTTAAAAATTGCTAAAAATATACGGATTGCTCTAATCAGATTCTGTAAAAAAAAATAAAAATTCCGTGCTCTTCCCTACAACAGGCGAGTCATGACTGACTCAGCTGGGACCAACAGTCACGTTACAAAAATTCAGGAACTTTTCGTCTGAACTGCAGGCAGTGTTTAGACAGAGCAGAGAGGAGACGAGTATGGAAACTAATTTGAAAAGGAGATGACAAGAGGCGATGATGGCAAAATTAAACCCACTGGATCAATTAAAAATAAATGCAGCATGGTTAAAAAGCAGAAGTGAACCGAGGGGAAGGTTGTTGGAAGATATACTCAGCATGGTGAAACATTGTGAAAGAGCATTGTGAAAAATGGCAGAGTTTGTAGAGGTTTCATTTTTTCTTTTTTTTTTAGTGATTTATGGCATTCTAACTGTGTTATACTGCACAAAAGACATGTATGAATTCTCTCTCCTTATAGTCGTGGTTGTTCTGTTTCCATAGAGGTGTAGGACTTTATATTGCAGTGAAAAATGAACCCCCAGTGAGGAAAAATGTGACAGGAGTAAAGAAAAACAGTTAGAAGACTCCTTAAGCACTGATTTTTCTTGTACAAGCAGTTAGTTTTGGCATTTTTTTTCAAGGTGACATGTAGAATAAAGGACTGCACAGTGCCTTGGTTGTTAGCAGCGTCGCCTCACAGCTAGAAGATCCCCGGTTCACGTCTCGTTTAGGACGCCTGGGATCTTTCTGTGTGGAGTTTGCATGTTCTCCCTGTGCAGCGTGGGTTTTCACCAGGTTCTCCGGCTTCTTCCCACAGTCCAAAAACATGCTGAGGTTAACTGATGATTCTAAATTGTCCATAGGTGTGATTAAGAGTGTGCTTTGTTGTCTGTCTCTATATGTAGCCCTGAGATAGACTAGAGACCTGTCCAGGGTGTCACCTGCCTTTGCCCGAGTCAGCTGGGATAGACTCCAGCCCCCCGTGACCCTACAGAGGATTAAGCGATGTATAGATAAAGGATGGATAGATGGAAGTAGAATATAGTGATTTTTTAATGAAATATCACAACTTCAGCTCATTAAAGATGAGCAAAAAAGGGTTAAAAAGCAAAAAAAAAACCCTAACCCCAATAATCTTTAATTTATTATTTTGGAATGGAATCCAGATTTTAAAATACGCAAATCAACCATTAAAGTCAGTACGGTTGTTGAAATACTTTTTTTGCTTTACTAATATTGACATTCCAGCAAATGTAAGCAACAAAAATTGAAATTGAAATGACTTTATTTCGAACTTGAATGAAAAGCATACTTATGTATATGTATACATATTAACAAAATAAAATATAATAAGCAACTACAAATATTACAGCATTTTTCTTCTTTTTTTTTTCATGCGCCCATTATCAGATTCTGTTCGAAAAGGGTGTAGGAAGAAGTAAAAAACTTATCTAGTCCTACCCCTTATTCCTTCTAAAAAATGTGTTACTTAAATTCACCCTGAAGCCCTGCTCAGGTCATAGTCAATAATATAATTAGCAACAAAATGCAACAACAATAAAACAACAAACAAAAACAACAACAAACCCCCACTAAAAATTTCCAAAACTCCTCAAATCCTCCAAAGTAGACAGGTTTAAGCCCGTGTCAGTTCTCTAACTATAAAGCTTCAGAAATTCAAGTTAAAGGCTCTTAAAACTTGATTTTGACGCCGTTTCTTGTCGCTGAGAGCTGAAAAATATGCAAAATTCCTCCCTAAGCCTCATAAACAGAGCTCACGTCTTCTGATTTGTGAAACGTTCAAGAATAAATGTGAATGTTATGATGCACATCTTATAAGGTGTTCGGTCTGTGATGCTGGAACACAGAAGTTTGTATTCAGGAGTTATTTCGGGAGAATTTTTCTCTTGTCGTTCTTTTAGCTCTGCGGCTGAATGACTGATGTGTGTTTAATGAGTCTGCTGTGTTTTAATGCGTTTCCTTTCTTCTCCACGGTTTCGGCCGATTCCTCGTCTCTCGTGCAGAAAATTGCTGCTCGCACACATAAACAGTTTTTATCTCGACAGTTTCCCGTAGATAAATACAGGAGGGAGCTGTGCATGTGAGGGCGAAGCTTGGAGTTGCTTTTTTGCTGTAACTCTGTCGTTTATTTGTGTTTTTTCTCCTGCAGACGAGCATAAAGGAGGGTCTGCTGCTCAAACAAACCAGCTCCTTCCAGAGGTGGAAAAAACGCTACTTCAAACTCAGAGGCCGAACTCTTTACTACGCCAAAGATGCCAAGGTGAGGTGATTCAGTTTGTCCTTACGCAACAGCCTGCATGTGGCAGCAGCAAAGAGACAGAAAGAGACACAATGAGACCACATAGAGACAAAACTACCCCAACGGGACACAAAACCACAGCAGAGAGACACAAAATGACAACAAAGAGACACAACGTGACCATATAGAGACAAAACTACCCCCAAGAGACACAAATAGACAACATAGAGACACAAAACGACAAGAAAGAGACACAGCATGACCACATAGAGACAAAACTACCCCAAAGGGACACAAAACCACAGCAGCGAGACACAAAATGACAACAAAGAGACGCAACGTGACCACATAGGGACAGAACTACCCCCGAGAGACACAAAACAACAACAAAGAGACACAAAACGACAACAAAGACACACAAAATGACAACAAAGAGACACAAACGACCACATAGAGGCACAAAGTGACAACAAAGAAACAACAAAGAGGCAAAAAACAACAACAAAGAAACAGCAAAAAGAGACAAAACAACAGCAAAAAGGGACAAAACAACAGCAAAGAGACATAAAATGACAGCAAAGAGACAAAGAGACAACAAAAACACACGACGTGACCACATAGTGGCAAAACTATTCTCAAGAGATACAAAATGACAACAAAGGGAAACAAAACAACAAGAACAACAAGACACAAACAACAGCAAAAAAAGAGACACATGGTGATCACATAGAGACAAAACTACCCCCGAGAGACACAAAACAACAAGAAAGAGACACAAGATGACAACAAAGAGACAATAAAGAGACACAAAACAACAAAGAGACACAATATGTGAGCAAAGAGACACAAAATGACTGCTTAGAGGCAAAACTACCCCAAAGAGACACAAAATGACAACAAAGAGACTCAAAACAACAGCAAAGAGACTCAAAGCTGCGGTGTGCGACACCGGCAGGTCTTCTGTCTTTAAGCTGATTTAGTTTAGATGGAAAAGCGTTAAGCTGCTTTCAGTGTTCATCCTCAGTTTGTGTACTCTAACCACACAAATAACGTAAGTGAGTCAAAGCTCCCCATTAGTTTAGCTTAGCTTAATTAGCTTGGCTTAGTTAGCGTAGCTTAGCTTGGCATGAAGCCTGGAAATGAGGTCAAAGAGTTCACTTTATGGTAAGAAAATCCACCTGAAAGCTCTTTAGCTTGAAACTAAAATCAAAATGTGAAACTTTTACTGGGAGTGAAGGGAGAGGTGTGTGTGGGTTAGTTCAGCTTCATGAGGTGAGCTGTGTTACTTTTCGAAAGAGGATAAAGACACAAAGCAAACTAGAGACAGGTCTACCCCAAAGAGATACAATACGGCAACAAAAGACACAGAAAGAAAACAAAGAGAAACAAAGCAATGACATAAAGATAAAACTACCCCAAAGAGACACAAAATGACCAGAAAGAGACACAAAACGACAACAAAGAGGCACAAAACGACAAGAAAGAGACAAAAATTGATAACAAAGAGTCAAAACTAAGAGACGCAAAACAGCAACCAAGAGACACAAAACGGCAACAAAGAGGCACAAAATGGCAACAAAGACACAAATTAACACCTAGGAGACAAAACGGCAACAAAAAGACAAAGCGACAACAAGGGACACAAAAAAGGAAACAAAGAGACACAAAACGGCAACAATGAGGCACAAAGTGACAACAAAGAGACACAAAAAGAAAACAAAGAGACACAAAACGGCATCAAAGACACACAAAAAGACAACAAAGAGACACAAAACGGCATCAAAGACACACAAAAAGACAACAAAGAGACACAAAACGGCATCAAAGACACACAAAAGGACAACAAAGAGACACAAAACGATAACAAAGTGGCAAAAAATTTACAGTGAAGAGTTAAAACTACTCCAAAGACACACAAAACAACAACAAAGAGACAAAACAATTACATGGAAATAAAACTTCCCCAAAGAGATACAAAACAGCAACAAAGAGTTAAAACTATCCCAAAGACTTACAAAACGACGACAAAGAAACATGAAATGACTGCAAAGAGACACAAATTGACAACAAAGACACAAAAAAGATACACAACACAACCATGTAGAAAAGAAAACTAGCCCAAAGACCACAAAATGACAGCAGAGAAAGAAAACAACAGCAAAGACACAAAACATAACAACAAAGAGACACAAATTGCCACAAAGTGAATTTGAGGTTCTTCCTTTAATTCTTCATTACTACATTTTATTTCCTGTTTTTATCTTAAGGACATTTTTGATTTTAACCTCTGAACCTTTTCCTCTTGTTGACGTCTCTTTTCCTTCTAACCGGACCTCCCTGGTCTGGACCACGTGTTGTTGTGTTGTTGTGTTGTTGTGTTGTTGTGTTGTGTTGTGTTGTGCTGTATTTTGTTGTTGTGTTGTTGTGTTTATGCTCGCTGTCCAGTCGGGCAGTGCGTTGGCGCGCTGGCAGGAGCGGGCTCTGCGCCGAGTGTCCAGGAGTCGCGTTTGCTGGCGGGTGCTGTCGGTGTGCTGGACGGGTGCTCGGCGCTCCCCTCCGCCTCTGGGTGCCAGCGGGTCTGAGGAGGGACTAGTGAGGATCCGGGTCAGCACAGAGCAGCCAGGACCAGAACCACCAGAACCGACTCCTCATAGATACAGAGCAGCGCTGCCTTCATGTCATATGGGTCCACTGAGCCTCAACATACAAACTCTTTACTGCAAATCTGACACGCTTCCTGTTTCCTGTTTCTACTATATGACATGAATGCAACGGATATAATGTAGACTTAAGCTCAGAGGAAAGCAAACATGTAGAAACTGAAAAGCCACGTCGATGCCAGCTAACTCTCTGAACCCCCAAGCCACAGGTGTTGCCAATACTGGAAACAAAACAACAACAAAGAGACACAAAACGACAGCAAAGAGACACAAAAAGGAAAGCAAAGAGACAGAATACAACAGCAAAGAGACACAAAACAACAACAAAAAGACAAAAAAGACAACAAAGAGACACAAAAGACACAAAACAACAGCAAAGAGACACAAAATGACAGCAAAGAGACACAAAAGGAAAGCAAAGAGACAGAATACAACAGCAAGGAGACACAAAACAACAACAAAAAGACAAAAAAGACAACAAAAAGACACAAAACAACAGCAAGAGAGACACAAAACGACAGCAAAGAGACACAAAAGGAAAGCAAAGAGACAGAATACAACAGCAAGGAGACACAAAACAACAACAAAAAGACAAAAAAGACAACAAAAAGACACAAAACAACAGCAAGAGAGACACAAAAGGACAGCAAAGAGACACAAAAGGAAAGCAAAGAGACAGAATACAACAGCAAGGAGACACAAAACAACAACAAAGAGACAAAAAAGACAACAAAGAGACACGAAAAGACAACAAAGAGACACGAAAGGAAAGCAAAGAGAGAATACAACAGCAAAGATGCACAAAACAACAGCAAAGAGACACAAAATGACGGCAAAGAGACACAAAACAACAGCAAAGAGACAGAATACAACAGCAAGGAGACACAAAACAACAAAAAGACAAAAAAGACAACAGAGAGGCACAAAGCAACAGCAAAGAGACACAAAACAACAACAAAGAGACAAAAAAGACAACAAAGAGACACAAAAGACACAAAACAACAGCAAAGAGACAAAAAATGACAGCAAAGAGACACAAAAAGGAAAGCAAAGAGACACAATACAACAGCAAGGAGACACAAAACAACAACAAAAAGACAAAAAAGACAACAGAGAGACACAAACAACAGCAAAGAGACACAAAGCAACAACAAAGAGACAAAAAAGACAACAAAGAGACACAAAAAGACAACAAAGAGACACGAAAGGAAAGCAAAGAGAGAATACAACAGCAAAGATGCACAAAACAACAACAAAGAGACAAAACAACAACAAAGAGACACAAACAACAGCAGAAAGACACAAACGACAGCAAAAAGTCACAAAAGGACAGCAAAGAGACACAAGCAACAGCAAAGAGACAAAAAGACAACAAAGAGACACAAATGGACAGCAAAAAGACACAAACAACAACAACAAAGAGACAAAAAAGACAACAAAGAGACACAAACAACAGCAAAGAGACACAATATGTCAGCAGAGTGACACAAACAACAACAAAGACACAAAACAACAGCAAAGAGACACAAAAAGGAAAGCAAAGAGACAGAATACAACAGCAAGGAGACACAAAACAACAACAAAGAGACACAAAAGGTCAGCAAAGAGACAGAAAGTGGCAACAAAAAGTCACAAAATGACAGCAAAGAAACTTAAATAACAGCAAAATTAAAAAAAACAACAACACAGGGACAAAACTAGCCCTAAGACACACACAGTGAATTAAAGGACACACAAAACAACAGCAAAGAGACACAATATGTCAGCAGAGTGACACAAACAACAACAAAGACACAAAACAACAGCAAAGAGACACAAAATGATGGCAGAGAGACACAAAACAACAGCAAAGAGACACAAAACTCAAATTAAATTGTGTCATGTTGTCGTTTTTATGTATTTTCCTATAAACAGTGCGTCTTTCTCAGGTCTGGGGGTTCAGATGGTTAAAATACTTCATCCTCAGTGATGATTGTGGCTTTCAGAGTTTCGCACTGAGCTGCTCGTCCTCCTGAGTCTCCTGATGGCCGCTCTGGAAGAACAAAACATGACCTAAATGGTTCTAAGTGAGAAGTTCTTCCAGTGGCGGCCAGACGTTCATGTGTTTAGATAAGAGCCCATCGTCCTCCACGTGTCATCAGGTTTCCTGGCTGCTCTAGAAACCCAGCAAACTCCTCATTGATCCATCAGGAGGCTTCATCTCCCTGCAGTCTGTCAGAGAAACTCCTCTCCTGTCCTCACCACCATGAACGGGTTGGTTAACAGGCTGGACGGGTTAGTTAACAGGATGGATGGGTTAGTTAGTAGGCTACATGGGTCAGTTAACAGGCTAGATGGGTTAGTCAGCAGGCTGGATGGGTCAGTTAACAGGCTTGACGGGTTGGTTGGTAGGCTGGATGGGTTAATTAACAGGTTGGATAGGTTAGTTAGTAGGCTACATGGGTCAGTTAACAGGATAGACGGGATAATTAACAGGCTACATGGATTAGTTAACAGACTGGACAGGTTAGTTATAAGGCTGGACAGGTCAGTTAACAGGCTTGACGGGTTGGTTGGTTGGTAGGCTGGATGGGTTAGTTAGTAGGCTACATAGGTTAGTTAGTAGGCTACATGGGTTAGTTAACAAGCTGGACGTGTTAGTTATCAGGCTGGATGGGTTAGTTACCAGGCTACACAGGGTAGTTAAAAAGTTGGACAGGCTAGTTATCAGGCTGGATGGTTTAGTTAGTAAGTAGGCTACATGGGTTAGTTAACAGGCTGGTTGGGTTAGTTAAAAGGATGGATGGGTTAGTAAACAGGCTGGATGGGTTAGTAAGTAGGCTACATGGGTTAGTTAACAGGCTGGATGGGTTAGTTAAGCTGCATGGGTCAGTTAACAGGATGGACAAGATAGTTAACAAGCTACATGGATTTGTTAACAGACTGGACAGGTTAGTTGTCAGGCTGGACATTTCAGCTAACAGGATTGATGGGTGGGTTGGTTGGTTGGTAGCCTGGATGGGTTAGTTAACAGACTGGATAGGTTAGTTAGTAGGCTACATGGGGTAGTTAACAGACTGGAAGGGTTAGTTAACAGGCTGGACATGTTAGTTATCAGGCTGATTGGGTTAGTTAACAGGCCACACAGGTTAGTAAACAAACTGGACAGGTCAGTTAACATGGTTGACGGGTTGTTAGCAGGCTGGACGGGTTAGTGAACAGGCTGGGTCGGTTAGTTAACAGGCTGGACCTGTTTGTTATCAGGCTGGACAGGTCAGTTAGCAGGCTGGATGGGTTAGTTAACAGACTGGACAGGTTAGTGAACAGGTTCAGTGGGTTAGTTAACAGACTTGACAGGTTAGTGAACAGGTTCAGTGGGTTAGTTAACAGGCTGGACAGGTCAGTTAACAGACTTGACAGGTTAGTGAACAGGTTCAGTGGGTTAGTTAACAGGCTGGATGGGTTAGTTAACAGTCTTGAAAGGTCAATAAAGAGTGTGGAAAGGCTAGTAAACAGGTATACTGGGTAAAAGAGCCTCAGTATGAAGATATCAGGAACATGATGTAAAAAATTGATCCCAAAGCAGAACCACTGCAAGGAGACACAAAATGACAAAAAAGAGGAACAAAACGACAAGAAAGAGACACAAAGTGATGACAAAAAGACAAAAACGACCTCAAAGAGACAGCAAAGCAATGACAATGACGAAAACTATCCCAGATACAGAAAAAAAAAACAACTCCAAAGACAATCAAAACGACAACAAAGAGACATAAAAAGATAAGATAACAGAGAGACACAAAAAAGTGACCACACAAAGACACAACGACCCATAAGAGACACAAAGAGACACAAAATGAAGGCAGAGAGGCAAAAAAACAACCTCAACCAGACATTAAATGAGCCAAAAAAGACAAGACTCCCCCAAAGAAACACAAAGCATCCGCAAAACGACACAAAAGAGACCCACAGTGACGACAAAGAGACAAAAAAACGACATAAACCAACCAAAAAAGATCCAAACTACCTCAGAGAGACACAAAATGAAGACAGAAAGACAAAAAACTACCCCAAGGAGACATTAAACAAGCCAGACTACCCCAAAGAAACACAAAAGTACCACAAAAAGAGGCAAAATGCTGTAAATCTTTCATAGTTTGAGTGCAGGAAACTGTAACTTGCCTGTTTTCAGTCACATAATCATCCGTAAGTCCTGATCTGAAGACAGGAAACAGTTTGAGTTAAAGTTTAGGTCCAAAATATGGATTCTATATGACTCCAAACAGGCAGAAACATCTTGTCCTGCAGTGAACAGAAGGAGAAAAGGATCAGAGGGTTAAGATGAGGAAGGAGAGGAGCTTCTCTGAGGGTCTCTGAGGGTCTCTGATTCTGCTGAGGAGATGCTCGTCTCTGGATCTTTGGGTATCTGAGGGTCTTGGCTTCCTCCATCCACTGTCAGCTTCCATTACAGCTTCCCTCTTCAGAGTGAGAGGCTGAACTTCCTGCTCAGCACAAACACGTGAAGCAGCCAAGTGTTGGTGTTGGCATGATGCCGTCCATCCTCATATGTGGAGACACACAGCGCTGCTGGCCGCTTTCCTTCCGCACACTGTTGTTATCCGGGTTTTCCCTCCGACAGCTGCTCTCCTCCCACTCCCTCCCAGTCAGAGGGCATTCCTCCTCCGGCTGCTTTGGCCCGCCGCCCTCCCAGAGCAGCTCTGTCAGGAGATCACGTTCCTGTTCGCACACTCGGCCTCCAGAAAACCCAATAAAACGCATTAACATTCACCGTCACGCCGTTCGTTTTAGACACGAGGGTTAGGGTTAGACGGGGAGCAGCGTCGCTGTGTTGTGGCCAACAAAAGGTTCACAAAAATCAGACTTCTGGACCAGAATCATCAGTTCTTCCTCCACAATTCATTTATTAATCCATCCAGACCAAGATATATATGATTATTAAACATTCTAATGCATTAATGGTACATTGTTATACATGGAAGTCGAGGTTGTAATATAATAATTATAAAGATAAAAAACTAAATTCCATTAAACCTGGACAACCCTTAATTAAATACATTAAAAACTCTTAAAAAGGTAATAAAATGCATGTAAAAAGTGAATTATTGTAACGTTAAAAACTGTAAAAAAATAAAATAAAATAAAAAATTAAATACATGTAAAAAGTGGAATACTATAATGTTAAAAACTGTAAAATGAAAAAGCCTTAATAAAATAAATGTAAAGCTAAAAAATAAATAAATGAATCATGTAAAGAAAGTGGACTATTGGAATATGAAAAAAATGTAAAATAAATTAAAAAATACAATAAAATACATGGAAAAAGTTGAATATTGTCAAATTAAAAACTGTAAAAAAATGGTGTTGATAAAATACCTGTAAAAAGTGAAATAACATTAAAAACTGTAAAAAGAAAAAAAAATCTTAATTAAATACATTTGAAATTGTTAGAAAATGAGCAAATAAATTTGATAAAATACATGCAAGAAGTGGAATATTGCAATGTTAAAAACCGTACAGAGAAAAAACCTGAATAAAACAAGTAAAACTATAAATAAAATAATAAACTTATTAAAACACATTAAACAAATGAAATACTGTGACACTGGAAAATGTAAAAAGTAGTGAAAGTGTAAATATTGATGTTTAGTTAATTTAAATAGTGTAAAACAGTGTAATGTTGTAAAAGATTTAACTACAATCCACATATTTTTGATAGACATGGACCTTATTTACAGCTTTGGCCTGCATTTATTCACTTATTTATTTTATTTATTTAACAGCCAACATGTAAATTAATTCAGATTTTTCTAGACATTTTCTGATATTTAACAAAAGTGGGAAAATCTGTAAAATAACTGTTAAAAACATCTTAAATGAAAAGCAAATATTTGTAAATTTACGCTGCTGTTGTTTTTTAAATTACAGTCAACATTTAAATTAATATTTTTCTACCTGTAATTTTACTAGATATTGTCTGTTATTTAACAAAACAGTGAAAACGTGTAAAATAAATCACAGTTTTTGATTCCTTCACATGTATGTTTTTTTCAAATATATGCAAAATCATGATTTTATTTTTTACATTATAAAAACATTTAATTTATATAATGTTTCTTTCAAATAGCAGCAATGATCTGTAAAATATTGATATATATGTTGCTGATTTAAATAGGCTGCAGTTAAATGTTGTAAAAGAATTAAATTAATGGATTACTGATGTGGACTTTTGGCCTCTCATGAATAAAAAAAGAGTTTTGTGGTTTTACTAGATGTCCTCAGAGCAACGTTCGTGTTTCCTCTACATGGCCTCATTTCTAGGATATTATAAGACCCTCATCGTTCTCATGTTCCATCCCTGAAGGACGTCTGGCACCATCTGAAGCTTGTGAACTGTTCTTAAAACTGTCATTCTTTGCTCTCCGGTGAACAGTTTGTTATGATTCCATTTTATCCTGAGAAGTGTCACCTGTTCATTTAAGGTCTGCTTTGCTGTGGCCATGGTAGCACATCGCCGTCTCCATGCACTAGATAATAATAATAACCCTAAGTGATTAATCACATTAATCACAATCCAGATGTGCTCACTGTCCTGTTCCTCCTTCTGTCCTGCAGTCCCTTATCTTCGATGAGGTGGACCTGTCGGACGCCAGCGTTGCAGAATCCAGCACAAAGAATGTCAACAACAGCTTCACAGTGAGTGACTCTTCGGTGTTTCCATTCGCACACAGAAACACAGTGGGTTAAACAGAAGCACGTGTTCAACAATGAGACCAGCGAGTCGCCTCAGCGTCGCCTCAGCGTCAGCTCTGCAGGCCGCATGGCTGAACTGCAGCTGGAGGAGGCTCCGGCTGGAGGCTGCTGGGGCTCTGACGTAGAAATAAACCTCTGGTAGCTGCACATTTCTAATAATTTATTTATAGCCACTGTGTAGATTATCACTACACAGTATATTTGTTAAATTATAGATAATAATTAGTAAAATACATGTTAATCCTAAAAAAAAATAGGCTAAAACGAATGTTAAGTTATTCTTTAATGATGTTTCACGTTTTAATAACAGATAATAATAAGTAGAATCACAGAATAAAGTATTAATTTACTTGTTGGTAAATGGCCCAAAACTGTAAATAATACCTACATTAAAAAACTGTATTTTTATAAATAGTAATTCAATCTTTTAAAGCTTTTGTTGGCAAAACTACACTGTTTTAAATTGTATTTAAATTAGCAAAACATTATTTTACAGACATTTGCTGTTATTTGAAAGGAAAATGATGTATAGATGGACTAAAGGATAATAAATCATTTTTTAAACAACTTTTAAACTACAAATTTTCCATGTTTTGTGAAATTACACACAATACATAGAGTAAACTCTGAAAAGAGGAATAATTTACACGTTAACCCCAAAAGCCAGGCTTCAAAAATCACTTTAAAAGTCTGTAGATTTAAAGTAATTTGTTCTCTGAAAACTGTAAAATTACACACAAATGTTACTGTGTTTAAAAATATGAAAGTCCTTTTTTTATTTTTTATTTTTTACAGTTTTATGCTTTTTTTAAAAACAATTTGCTCTTTTTAAGGGATTTTCTCTGTTTTGTAAATTCAAAATAATATCCAGTAAAGTCACAGATTTAATAAAAAATATTTACAAGTTCAACATAAAAACAAGAGCCAATATAGTCCACATCAATAATCAGTTTTATTATTATTATCATCATTTCTGTTCTGAGCTTGTTTCAGTATACCTTGAATGTTTTATGTTTTTATACTGTGACCAGTTTAAATTCTTGTAATGGTGTGCTATCTAGGCCAGATCTCCCTCAGAAAAGAGAGTTTTAATCTCAAGGAACTTCCTGGTTAAATAAAGGATAAATAAAATAAAATAAATAAATAAACAATATTTTTTACAAAGGGAATTTTTTTCTTTTACATTTAACTGTAAAATTATACTATTTTTATGGTAATTAAATTAGATTTAAAAAAATCAAATGACTGCAGTTGTTTGCTGTTATTTGAAAGGAAAATTATTTATATTAAGGACTGAAAAATGGTAAATCTTTTTTTTTTACTCTTATTTTACAAAATTCCCCAGTTTTGTTACAGTACAGATAATATCCTGTAAAATCACAAAATAAAGTTTGTAACTAACCATGCTGACTGGCTGGTTCAAACTGTAAATAACATCCACATCATAAACCTGTATTTTTACAAATGATAACTCAATGTTTTGCAACGTTTCACTGCAAAATCAGATTTTTTTAAATTTTATTTTATATATTTTTTTTACATATATTTACCATTATTTGAAAAAAGGAAGTTCATTGAAAATTAAAAATAGCTTTTGTTATTATTATTATTATTATTATTATTATTATTATTATTATTATTGTTATTATTATTATTCAAGGATTCATGGTTCTTTATTTGTCACACTAGCACTCAATTTAAAGCCAAAGAAATAAAGAAATAAAAAATAAGAAAAAATATAATAAAATAACTCATAATACAATAAAATAAAGGGAATTTACAAGCACTATAAAAACAATATACTTAAGTGTTTACCAGTGGAAAACGGATAGATAGGTGTGCAAAAACTATTATATATATATATTTACACTATTTTAATAATATCTAATAAAATCAAACAGTATTAATTTAAACCTGTCTTCTTAATCAATCATTTAGAGGAAATTTTAAAGAAAAAAAAACTAAATATATCGTCTGAAAGCAGCTTCTTTAATGTGAGTCACTGATTTTTATGATGTTTTTTAGCCCAAACCCCTGATCGAGAAGATAATAGTCATCATTAGGTCACCATTGTAGTTATTATTCTGCATTCATTGAGATGCTGGTTCTCAGGGAGTCCAGATGTGCCCTTCAGGGCCGCTCGTTCACCTGGATGTCGGCTCTGCTTGTGTCTGTTCACTCCTGTCACATGCTGCCCATCACATCCACGGGTGATGCTGCTGTGAATGGAGGGATGGAGGAATGGAGGCCTGTTCAGGGGAGCGAGGGGAGGAAGACGAGGATGCAAACAGCGGGAGGCTCGTAGTGGCCCGTCCTGTCTATAAACGTCTCCTCTCTCCCCCCGGTGGCTGCTATAATAAGAAACGGGGAGGAGGAGGGGGAGGCAGGAGGAGAGCACGGGGGGCTATTTATAGCGCTCCGCTGAGTGCCTGGATCGGATTAACGTCTGCAGGAGTCATAAATAAGATCGGCTGCTGCTGCTGCTGCATGTGTGTGTGTGTGTGTGTGTGCGAAAAGAAGAAGTTGGCAAAAGCAGAAATGCATGATGAATAAAGGGGGGAGGGGGGGACGACTGGAGGGTGAGATGACGCAGAAAAAGGTTGTGCAGCCGAGGAAATCCTGGAGTGATGTCACGAAGACCGAACACCTCTGAGGAGGAGGAGGAGGAGGAGGAAGAGGAGGAGGCGAGTCAGAGCACCGAGGACGGATGCAAGAGAGAGGATTGAAGACGCGGAGGAGCGGCGAAGGTAACGATTCAAACCCAGACAGTGAGGAAGCTTTAAGGAATCAGGGAGGGAAGAGAGGCGATGCTGCACAGCTGCTTTTGCTGAGTCTGTTTTGAGTCTGAGCGATGCTGCTGTCGTCCCTCTGTGCAGGCTGGTGTCGTGTTTGCTCGGGTAGTTTTCATGCAAGTGCAGGAGTTTTCCCTGCAGGGCATGCAGAGGCGGTCGTGTAATTACGGTAAATTCCTTATGGGCTCTTCTTGTGCGCGTTTCGTGTTTAAAGTGCGCCGTCTGAATGCGCGATGAGGCTGCGGTCGTAGCGCAGGGATGCAGCAGCAGCAGCAGCAGCAGCAGCACCTTGAGGTCCACGTGAGGGACTCGTATCAGCCCAACCCGGAGCCCAGACCGGCTGCAGAGTCGGCACAGCGACCGCCTCTCCCTCCGCCGATTGGACCGACGCTCTCATGAATACGCGACAGGAATCTTAAGGGAAATTTTATGGAAAGTCACGAGGCGAGATTTTGCTTCCACCATACGTTTTCTCTCAGAACAATGGAAAAGATTCGGTCCTTATTTTACATCAGTTTGCATATTTTCACCTGTCAGTTTCAGCTTTAGTACCCAAAACCCTTCACAAAATGATTCCAATTAGAAATAAATCAAAATGACACCATTTATCACCCACTAGTCCTTGAACTAAGCATGTTTGATGGAACAATGAACCGAATCGAAGCTTAAAATCACTTAATTCTACATGTCTCATTTAACAATTTACCAAAAATAAACAGTTTCCACCAGTTCCTATGAAAGAACAACAAAAAACTGAAAATGCATGCACTTCTCGGCTGAACTGCAGGCAGTGTTTACTCGGAGAGGTATAAAAACAAATCTGGTGAGGCGTTGAGAGCAAAGCAAAACAAACTGGATCGATTGATACAGCATGGTGAAACATCTCTCTGGAGCTGTTGGAGAGGCTGGGAAATGCAAGTAGACAAATATCTAAAGGTGTTTTTCTCAAAATTTCTTACTGCTCATAGCCAAAAATCTCCACTTTAGCAGCACTTATGTACACCAGACCCACCAGTGTTATTCCTACCTATATTCTGAGGGGTTCTTACAGCAGAGTTTGTTTATATAACATTTACAGTCTGATTTATAGAACATGTTATAGAACACAGGAGCTGCTGAGATTGTTTTCTGATTCCTGTAGCAATAAATTGACATATCCAAAATCCCATCTGTAAAAACGCTTTGACTGTAAGCGAAATAAAAATGAATTTCTTGTTTTATACAGAATCAGGTTAGAATAAACATTCAATTTTTGGCAATTTTCTACACAAGAAACTTAGAAAAAAGTAATTTTTGAAGAGATGTTGGGATTTTGAGCTTGTATGTTTCCCAACAGTACTGTCAGATAGTTGAAAAATCTGAGAATTCTTTGTGTTTTTACAGTTTCTGGCTCTGACAAATGGGGTAACTTTGTCGATTTAAAAAAAAAAAAATCAGATGCCTCTCGAGCCTTCTGGTTTTAGGGTTCAGATAGATGAAGAGAAAACTTTTAATACAAAAAACATTTTCTTATCATTAAGTAATCAACTGGAGAAACTTAATCTTGTTAGTTAAAAACGTTCCCCTGTAGCTTCTCCACTGAAGCAAACATGTCTGCCTCAACAGGTCGGGGTGAGGAAGCTTAGATTAGTTCATTACATTAAGAAAAACAACTCTAAGGTTCCAGCTTCCCTAAGACTGCCCGAAAGCTCCTCCTATATAGAAAAAAATATATAGAAATCCAATAATTCCTTTTGAGCAAGATCTTTGAAGACAAACCTACGTAGAACCAGGGTCAGGGAGGGCAGATGTCTGCCAAGACAAGTCGGGGCGAGGAAACTTAGATCAGTCTGTCACATTAAGAAAAACAACTCTGAGGTTCTAAGGTTGCCCGAAATTTCTCCAATACAGAAAATAGATATATAGAAATCCAATGATTCCTTTTGAGCAAGTTCTTTGGAGACTTTGTGAGGCAAAAGGAAGAAACCTGCAGTAGAACTAGGTTCAGGGAGGGCAGACGTCTGCCTCGATAGGTCAGGGTAAGGGAAACTTAGAATAGGTCATTGGATTATTAAAAATAACCTAAGATGTGCCAGTGTGCTTTGAAACTGTGTTTTTTGTTGGAATTTTCCTGCATAAATGCAGATAAGTCATAACAGTTTGCTTCATTTACCACATGTATGTATTATTCAACAATAACCCACACTGTTTGTTGTTAGTTAAAAATGTTCCCTATTCACCTGCAGTGTTTCCCCTTACGCAGACTTGTCTGCCTCAACAGGTCAGGGTGAGGAAACCTAGATTAGTTTGGTACATTAAGAAAAACAACTCTAAGGTTCCAGCTTCCCTAAAACTGCCCGAAATTCCTCCTATACAGAAAATATATATAGAAATCCAATGATTCCTTTTGAGCAAGTTCTTTGGAGATAAACCTGCGACAGAACCAGGGTCAGGGAGGGCAGATGTCTGCTTCGACAGGTCGGGTGAGGAAACTTAGATTAGTTTGTTAAATTAAGAATAAAACTCTAAGGTTCCAGCTTCCCTAAAACTGCCCAAAGTTCCTCCAATACAGAAAATATATATATAGAAATCCAGTGATTCCTTTTAAGCAAGTTCTTTGGAGACAAACCTATGACAGGACCAGGTTCAGGGAGGGTGGACGTCTGCCTTGACAGGTTGGGGTGAAGGAAACTTAGATTAGGCCATTAGATTGTTAAAAATAACTATGAAGACAGCCCCTAAAATGTGCCAATGTGCTTCCATACTGTGTTCTTTGGTGGAATTTTCCTGTATAAATGCAGATACTTCGTGACAGTTTGCTCCTTTTACCACATGCATGTATTATCCAACATTCACCCACACTAATTGCAGTTTAAATGAAGATTGAACCCTAGTGCTGGTTGAAATGTCCCCGGTTCACCTGCAGTGTTTCCCCTGAAGCAAACACGTGTCGGTCCTGAGCTTCCGTCATTATCACTCAGTCCTTGGTGGTTTCCAGCTAAAAGCACGACTAACGACGCGACGTCCGCCTCGCGCCTGTCGATACTCTCTGTTCTGATGTGAAGGTCAGTCATCAGCGGAGGTTTTCCACACTTCAGGGATGCCTTCGAGCCATTTTCGGAAACGGCCGCTCCTGTTTCCCCTGGCAACCGCCCTTATCCTTATCGCTACCCCGCTCCAGACGCGGCAGCAGCATCTACATCCGAAGGGATCAATTTGCCTCACACACCGATTATTGCTGGAGATGTTTTGCGATTGGCGGCAGAGAAAAACACTGGAATCCTCTGCAGAGCGAAGAGCGGATTCATGTGAAAGCAGTGCTGCCAGTAATCTGTCAGTTGTTGTCTCCACTTAAAAAAAGGAGGAAGGACGCTAACGTGATTAGCTTTAATGTGAAACGAGGGCAACGAAGGGACGCGATTTACTGAGACACGCTGTGATTTCTCTTGTTTTTCTAGAGGTTTCTGCTCAGGCGGATTGATTATTGACTCGAGGTCTTGGGTCAGATTGATTACAAGAGTGATTAAGGTGATTGATCAGGGAGCTCCGCGGATGCATCTCATTTACAGCTGCAGCTTACACCTTGTTAATTAATCCGACGTGGAATCCTTGAATGCAGCGGCGTCTTTTTTTGCTTCTCTGGTGTTGTTTTGATTCGAGGTCTCTTCTTTCAGCTCTTATCTTGGATCATAGTGGCCTTGAAAAGCTTTAAATGGTGTTGAAATCGTTTCAGTGGCGACAGGAAATGAACAGAAGTGGTTTTGAGATGAATGCGAGACTTTCACAGTAATTTCTATTTTTATCTTTTAATTTTTTTCTGCAGCAAGTATGTGAACATCATATAAAGTATTATACATTACAAGATCACATTTATTTATGTAGCGCATCTAAAAAGCAACCAAAGTGCAGTAGAATAAAAAAAAAAGCACACTAAAAAACACTTTAAACTGCTAAAACAGGCAACTTGTAAGATCATTTTCTAAAATATATAACATTAAGAGCAGCCGAGAGCCTTTAAAAACATGTTTGAAGGTTTTAGTTTGAACATAAAAATAACAAATACTTAATATGTGAAAATGTAAGAGTCAAGACTTTTGAGAGGAATTCGAGGCAGGCAGAAAGTGGGGCAACTTTTCCGTGACTTTTAACCTTTCTGGTAGTTCCTGGACGTGACGCCAGTTCTACCTTATGAAATATAACAATGGAGGTTTTCCTGTGTGGGGGAATTTTACATTGTTGACGCCACAGAAACAGCTTCAGTAGACATGAACTCGATGCATTACTTTATTATTCTTGTACATTTCAAGTTCTTTACACCCTCGACTGTGAAAATTTGCTCATTTTAATTATCTCTATCACTGAAAAATGACCTGCATATGCTCTTTATTTGACTTGTACCACCTGTAATGCATCAGATCACCACATCAGACTCCTCGTATGTTAAAAACCTACTTGGCAATAAAACTGATTCTGGTTCTGGTGACGTAAGGCAGGCAGAAAAATGCCACTTGTCATTTGTTTTCTCCGAGTTTAACCAGTCGATATTCAGCAGACTTTCAGTGCCTCTCAAAAGCACCTAACCTGCTGTATTTACCGCAAAACAACCTCAACAGAGGTTCTACAGGGACGATTCTTCTGGTTAGAAGGTTCCAGCTGCCCTAAAACTGCCCTCAAGTTCCTCCTATATTGAAAAAAATCCATTTTATTCCTTTTCACTGAGTCTTTTTGGTGACATTGGGAAGCAGAATTCAAAAACCTGTGAGACAGAACCAGGCTCAGGGAGGTCAGACGTCTGCCTCGACAGGTCGGGGTGAGGGAAACTTAGATTTTGGGGGGGAATTTTCCATATAAAGAATTTCAAGAATCAACAATTGCCTTTAACCTGCCTTATCTTAAGTTATTCTATGTAATGTTGTTAACTTAACCTAAACTTAACCTAAACTTAACCTTAACTTAACAAAACCTTAACTTCATTTTTATGGTATATTTCAATAAAACACAAGCAAACATCTGCAGACATAAATGCAGACACTACTAGAGGATTTGCTGGTTTTTCCACTTGTATCTATGTATTAACCCACAGCAGGACACAGGAAGTAAAACATACATTGACAGATCTTTAGTTTCAGCATGTGAGAGTTTGGTTTTGTCGTATTTCAAAGACAGTCCTTGAACAACACAACCTGCTGAGTTTCATCTGTCGGCAACACGTTTCTGTAAACCAGATGGTGAAGCTGCAACAGTAGCTACACACACACGTACACACTCGTTCACACCACACACACACACCACACACACACCACACACACTGGCAGTGACGTGGGTTTTTTTTCTGTGCACCTGCTGTTTTTTTTCACACCTGGTTGAAGCCTCAGGTGCTGCTGCTGCTGCAGACAGGCCTCGGATCAGTTCACTGTTTCTCATTGTTTTCACTGAGCTGTTCATCCAGTTATCGACCACACGGGTGTAGTCCAGCAAAATAACGGAGCTCTGAAGTCGAGTGTCGAGAAATCAGGCAGCAAACTAGAGGAGTTGTGTGTAAGATAAGTTGAGATGTGTGTTTTTTTAGCTGCTGGTCCTTTGGTGTCCCATATTGTTAATTTTGTTAATTTTTTGGCTGTTGATTTGAACAAACTGCAGCCACGACTTCTTTGCTTTGGTGGCAGTTATTTAGTTATTCTTTTTTATACTGCATATTTTCAAAATACACAAAAAAATCATTAAAATTACAAAACTATGCTGTGAATTTACATGTCTGATGTAAAATAACATTACAAATCTATAACTGTGAATAACTCTGAATTAAAAACTAATACATACAATTTCTTGGTGTTAAAGGACTATTTTGATTTATCGTAATCACACAAATGTCTTTTCTTTTATTAGATGAAACTCGTTAATTTGAGTAAATAGTTTTCTAAAGCTTGATTAAGTTTGTGACAGTTAACAGGAAAATAAATATTGGTTTTGTAATTTTACACAGATTTGTACGTTCAACAATTATATCTTCTATAATTACAGATGTTTTCACAAAGAAAAGGTTTTCCGTTTTTAGTAGAATACAATTTTTTTTTTTGGTTTTAGTAGTTCTTTGAAATTTAAATAACAAAATTGAGGACAAAAATTAACATTCAGCAAATACTTGTAAATATACAACATTGTTTTACAGCAAAAAACACTGTACAAAGACAAATTTTTACTTATTAAGATACAGATATTTGATGTGGATGATATTTAAAAATTTTCCCTGTGATTTTATTATATTTTTTTTATTATTTTATGTTTGTACTAGATATTTGTAATTTAGGAAAAAATGGAAAAAAAATCTGTACAATACCCATTAAATATATATATTCTTTAAAATGGCAAATATTTGTAAATTGGCAATATTTTTTTTACAGTAGAAAACTTTTAAATTATAAATAATAATAATAAAGATTGTATATTTAAAAATATGTAAATTTCTAAATAAAATTGCAGATTTTTTATGCGACAATTATATTTATGAATATAATTATTATTGTAATTATATATACACACACACACAAATATATATATATATATCACAGTCAGCATATAATTTAATAGATTTGTATGTGATTTTTTAGTTGTTTGTATTATAGCAAAACAGGAAAAATCTGTTAAAAAGCTGTTAAAAACGTTCAGTTTACAGTAGTTTAAAGTAAAAAAAAAAGTTACAGAAGAACAAATGATCATTTGTTGAAATACAGGTAATACATTTTTGTGATTTTTCTAGTTATTTGTAATTTAGCAAAACAGGTAAAATATATAAAATAATTGTTGGAAACTTAACAATATCATCTTACAGTAAAAAATAGCATAAGTTTACAGCCAGACATTAAAAAAAGAGAAATTACTGTTAGTAGAAATACATATTTTGACAGTTTTGGCCTGTTTTTTTAAGGGTTAACATGTCAATTAATACTTTATTGTTGTGATTTTACTCATTAATATCTATCATTTTAACAAAACAGGGGAAATTTGGAAACAGTAGTGAAATGTTTAAAAATTAGAGATAAAATTGTTCAGTTTCTATGATGGTGTTTGTTTTTCTGAAGTGACCTGTTTTAAGTCTACTTATTTTTTTACGACATTTCAGAACTTTGTTTTAAAATTTGCTTGACAGCTACACGGAAACCTAATTATCGTGTCGAGCCTCTAATGTAAACGGAGATAAGGTGAGGACACGACGGGCTGGAAAGAAAGAAAGAAGAGATGAGGAGCATGAATAAATCAGCGACGTCGGCGTTGAAAGGGTGCAGAGTGTCTGTAGGCTCCTCCACAGGGACGCTCCTTTAAACACACATACATACATGCAGGGAGGAAGGAGGCTCTTAGCTTCGCCTGTCAGCTCCCATCTTCCTCACAGCATCATGGGGAGGACGAGCAGAGAGGAGGGGAGGAAGCGAGCGCCGGAGAAAACTCAAGAAGGTGTGAGAGAGCTTCGGCTAACGAGAGAGAGAGAGAGAGACAAAGAGGGAGGGGGCTTCTGGTCGCTTTATCCTCCAAGCCGATCGCCGCTCTCCTCCCAGAGCCACCGCGGGCTGGAGGAGCTCCATCCGTCTTCCCACTGTCTAACAAAACCTCCGTTTCCCTCCCTGCAGGTCATCACTCCGTTCCGTAGGCTCATCCTCTGCGCCGAGAACAGGAAAGAGATGGAGGACTGGATCAGCTCGCTGAAGTCCGTCCAGTCCAGGGAGCACTACGAGGTAAGAGAGACCCCGGATCAGCACAGTTTACAGTTTGCTTTAGAAAGAGAGGGAGCTGCAGCGGCAATAGAGGGGAGATCAGACAGAGATGAAGATGTGTGTTTGGATCAGGTGTGGTGGGGGGTTAAAGCTGCATGTTTGGCGGCTGAGAAGTTTCTGAGATTTCACACGCCGAGGCACGAATCGACCCACATGTAGCTGCAGGAGACTAGAACCACCCCGACCGACAGCGACAACATTCAAACCTGCACCAGCTCAATTCGTTTTCACTCCCTAAGATCACACAACTTTTGGGTTTCTTCTGCTGGTAAACCAGACAGTCCGGGGGGGAGGAAGGGGAGCGCTGCTGCTGCTGCTGCTGCTGCATTTCAATGCCTTTGATTTGAGAGGGGAAATCTTATATAAGACCCCGTCCCTCACCCCCTTTGCTGCACCGCACTGCAGCAGCAGCAACCCCACAGCTCGCAAGATGTCAACACAACAGCGCTTAATTGCCGTCCTTTGGCGCCACTGTTGGGATGCAGTTTAGAAGCACCTGTTAGCATTACGAAACGCATCCAAAGGGCTGCGCCAACTGCTGCAACGCCCACACTGCTAGCAGCTCCACACTGGCTTCTACTCGTATGTTTTCCTGACCAGGTGTAGCTTCTGTTGAATCACAGACTAATGAGTGCCAGCGAGCGGAGGGTTTTCTATCAGCAGGCAGCTCCAGGTGAAGAGCAGCGAGGAGAAAGTGAATCACTAGGGGAAGAGCAGTGCAGAAAAGCAGCTTGACATCAATATTTTTGCACGTTTAAATGTCATTTTTCGTGTGCTCTGTTGTTGCCTTTCTGTGGCTGCCAACCTTGTTTTAACTTCTCCTTCGCCAGACGGCACAGTTTAATGTGGAACATTTCTCAGGGATGCACAACTGGTACGCCTGCTCCCATGCACGGCCCACCTTCTGCAACGTCTGTAAAGATAGCTTGTCCGGGGTCACGTCTCACGGCCTCTCCTGCGAAGGTAAGGAACACGATCGCACACGGCTCTGGTGAATGTGAAGTGTAAACGGTTGATTGCAGCCTGGTGGTTTTTCCACTTATGTGGCTCCACAGCTGTAGAGCCTCCACCAGCTCCCTGCAGCCTGTCACCTTTGCACATTTATTAGGTTTTAAATAGTTTTATCTGATTTAAACATGTTCGTTTGCACACGTTTGACTCAGGGAGCGCCTTCGGAATGTCGCTGTTGTGCACTGTAATGACAATAAGGCGTCTGATCGCAATTATTTGAGCCGACTTTGATCGTTTTGCGAAATCCTCGTGTAAAACAGACAAATGTAAGTGTTTCAGTCGAAATTTTAACATCATTTTTCACAGTTTTGGCCTCTGTGAAGGTTTAGAAGTGCTGAACCTCTAATATTCAACCGACTTTGAGCATCTGTTGGCATTGATGTCATTGGTTTCATTGCCGTGGCCACATTTAGGTGTGAAGCCAAACGAGGAGTCCAAGAACATGTCAGATTTGTAGTTCAAAGGCTCTAAAACCATTAACTTTGAAACTGAAACGAACAGAAAATGCATTAAAATTGCCAATTACACCTAAAAATTCCCCGAGACGTATAGTAATAGCGCCTGTCCTCATGCACTCTTTCTCACAAGTCAAGTGTTTTGATGCTACAAGAAGCACAAAGTCATCCCTTTTGTTCACTAAACACATGTATAACTCGGGTTCAGTTGCAGTTTAATGTGCAGCAGCAGCAGAAAACTGCATTTTATTGGTGGTGGGACGTGAGAGGAGCTCGGGGTCGAGTTGCAGCTTGGTGGCTTCATTTGGAGGTTTTCTCATCTTCACCGCCTCCAGATCTCCAAAGACAAGTTGGAAAATGTTGCAGGAAAGAAGGACTAGAATAAGGATGAATGGATTCCTGCAATCCAGAAACTTGCATGAACAGTTTTGTCTCTTTTGCAGCGCAGAAAGACGCGAATCGAAGCCTTGTACATGTAAGCAAAGCAGATGGAGATGCCTCGTGAAGTTCGTAAAACGCCGAAATGCTCGCTTTCAGTCAGGCTCCAAAACAAAGCTGTAAGATGATTCATGTAGAAGTCTGGTTTCTGCAGGAATCTTGCACTTACTGCAGTCATATGCAGTGTTTTTGTCCAAATCTCTACAACCGAGGAGTTGAAGCGCCACAAGAGCCGCATTAGTGGGAAATAGCGTCATGAAAAGTCCAAGAACTTTGAGTAGATTTGTCAGATTTGTAGCAAAAGGTGGCGTTCCTCCTGCCACACTCTCACAACTTGAGTGTTTTGATGCTACAAAGAGGCACAAAATCATCCCTTTGTTCACTAAACACATACATAGTTTATTTGCAAACAGGCCACAACTGGAGTCTTTATTGTGTAGCAGCAGATTTTATTGATGGTGGGATGTGAGAGGAGCTCGGGGTCGAGTTGCTGCTTGGTGGCTTCCTTTGGAGGTTTTCTCATCTTCACCGCCTCCAGATCTCCCAGGACAAGTTGGAAAACGTTGCAGGAGAGAAGGACTAGAAGAAGATGAAGAGATTCCTGCAATCCAGAAACCTGCATGAACCATTTTATCTCTTTTGCAACACGGAAAGATGCGAACCAAACCTTTGGACATGTAAGCAAAGCAGGTGAATTTGCCCCAGTAGGAGAAAAAAACAAACCTGTAAAATGACTCATGTCTGTTTTCTGCAGGAATCTTTTTGCACTTTTTGCAGGCGATATGCAGCGTTTTTGTCCGAATCTCTACAACAGAGGAACTGGAGAGTCACAATAGCCGCATTAATGGGAAACACGCCAGTTTGAAATGAGCCAGAGCTACTTGTTTTTGGACGGTGTTTTCTTACATAACTCCCTGGAATCTGTTGACTTCTGAAGCAGCTCTCGCTCCGGTTCCGCATCTCATTACTGCCTCGTACTGCGGATAAACTCCCGTCTCTGTGTTCTGAAGTGGATTTGGACCTGCGGAGCCGGAGAGCTGGCAGGTCTGTGGGCACTTTGGGAAGGTGTGCGACTGCGTTACATAAGAGCCCATGAGTCACCCAAGTGAGAAGTTTTCTTTTCTAATAAACGTCCGTCCAGGCGGAGCAGATTGGCGGCAGCCCATCGAACCCTTTAGAAGCATTGACAGCAGAATGTGGCTGCGTCCATATGCTTTTAAGTCACATTGAGTGTTAGATAAGCGTTGACTCAGACAAGCTTCTCTCAGCGTTTCTCCATTTGCCCTTAAGAGGGAATAGAGTGTGAAGAGATCTCGCGAATGACGCCACATCATCTGCGAAGGAACAGCGAGGTGTGGCGTTCAGGGGAAGGCGTTTTTTTTTTTTTTGCATCTTCTCGCCGACACCATCTGCATATTCTCGCATCCTAATTTTGCTAATGCTCCCCTGCTGCAGCCGGTGCATGTTTGGTCGGCCCGGTGTGAAGGCTGTAAGAGCCTCTCAGCTCAGAGCTCATTATCCTCTCATATCCACAACACAGAGAGGTGGAGGGGGAGAGGAGTCATTAGAGCGACGTCTGACTGCTGTCAACCGAATCAGCTGCACATAAACAACAGTAGGAAGATGCAGGTTGGGATGATAGGACCGTCATCGAAACGTGGATGAAGCTTTATGACGGTGGATAATGGAAGCACATTTATGACAGCTGGTTTGTTTACTCTTAAGCCTCTTAACCCCAGATAGGTTTTTTTTAAATCACCAAAATTACACCATTTATCAGGCAGAAACTATAAAAACAGAAAGAAATGTCAGATTTTTTTACTTTCTTGTGGTCAAAAGTGGAAATACTGACAGGTGACGTGTCGTTCCAGCAGACATATTCACCACATCTAAGCTTAAAGTAATTAAATTTCTTTAAAAGTCACTTTATTTGAGGTGTCTCATTTAAAAATACACCAAAAATACATTTGTTGCTCTAATCAAATTGTGTAAAAAAACTAAAATTCTAAGCTCCGCAGCGCAACCGTGGACACATGAATGACTCAGCTGTGACCAACAGTCAGGTAGCTAAAATTCAAAGAGTGTTCGGCTGAACTGCAGGCAGTGTATCCACGGGGCAGAGAGGAAAACCAAACACACTGGATCAACAAAATACAAGCAGCATGGCTCAGAAACAGTAAACAGAGGAGCCAAACGTTGAAGATACATTCAGCATGGTGAAACTTTTTTCTACAGCTGATGAGCAGAGTACAGAGAAACAGTCTGTAGAGGCTGGAAACATGGAAATTGTTAAATATCTGTAGTGTCTGGAGGCAAAACAACCACAAAGAGAGATGAAACGACTCAATTGAGACACAAAATGATCAAAACGAGACAGAAAACAAGAAAAATGAGACACGAAACAACCACCAGGGGACAAAAGTAGTCTAAAGACGCTTAAAACAGCCAAGATGAGACACAAAATGACAAAAACGAGACAAAAAATAACATAAAAACAAGAAAAACGAGGCACTTCAAGACCACAAAGGGACAAAACTGTACTGAAATGACAAAGAAATGCACAAAAAGACACAAATAAACAACAAAAACTAACAAAAAACAACAAAAGGGAGACACAAAGAGACAAAACTGTGGCAGAGATGCGTAAAATGACCGAAACGACACACAAAATGACAAAAACAAGACGTAAAAATAGGAACAAGAAGGTAGACTGAGAGGAAAACCAAACACACTGGATCAATAAAATAAATGCAGCATGGCTCAGAAACAGGGAAGGTTACAATTACAACATTTCATCAAAATCGCTTTAGTCTGCCAGAAATAAACAGTTTGAACCAGATTATACAAAAAAAAACCTTAAAAATTCAAATTCGGGAATCATTCGGCTGAACTGCAGGCAGTGTCTATGCAGAGCTGACCACTTAATGTATTTACTTTTAGAGCCAGACGTCTAATTATAACGGTGTAAATGAGCAGGTGTGATGTGTTTATGTGAAGCTACAGATGCACGTTGAGCGCAGGAGTCGTCCAGTTGACGCTGCTGGTATTTTACAACAAAGGATGCGGCGTCTCTATTAAACCTCGAGAGCCAAGCAGTTTCAAACGCGGCTTAAATTTCCCTTCGATTTCCTGCAGCGGCCATCGATCTGTGCTGCAAACACACACACACAAACAGCCCGACTGCGCTGCCTCCCCGTCCGAGACGCGGTGTTTCCTTCCAGTCTGGCCGCCATTAGCAGGCAGCCGGATCACGTCCTCCGAGTTCTGCTAATGCTCTGCTAATGCCCCCTAACAGCATTTAGCGGTGCGCTGGATTGAAGCATCGATTGTTGCTGCCGGATATGATAGTTTGTAGCGTGTCTGCTTAATGACGGCGCTCCTGAGCGAGCCGGACTCGGCTGGAACAGCAGAGTTCCCCAGAGTGCAGACATTATTCATGAGTCGGCTAAGTGCTTCATCTGTAGCGGCGGAGCGAGACGCCTCCATCCGTCTGTACATCTTCATAAAAAGAGCCTTCCTGCTGCATTTACATTTCAGCAGCAGGGCACTGAGCACATTAGAACCTCCATAGATGTTACGTAACTGTGTGGAAGTTAAAGTTTGAAAAGTGGGTTTGGTGCAGAAGCATCAGAAGCTTTACTTTACTGAAGTGTCTCCATGTTGTGCTACTTTCTGCTTCTACTCCACAGCATTTTAGTGGCAAATATTGTACTTATTGCGCTCAAATTCTTCCGCAAGAATCAGTTTATGATATAATACATGAATCGCAAATACAAATTGTGCTTTTTTTTTATTGAGCCAAATAAAGTTCTCAAGTACAAAATAAAATTAAGGAAGAAAAAATTGCTCAAAAGGAGTACGGAGAAGTTCCAAGCCTACCCCTACATTACATCTGAACCAAGTTACTATTACTCATTTCTATCAATACATAAAATAGTTACAAGGAAGGCAGACAGATACCAGCCAGAATTGTCTCATTAGACAGGATACAAGTATCCCTCAACAAACTGTCAACTCAAAGTGAAAATACATGATAGATAGCAACACATGAGATGACATGTATACACAAAGTACCCATCGTTAATGATCGTACAATACAAATAATAATAAGAATGATGTGGTACCGCTTATTCATCATTTATGATCGTACAATATAAAAATGAACAGGAAATAATGAAACAGCGCCACTCATTCTCGTTTATGATCGTACAAAACTAAATATTAATAAGTAAGAATGTTGTGGAAAAATCATGTTTTTATACAGTCTTTTAAAGTGTCACAGAGTTGTACTCCTTTTAATCTCTGAATCTAACTCATTCCACAGTGTTATTCCCATTTGGGAAATACACATACTTTTAAGAGGAGTACGAACACCTTGTTTTATCATGACAAATTCTCCTCTCAAGTTATAACGCCCTTCTCTAATATTGAACAATTCTTGAATATTTTATTGTAGAATAAACATCTAGGAACATATAAAGTCATTAAAATAAACTCCAGATATCCATCCATCCATTATCTGTACACCACTTAATCCTCTGTAGGGTCACGGGGGGACTGGAGTCTATCCCAGTCGACTCAGGGCGAAGGCAGGGGACACCCTGGACAGGTCGCCAGCCTATCACAGAGCTACACATAGAGACAAGCAAGCACACTCTCATTCACACCTACGGACAATTTAGAATCATCATTTAACCTCAGCATGTTTTTGGACTGTGGGAGGAAGCTGGAGATCCCGGTGAGAACCCACACTGCACAGGGAAAACATGCAAACTCCACACAGAAAGATCCCAGGTGTCCTAACCGGGACGCGAACCGGGGATCTTCTGGCTGTGAGGCAACGGTGCTAACCAACCGGCCACTGTGCCGCCCTCCAGATGTACATATTGACCTTTAAAAATCACCAGAATGACACCGTTTACCAGCCACAACCTGTAAACGCAGAAAGAGTCATCAGATTTACTGCTTTCCGACAGTCCTTGAACTAATCATCAAGGCTAATTCGAGCTAATCTGGAATGGGAAGCAAATTATTTCACAAATTTACAGGTGACAGAGATGTGGGTTTGTTGCACAACTGATCAGAGCTGCAGACTGTAGTCGGACTTTGTGCTGCTGCCGGCTGACGGATGGATCCAGGCTTTGCTTCTATCCGTCAGCAGAGCCGAGCAGGTTTAAGGTTCAGGGAGGTTTGTAATTACGCTCAGTGACGTCTCATTAGGGTTTGATTCATTAGAACTGTGGAGGCTGCTGGGCGTGTCGCTCTCTGAATCATGCATCAGTGTCCGGCGACGTTCGGTCCGTGGAAAGAAAGCGACTCCTTGAATCAGCAGCTGGTTTAAGGTTGTTTGTCCTCCTGGGTTCAGGTTTTAATCGCAGTCGGATTTTTACAGGTTTTATTGTTTTCATGTGAACGTTTGTAGGAATACCAGCCGTCATGTCCCATAATTCAAAATGATGTTATGTAAAATCCGTGTTTTTCCCCGTTAGTTCTGATCATTTCTTAAACAAACACATTAATTCTGCTTGAGTCTGTGAAACTCTGATGAACCAAACAAGGAATAGTTATTTTATTGTCCTTTGTTGCTGCATAAAATCACTTCTTCTACTGTGCAGGAAAAAGTGTGAAAAATTTACATGAAAAGACGTGAATATCCTCTGTGGTTTAAATGGTAAAAAAATACATAAAAGTTCCAGGAAACTTAAAAGTCCATGAGGAAAAATTTGGATAAGTGGCGAGACAAAACTTAACTATTCTCTAAAGCTGCAAAGTCGATCAGTTGTGAGAAAAAAAAAACACAAAAACATGATTTTTCCGAGATTTTTCTATTTTGTAGTTGTTTTAATTTGATTACAGACTTTTTCTTGGAGATTAATGAAAAAAAAAATGAAGAAATATTAATGCAAGATTTACAGAAAATAAATAAATAAATCACAAATTAAAATGAAAAATAATGTACAAGATAAAACCTGCACATTTTGTGAGAATAAAGTAGAAAAAATTAACATGTTCACAAGAAAAAAACATGGAGTGAATTTACAAGGTGAAACTTTTAATCTCTGAGGATAAAGAGGACAGTTGAGGGGAGAAAAAAAAACCTGATATCCTCTGAGATTATTAATCCAGTAATTTCTAATTATCAACAAGAAACAAGATTTTTTTCAAGTTTTTTTTAATATAATCTCAGAGAATCTCAGAGTTTTTCTTGGATTTTTTTAAAAAACAAATTATTATTTCAAGATTTGCAAAAAATAAATGAATGAATTACAAATCATCAAGAAAAACTTTGATAATTTATCAGATAAAACCTGAAAATTTTCTGAGATTAAAGAAGAAGAAAAAAACACACCTACAAGAAAAAACCTGGAGAATTTGCTTCGATGTTGTTTGAGGTTAAAAAGGTCAATTTAGGGGGGAAAACATTCTCTGAAGTTATAAATCCAGTGTTTTGTAATAACCAACAAAAAAAATACAAGATTTTTCCAAGTGTTTTTTTTTTGTAATTGTTTTAATTTAATCACAGAGTTTTTCTTGGAAATTAATGAAAGAAAAATGAAAAATTTATTAGTTCAAGATTTACAATAAATAAATAAATAAATTACAAATCAACAAGGAAAAAAATTTTTTAATCATTTACCAGAAAAAAACTGAACATTTTTTGAGATTAAAAAAGAAAAAATAAAACATTTACAAGAAAAAACCTGGAGAATTTACCAGGTCAAACATAGATATTCTCTGAGGTTGTGAATCCAGTATTTTGTAATAACAACACAAAAACATGATTTTCCAGGTTTTTATTGTCATTAATTTTGTCATTAAAAAAGTTGATTTTTTTTATTAATTACATTTTTTGAGTCATGCAACAAAAAGCAAAAAAAGTTTCTCTTGCAAATTAAAATTTTATAAAAGCATATTTAATTCTAATGTTTGCCGTTCTGCTGTTGCTGATGTCACTTCCTGTTTGCGTTTCTCTCTGTGTAGTTAAAGCAGGAGGATGCTGAGTCATGATAACTCCTGTTAAGGGTAAAAACCGTGCGACTGACTCGTGGCTGTTTGTGTTTCTCAGTGTGTAAATTCAAAGCCCACAAACGCTGCGCCGTCAGAGCCACCAACAACTGCAAATGGACGACTCTGGCCTCCATCGGGAAGGACATCATCGAGGACGAGGACGGGGTGAGTCCAGTCCAGAGGGTTGACTCGCTCCATACCATGAATTCAGAAGAAAGAGAAAGTAAATCATGCAAGTTAGTTATAGATCTTCATCGGAGTGTTTCTGTTGGACCTGCAGGTGGCCATGCCTCATCAGTGGTTGGAGGGAAACCTGCCGGTCAGTGCCAAATGTGCCGTCTGTGATAAAACCTGCGGCAGCGTGTTGAGGCTGCAGGACTGGCGCTGCCTCTGGTGCAAAGCCATGGTGAGATCACCGACTGTAGCTGGAATGTTAGCGGCTTCTGAGCAGGGATAAAGCTGTGTTTTCATCTCATCTCAGAGTCATTGTTTTGTCCCTGCAGCCAGTTTCATGTCCGTTCTCCTTGTTTAACCAGAGACTGATGCCACTGTAAATGTACAAGAACAACAACAATAATAGAGCTAGGAGGAGAACACTGTAAAAAACATTTACATGAAAAAAAACACAAGTTTACAAATAAAGACATTTTTATTCTTTGACATTGCAGTGGAAATTTTACCAGAAAAAAAAAATCTAATGTATGAAACAAAAACAAGAAAAAAATCTAGATATTCTCTGAGATTAAAGCAAAAACACAACTATTAATTAAACCAGAAACAACTGGTCACCTTCTGAGATTAAAGCGCAAAAATTTAAATTAAAAAAAATTATTTTATTTTAAAAATGTACAAAAAATCTTGACAGAAATCACAAATTTACATGCAAAAATGTGGATTTTCTTTGAGATTAAAGGTTAAAAAAGTACATCTAAAACAATCAATAAATAATACAAATTTTTAAAAAAAATTAAATCAATAAAAATAAATAAAAAAAACTATTTTTTGACAAAATCCTCAAAAAACGATTGAGAAAAAAATGTAGATATTCTCTGAGATTAAAGTGGACAATTCACACGGAAAAAAATCTAATTTATGTCAAAACCAAGCAAAACTGTAGACGTCCTCTGAGACTGAAGTAAAAACACGGATATTTATTGAACCAGAAAAAAACGGTTACTGTCTAAGATTAAAGTGCAGAATTTAAATTTCATTTAATAAATATATTTTTATTTATTAAATTAAAAATTAAATTAAAAAACTTGAATAATCTTTGAGATTAAAGTAGTAAATGTACCTGATAAGAAATCACAAATTTACAAGCGACGACGTGAATATTCTCTGAGATTAAAGGTAAAAATGTACATCTATCGTATGAGAACTAAACAAAAACAAGGTTGAGAAATAATCGTAGATATTCTCTGAGATGAAAGCAGAAAATTGGCATTAAAGAGTGAATGTTTTCTGAAATCAAAATGATAAATTTGTCCAAAGCATTCTCTTGTCTGAACTGGGAGCCCTCTGGACTAAATACAGCCGCTGGACAGACTCATTTAAACTTAATTTAGATTTAATGAGCTTTGGCAGGTTGACGTAGAATAATAAGTTGAAATGAACATGGTATGGAAATGGGGTACTTAATGTCCTGTTTTATTTTATTTTATGCATTTTCTGCTCTAATTGTATTGTCTGGGGTTTTTTTCTTTCTCTTTCTGGTTGTGTCCATGTACACGTCTTTAAACTGTAATATTGTTATAAAATTCCAATAAAATTATTGAAAAAAAGGATACATTTACAAAAAACCCACCATGGATGTTCTCTGACATTAACATTTCCAAGAACTCACAAATGCTCTTGAAAAAAAATGTGTGTTCGTTAAGATTAAAATGATAAAAGGATATTTCTTGACATTAAAGTGTTAAATTCAGTGAAAATTCCCACGAATTAACGAGTCAAAATGTTGCTGTTCTCTGAGATTAAAGGGGTGAATGTATGAGAGAAAAGAGGAATAGTTTTATTTACACTAAAATGGTAAATCTACGAGAAAAACACGGATGTTCTCTGAAGAAAAGAGGCAAATTTACAAAAATAAAAAAACGAGTTCACTGGAAAAATGTGAATATTCTCTGAGAAAGAAGCTACAAGAGAATTTACAAGAAAAAAATTCAAATCTATGAGAAAAAAACAGATATTTTCTTGAAAATCTGTGACTTCGATTTTGTGTTTTGCTCAGAGTATGACACCATCATGATTTTTGTTTCACCAGATGCTAAATTAACCACATCAGACATGTGAAAGCTTTTATCGTCTGTTTCTTTTAAATGATTTTACGCTGCTGCTGTAGTATACAGGTAAATAAAAGGTTATATGATCGTAGTAATAATGACTGTTTTCTCTGTGGTTGCTGCTGCAGGTTCACACAGCCTGTATGGATCTTTATCCTCGCAAGTGTCCTCTGGGTCAGTGTAAAGTCTCCATCATCCCCCCGACGGCCCTGAACAGCATCGACTCTGACGGTAGGACACACACTCACACACACACACACACACACACACACACAGACACACACTCGGAGGGTCAGAGGTCGCCGTCAGACTTCACCTGTGAGGATTCATTAAACTGTAATGAGGAATAAGTGAGGTGTCGGTCGGCTGACGCTTCCTGCTGAACTCTGACCTGCTGCTGCGTCACGTGACACGAGGAGGAAGACGTTTTCATTTTAACGGAGCGTTTCCTGTGGCGGTGAAAAATACCTGCGGCTCGGCACGAGTCTTTATGAAGATAGACCCCGAGGTAACGACAGCAAAGGTGCTGGTCATGTTGTAGCAGAAGAAGAAGACGAGAGAGAAGATCCACATTTTTTATTGTGAATTTGTGATTTCATTCTCATCAGTTTGTGTTTTTTTTTCCTTCTACTTTTTTCTAGTAAGTTGTAGGTTTTTATCTCTTAAGTCTCAGAAAACATCCTCCTTTCTCCTGGTAAATTTACCACATAAATCCAAGATTTTTTCATAAGTTTGTTGGTTTTGTTTGTAATTTCTTTATTTTTTTCTTGGAAATTTTCCACTTTAAACCTACAAAATCTAAATGTTGTTTTCTTATATATTTTTTTAATTTTTTGTAAAACCTATCACTTTACTCTTAGAGAAGATCTACAGCGCCGTGAAAAACTAAACTTCTCATAAATGTGTGCATTTTTTTTGTGGATCTCAGACATGTTCCATGTTTTTTTGTCATAAATGTGGGTTTTTTACACATTCATGAGGAGTTTTTGTATAAATTTACCACCTTAATCTCCAGGAATAACAGGAATATGCATCTTTCTTCTCATAAATGTGTGGTTTTTGTCAGCTAAGTTGTAAATTTCAGTCTCACAGAATATCCACGTTGTTTTTTTGTAAACTGACCTCTTTTATATCAGAGAATATCCAGTTTTTTTCTCATAAATGTATGAATTTATTTTTGTAAATGAACCACTTTCGTCCAAGTTTAGTCCAAATTTCTTCTTCCAGATTGACTTCTTTTAATGCCACAGAATATTCACATTTATTTCTTTTAAATTCACAACTTAAATCTCAGAGAATATCTGTGGATTAGTCATTTCTTGTCAGAGAATATCTCATTTTTTCATATATTTCTGAGTTTTGTCTCGTAGCTTCAAACTGAGAAGCATCCTGGTTTTATTCCCGTGCTTTGATCTCGGACACTTTCCATGTTTTTTGTCGTAAATGTGAGGTTTTTTTCTGACAGATTTGTGAGATTGTTTTTGCATAAATTTACCACTTTGTTCTCAGAGAATATCCACTTTTTTCTTGCAAGTTTACCACCTTGACAGCAGAGAATTTGCACAGTGTTTCTCCAGAATTTGCGATTTTTGTGAGTTCTTTCTTGCAAGTTTCCATTTTTAGCCTCAGAGAATATCCATGTTTTTTCTTGTAAGTTAAACTCTTTGATACCAGAGAATATTTACATTTTTATTCACATTTTTTACCACTTTATTCTCAGAGAATATCCAGGGTTTTTGTTGCATATTTACTCACTGAATCTTAACAAATATTTTTTCTCATAAATTCGTGAATTTTTTCTTGTAAATTCACAACTTGAATCTCAGTTAATCTGCATATTTTTCTCACAAATTTCCAATTTTAGTCTCACAGAATATCCATGTTTTTTCTTGAAAATTGACGTCTTTAATGCCAGAGAATATTCACATTTTTTCTTATAAATTTACAACTTGAATTTCTGTTTTCCTGTAAATTAGTCATTTCTTGTAAGAGAATATCTGATTTTTTTCTCATTCATTTTTAATTTTTGTTTTGTAAATTTACCACTTGAAAACTTAAAGAAAGTCTATATTTTTCTCATAAATTTGTTGATTTTTTAAATGTAAATTTACCACTTTTTCTTTGCACATTTGCCACCTTAATCTCAGAGACTTGAACCTTTTTTCTCATAAATCTGTCATTTTTTTTCATGTAAATTTACTTCTTTCATCTCAGAGTCAATCCATGACTTTTTTGTCGTAAATGTATTTTTTTCCTATAGATTTGTGAGATTTATTTCCACTAATATTTCCTTTCATCTCGGAGAATGTCCACCTTTTTCTCCTCACAAATTGACCACTTTAAGCCTGTTGTGACTGAGCTCACTTTAAACTGGTTGTAGATGAGATCAGCGCTTAGAGACGGACTCAGATAAGCATGTTTGATTGGATTACTGTCGCTGCACACACACACACACACACACACACACACACACACACAGTCCGCTGAGTCTGCTGAAGGCATCTGCTAATTGGTGTCTGGATGAAAGGGGCAGGAGGAGGAGGAGGAAGAAGAAGAGGATGAGGGAACCCAGATGAAACGAGGAGCAGAGAATCGTGTCTCCTCACATGATGCAGAATCTTCCTCCGTCCAAACGCTGGCGGAGCCGAGGGGAGTCTGCCTCTAATTGGCTGGTGGGGGGATGCAGACGGGAAAACACGTGGCGGAGCGTCGTGACTCCCCCGACTCTCCTCCCTCACCCATCCCTCACCCATCCCTCATCCTCCAGATCACACAATAAAGAGTAAATAATGAGAGCTTTAAGTATCTGGTGGAAATATGCAGGAAGCAGTCGGCAGATCGCTGTTGCGTTACCTCCCACAGATTAGTGGATGTACATATATATATATATATATGTGTGTGTGTGTGTGTGTGTGTGTGTGTGTGTGCTGTGTCTACTACACAGCCAACACGTGTTTTCAGCATGTGCAGCGCTGCCATGTATTGCTACACATGCACGACTTTAATGAGCTTGTTTGGCGACGACACCTTCTGCATCCGACGACTTTCAGCTCCTCCAGGATCCATCTGAGTCAGTTTTACTCCTGCAGCCCCGTGTGTTCAATCACAGCTTATCATTCAACGCATTTTTAAATGAACCATGAACAATTAGGTGATTTCGATGATGATTTTAAAGCGTAGATCTGGTTAATTTTTCTGATTTTTTTCTGACGATTAATTCAAGGACCGTCGGAAAGTTAAACATCCAGTGATTTCTTTGTTTTTACGGTTTCTTTAAGTTCTTAAATTTTTGTCATGTTATTGTTCATCATACCTGAGTCACTCATGGCTGTTTAGTTGCATCCACAGGTGTAGAATTTTTACTTTTTTACAGAATTGAGTTAGCTTATTTTAAGCTAATTTTTTGAAATGATTTTGACGACGACTTGAGGCGTAGATTTTCTTGGTTAATTTTTCTCGACTGAACTGCAGGTCACACATGATTAGTTCAAAGACCATTGGAAATGTGAAAATGTGTTGATTTTTTTCTGTTTTTATACTTTCTGTCTGATAAACGGCTGTATTGTGTGCTTCAGTTTGCACCCTCTGAACCCCAAAACCCATTTTCTCACCGTTGTCGTCTCTCCTCAGGCTTCTGGAAGGCCACCTGTCCCCCGTCTTGTGCCAGCCCCCTCCTGGTCTTCGTCAACTCCAAAAGCGGCGACAACCAGGGCGTGAAGTTCCTGCGGCGCTTCAAGCAGCTCCTGAACCCGGCGCAAGTCTTCGACCTGGTCAACGGAGGGCCGCACCTCGGGTGAGGAAATCAAACGCCCCCTGCGGATTCTTTACATGGAGGATTTAATAAGATAAGAGAAGTAAAACAGTTTGTCTTTGTCAGTCTGCGTCTGTTTCAGAAGTTTGACAACTTCAGGATCTTGGTGTGTGGCGGCGACGGCAGCGTGGGATGGGTTCTATCGGAGATCGACAAACTCAACCTACACAAACAGGTAACGCAAAGTCAATGTTCACATTGTACTGCACTATTAGGATGTAAGACAGAACATCCTGTGCTTCTATATGCAGGAATATATGAACCCTCTAAACTTAAAGCAGCTCCTGGACGTTTGCTCACATTGGCCACATTTTTACTCACTGTGGGTTTATTTTTGACCTCTATGGAAACACAACAACCATGAAGAAGTAGGGAGAATTCAGAAGTGTCTTTTTATGCAGTATGACACAGTTAGAGTGGTGTAAATCATAAAACATAAAACAAAAATTGAATTTCTTTGAATATTTATCTTAATTAACGTGTTTTCAAGCGCCCACAGGTGTTACCAAAACACTTTACTCTGCACATCAACACTATAAAGATATTTCACCAGTTGAACCAGTAGGTTTGATTTTCCTCTCAGTCCTTCTGTGGAAACACTGCCTGCAGTTCAGCCGATAAACTTTTATAATTGTTGTCATGTGATCACAGCTGAGTCAAACATGGCTTTCTGGTTTTGCCCAGTCTATTTTGTGCAACTTTTCATTTTATTTTTTGCAATTTCTTTAACGTGACATGTATAATGAAGTGATTCTGACTTAACCGCACTTTACATACGATTAATTCAAGGACCGTCGGAAAGTTGAACATCCAGCTCGGGAAGCTTTTCGCAGAATCTAGTTAGTTTATTTTTTAAGAAATGTTTAAAGTAAACATGTAGAATTAAGTGATTTTAATGATGATTTTCAGTGTAGAAGTTCCTAAAGTTTTGTCGTGTTGTTGTTGGTCATAACTGAGTCACACATGGATTCTTAGTTGCATCCATCAGTGTAGAATTTTTAATTTTTTACAGAATCAAGTCAGCTTATTTCAAACACTTAAGTGATTTAATGATGATTTTAAGCATAGATTTGGTTATATTTCTGACTGAACTGCAGGTCCTCCGTGGTTAGTTCAAAGACTGTCAGAAAGGGGAAAATGTGACGATTTTTTCTGTTTTTACACTTTCTTGCTCTGATAAATGGTGTAATTTTGTTGATTTAAAAAAAAAAAAACATTGCCTGTTTTTCCAAACCTGAAGCCTGTGTTTCCCCTGCAGTGCCAGCTCGGGGTGTTGCCGCTGGGCACCGGGAACGACCTGGCCCGGGTTCTGGGCTGGGGTCCGTCCTGCGACGACGACACCCAGCTGCCGCAGATCCTGGAGAAGCTGGAGCGGGCCAGCACCAAGATGCTGGACCGCTGGAGCATCATGACCTACGAGATCAAGATCCCGCCCAAACACAGCTGCCCGACCACGCCCGAGGGAGGCGACGACTGCCAGGTACTCAGTCCGGTTCCAAACTGCTCAGAAAAACACCGATCTCCTCCTCTTACATGTGTTAAAACATGCTACTTAATTTGCAGCATTTACTTTGCTCACTTGCTTTGTTTTCTTTGCTTTGTAAATCTGTTTTCTTCGTGTTTTCTCTGCAGTTTCACATTTCGGCCTACGAGGACTCGGTAGCTGCTCACCTCACAAAGATCCTGAACTCGGAGCAGCACTCTGTGGTCATCTCCTCCGCCAAGTGAGTCACAATCTGACCTTTAAAAACACGTCTGCAGGCTTCATTCGGGACAGATGTGTGCAAAAGGACACTTCAGCAGCTGTTTTTGTCTTTGATATTGTCGTCGTTGCACATAGACGGTATAATTCTGCATGTAAAAACACACAGTCTGGTCAGTCTGCGTCATTTCAGATTCTCGTACGCTTCATATTTTATGGCGCAAACAGAAAAAGTGAGTTAACCCCAGAAAGAATAGATTGTGGACCGATAGAGCAAAGAGTACGTCGTGCTTTCTGCCTGTTTTTTTAGGATCCTGTGTGAAACGGTGAAGGATTTTGTTGCCAAAGTGGGGAAAGCGTATGAGAAAAGCACCGAGAACGCTGAAGAGTGCGACACCATGTCTCTCAAAGTAAGATCCTGGACGAAACACAGCATTAATACCGTTCACACTGTTTATATTATCCATACTATTTATACTGTTTGTTCTGCTCAGACCACTATTTATCTCCACCTGTAGAGGTAGATGATCTATTTATACTGTTTATACTGCAACATACTGTATAAATCATACTGCTCAATATATGATGTGTATTGTTTAATATTTGCATTTCTCAAGTGCAATATAACATTTCATTATTTTTTTCATTATTGTGTGTGACATTACTTATTATAATTGCCAGCATTACTTTTCATCACTGTCATTTCAGTAACATACTTTTATCTTATTTGTTTTTACTTGTTTTTGTTTTTGATTAGTTTTTTTTACCTACCTTATCTTATCTTTAACTCATCTTATCTTAACTTATCTTAGTTTTTACTTATCTTAACTTTAACTTATCTTTATCTAAACTTTTCTTGATTTTATCTTTCACTTAACTTTTTTATATTATCTTAACTTATCTTTAAGTTATCTTATCTTTAACTTATTCTATCTTATCTTACCTTTAACTTATCTTAACTTATCTTTAACCTAATTTAACTTATCCTATTTTATCTTGTCTTTATCTTATCTTAACTTAACTTATCCTAACTTTAACTTTAACTTATCTTTACCTTATCTTAACTTATCTTAAATTAATGTAACTTATCTCAACTTATCTTTGATTTATCTTGAGTTATCTTATTTTAAGTTATCTTAAGTTATCTTTAATTTATCTTGACTTAACTTATCTTATCTTAACTTTAACTTTAACTTATCTTTAACTTAACTTAACTTGATGTAACTCATCTCAACTTATCTTTAATTTATCTTAACTTATCTTACGTTATCTTTAACTTATATTAACTTATCTTAACTTTTACTTCAACTTATCTGAACTTATCTTAAACTTATCTGAACTTATCTTAACTTTAACTTAACTTATCTTGAACTTTTTGTTACTTATTTTAACTTAACATTACTTATCTCAACTTATATTTAACTTGTCTTACATTAACTTATCTTTACTTCTTTTAACTTATCTTAACTTGTCTTATCTTCAACTTAACTTATTTTAACCTTATCTTATCTTAACTTATCTTAACCATTCTTGAACATCTCTTACCTTATCTAAACTTATCTTAACTTATCTGCATTTTGTTATCTTAGCATTCTGTGCAATAACAATAAAGTCGCATCTAATCTAATCTAAAAACGCTGCAGCAGATGTTCGTCATTCTCCCGTACAGAAAGGAAACTCCACAGATATTACATTCCTGCTAACCTGCTGTGCTCCGACTGTTCTGTCGGTCCCACAGTGTGCCATCCTCAACGAGAAGCTGGACTCCCTCCTGCAGACCCTGAACAGCGAGTGCCAGACTCTGCCGCCGCTGCCTCACCCGACGCCTCCCATCGTGGAGGAGGAGCAGGAGGAGGAGGAAGAGGAGGAGGAAGAAGCCAGCGAGGAGAGTCTGACGGAGCTGAAGGAGAAGCTGGAGGAGGAGGAGACGGAGAAGCGAGGAGGAGGAGGAGGAGGCTCGCCACACCAGCTGTTCAAGAGCCGAGAACAGCTGATGCTGAGAGCCAACAGTCTGAAGAAGGCAGTTCGGCAGATCATAGAGCAGGCAGTCAGAGGTACGACGAGTTTTTACTCACGGTGGTTCATTTTTCACGGCAATATAAAATCCTGCACCTCTATGGAAACAGAACAACTATGGTTAGGAGAAACAGAACTCAGAGATGTTGAATTTCTTTATTTATTTGACGAAAATCTTGGAATCAACATGTAGAACATTTTTCCAAGTGTCTACAGGTGTTAGCAATACTCGGGGTGGAAATGGTGGCTCTACACTCAGTAGATACTTAACTATATTCCTTATTAGCTTCCATACACTGCCTGCAGTTCAGCAGAAAGGTTTTGTCCCATAACTGTTGGTCACAGCTGAGTCAGTCGTGGCTTTTTGGTTGCTCTTCACAGAATTTGGTGCCTTTTTGGTGAATTTTCTAATGAAATATGTAGAATAAAGTGATCTTAATCGCAGTTTAAGGCTCACTTTGGTTTATTTTTAGTTGATTAGTTCAACAAATCTTCCTGATTTTTTGTCAGAAGGCTGTTGGTTGCAGCTGAGTCACTAATGACGTCCCAGTTCTGCTGAAGACCCCAGAATTTTTATTTTTTTGAACAATGTAGTGAGAGCAAACGGTTTATTTTTGGCGCATTTTTATCAGCCTAACAGGTAGAATAACAGGATTTAGATTTTTGATTTTGAAGTGTTTCTTTTTGTTTTTGCAGTTTGTGGTTCTGACAGATGGTTTTTAAGAATATGACAAGCCTTTCAAACCTGTCAGCGGGTTTTGGGGTTGAAAGAGTTAAGTTTTTATGGAAAGGAAGTTAATTATCCACCATTTCAGGCTGGAATACATTTTGAAATGCATCCACTGTGCTTTCATTTTTGCTTGTTGTAAAGTTTTCTTGCCTCTCCCACGTGTTGGTTTAGTGGTGGACGAGCAGAACGCCCACACCGAAGACACCGAGCTTCCGTCGCCGCTGGAGTTCAGGAAGGACAGCGAGGAGGAGAACCGAGACAGCGAGAAGGACGAAGACACCAAGGAGCTGGAGGCCGTTTCCTGTAAGTGTTTCAGAACTGGTTCACAGTCAATAACTACACTAGATACGTGTTGAAGATGATTCAGTTCGCTTTGGTCAAAAAGCTCATTTAAAACATCCACAAATGCTGTCACTTTTACCTTCCGAGTGTTTCTGAGTACAGATCTGCAGTATCTGCAGCTGAATTCTGACTAGTTGTAATTCTAGTTGATGATCTCTTTAATTTCCCTTCAATTCAAGAAATATACATTGTCCTTTTGAGATTCTAATTTAGATTGAGCAGGTCAGAATGACATTGTGGACGTCTCAAAAGTGTAATTATGGCTCATCAGAATGTAGAGTTTTGACACTACCTTGCTGGTATCTGTAGTTACGTCAGACGTTACGGCAAATAGGAGGCGACTGCAGCCATAACCCGAGCGATGAGCTGTTTTAGATGTCAGAGTTAGTTTAGTTTGCCCTCAGATAGAACTTAAAACCTTGTGGAAACTCTACAATATTAAATGTGAAATCCACAGGAACCTGAATGTCTCAACATAACATCACCAGACAGGTTAGAATATCCCGGACAAGCCCCCAGCTGTCACAAAATGGCTCAAGGAAATTGACAAGCTGCATTCAGTTGCCGAAATCTACAGTTTAAGTCTGACTGGTCATAATTTTAGGTTCAAATTCCCCTTAATTCAACATTCCGGACGAGCCCCCAACAGTTTTAACCACCAACAGCAGCCACCATTACTTGTGGTCACATTGTTCAAATCCGCTACTGGACCAAATATCTAATGAGCAGCATCAATTCAGACTTGTTATGTGCAATATTAATACTTATGTCAGTATTTCCAGTCATGAAAGAATATCTGAAATACCACTGGCATGTGCAATAAAGTTATTTGTATAATTAGAACTTATGTACACCGATCAGGCATAACATCATGACCACCTGCCTAATATTGCCTTGGTCCCCTTTGTGTGGTCTAAAATACTCTGAACCATTGGGCATGGACAAGAGGACCTCTCAGGGTGTCCTATGGGGTCTGGAACCAGGACTTTGCCACTGGATCCTTTGGGTACTCTGGCTTGTGCAGTGGGGCCTCTGTCAATCAAACTTGTTCCACTGCATCCTGTTGATGCTTGATCAGAATGGGTTGTAGGAAGTTTGGAGGTCTAATCAACGAGTTGGACCATTGTCATGTTCCTCAACATGTTCCTGATTGGTTGATGTTATTTCCATGTGGTGGGGTACATTTTCCTTCAGGGGTTAGGCCAGTGACATTTGGGATTTCCGTTTGCATGAGGGAGTGTGTTTGTTGTGGGACGATGTTTATTTAGGTGTCTAAGTCTCATCAAGGTTTTCTATCAGAACAGCACATAGTACCAACATGATCAATGTTGTTCACTTCACCTGTCAGTGGTCAGAATGTTGTGGCTGATCGGTGTATATCTTGGTTTGTTTTGGTTACCTTTTTTATTTTGTACTGCATTTCCTTATCTTAACAATGCAAACTTCCCTACTGTGGGATTAATAAAGGCTTATCTTATAATAAAGTTTGAGATACCTGCAGCCTGGACTGAACTGTGGTTCTGACTCATCAGAGTGACGTTAAAGACGTCTGGAATTATAATTCTGCAGAGCCACCCTCAGCTATTTAATGCTAAAACACCATTAAGACCTTCTCCCTGCTTGGTCCCGATGCTTTTTCATCCTGGGATGTTTCCAAAACACTTAACCTGCCCGTCCCGTTCACTTTCCAAGTCTTTCCACTTTGGCAGCCGGCCTTCATTTCAGTGAAAAGACGTTTTATTTAATTAGTGGCCGAGGCCTGATCTGAGAGCTCACCCTTAAAAATCATGTTCTTTTTGTAGCCTTCTTTTATATATAAGGCAAACACAAAGGTGGACAGCTATCACAGTAAAAGCCACATTGAAGTGTGGCCCCCTTGTGGGCGTTTTCCTCCCTGCAGCTCAGAGAACCAGACTCTCAGCTAATGGAAAAACCGTGCTGCTGACGCAAATCATGTTTCCTGTCATAAATAAACTCAGGGATTAGGGCTGAAAGTGCTCAGAGAAACTCTCCTGCAGCAGAATCGGCTGTTTCTCTGCCCTCCAGCCTCCACAGAGCTTCTCTAATGGTACCTGTGGAGGCTGCGGTGTTTGTGGATGCAGGTTGCTGTGGATCGGCTGCAGGATGTGTTATTGTCTTTGCGGCAGAAATTCTTCCTGTTTATCGTGCGGCCGCTTCCTTCCTTCCACACATTTTCCAGCCGAGGAGGAATCAGTCGAACCCTCTGCCTCGTCTCCCACTTTCTGACCTGAGAATGCTCTGAGATGGTCTGAAGAGGAGGGATAGATAGATCCAGATGTCCCAATACTGATCCCACCCGACACAAAGCAAAAGCATTTGGTGATTCTGCTTTCTAAAGCTGCAGAGATGAATTGGTTAGTTTTCAACTATTAAATAAGTTGTCAGCTATTAAGTGATTAATAGGTTGAAAGCAATTTTTAAGGGAGTTAAAGTCTAAATTTGCCGAGTGCTTCTTTATTGTGAATATTTTCTGGTGTCTTTCCTTCTCAGCAATGGTAAACTGAGTATCTCTAGGTTGTGGATGTCATCTTATTTTTTTGATTAATCTACAATGCAAATAATCATAATAAGTACCTGAAAATATTCATATTTTTAAACTAAAAAGTAACTAGTGCAGTTTTTATGTAGTGGCTTATATGTAATGTTTAATAACTTTATGTTTGTAGTATTTGTGCTTATTTAAAAATGTTCGTCAATATAATATAATATGATATAATATTTATTACAATTTTAAATGTAACATTTCTAGTAATATTTTACTAGAATACATTCATTTTATGTAATATTTCTAATATTATATTGTAATATCTCTTATTTTATATGTTATTTATTTTTTATAAATTTACCATTATTGTTATTTATCCAGTTTTATTTATTAACACATTAAATTTTACTAAAGTCTATTTATTTTGTGTTGTATTTGTTTTTATTGATATTTTTTCTATATATATTAATATTTTTTATTGTAGTATTTATTTTTATTTTATTTTATATTTATCTTTTATTGTTGTAATATTTGTTTTTATTGATATTTTTATTTTTATGCATATTTATCTTTCATTGTCGTAACTATTTTTTTAAATTTTTGTGTTTTGATATTTACACTTATTTTATTATCATGATTATTTATTCTATTGTATTTTTAAAAATATTTAAAAATTATTTTTTGTATAACATTTTGAAATTTTATTTTTTAACGATAGTGCTATTTTTTGTTTATTTTTTATTATTATTATTTTTTGCGAAATAATTCATTTTATTCAGTTGTGTTGCGTATTTTATATTTACTTTTTGCTCTGTTTAAAAAGCGCTGTTTAAATAAAGCTGTTGTGCTTTTTTCAGCTGTAGTGAGTTTAGTTTTGCCCCCTGGCGGGTTGAGTGGATTTATATCACATGCAAAATTGAAGTTGTTTGATACCTTCTGTTGTCTTGGACCTCAGGAAACACAAACTGAGCAGAGAAAGGACTTAAAAGTAATATCTTCTGTTGTTTCAGCTGCTAAGAGTCCGTGTTCTCCGACCGAGCGGAGGGTGAGTCGCAGCACTCAGTCCTACGGATCCTTCACCATCACTCCTTTCACCACCAGCAAGGAAAACCTGCCGGTGCTCAACACTCGCATCATCTGCCCCGGTAAACACACAGAACATCCACGGTCCTTCAGACGCTGCGGCTGGGCGTTGTCTTACAGTCGTGTTGTGTCTTTCTGTGCAGGTTTGCGAGCGGGTTTGGCTGCTTCTATTGCTGGCAGCTCTATCATTAGCAAGATGCTGCTGGCAAACATCGACCCGTTCGGCGCCACCCCCTTCATCGACCCCGACCTCGACTCGCTGTAAGTCTCCTCCGTCACTGCTTCCTTCATCTGTTTCTCCCCGGCGTGCTGACTGTTTGTTTTCATGTGGTTGTTCGTCCATCCAGAGAAGGCTACATGGAGAAGTGTGTCATGAACAACTACTTTGGCATCGGCCTGGATGCAAAGATCTCGCTGGAGTTCAACAACAAGCGAGAGGAGCATCCGGAGAAATGCAGGTGAGACACTTCTACCCTCATCAGAGCTGAGAAGACACCAGATTTATGTCTTCTTGGCCACAATCAATAGAAATATGTTTGGAGGAGAGAAGCTGAGGCCTTTAACCCCAAAAACACCGAACCTCCTGTCAAGCATGGTGGTGGCAGTATCATGCTCTGGGGCTGTTTTGGTGCCAGTGGCTCTGGATCTTTACACAACGTCAATGGAATAATGAAAAATGAGGATTACCTCCTTCTTAGAAATAAAGCTAGTGAACACTGTTGACCTTCTTTCCGTAGGAGTCGCACCAAGAACATGATGTGGTACGGTGTTCTGGGAACTAAGGAGCTTCTGCAGCGGACCTACAAGAACCTGGAGCAGAAAGTCCAGCTGGAGGTGAGACGGGGGGGAAACAGCAAGTGAACTGTAAGATTCAGGCCTTGGTAACTGGAGGTCGGGCCGCTCCGCTGCCAGCAGGGAGGGATTTATACGTGAGGATGTGACTCGCCTGATTCTGACTCCGCCGAAGCTCTTGAAACACTGTTTAGGCTGGAGTGCTGTGGATGTAAACCGAAGCGTTGTTCTGCAACTGCTCGGCCTGTTTCTGCCCTCAGATTCAGCTGCCACAGTTTAAAAATCAGAAAGAAAAACCGCTCACAGCTCACAGTGGGTTGGGAAATGATGTTCGGGTCCTAAAACAGTAAAAAAAAAAAAGCCTTCTCACTGCAAATTACTTGGCACTTGCCAAGATTTAAAATCTTATTTTCAGACACGTTAGATAATTTGGCTTGTTTTAAAAGTTAATTACTCATTTTTAGTCCTTGATTTTACAGTACAATCTTAGATTTGAGAAAAAAAAAACTTATTTCAAGATTTCTTACCAAGTAAAAGTTGCTTGCTGCATGGACAGATAATTTCACTGCTTTTAAGTAATTTCTTCTCAAATTCAGTGTTTTTATCTTATATTTAGGCTACTCTTTTTTGCAGTGTGGCTTTGTGAGGTTATTTAAGTTTTTAAAACGGATGTGGAAAGTAAGTACATCTACCCATAGTAGCTGAGTACAGTTTTGAGGTGCATCATGTTTGGAGTCCGCAAAACTTTAACTACATTGTGCTGCTATGCACTTTCACTTAAGTTGGATTTTTCATGTGGGACTTTGCTTGTAACGTCCTGTTGTTATTTCACTGTATTGTTACTTAAGTGAAGGATCTTCCTCTGAGATTGTTGCGTCCAGCTGTTCAGGAGTTTTTCCTCTGAGTTTATTAAATACCTGCAGCATCACACCAGTCATCTTCCCTTCTCTCTTACAAACAGGAGCTACAGTTTAGTTGGTTGCTTCCAGCTGTTTTAGAGTTTATTAAATACCTACTTCAGTAAATACTATAAATTATAAAGTGTCCATCACATGGAGACAGGATTAAAGTGAGATGACTGAATGGCAGAATGCCTTCAACACACTGACTAAGCAGCTGAAAGGCCTTTACATCCTCGTACCTTCCCTTCGTTCTTGCTGAGCCCTGTTTGTTTGTCCTTCCCAGTGTGACGGTCAGTACATCCCGCTGCCCAGCCTTCAGGGCATCGCCGTGTTGAACATTCCCAGCTACGCAGGAGGAACCAACTTCTGGGGCGGCACCAAGGAGGACGACGTGAGTACATCTACAGCAGATCTCCTCTCTGTTCTCGGCATCCAGCTCCAACCGTTTTCACTCTTGGAGCTAGAAACAGGCCGTCCTGGTTTGATGTAACCCTGATGGCCTGGAGGCGACAGCGGGGCGGGGGGAAGGACGCCTACATGGATATCGGCGCTTGTTTGTTTAAGGCTCGGAGCAGAAGGGCTGCAGAGGGATCAGAGTGTCGCCCCTCAGCGAGCCCCTGCAGACGTTACCCTTGGACTTGCATTTAGTTTGTGCATTCGGCGTTACGTAACTGTTGTGTTGGAGCTCCAGGAAGCAGAAGCCGGCGGGGGGGGGGGGGGGGGGGGGTTGGTTTAGACGAAGTTACTCATCATGCACGCACATGTGTAGCATAGATTGCCTTTACTGTCACTGCATGGTGTACAATGAAGACAGTGCATTCACAAAATCAGCTTTAAAGCGCAGCAAGAAATGTGCAGATATTCAGCAGAAAAAATAGCACATGCAGGTGTATCCATGACAACAGAGGGACGTGTCATTCCTGGTATATTAAGAACTATAAGAACAGAAACTGATGTTGAAGTCTGGCTTAAAGTGGTGCGAAAATGACAAACAGCAGTTGTATGTAAACGTGTAAATGTGTAGTTTCAGCACATAAAGGTGCAAAGGTGGAGCTGTTTCCTGACTTTGTACATTTAACATAACACATTACGACATGTTGTTTGGAACATATTGTTCAAATTCACATTAAAGCCCAGATCAGCATCTTTCCACTTGCAGCACTTCTTTCTAACTGGGTCCATCTAGTGGTCGGTTCTCCAAACTGCAGCTCCGAGCCTTCAGCAGTTTTTCCTGTTTTGCTGAGCCTCTCTGATGCTTCCTCCTCACCGCTTCGACCTTTTCATGCACAGTTTGCCGGCAGAGATCGATATCAGATGTTTGGAGGCCCGTCAGCCAGAAACGGCTCATTTCTCATTCGAGTTAAACGGAGCTGACGGAGCAAAATGTGTCCTTTAGAGGAGTTATTTGTTTCAAACAAGAGTGACAGAGATGTGGTTCTCAGATCCTCCCTGGTACAGTTAAATTAAATAGTAAATCTCCTGATGTTTTATATTGATATTATATAACCGTCTGAACCCCAGAACCCTGATTCAGACCTTCAGAAATCAGCAGAATTAAAGCATTTATCAGGAACCAGAAACTGTAAAAACAGAGATAATAAGAGTTTTATATTTCTGGCAGTTGTTCAGTTACTCATCTACAGTACATCTTTAGGAAATTTTATATATTCACAATCTACTACACTTAAAAAAATGTAAAAAAAAAAAAAAATCAAGCAGCAAGTGTGTCATAAAATACACTGTAAAAACTGAGAATAATGTCAAATATCTGCAAAATAATGATTTTTGTAGCAGATTTAAATACAATAAAAGAGTTTAATTTGACTGTGAAAGAACAATTTGACATTTGTACTAATACAGATTTTTGATGCTGACATTATTTACAGTTTTTGGACTGTTTTTTTTACAGTCAATGTGTAAATTATTTTTTTTCTCTGCGATTTTACCAGATATTATCTATAATTTAACAAAACAGGGAAAATCTATCAGTTTAAAAGATTATTTACTGTGTACCACTAATTAATATACATATTTGTTTGCAAATAACAGCAAATATAAGTAAAACAATAATGAATTTTGCTGATTTTAAGTAAAAAAAAAAGTTACATAATATAATATAATATAACATAATTTAATACAATATAATATTAGTGTAATATAATATAATAAATTATATATATCATATATTTTATAAAAGAACAAATTACCCTTTTTTAAAATGCAAATTTTTCCATGGATGTTATTGACAGTTTTGGTTTGTTATTTTTTGTGTGTGTTTTTATGGTTAACATCGAAATTATTTCATTTATTTCTATGATTTTAACCAAAGAAGAAATATATAAAATAACTGGAAATAGTTTTTAAAATTAAAATTAAATCTTATAACATATGTTCATTTTTTACAGTGTATTTAATCTGTAGTGTTAAGTACATTTTGGCATGTTCACTGTAAAATAAGGGATTTTGGATCTCAGACAGGGTTGGGCAGTAGAGAGAGAGATGGATGGTTTGGTCTTTAAATCTAAAACAACCCCAACCTGAGAGATTCAAGTGAACATCCAGACCATAATCAGTGGATACAACATTGATTTCCTGAATGTCGTGTTTGCTCTGTGCAGATCTTCTGTGCGCCGTCGTTCGACGACAAGATCCTGGAGGTGGTTGCCGTGTTCGGCAGCATGCAGATGGCCGTTTCCAGAGTCATCAAGCTGCAGCATCACCGCATCGCGCAGGTGAGAGGAAACGCAGGAGAAGGTGAAGGTAAAATTACGTTTGAGGATGTGTGACTCTAACGGGGAGCCTCTGTCTGGACCAGTGTCGGACGGTGAAGATCACCATCCTGGGCGACGAAGGCGTTCCCATCCAGGTGGACGGAGAAGCCTGGATCCAGCCGCCGGGAGTCATCAAGATCCAGCACAAGAACCGAGCGCAGATGCTCACCAGAGACCGGGTGAGGAGACCAGCTATGTCTACTCACACCTCTGATTTACCTGAAATTTCTATAATATAAAAAATGGATATTTATAAAGAGATATGAGAAATTTGAGACCTATAATCAAACACTTTTAGACATAGAATTTAAAAAACATTTTAACTGCCCGTCAACCCACTTTTAGTACATTTCTTTGCAATTTGAGGCTGTTTGAACGACAATATCTCAGGAACCATTAAAGATAAAAACCTGAAATGTCCACTGTTGTTTCTCATCATGTTACTGATTCAGAATCTACAATATTGGACAAATAAAGTACAGAAATATTAAAAAAAGTTCTGTGCTCAAAGCCATCTTCGAGCACAGATTAGCAAAAAACTGATAATGCAGAAGTCAACTAGCGATATTTTGTGAACCATGTGCAGCTGCATGCCTCATAGAATCATAGAATACTTTTTAATATCGAATACTTGGTCACAAAAATGGAGAAATTGCCCTACCTGTTTGAGCAGGTATAACAATTTGTAAACAAAACAATGCATCTCAGAAAGTATATGATGTGTCAACCTTAAATTTCACAAATATCTTCATAAATATCCACATTTTATACTATATTTTATACAAATTTAGCATAAAATGTGAAAATTTATGAAGGTATTTTTAGGTAAATAAGAGAAATCTGACGACCACATTGCCTGTATACAGTGGTCCCTCGTCTGTCGTGGGGTTTAGGTTCCAGAATCCCCCCGATCCAATCCGCAAAGTAGCGACCTTACATTTATTTTAATATTTATATATATTCTAAGGCTTTATAAACCCTCCCCGGTGCCAGAAGCCTTAGAAGGCTCAGAGCATTTGGGCGACATCGTAGGGCTCGAAATAAATTAAAATTCCACAAAAACACGGCAGAGCAACACAGCGGTCAGACGTCGACGTGAAACAGACAAGGCGAGATGTTGAACGCATGCTTTACATGGGAGACGAAGGAGACTGATGCTGCGGTCAATGAGCCAATCAGAGCCCAGGATGCAGAACACAGTGCTCTGATTGGTCGCCTCCCATCCATCAGCCAATAGCGTGCCGTGTACGAGCTCACATGGGCAAATGAGCTCAAGCGGAAGCGGCCGTAGCTGCGTTATCCCTACGTGTGAGTCTTTATCTACTCATCTGCTGTACGCTAAGCATTTTATTTTGATTTAATATTCTTCTTAATCAGTGATACAAAATCAGATATTTGCAATTTTAAAATCTGCGATACAGTGAGACAAAAGTGAACCGCAACATGGCGAGGGACGACTGTACTTTATACTGTACTGTACTGTAGATTTAACATTAAGGTGTGTTTATGATTTTTAGACTCATCCAGTTTTCCACAAAGTTTTTTCCTTGAACTTTAATAACCGGTTGAGCAGGTGTGTCAAGTTGATAGTAGAACAGAGTTTTTGATATATCAGGCTAAAACTCCACAAATACCGTTTTAAAAAGTTTCAGGCAGATCAGAGACGGTCGAGCAGAAGGTCTCTGATGATCCGAGATGAAATGACTCTTACGCGACGTCTCCTTGTGTGATCTTCCCTGCAGGCGTTTGAGAACACGCTGAAGTCGTGGGAGGACAAGCTGAAGTACGATAAGCCTCCTCTGCGTCCTCACCTCTACCCTCAGCAGTCCGTGGATCTGGCCACCGAGGAGGAGGCGTCGCTGGTGCAGATGTGCGCCAGAGCTGCCGAGGAGCTCATCACCAGGTAAACCTCCTAGTGTGAACACCGGCTCTCCTCCACACGTTTGGTCTTTTTAATCCTGAATCTGAATCCTCTGAATGTCCCGTCGCAGGATATGCGAGGCGGCCAAGACCAACGGGCTTCTGGAGCAGGAGCTGGCTCACGCCGTCAACGCTGCATCTCACGCCATCAACAAGACGCACCCCAAGTTCCCAGAGGTTAGCCGTTAGCATGAAACACGCCTGGTTTAACCTGAGTTTTAGAGTTTTACCTGATTTTCTGAACCCCAAAACCCACCAGTCGGTTAGAAACGCTGCAAAAACAGCAATAAGTGTCAGATTTTCAGTTTGTATTTGAACTAATCATGTGTGACGTGCAATTCTGTCATGAAAAGTGAACAAATCTAAGCTTAAAATCATAATATTTGATCAAAAAAGCTATGTTGTGCATGTCTCATTTAAATTTAATAAGCCACGACTGACTCAGTTGTGACGAACAATCACATGACAAAAATTCTGAGATTTTTTTTGGCTGAACTGCAGGCAGTGTAGAAGCAAATTAGAGAGATTATTAGGAAAATAAAACATACCAGGTAAATAAAATAAATGCAGCATGGCTCAAAAACTGTGAACAGAGGAGCAGGTTGTTGGAAGATACATTCAGCATGGTGAAACGTCTTTCTAGATGTGCAAAGTACAGAGAAAAAGTGTGCAGACCCTGTAAACATGTAACCTGTAGGCACTTGGAAAGATATTGTTCATTCAATTTTTCAAAAATAAATCATCCACTATTTATGTTCTATGATTTCTAAACATTCATACTGTTCAAAAAAGATATTTCTGAGTTCTTTCTCCTTGTGGTCGTAGTTGTTCTGTTTATATTGCAGTGAAAAGGAGCAAAAAACACCCAGAAACTGTTTGAAACTTCTGGAAGAAGTCTTTTAAACCTGACAACAGCTGCAGTTTCAGTTTGAATGTCTTTGAGAATCTTGTACAACATATAATACTGAGCGGCCACTAGAGGTCAGTGGAGTCAAATTAAACAGGTTTGTTGCTCTGAAGTCGAGGGTCATTGTTTCATGTACTCATGCTGGAGCTATGGGTGTTTTTAAAATGCACTGATTAAACAACAAAAACAGAAAACACAATCAAACAAACTATGACAGAAAAAAAGACTCTGAGATATAACAAACCTAACGGGGCTGCAGTTGCCCCAGACTAAGGTTGAAACAGGTTCCAGAGCTGGTCTATAGATTCTGTTTGTGTGACGTTATTCTAAATGTCTGTTGTTCTTAACATTTCCCTCCTCCAGAGTCTGACCAGGAACACAGCGATCGAGGTGGCCAGTACCGTCAAAGCTCTTTACAACGAGACCGAGTCTCTGCTGCTGGGCCGAGTCTCTCTGGTCAGTTCATGTGGCACAAACCCACTTTTCCTGTAGCATTTCATTTCATGTGTAATGTTTCATAGTTTCCTTTCTCAGATTTCAGTATTTAATTTCTTGTCAATGCAGTGTGCTCTATTTCATTATTTATCTCATTTTTCAGGAGCAATATTTCAACTTTTATTTAAGTACTTATGTATTATTGCTTTTATACTTGTTAGGCACTGTAATGCTGCCACAAAAATTTCCTTCAGGATTAATCTTATCCTATTGTTATTAAATGTATCCTATCGTGTCTTATCATATCTTATCGCATATTACCGTGTCCTATCTTATCTTATGTTGTCTTGTCTTGTCTTATCTTGTCTTATCTCATCCTACCGTGTCTTATCATATCTTATGTTATCGTATCTTATTGTATGTTATCGTAACTTATCGTATCGTATCTTATCTTACCGTATCTTACCTTATCTTATCGTAACTTATCGTATCGTATCTTATCTTACCGTATCTTACCTTATCTTATCGTATCTTATCGTATCGTATCTTATCTTATCGTATCTTATCTTATCGTATCTTATCGTATCGTATCGTATCTTATCTTATCGTATCTTATCGTATCGTATCTTCTTATCGTATCTTATCGTATCGTATCGTATCTTCTTATCGTATCTTCTTATCGTATCGTATCTTATCGTATCTTATTTTATCGTATATTACCATATCTTACCGTATCTTATCGTATCGTATCTTATTTTATCGTATCTTACTGTATCTTATCGTATCGTATCTTATCGTATCGTATCTTATTTTATCGTATCTTATCGTATCTTATCTTATCTTATCTTACCGTATCTTACCGTATCTTACCGTATCTTACCGTATCTTATCATATCTTATCGTATCGTATCTTATTTTATCGTATCTTACTGTATCTTATCGTATCGTATCTTACCGTATCTTACCGTATCTTATCGTATTGTATCTTATCATATCATGTCATATCTTGTCGTATCGTATCTTTCCAAAGAGTTTAACCTTTCAAGTATACCACTAAGAAAAGATTTTGTTCAGTTTTATTGCACAGTTCGGGCTCTTATTGTTATTTTCCTCCTGCTTACAGCAACTGGACCCTCCAGAGGAGGAGCAGCTGTCCAGCGCTCTGCAGAGTGTGGAGCTGGAACTGGGCAAACTGGGAGAAATCCCCTGGTTATACCACATCCTGCAGCCCAATGATGAGGAGGTAAGAGGCCTCAGCAAACACCTGCATGCACACTGTGTGTAACATGTCTGTAACATTAGGTGACACTAGCTGTGTGTGCAGTGGTGTGAAAAGTAACTGAACCCTTTGGAATTTCGATAAATATCTGTTTGAACACACACATTATTACATTTTTGTCATCCATCATTCAGACGGTGGCAGTCAGGAGTCAAATCAGTGAGACAAAATTAGAGATTTGGGTTTAAACCAATGTTTAAAGAACATCTTTTGGATATTTATCATTTTATATATTATCCCTATGAGGTTAAAATCTAACTACAGAGGACAACATTCAGAAGATGTTTGGAGGATGTTTGTCGGTGTCGCAGAAGAAGAACGTTCTCAAAGCAACTTTCAAAAAGGTTTTTCCAGATGTTATCAAGGCCCGCCATGAACCTTCATGTAAAGTGACATAATAACAAAGATAGAACATTTTGGCCGCAGTATTCTGAAGGATGTTTTGTGGGATGTTATTGAGGTAACACATAATAAACAGTTCTATAAAATGTTCCTACAGTGCTGCATGACAGGGTGCAGAAACGCAGAACACTATTAAAAAGTCTTTAGAGATGTTTTGCCAACTTCAAGAAGAGCATTTTGGGAATCAAGCAAAAACGTCCAGATAAAAACATTACGAGAACTTAAATTCTAGCTTAAAATTAAAATTTAGAGTTGCAAGACTGGCAAGAAGTTGAGGTAGGAAAGTGAGAGCGACCGCTTGTCCCAGTCACCTCCACTGTGGGCCCTTGAGCAAGGCCCTTAACCCATGACTGCTCTCTGGGACCTGCACCGTGGCAGCCCACTGCTCCTAGTATGTATAGTTAAGGTTAACTATGAATAGGATGGGTCAAAAACAGAGAAGGAATTTCCCCAAAGGGATCAATAAAGGTTAGATTATTAAAGAGCTAAGATAAGTATAAGTCCACAGAAAGACAAAACCTCTAAAAACTGAGAAAATTTGAAACTGATATACACAAATTGTTGTAAAGACAGGAAATGCTTGACAGAACATCCTCCATAAAGCTGCTGGGAAAACATTGGACTCGGAAATTATGGTTTAGGAACGACTCGTAGCTGATAATCAACATGAAAGCATCGTCGTATCCTTCATGCATGGTGGCGGCAGCATCATCTTTGTTGCCCAGGGCCTCAAGGATGATGCAACAAGAGAAAATCCGTCCATAATGTCGTGTACATTACCTGAATTTTAGACATTTCTTTCTATTTAGGGCAACTGCTGCTAAAGGAGGTTAATAAATCCAAGGGTTCACTTACTTCTTCCACCAGTCCTGACAACTTTTAATGAAAGACAGAACTTCTATGTGTGTTATTAGCTCAAGCATTGTGTTTGTCTGTTTTGTGACCAGTTAATAAAGAAAACCAGTGAAATTGTGGTGTTCGTCTTTAGTGTGGCATGACTCCAGGTAACGGGAGAGTTGAGTAGCTAAATGAAAGGCTATAGGTTGACTGTGCTTATGTACCAGGACCACACTCTGGGTTACGGCAAGAGAAACAGTCGCAGCAGCATGTTTCGCATAGTGCCCAAGTTCAAGAAGGAGAAGGCCGCCAAGAAGACGAGTCCTCAGTCAGGTAGGGGTGTGTTTGCTTTTACATCAGTGCTGGGCAGATAGAAACACTGATTAACCCTCTGAACCCCAAAACCTGCCAGTGGGTTTGAAAGGCATTCCTTAATTTAAAATTCAAACCAAATGACGCCATTAATCAGAGTCAAAAATAGTGAAAACAGAAGATTTTCAGATTTCCAACAGTCCTTAAACATATCATGTGTGATGTGTGGTTTCAATTGTAAAAAAAATAACCAATTAGAAGCTTTAAATTGTTGTTTAACAGGAGAAGCACACAGTAAAACACATTATTAAAAAGTCTTTAGAGAATGTTTTGCTATCTTTAACATTGCGAGAACCTAAATTCTGGCTAAGTTAGAGTTACTGTGATTTAAAAATGAACATTTATCAGTGTCAAAAACTGTGAAAATCACAAGATTTTCAGATTTCCAACAGTCCTTAAACATATCATGTGTAATGTGTGGTTGCAGTAGTAAAAAACAACTAAAAAGAAGCTTTAAACTGTGACATTTCCTTTAGAGAATTTTGTTATTTCACATCTTAATTAAAAAATTATGCAAAAATACATAGTTTGCACCAGATAAATCCTGCAATGAAGGAAAACTGTAATAGAGACAGTAAAAACAGATCAGATGTTCAACTTGTCTTCATGTGTGATGCGCAGTTCTGTCAAGGAAAGTAACCAAATCTAAGCTTAAAATCATAATATGTTTTCAAAATCGCTTTAGTCTACATGTCTGATTTAATTTTGCCAAAAATAAATTGCTTGTTGCCATCACCGACTCAGCTTTGACCAACAGTCCCATGGTTAAAATCAGGGACTACTCGGCTGAACTGCAGGCAGTGTTTAGACAGAGCAGAGAGGAGACGACAAGAGACACCGAGAGGAAAAAAAACAAAACTGCATCGGTAAATAAAATAAAATAAACTCAGCATGGCTCAAAAACAGTAAACAGAGAAGTAAGTTGTTGGAACACACACTCAGCATGGCGAAACATCTTTATAGAGTTGCATTAGACTGAAAAATGGCTGGTTTGTAGACATACAGCATGTAGGGCAGCCATTTTCCCCCAATGCTGTAAGTACTAATCAAAGAAATTCAACTTCTTGTATAATTTATGGCATTATAACTGTGTTACACTGCACAGATAACAAGAAAAGATAATAACAAACTAGGTGAAACATCCTGCGGGGGGCGCTATGGCGCCATTTTGCCTCATACATGCACATAAAATATCCAATTTTTCACCACTTTGGATGTCCGTGCATATTTTCATGCATTTTCGAGCCTCTTTAACAACTCAAAAATACAATTCCTTTGACGGGGGAAGAAAGTATAACAATAATAATAATAACAATAATAATAATAATATTTCCTTGCATTTCAAGTGGATCCTTGCACCACTTTTGGTGCTTGAGCCCTAATAATCAAAGAAACTGGACCTGTTTGTTCTGATTTATACTAATATAATTTGTCAAAAAGGCATTTCTGACTTTTTTGTTCTTCTAGCCATGGTTGTTCTGTTTCCATAGAGGTGCAGGACTTTATAATGTAGTGAAAAATGAGCCCACAGTGAGGAAGAAAGAAGCTGCTTGTGGGTTCAGAGGGTTAGATCTGCTCAGGTTGTGGATTTTATTCACTCTACATAACTGTATTTGCCTGTTATTGTAAAGGATGGTAGCATTGAAAAGGACTTTAATTAAGAAATGTATGACAGCAGCAGCTACATGAATCAATCCTTGTGGTCAAAACATCTCCTAATGGTAAAGAGGATGATTAGCCGGAGGTGCTACCATCCTCGGTTTGTCTGGGCACAAAAAATCCAACATGGCTCCGCCCAGCGTCGCCATGGTAACCGTTCACCACACCATCATGTTACCCTCCGTGCGTCGTAGAAACGCCGAGAACGGGTGTTTGCTCGAGGCGTTACATCCCACAGTGTGAAACCAACCATTGCCTCACCCCCTTCCCCCCCTCCTCCATTCACATCCAGCTGTCGACATCTGTTCAGAAAGTCAGGAGTCTGTGCAGCAAGGAGAAGCCGAAATCCACAGAGAGGCTAACTTAGCGTGGCCGTGTGCTCAGTGGGTTTACATTCGAACAGTTAAAGGAAGAATGCATCAGCCTTCCCGTCACCGTGGGCTGGTTCCTCATTCGTTGGGCTGTATTTCCTGCACAGGCTTCCCTTCACCTCCTACTTTTTTCTGTTTGTTCTGACATTAATCGATGGTGTGCATGATCCCGGCCTCCCTCTGACCAACCTCCTTCCTCCTCCTCCTCCTCCGCCAGCTGCAGCCACCGCTCTCTCTTTCTCTCTCTCTCTTACCTATTTCCATTTCCCGCCATCTTTTCCTTCAGTGATTCACGATTTGTTGCCCATTTGTGAGTTCGTATGTGTGTGTGTGTGTGTGTGTGTGTGTGTGTGTGATGACATATTCACATCTGCAGCCGTGTTTCCATCGTGTTTTTCTGTGTGGGTTTTTATTTGTCACATGATCATACGTTCCACAAGGCTGTGAAATACCAAGAAGACATGATTCTTTTAAGACAAATACTTAAAAAAAAGAAAAAACTATCTGTAAAAAATCAGAAATCGGTAATACAACAGTGATTTAGAAAAATTTAATTGCAAGAATGTTTGATGCTTGCTTCAGGTGTATTGTTTTTTAGTTTTTAAAAACACATAATGCGTACAAATCCGCTCTGACATTGCCACCGTTGACCTCACTTGACTGTTTAGCCGCCTCTTTCTTCATCCTCGTCTCCAGACGGCGTGAAAAATGTCCGAATAATTACAACTTTCCCAATTCCTGAAGGCTTCTCTCCATTTTTCTTCCTTGTAAATCGCCCCAAATGTTGTTGTTTCCTCCTTGTTCAAGTTTTCACAAGCGGTCGGAAAGCAACGGGGTTTCATGCCATAACCTGAGCAGCCGCACCATATATTATCCCCGTAAATGATTTATTATGTCCCAAAACATGGTACGCCAAAAATACCAGCATGTCCTGCCACATCCGGCTGCATTTTGCAGTGCACATGCTTTTCTGGTCGTTTCCTAAATACCTCAGTGGAAGGCAGTTGGATTTCTATGTTCAGTCAAAAGCCGTTTTGGATGAAGGTGAAACGTCGTAAAAGAACCACCAAGAGAAGTTCAGCTGCCTTCTGCTGAGGAACTTTGGATTACCAAGATGGAGAGTCTGCACTGAGGTACTCTTCTGGCCGTTCTGACCCACAGTTTCCTGAAGACAAGTCACCTAAATAAAGCTATCTCACTCGAGTTCACGTTTAAGCTGCTAAAAGTGGACAGACAGATGAAGTAGCATATCTCAATTATAATAATAATAATAGTAGCTTTGTTTATATGGCACCTTTTAAAAACGGGGTTTGCAAATTGCTTTGCAGAGAGGACAAAAAAGAAAAGGATCAAACCAACCGACAGAAGGCTGGTCAGTCCAAGCGTGGTAAAAGATTTTCAAAATAAAGTGCAGCAACACCGGATAAAATAATAAAATGCCACTTCCATGTAAGGGAAAGAACAAGTGGAATAAAAGAAAATAGAGGATGAAACCATAAACACAAGGCACAAAATGATGATGATAGTAAATAAGTAAAATAAATGCATAAATGAATGATTTATGTATTAAATAAATAGATCATAAAACAGAATAAAAATGAACAAAAAATAAAAAAAAGTTTAAAAAAATAAATTAAAATAGACCATTTAAAAATGACTAAAATTAATAAAAATTAATATAAATAAAAATCTAAATAAACAATATAAACTTTCTAAGGGCAGCTGCACTTAAAAAAAGGTAAGCGACTTGGGCTGTGCTCCAGTGTGCGTACTTTTACTTTTAAGTGCATCTGCCCTCACGAAGTACATCCTGTTTCATGCAGTATGCGCACAATACTGCCTGGTCGTAATTTTGCGTATTACACTTTGATCGCTGCAGTTTGTAGCACGAAATCTGTGCAAGCCTGTTTGTACTGCAGAGGATTGTGGGTCAGAAAACTGCTAGATCTGACCAGATAAAGTAGAACATCAGAGTATTTCTGGCATACTGCTTTTAAGATTTCATATTGGGACAAACTAGATCTTTTTCTGGCTCACTATAATGTGTTGTAGTGCGGATATTTAATACGCTCTTGGTGTGCAGGGCTGGTTTTGTTTCCAGCTTCTTCTGCTTAGTAGCGTATAGCGCCATCTTCTGGTGAGACTGCGCAGACTAGTTTATTCACTTAAAAGCAGAACATGGATTCAAAGCTGAACTCTATTGCTAATTTTACGGAAACACGGCTTGAGAACATGCAAGTGCGACAGTTTGTGGTGTGTGTGAGAGCAAACCTGTGAGGCCTCTTTCTGCTCTGTGTGTGTTTGTGCATATGTTTGTGTGTGTGTGTGTGTGTGTGTGCGTGCAGTGGAGAGGTGGGGCACAGAGGAGGTGGGCGTCTGGCTGGAGCAGCTGAGTCTGGGGGAGTACAGGGACACCTTCACCCGGCACGACATCCGAGGCTCGGAGCTGCTGCACCTGGAGAGGAGGGACCTGAAGGTACACACCTGCACACACACACACACCTGTTAACACACCTCAGTGGACCTGTGTGAACCCCTCTCCTCCTCCTCCAACCCACAAATCAACTCTTTCCTCCCTGTTTCTGCCGCCTGTCGTGCTGCGCTGCATCGCTCTGCTTGGCTTCTACTGTCTGGTTCTACTGTCGCTTGGTGAAGCTGTAACCCACTAACACTGCTGAAGAGGGCCGGGAGGGGCTGGGAGTGGAAACTGGTTGTAGTGGTTCTGTACTGGTCAGGCAGGGAGTAGCTCAGCTCAGAATGTGTGAATCTGTGCAAAAATCACTTTCATGTTTTTGTGATCTGTGGGATCCCTTCGTTGTCAAAGTGCAGATATGTGCCCTAAATATACCACAAAGTCCCAAATACTCTTAAAATGATCACATTTAAAACACCAGCAAAGGTGCTTTCCAATAGAGAAATAAGACCAGCGTTACAAGTTTATCTAAATATTAAGGCTAAGACAAGACACTAAGGTTAATTCCCTACAAATCTGACGGTAAAATTGACTTAGTGATCGCTTTAAACATGTTAATTTCAAATATCTATAGTTGTGTATAGTAGCTGAACACTCATCTTCCTTCTGTGACCTTCTAGCAACCAATGACGTAATACCATTTTGCCAATAATGTAATAAGTTATTATGTTAATGGCCTAGCATAAAAAAAATCCTTTGAAAATATAATAGCTGCGGCCGATAATGTAATAATACATAAATAGGACTGCATTTCTTGGGGGGAAAAAAATTATTTTGCAGTTTTTGTGCAGTTTGATGATCAAAAGTAGTGGATGGCATAGTGGTCATATTCATTCATCAAGGATATGTCTCATGTGGCTCTCACTCTCCTTAATTATGGTTGTAAGAGCCAATCTGAGAATTATTTGTTGCACAAAATCTTTATTTAGAATATTGTTTATTTGCTCAGATATTTAAATTCATCATTTCATGTCAGTGTCTCTGTTGGATGTTGCATTGTCAAATGAATTTACCTCATTTTTTTTCAAACATTTCTCAAGGGAAAATGATTCAGTCGTTCCTTAAAACTGAATTTAAATGGAACTTAACTCCAGTATACAACATAGAATATGAACACTCATTTAGTATTATGTACGTTATTGGCTCAAAAATTTTATTACATTATTGGCAAGTTGTTACGTTATTGCTTTCATTACATTTGAAATGACCAAAATGATTACGCCATTTGTTGCTACAGATCTGTTTCCCTTGATTTTAAATGCACTGTTTTTTTTCTAAGTCCTTCGAGAGCAAAGAAAGCATCGGAGTCAGTTCCTTTAAAGTGTTCACAAACTTGAAATTATCCATGGAAAACCTATTGTTTTTAAAAGATTCCCAATGAGCTGTAAACCTCCGGCAGAACCAGGCTCAGGGAGGGCAGACGTCCGCCTCGACCAGTCGGGGTGAGAATGAAGTGAAGGCATAACATTATAGAAGAGGCAACAAACAAGAGAGCATAAACACTGGACAGGTTGGTGAGACAACCATATGAACAGGCTAGTCCAAGTAAAGCACATTGGCTAGCAAAGTCAATGAAAAACAAACATTGCTCCGTAGCCGTTAAAACCAGTGACTGAATATAAAGATGGACATCACCCAGAGGCTTTAACTATCTTATCAGTGCCTGACTCCTCCAAACCCCCCGCTAATCTAACAATTAAAGAGGCAGAGCTTGAGGGGAGCTAATTCAGCCTTAATACAATTTAAAAGGGTGAGTTATATAAATATTCAGCCCCCATACCATTGTCACAAATGGGGAAATAAGGTATAGAAACCAAAACTACCTATTGTACCAGGCTGTAAACATGTTTATTTCAGCTGTAACGTTGGACATTTTAACATGGAAGTCTATGGGGGTTGACTCGCTGTTGGAGTCAGCCTCAAGTGGCCATTCGAGGAACTGCGATTTCCGCTCTTACGACTCAGCTATCGGGTCGCCCTGGCAGCTTTATTTGAGTTTTGAGATTGTTGAGGAGGGAGTGTTTGCATGCATGGACCTACTGAGCATGTGTGGAACAGAGTCCCCCAAGAAGAAAAGTAGCATAATAACAACAACAACCCACATGTCTGTGGCTGTCGGTGTGTGAATTCCCAATGGAGTACAATCAAGGCTTAAACTGGACCAGCCATCTTTAAGCAGAGGACGAGGCCTACAGCACCACCTAACAGCCACATGTAATGCAGTCAACACATCCTTTCCAAGGGCGTTTCACTGTCATCCACATCTCGAGTAAAGTTACTTGGAAATAATAATACATACACCCCAACAGTTAGTTAGAACCGAGAGATTAGGTGAGAGATGAAAATGTCTCCATTCTAATGAAAGTGCTTGTCTTCCTGAGGTCATTAGGCGACACTGAAATCTTTGTCATCGTGCCCCTTTATTAGCTAAAGCCTACTCTGCTAGTTTTGTAAAATTTTTTGCAGTGGATTATCCATCATAATGAGAGTACTCATCTCGCTGACGTCATTAGGTGACACAGAAGTCTTTGTCATGATGCCCCTTTACTAGCTAAGCCTCCCTCTGTTTATTTTTTTGCACTGGATTATCTGTTATAATGACCATGGTCATCTCCCAGAGGTCATTAGGCACACGGAAATCTTTGTCATGGTGCCCCTTTACTAGCTAAACCCCCCATGCTATTTTTTTTTGCAGTGGATTATCCGTTATGACAGCGCTTGTTTCCCTGAGATCATTAGGAGGCACAGAAATCTGTGTCATGGTGCCTCTTTACTAGTTAAACCCCCTCTGCTAGTTTTTTTTTTTTTTTTGCAGTAGATTATCTTTTTAAATGACAGTACTCATCTCCTTGAGTTCATTAGACGACACAGAAACCTTTATCATGGTGCCCCTATACTACCTAAAACCCTGTCTGCTATTTTTTTTGCAGTGGATTACCTGTTATAATGACAGCGCCTTTATTAGCTAAACCCCCCTATGCTAATTTTTTGCAGTGAATTATCCGTTATGATAGTGCTTGTTTCCCTGAGATCATTAGGAGGCACAGAAATCTGTGTCATGGTGCCTCTTTACTAGTTAAACCCCCTCTGCTAGTTTTTTTTTTTTTTTTGCAGTAGATTATCTTTTTAAATGACAGTACTCATCTCCTTGAGTTCATTAGACGACACAGAAACCTTTATCATGGTGCCCCTATACTACCTAAAACCCTGTCTGCTATTTTTTTTGCAGTGGATTACCTGTTATAATGACAGCGCCTTTATTAGCTAAACCCCCCTATGCTAATTTTTTGCAGTGAATTATCCGTTATGATAGTGCTTGTCTCCCTGAGGTCATTAGGCGACACAAAAGTCTTTGTCGTGGTGCCCCTTTACCAGCTAAACCACCCTCTGCTAGTTTTTTTTTGCACTGGATTATCCATTATAATGACAGTGTTTGTCTTCCTGAGGTCATTAGGTGACACAGAAGTCTTTGTCATGGTGCCCCTTTATTAGCTAAACCCCCCTCTGCTAATTTTTTGCAGTGAATTATCCGTTATGATAGCGCTTGTTTCCCTGAGATCATTAGGCGACACTAAAATCTTTGTCATGGTGACCTTTTACTAGCTAAACCACACTATGCTTTTTTTTTTGCACTGGATTATCCGTTGTAATGACAGTGTTTGTCTTCCCGAGGTCATTAGGTGACACAAAAGTTTTTGTCATGGTGCCCCTTTACCAGCTAAACCCCCCTCTGCTAGCTTTTTTCTATAAAATATGTATACACAGCCACATCAGTTCCCCCTGTCATTATTTTGAGGGAACAGTAAAGCCTCCTCTGTTTAGCATCGTGAAATAAGATTGCGATTGGTCTGAAGAGATTTTTGTTTCCCCTTATAAGGGAATGATAGTAAAGTGCAGTTAGACCATTCTGTGATGCAGAATGGAATGGACAAGCAAGATTAACCTTCTGGTGGATTCCAGAGAAAAGGTCAGACGATCTCCAGGATTTATTCTCTGGGCAACAAGGTTATCTGTTGACATATCTCAGTCAGGATCAACGTGATCAACAAACTAACGCACAAACCGATGTTGCCATCCTTAGAGCCACACAGCAGCTTGGCTAAAAGTTTATTCTTGATCCAGGTAATCCATTTCTGTCTGTTTGTGCAGACTTTTCTGTATGTGTTTTTAAAGGCTTGGTCTTTCTTTCTGTTCTCAGGATCTGGGGATATCGAAAGTGGGTCATATGAAGAGAATTCTCCAGGGAACTAAGGACTTGGCAAAGGCCTCCATGGTTGACCTCTAACCCGGGAGCAAAAAAGCTTCCGGAGAGGGGAAACAAACACTCCTCATTCCATGAGTGGAAGCGTTTGGAAGCACCGCAGGCAGTGAAGGAGGAAGATAGGTATTCGAGGAGAGCCGGATTTTATTATCCCTCTGCTGAGAAAAGCCTTTGTGATGTTGTGAACAAGATGCATTTGTGTGTTCGTTTGTGCTTTGGTGCCAAAATGACGGTCGAGAAAGCTGACGGAAGTGGATTAAAAAAAAGACTAAAAGAAAAGCCATTCTTCTGATTTAATAACCATTCATAGCACATAATCAGGTATGCAAATAACCACACTGTTGACAGCTGACTGATAACAACAAACTAGTAGCAAAACTTTAAGACTTCCATGAGTGTGAGGTTCGGTTTCAGTTCAGCTGCAGATGCATTCAAGCAGGATTTCAGTAGAGAAGATCGCCGGCAAGGTGATAACCTGGAAGCTGTGGATACTGTCGCATGCTATGCTTGCTTATCTTTAGATATGTTTAATTGCATGATTAGTGTCTTGATTTATTTGTGTCCAGAATAACACTTGAACAAGTTTTACATGACTTAAGTATTACGATGCCATTTGTTACTACTGATCGCATCCTTTTTTTTGGTCTAAAAGTTTTTTTTTTCTAGCTTTAATTTATTTCGTTTGCATGATAATGACGTGTCAAAGGTTTCTGTCAAGTGCCATATTTTCAGTCATTTAGTGTAAAATGTGCTTTATTGGTAGAAAAAAAGCCGTCGATGAGGTGTGTGGAATTAGTATCCGTAAGTGGACGCGTTCTCTGTGGATGTGAAAATCAGTACCAAAGTGAATGTCTAAGAAAGCATCCGATGACTTTTTATTTAACAGGCCAGCAGGTCTTAGGTCTTAACTCCATTTAAGGTGGGAAAAAGTTTAGTATTAGTCAGGAAGGAAGACGCCAACCACATACTGTAGGGTTGTTGAGGTTTTTTTTAAGAAATACTTAAAAGGCACTTTTGACTTCTTGCTTTACGCAAGTGCAAATCCTCATATCATAACATAGAACTCACCTCAACTTTTTAACTTTTTGGCAGTTTAACGCAGTATTTAACACTAATGAGGATAGTTCTGAATAGAGCAGTTGATCTGCAGCCTGCATAGCATCGCTCAAGTGCAGCTTTTGTTTCCTTCAAATTACGAGTGAGACGCTGATAGGACACTACTTTTAGTTTCTTTTAAGACTGGTGGCATTACAGGGTATATTTCTATATGTGATGCTAAGTTTGTATATATATATAAATATATATGCACTGTATATACAGTATACCAGTGTATGCAAACAATGTTTGTAAGTGTTGTAGTCTAACGCGTTTGTAGATTGCTGACATGGCATGCTCTGTCAACAGCTCACACGTTTGATTGTGTATATTACACCATAACAGTTGTGTATTGTTGATTTGGTTCTAATCTCTTGTACATGATAATGCTGTCGTATTCTAATGATGGTGCAATATTTGATCTCTTGTTTTGATACTGTCTCCGAAGCTTTCTGACATGATGTTTCTCAGTGGGGGGGGGAAGAAAGAGTGTTTTTTTCTACATGTTCTCCTCCTCGACGTTTGAGGATTTTAAAAAGTTAGACCCATAGACAGATTTTCTTACCGACTCCAAATTTCTTCCAGCGGTTCACTAGTTTGTAGTGTTTTGCTCCTCTGTGCTTCCAGGATGAGACACTAGAGTAGGACTGTGTCAGCGAGTGTGTGGAATGGGCAGACATGACTGTTGTGTTGGTTTGTACCACGGTGTGTTTGTGTGCGTTTGAGTGTGTGTCGTACAACTGTGGCACATTGTATCTGATCAGCAAACTGTATGCTTTTCATTGCCAACGAATTTCATTGTGTTATTTCAATGTTTTCCCTTTAATTATGTTCAGTGCTGCAGTTCAACAAGGCGCACAAGTTTTCACCAGGAATTATTAACGTTTCCCAGTACAAACAGAATGTGAGTGGATCAGGGCCTCGGCTGCAGTTGAATAGTCTTTTTTTATTAGGAACCAACCAAACAGTAACCTTCAGGAAACATTCCTTGAAGGTTTGCTGAAGGTTTCCTGATGGTTAGCGTTCATTAAACCTTCAGAAAATGTCTGAATAACAATCCCTGAACCTCCACAAACAGTACCATGCAGGGAGCCTTCAGGGAATGTTTCCTTAACATTCTATCAAGGTTCTCTGATGATTGCTGTTCATTGAATGTTTCCCAAGAATTCCATGATGTTCCCTAAAGGTTGTTGTTCATTGAACCTTCAAAGAGCGTCCAGGAACTGTTACCCAAACATTGAAGGTTCCCTGAAGGGTAATGTTTAGAAACCTTCAGGGTACATTTCCTGACTATTCCATGACGGTTACCAATGGTTACTATTCATAGAACTATCAAAGAACATCCAGGGAACGTTTTCTGAACATTCTATGAAGGTTACTTGATTGTTATTGTTCACTGAACCTTCAAAGAGCGTCCAGGAACTGTTACCCAAACATTGACTGAAGGTTCCCTGAAGGGTAATGTTTGGAAACCTTCGGGGTACATTTCCTAAATATTCCATGATGGTTACCAATGGTATTCATTGAACCTTCAAGGAATGTCCAGGGAATGTTCCTTTAATATTCCTGATGGTTAGTTGTTTTAGCCTTCAGAGAATGTCAAAGAAATAATTCCTAAACATTGCACGAAGGTTCCCTTGTGGTTACTGAACATGTAGGTAACATTCCCTAAACATTCTACTGTTTAAGAACCCCCAGGGATTGTTCCCCAAACATTACATGAAGGTTCCATGATGGTTGCTGGTCATTGAATATTCAGACAACTTCCAGACAATGTTCCCTGAACATTACCTGAAGGGTGCTCTTCTGGAACTTTAGCAAACCTTAAAAGAACATCCTCGGAATGTTCCAAACATCCACTGATAGTTACTGTTCATTGAACCTTCAGAGAACATTCAGGGAACATTTCCTGTGTATTCTACTGCTTGCCTCCAGGGAATGTCAGTGGATCATTCCCTGAACATTCCATGATGGTTCCCTGATGAGTACTGTTCATTGAACCTTAAGAGAATGTCCAGGGAACGTCACCCAAACTTTTCTGAAGGATGCGGTTTAGGAACCTTCAGAGAACCTTTAGGGAGCATCCAGGGAACGTTCCCTAAACAGTCCATAAAGGTTTCTTGATGGTTACTGTTTATCAGACCTTCAGAGTATATCCAGGGAATGTTACCCAAACATTCTAAGAGGGTTCCCAGAAACATTTCATTAACGTTCCCTGATTGTTACTGTTTGCTGTGAAGGTTCTCACTGATTGAAATGATCTGGATGTTTCTGATTGGCAGCTAGGGCTGAACTGTTAATTAATTTCAAATTAAGCTGCAACAAAAAATCAGTTAGCTGTTAATTATTATATTAATTATTAACCACTTCTTTAATAATGTATTTGTACAAGTACAAAATCTCTGATTGCATCGTAAATGTGAATGTTTTCTGGCTCCTTTCATCCCCAATGAACAAAAAAAATAAATTAATTTACATGTCAACCCTAAAAAACAGACCAAAATTGTAAATACTGTGTAACCCTAACCCTCTTTTACAACATTTGACCATAAAATAACACAATTTTACTGAATTTAAACGAAGGAGAAAAATTGCAAAATATTGTTATTTTGCAAATATTGAAAAATGAACCGTTGAAAAGTGTTAATTTTTTTACTGTAATTTTACAGATTTTCCCTGTTTTGTTGAATTGTAGATAACAACTAAGGCATTAATTTACATGTTGACAGAAAAAAATAACACAAAATTGTCAAAAAAATATATAATGTAAAAAATCTGTATTTTTACAAATAGGCTGGTACATTTTGACATTACAGTCCTACTGTATTTAAAATTGCTACAAAATCTGATTATTTTACAGATATTTGCTGTTAATTTCACCATTTTTTTCTTTTCATTTTTAACAACTGTTTTTTATGTATTTTTTTCTCACACTTTTTTGCTGCGAGATTTGCATTGTTTTTTTGTTTTTTTACAGTGTCTCAGTGACATCGTAACGTTCAGCCCTGACTGCAGGTCGAATTCTCTAAATGCTTAAAGAAAAAGGTGCTTCAGTGCCTTCTCTTCTCCTTCCCCTTTGCACTCATGACGTTTTATTGAAGGGTTTATTAAAAAGCACTGTTCAGCTGCAGCCCACATATCGTCCCGAATGTCCCACCAGAGTCGCATCATTGAACAGCATCATCTTCCACTGACAATCACTTCAGGACACTGTAGTTCTGCAGAAACCCTTCCAGTGAAGCCAACCTCTCATGTAGGTGCTGTTGTTCGTCCTGCAGCCAAAGACAGGCGCTAAAATCTTCGTAAACATCACAGATTCTCTCTTATTTTATCTCCCCTCTGCTCAACTGAAGATCATTTGCCTTTTTGCTCATTTAGTGCGTCAGATTTAACTGTTTAATGACAGTTGGCCTTAGGTTTAGTGGTTGATGAAGCCTTTCTGTTTGTCTGTGCTTTAACTGGAGCGGTGCTGCTCTCTGCTGCCTTGTTCCTGCAGAGCTCATCAAGTTCCCATCAAACCGTTATCTGTGTCCAAAGTGTCTGCCGGTTTCTGTAGACCTCCAGTGATTTCTCTTTTATTTTTCTGGCTCCAGACTCCAGGCAGGGGAGTGCTTAACCTTTCAACACCAAGTGGAAGTTGCCACTTTACTTTTAGTTTCCTTTTAGGTCTGTAAATAATGCTGCAAACTGCCTGGTTTTCAGAAACCAACGAAACCCATGCAAGGATCTCTGAACAGACAGATTAACACATCGGCGCGGTTTGTTAAAGCGATGGGAGAAATGTGAGTTTCATTTGTTTACATTATGTTTACAATGGCACAGTTTTAATTTTTAAGAATATCTATGTAGGTATAGACAATATTTGCATATTTATTGCCTAAGGTTAAATGATATGACGTGTATTGTGTTTTCACATTTGGAATATAATGTTACAGTTGTCACCTGTATTACTATCTGGATGATTTTGGTAAAGTAGTTGATCATTTTTATGACTACTAAGTGACTGTTTTCTGTGCCTTTTTATGGTTAGAATGCATGGTTAACTATTTATTACGATTTGGAGTCACTGAGATGTGTATTTTTGTATTCTGAATAAATAAATGGTCCAGCTTTTGTTGTACATTTTTAGGTGCCTTAAAACAGGCTACCTATTCATATCTCTCTTCTTCAATAAAACCAAATACATATGCAGCGTGCCTCCGCCTCCTTCTGTTGTGTGTGTAGAAATATATTTACAGCATTAAACTTGAAATTAACAGTGTAATTAATTAAATAAAAATAAAAGTTTGAAATAGGTTGTTACAGGTTACACATGCAAATTAAGTTCATTTTTATATCCGTATGTATTTCAGATACATTATTTTACAGATTTCCTTGTGTTAAGTTACAGATAATAACTAGTAAAATCTTCGACAATAACTTTGAATGTAAATGTTGATTGTTAAAAAAGGAGCCAATACTGTAAGTAATGTCCATGTAAAAAAAAAATGTGTTTAACTATAGAATTTCACTATTTTTTTTTTACTGTATTTATAGCAAATATCTTTATTGTACTTATATTTTCCATAGTTTGAAAAAAATCATGTATATTAATTTGTAGATTTTCCATATTTTTGTTAAATTACAAATTACAAATGGGCAAAGTCTCAGAAAAATACAAATATATTGATTGTTAAAAAAAAGGTTGACAAAACTGTTTTTCTTTTTAAATGGTAATTTATTGTTTCATAACATGGGACCTTAAAATTATACTGTATTTAAAACCGTAACATAAGTCATTGTTATGCAGATATTTTATGGCATTTGAAAGGGGAAAAAAATATATAAAAATAACATAAAAATTTAACTGTTAAAAAACCAAACCCAAAAACAGTTCGAAGCTATAAATAATGCCCACAGATACAAATAACATTATTTTACAGATATTTGCCATTTATTCTCTGAAGGATCGAAATCATGAAACATACACCGATCAGCCTCACATGGAAACAACATCAACCAATCAGGAACATGTTGAGGAACATGACAATGGCCCAACATGTTGATTTGACCTCCAAACTTCCTACACCCCATTGTGATCAAGCATCAACAGGATGCAGTGGAACAAGTTTGATTGACAGAGGCCCCACTGCACAAGCCAGAGTACCCAAAGGATCCAGTGCCAACGTCCTGGTTCCAGACCCCATAGGCCACCCTGAGAGGTCCTCTTGTCCATGCCCAATGGTTCAGAGCATTTTTGAGCACATAAGGGGGACCAACACAATATTAGGTAGGTGGTCATAATGTCATGCCTGATCAGTGTTTATTGGTTTGTTTATCTTTTTGTGCTTGTCCTTTTAAGTCTATTTTGTTCTACACTCTAGAACATAGTTTATGAGACAGTTTTTCCCTCTTTCAAATGAAGAAAGTCTTGTGTTGAACGAAGAAGTTGAATAGCTGCACTGTGACTGTGGGCCATCTGTGACATTTGAAGGTCTTTTTAAACTCCCACATCCTCTGCTCTCATTAAACTCTTCTCTATTCTCTCTGTAGCTCCACTTGTCTTCTTTAAAATCTTCCTGATCAAAGCTTTTGGTCATGTTTTTTTCTTGCTGTCCATTAGGCTGAAAGAATCACCACAACTTCCCCAAGAAGCACAAAAAACTCCCACATGGAATCTGTTCAACTTTCACATGTTCTGTCTGCTGATATCTTGATATATTGATATTCTGAAGGAGGTCTGTATTTATCTGAGCTGGATTAGTGAAGACAGACATTTAAAATATGAGAACTGAAAACATCTGTGACGTTCTGGAAGTGAAAATACATGGGGAACAAGCATTTAGTCCCTAGGCTTGCAACCCCTTTAGGCCTCATATGAAGTCATAAAAATATTTTACTGGATTTTTAGTTCATTTAGGCAACAGAGTTCTCTTTAACTGGACACACAGTTTATTATTATGAGCCTTTAGCACGTGGGTAAGATGTCAAAAGGTTCCTTTAAGCCACTCAAAGCAGCTGGAGGCGCACAGATCCATTAAAATGACACATGACCTCATAAGATAAACCATGTTTTACTTACATAAATGTACCAATACAGCAATGCACAATATAGCTAATGTACTGCAGTCATAGTTCTGGTTTGGTCTTGCTGACTGATATATTATTATATCATTATGTTACTGTTTTGGCTGCTGCAGGTTTAAACTACTCCATATCTAGTTCTAAATACAGGAACAAAGGATGATCTGAGGGTTCCAAACATGACAACAAAGTTCTGACACACAAATCTGTTTTCTGTTTTTCTATAACCTTTGATTTTTTTTTTTGCTTAGATTGAGGACCAATTGACATTTATTGAAATTAGTGAGAAGTTTAAAGAGAAAAATCAGTATTGTGGTGGAGTATTTGTACTACAAACAGTTATGTTATCCATTTGCATCCTAAAAAGCTGTTAAATAACTGTGGAAATGTAGAAAACTGAAATCTTTCAGTAACAGAGAAAGATAAATGACAGTAAACGTTGGATTGTGGACAATTTTAGGACATCATCTGGGGCTTACGGCATTTTAGAGACCAAACTACTACTCAGTTAATCAAGGAAATAGTCTACAGATTAAGATTTTATAATTGGTTCCAGCTCCATTAAACAGTTGGGCACCTTATCTAACAAACAAACAATTAGTAATAAACAAATTTAGATTATTTACAAAAACATTGTGTATATTAGATAGATAGATAGATAGATAGATAGATAGATAGATAGATAGATAGATAGATAGATAGATAGATAGATAGATAGATAATATATCTCTTTTAAATATCTCTTTATCAACTAATTCAAATTTAAATCTGTGTAAAATTACAGAATAAATACTTCTTCTCTGTCAATTATCACTAACTGCGTCTAAACTTAGGAATATATTTACAGAATTAAACTTAATACATAGATAGATCGAATTTTCCGTGTTCGACAGTGCGAGTGCGACATGTATCGTTCGCTCGGCGTGCGATTGTTGATGCCTCCCTCTTGTTTTCATGGGAAGAACGGTGATGGGCAGAGGATGGGGAGTTCGGCTCACTTCTGGGAGCCGTTCAAATTGATTCAACGTGCATCCATCGTCTTCAACTCGAAGCAGACCTCGCTACGTGAAAGAATTTAAACAGTTATGTCGCTTAATTATAAGCATAAAAACACCTAAAGCCGACGGAGCGTCTGTCGTGTCTCCATTTTAGCCCGAAGCTTCATGTTGCCGTTTTCCGTTTGGAACGGTTTGAAACGGGCGAATCGTTCAGTAACACCTCATCTGACACCGCGGCTACCGTCAGCGCTGCTGGAGTCCGACACTGAGCTCGGAGGTAAAAATGGCTTAATTACAGCTAATATCCATGTTTAGGAGAAACGGGTAATAACGAGCCACCGCTGACGGTTCGCTGTTTGAATCTACCTACCATTAGCTCGGTGGCTAGCTGCTAGCCGAGGTGACATCACAGACCGAGCCGACCGCGGCCTGGTTCCGCTGCTAGCCCGGTGATTGACAGCCTGTCAACTAGCAGCGAGGCTTGTTTTGCCGCGGACGACTGTCGGTTTATGACTCCCGGAGGTTTGCTCTGAGCTCCGTGTGTCTTTTTAGACGACATGTTGGCAGGCTAGCTAGCCATTTGTGTGTTCTGGCCGCGGCTGCCCTGAGCCCGAGTGAATCAACATCAGCATCCGCGGTGTGTGGCTCCTGTGTGGCCTGCTGCGGCGGGTACCAGCCCCTCAGACCGGAACGCTATCCTCCAGACACCCGGAGCCTGAAGGTCGACTTTAATTAAGATTTGCTAACATTTACAGGCATCTTAATCTCAGATATCCAGGCTGTTGTTGTATCAAAGTTGTCAACAAGTCGTGTTACCTAAAGTGATGTCATGTTTAGGGGGCAAATAGCAACTACAAATAGCAGCTTCAGCAGCAGGCAGGATGAAATGATCATTTTATAGCACAGAGAAAGCCTAATTTCTTTTATAAACACTGACAAATGAGCTCTTTCTTCAAGGGGCTATTTTCAGAACAGCACAGAGGTGTCACTTAAAGGGGAAGAGCCCCCTAAAAGGAAGATTTGCATTGTTATGTTCAAGTCTGCACACTCTATAGACAAAATTTGGACTATATTATTATGTAGTTGACATCATTGACAATTAATCCAACAAAGCCCTGCATGTAAATAACGCCTCAGCTGTCATTCTGCTATTCACATCTCCTACTATTACTTTTACCATCAGTTTATCCTTTTCCTTATCAGTTGGCCTAAAAAGATGCCAGAAATTAGAGGGAAAAGGCCCCCTCCTAATAGGCGTGGACCAATATATGCTACTGATTATTATTCATCAAGCAGACTAATATTTGGAACTGTTGCTGCATAATATTTTTTTAAAAACTCAACATTATGAGATGAAACATGCAGGAATATTCTCCAGATGACTTGAATTTGGAAAGAATGAATAAATATTTGGTTGGGGAGTGCATTTTCATCATTAAAAATACTTTTAAAGTGCAAAGAAAAAGGTGCGTGGAACCTTTCTCATATGGTGTAACACTGGCAAAGGTACCTAATATAGGTTTTTGTTTTGGATGGCAGTCAGATCTGGCTTTGCACTTGTCAATCAGAACTTTGTGCCGCTGACTGAATTAATTTTTCAGCTGATCGTGAATGGCTTATTTTTGATAATGTTTATGAGCAGTAGAATAAAAATCATTTTTAGCTTGAAATTTTGATTCATTTTACAGATGGAACAGCTTACCACAGATGAGTAGTTCAAGGACAATTGGAAAGTTGAAAATCCTGTAATTTCTTCTGCTTTTACAGCTTCTGGCGCCGACAAATGGTGGAATTTTGGTGTTTTTTTTTTTTATTTTTTTATATATAACATGTCCTTCAAGTGAGTTTTGCGAAACGTGATCTGAATACCATCCAAAGCAGATCAGTGTTACACCACATGAGGGAGATTTTTGCTTTCTTTCAGCTTTTTTTTTAAATATATATTTTCTAATTTCTGATTCTGATCAACTCTTTGCAAATAGTTAGTCAAGCCTTCTGAGGAAAAGTCCTGTATTTCTTCATACTGCATTGCCATTTCTTTCAATATTGTGCAGCCATACAAAAAATGCCTTTGTAATATACATCAGGCATTTCGACATGTGACAGTAGAAGAAGCATTGCTGTTGTTGCTGTTGTCGTGTGACCTAATTCACTGTCATGCCTTACTGGTACACACATATATCCGTGAATTGGACCCATTTTTAAGCCCTTCATACCCGCCGGTGGGCATTGGAGTTCAAAGGGTTAAAGGTGAGAGAGCAGTTGAAATATTTTGTCGCTAAAATCAATAATAGTCATGATAAATATTCGTGATTTCAGTATTGATAGAAGTAATCTTGATTGTCGTTTAAGTCACAGTCGTGCAGCCCTAAATCCACCTGCTCTCATTAGAAGCTGCTGTTTGGTTTTTCTCAAGTTCTCCAGGCGCTGCCTCTTCTTCTCCCAGTCTCTGTTTATCTTTTCTTCCGACCACCCACAGTCATGCTCAAAATCTGGCCCACATCAGCTCCCATCCAAACAAGATTTTAGACTCTACAGTTTCTGCCCTCAGCAGGTTATTTTTCTGTCTTTCCTCTAAGATGATGACCCCCCAGAATCCTCTGGCTGGATCGGCTTTGCTTTATTGCATTTCTGTGCAAACGGTGATAATTAGTTTTGATGAATCAGCCCTGGAGGATCAGCGTAAGCCTAAACTTAGTTACACTTAATTGCAGCTTTACCGCAACATGACTAATGCATAAATACATACCTCGTTCTGCGACCACATCACTCGAATAAGGTGATGATGAAGTTGGTTCTCACAAACTGCCCCACTGGAAGCTGTGAAACATTCCAGGCTGAAAAAACAGATAGTTAGTCACAGCTATAATAGACGTCATTGTGCCTGCTTCCCTTGTGAGTGGATCGGGATGCAGCGCATAGTTGAGGTCAGGCAGCAGTGGCTGGATGTGTTGTTTTTGAACAGCCCACCAAAGCACCCGTGAGAAGCCAGGAGGTCCAGGATGACCAGAAGAAGCCCGTGGCATGTTCTCTGCCCCTCTGGTTCTCAGGATGCAGGATGGGCTGATCAATAGGGCCGCCTGCCCCAGTCTAGACTCAGCTAGCAGCTTTGGACCGTACCTCAAAGGAGAGGGTTGGATTTCTTGGGAAACTTTTCCTCCTTGCGCACTGTAAATATTTTGCCTCCTTTACTCGCTCTCTCATGCTGCTTACCGAGTGTGTTTCCCCTGCTCAGAGCTCTCAGCCCTGTTCTCCTGCCTCGCCGTTTGATCTTCGATGCGGGCCCGGCTGGTTCAGGGATATCAAAGACGCTCGGCCTACCATAGCTTATCCTCACCAGCAGGACAAGTCTAGGCCTACTTTAAAGAGCCTGATTCATGATGTTTTCACACAGGTTTGAGGAAAACCTGTTGCCTTTTTGCGGTGCGTTTCGTAATGCTTCGCAGGCTTCAGCCTTTTGTTAGCTTTTGGTTGAGTAATTTATTGTGTGATACAGGTGCAGGGACTTACTGTTGCTCGAACACATCATGCTTCTTATGTTGGCATGAATCAGCAGGGCTCCAGGCTGACTTTTTTACTCAACTTATATGTCTTATAACCCTTTTCTAATCCTGTCCACCACACCCTTATTTTGGTACAGTATCGCCACAACCATTAATCCACCTTACATCCTGATGAATAGTTGTCTTTGCATGATGTAGTGTGTAGTAAAGATTGTCAGTGATTCAAGACTTGATATTTGTAAAATATTTCGTCTGGGCACAGGCTGAGCACTTGCTGTAACTGCTTGTCATTAGACACTACAATTTACTGATGTTACCTGAATGCCTCACAATCAGACTAAGCTATATGCAGGCTAAGCTACATGCTAACGGTGCAGCAAAATTTAGTTGAAAAATAATGAAACAAGGCTTTCTAAAGTCAGATTTGCCCAAATTGAAACCAGATGATTTTATCTACATTACCTTTTATTTCTATGAGCAGGCTTTTCTTCAAGCGGATTGCATTTTAAAAGTTGACAACCCAGTTGATCGTGTTATATGTAGGAAGCCAAAATCGTAACCTCTGTTAATAATCGTTTAAGTTTTGCAGCCCTGGCAATGCAGAAGAAAATCTGGGAAGTGCAACTAAACACTTTCATTGGTCACACCGCTTTGTGTGTGTCTGGGCCAAAGTAGATAAACTGTAAGTTCCTTGATTTCATGTGCGGTATATGACATTTTAACACCTTATTTAATTATTTTCAAGCTCATGGCTGCAGTAACTACGTGGAAGCAAGAGGCTTCTCTGTGCAAATACACCTTGTAGCATCTACTCATGCAAGTGAGGTGTTTGAGGAACATCGGCAAATTGCAACATCTTCTGAGAGTCTGCATGTGATGCGTTTAGGGAACACCTGTTCAAGTGTAGCTTCAGAAAACACACCCTCCCCCTCTAAACTGTATCTCAATGCACATCAGAGGTTTTGCTGTTGGAGCATCAGCATTAGAAATTGAACTGTTTTAAACTCGTCCGGTCAAAAATGACAATACTATTATACACTGCTTCTAAAATGGAACTTTCACTTACTGTAAATCCCAGAACATCCTGATGGAAAAACCTTTTATTCCTGTTTCAGTGTGTGTTTAGAAATCACCACTGTGTACAATCTGGAGCTGACAAAAAAAAGGGCGAAACGTTTGGGTGCACCTAAATGACAAAGTCCAGTGCAACCAATGTAAAAAGTCAGTCTGGAGCCCTTTCTATGTAAATGTGCAGCAGTAGAGACATGGTGTGATATTTCCATGTATAATAATAATACTGACGGCGTCGTTGCGTTGTCATGTGATTGTTTCTGTAGAGAGATCACATTGAACAGTTGTGTTTTCTTTTACTGGCTGAGGAATGTTGATACAACCAGAGAAAGAACAGACTGACTGAAAGTGGTGAAACTTCTTCTCCGTGTGTCACTCACTCTGTCATTTTCTTGTTTTTCTTCTCTTCTGGCACTTTTTCGTATTTTCAGGTGAGCAGCCAGTCATCCATCCAGCCACGTGCAGCTCCCTGTTGTAATGGACGCCTGCGCTCGCATCAGAGGAGTCCCCATAAGGTCCAGGGCCTCCGTCCGGAAAGAGGTAGTGTGCTGTATCTTTGAAGCAGTTTTAATTGTAGGTTTATTTTTATTGATAGAACCGTGTTATCATAGCCCAGTCCTTGGTTGGGATACTTTGCACAAAACACATCAGCTCCACCTGGAGGACATTAAGCAGCACTGAAGTCTTTGTCATGGTACCCGTTGCTAGCTTATGTAGCACAATGCTTTCTGCTTGCCGTCATGACCTTCTCTCAGTCTATGTGCCACCTCCTTGGGCCTCTACAGTCTTAAACAATAAGAGGCTCAACCAGGTATTACAGCTAATCTACAATACGTTTTCTGACTTGCATATAGAGAATACAAGGTTTCTGACCAAATGTGTAGCTTTCAGAAACACCTTCGATGCAGATTTTTGAAGATGATTCATTTACTTCTTGTCAAAAGTCCTGTTTGCTATCTGGGTTTAGCTCGAGAACAGATGCCAAATGGTCTCATTATGACATTATTTCTTCAGCAGACATCTAAAGGAAGCTTTATGTCGTTAATCCTGGAACTGACATCCCTTCTAACAGCAACGTGAACAGTAAAATTAATGTTACGTGAACAGTGTCAGATTAGCTTTAGTGTACCTCAGCTGCTTTGTTGCCTTTCCTTGTTGCAATTGTTCGATGAGATTAGTTCTGAAGTCAGTTTTTTCTTTCAACAAGCGTCTGATAGCATCACTGTCAGACATCTAACATTAGTGAACGTAAGGAACATCTTAATTAACGGCAGCACAACAGGTCAAACTTGAATAAATCTGCTGGACAAGAGAAATTTTGGGCAGCTAGGAAGCTTTAGTTTAGTTGTTTAGTTGTTTAAATTGCCAAAAAGTACTTGAAATATTAGTTTTTATTTAGTTTGGTTCAGTTTTTGTTGTGAAAAATAGGTCGTCGTGAATTTTTTTCATTATAGTTGTAGTGATTCTTCATGCCTGCCTTTACATAGGATTTTTGAGATTTAAAACAAAGCTTCTGCAGGACAAAGTGAAATCAGATTTCGTTTGCTCCCCACGACAAACAGACTGGTGCGTTTTACTTTCACTTTTATTGTTGACATTACAGTAAAATGCATGAGAGGTTGTCCGGTTTTTATTAGGAATTACAAAGCTGAATTGTTCTTTAACTCCTTGTTGTGTGTGCTCGTGGTCTGCAGTTGCCAGATGTTTACTGCTGATGCGGTGGGATGTGTGTTTTTCATGGGAATGGATAGGCCAGCATGATCTTCACAGCGATTTTAAATGTCGGTTTAAATATAATGTGATTAGTCAGAATCTATATTAAAATCATGTGGGAAAGAGGGCAGATATGTTAAGAAAAAAGATGCACACAATGCTGTTCTTTTTTTGCATTCATCGGTCATGCATGCTACAGTAATAGACAAACACGTAAACATTGGTTTCCCATTAGGGCTGAAGGGTAGCTGTATACTTTTCTATAAAACGGTGCATGTGTGTTTGCAGACTGTGCGTGACAGCGGAGCTCAGTCGGTGAAGAGCCTCTTTCGGAATAAAAAGGAGCTATGCAGCGTCGGTTTGGAGCTGCCGACCAGAGACGCCACAAGACTGACAGAGGTTTGTCACACAGTCTTATAATATAAAGCTCAGTCATGTTCAAACACAAAGAAACTGTGACGCTGACCGTCAGATGTGCTCTTTCAGATTCATTTTGTGTGTCTGCCGGCTCAGTGTGAAGGAGAAGATGTCACACAGCAGGTAAGTCTTCATGATACAACCTTGAAAAGATGCTCCAGCTGTTGAAAAAGTTTAATTAAGTTAAAAAAAATAAATTTTACTGAAGATTCTTTAGATACGACAGCCAAAATCCAGTCAGATTATGGCTGAACAACGAGGCCCTACTTAGAGATTTTCACTTGCCAGATCCAGCAGGTGGTCGTGGCACAGACTAGGTCATATTTTGAAGTTAGACTACAATAAAAAGGATTTTCCCTTGAGTTCTTTGTAGGTGTTTTAATTTTCCTCCTCCTCCTTCTCAGGCTCTGTCCTCTCTGCCGGCGGGTCTTTGCGAGCTCCTCAGGTCGCTCCACGTTCAAGGCCTCAAGAACGACGAGGTCCTGCTGCTCCGAGACTCCCGCAGGCTGACCGAGCACAAGGACGCCGGGACTCAGGTAGGTGACGGACGTTTCGCTGCGGAGGAATTTGCTCAGACAGCATGTCAAGTGAAGCAGAAGTGAGCAGACGGCAGGGAAGTGAGAATAACAGGATGTAAGAACGGGCAGCTGTGCAGAACTCCCTACTGTAGATAGACCTGTCCAATCCCCATTCAGGAAGTGTTTCAACCCCTTCACTATTTCTACACTCTTAAGTGTTGTAGATTCGATTTTAAATGGATTGAACTGACATATTTGTACGTTAATCTAGTTTATCTGTTTGTGTGTTTTGCTAATTCATTAAAAACCAAGTAAAAGTTGACTTTTTGTCATTGCACTGGAGATTTTGGTCACTTGCACCCTGTTTGCTTTATAGGACACCTCCAGTGTTTTTAAACCTGGGCCCTATTTTCCTTTATTTTGGATGCAAATGATTATAAGGGACAAAACTTTTTTAGAATTGGTTCAATATTTAGCAAAGTAAAATAGTGAAAGTGCTTGTTTTTACCACTGACAGGCTCAGATTGTTATTATAAATGTCTCAGAACGTCATGAAAAGAATTCCTGCAAAATGTAACAGAAATCCTGCTCTTAAATCTCGTGACATCTCAGTTGTTGCATGAAGACCACAGAGGAAATATGAGAGAGCTGTCTGAGTAAGAGTGGAGTAATGCTGCATAAAGTGTAGTTTACTATTATCTAAAAGTTTCATTAAACAAATACCAGTTTGCAGAAGCTTTCTCAGACTTGCTTTGGGGGGGACAGAGACATGCTGAAGTTGAGGCTAGTTGCGCTAAAAATGGATGCATCTTGCACCACCACTTGACCATGATGACTATTGCCAGCGAAATAAGAAGAGAAATCCTACACCGAAACACTTTTTCCTAAAGAAGAACACTGTTCCAAAAGCAGAGTGACAGAGAGATGGTGCTGTTATTAAAACAAGTACTTTTACGCAGACATAACAAATGCCCCGTGGGATATTGCTACTGTTTAGGTCAGTGGTGGCCTAGTGGTTTGTGAATCAAACTTGTAACTGGTGGTTCGCTGGTTCGAGTCCCAGGACTGGCAAGAGGTTGAGGTGGGAAAGTGAGACCGACCACTTGTCCCAGTCACCACCACTGTGGGCCCTTGAGCAAGGCCCTCAGCCCCTGACTGCTCCCCGGGCGCTGCACCACGGCAGCCCAATGCTCCTAGTATGTATAGTTAAGGTTAACTATGAATAGGATGGGTCAAAAACAGAGAAGGAATTTCCCCAAGGGGATCAATAAAGGTTAAATTATTACTATTATTAGCAGTTGCTGCTTGTAGCATTCTCAGTCCGTATTGGCTGATTTCTAACATTTTCGTCCCTATTAACCCACTAAACCCCAAAAACGGTTTGTAAAATCTTGTTATCTTTAAAAACAAAATTACAGCAGTGGCACCATTCGTCAGACAGAAGCCGTGAAGACACAAAGAATTGTCAGGAGGAAATTGTTAGCAAGTTGTTGGAAGATACAATCAGCAAGGTGAAACATTTTCAATCTATTGTGGATGTTCAGAGTCATGTAAAAACCCTGTAGACGTTGTAAAAATGTAAGTAGTATAAAATATCTCTAGTGTTTAGAGCCACCATTCTTTTCCAGTATTGTAAACACCTGTGGGTACTTGGAAAAATGCTGTACATGTTGATTACAGCAAAGAAATTCCACCTTTTTTAGAATATATGGCATTATAACTGTGTCATACCGCACAGAAGACATTTCTGAGTTCTAGTCATGGTTGTTTTGTTTCCATGGACTTTATGTTACAGTGAAAAATGAGCCCATAGTGAGTAAAAATGTGACGTGGAGCAAGAAGAAAAACTGCTTTTAGTTCAGAGGGTTAATCCTTTAGCGCCAAAAAGAAAAGTAAATATGGTCCAGGAATGAAAATACCCCAATTATCCCTCCTGTCCAGGACTCGTGCTCGCCAGCGGAAAATGTAATTGATGTGCGACATAGTTTGGAAATGTACATAGCGGTGTATATGTTCGTCAAAAACCGAGTGCTACAGGATGAGTTTCTGGTTGTCCTTGAGTGACCCAACTGCCTGAAAACCACAGAACATCTGGAGAAACCTGAAGATGGCAGCTGCTTCCCATGCAATTGTATCCATCCAAACATTTCTGAAAGCATGTTTTCACTCTGTCATATGGGATTGATGTGCTGAAAGAGTGATTTTATCCATTTGAGATCAAACTCACACCAAAAAGTGCAGAAAAATTGAAGGGCTTTCTGAATCGATTGTGCTTATTTCCACACAAAAAGCATTAATGGCTCTAAATAGTCCGGAGTTGACGTGATGTTTTTTAAAATTTTGCTGGAATAACTCAATGATTCTGAAAGCGGCATAACTCCACGCGTGTATATGTCAGTTTATTTATAAAAGGTCTGGTTTATTTGCTCTGGAAGCATGCACAAACACAGCATGTGTTTATTTCATTTTGAGAAAAGTATTTTTAACACACACTGGTAAAGCAAAATCCTGCCGGTTGTTGATTAAATTGTTCGTGTCCTCGTCTGTTTCTGCGTGTAAACAGAAATACGGAACGTTTCTCACGCTTTTGAAGAAACGCAGGTGGCACAGACGGACAGACAGATGTTGTTTTTTCAGCCCACGACTGCAGCCGTGTCCTTCCTGGTGCTATGTTTGGGTTCACTCAGGCCCTGCAGCTCATTCTGCGGGTTTGTCATCCATTTCAGACAGCGAGACCTCCCACCTGTGTGAATTAAAGGGAGAATTAAATGATTTCGTATTCTGCAAATGCAGCAACTCCCAATCAGAGCGCAGACATAACAATGCGCCTCCAGCTCTCCTGCAAGATTAAGAAAATCCCCATGTGAATTCCGTTCAATTTGCAAAAGTCGAGATCTTTCACAATAACAGATGACTGCAGGAAATGGTTGCTTTGACAGTTTGTAGACTCTGTTTGCCTGTTGGTTGCAAATTATGTAATGCTACTCTAAATTTCCTCTTCCTCCAGTGTTGGTTAAAGGCTGTGTGTGTGCTGAGGCACAATCCCAACGCCGGCGTCTACCCTCAGGCCAGCGTGGCGTCTTTGGTGGGCCTGCTGGGCTGCTACATGGCCGGGGTCCGCTATGCTCTGGAGCTCCAGGCTCTGCAGAGGGGAACCACCGAGCCCAGCCAGCCGGAGGAGGACGACACCAACCAATCAGTGTCGTCGATCGAGGACGACTTCGTCACAGCGCTGGAGCATCTGGAGGAGGAGGACACCGGAGACAATCCCTGTAGGTTTGATAAGAACTACTTGTTGTTTTGGCACATTTGTAATTAATATTGTGGTCAAAACTCTCAAATCTGTCACCACAATGGAAGTGAAAAGGTGTGAAAAATTAGGTTTGTGCCACCTCCTGCCTTCCCAGATTTCCTGCAGTGGAAATCCACCTGTAGAGTCTTCATTAAGGTGCATAGATAAAATGTGTTGCGTATAAAGTTAATAGATTTTAGATGATAATCTTTGGAGTGCTGACCAATACTAAGAGATTCCATTAATGATTGGTTAGATGAGATATTTCTTTATTGGTCCCACAGCAGGAGAATGTTACAGAGTTACAGCAGCAAAGGGGAGCAAAAACAGGAGCATCAGTAAAAAAAACATACAAGTAATGAAACATGACAAGTATTGTTGATATTGTACAGATTCTTCTACATGGAGGCAAACTAGGAATTGCACAGATTCATCTGAATGTGGCAAATAATTATCTTACATGAAGTTATTCTAAGTACAAGAACATTGATGTTGCACAGATTCTTCCATGAGCATGTAACTGAGACAGTCATTGATTTTGCAGTTTTTGTTTTCACTCTGCTTCTTATTGTGGAACTTTTATCATGCTCGTCTTTCATTCTCTCCTAATACATGCTGTCGGTGACGAGTTCTCTCCTCTGTCTCCTTCATCTCCACAGCTGCAGCTCCATATTGCCATTTTAAAAAGCGTGATGTGGCATCACAGACAGTCCCAGCCCACAAGAGAAGAAAGGAACTATCAGGCTCCCGCATTATTATCAGCTCATCTTCAAAGAAAAATTCTGCCAAACACAGGTCAGGTCCAGATGTGTCGGTCACAGTGCAGAGGTCATCAGGCGTGGAGTCTCAGTGGACTTACTGCAGTCCCGGAGCTCGTCTTCCCTCACCTCTCATTCATGTCAGTGAATCAGAGGAGTCTGACTGTTCCAGCCCAAGTCCGATCATTTTCCTGGATGAAGTGGGCTACCAGAAGAGCCTGCTGGCCAAGCTGGACATCCCACAGGTGCCAGGGGGGCCCAGAGAGCGAGTTGAAGACTCAGACTCTGAAGTCAGCGAGTTCTTTGACAGCTTTGACCAGTTTGACGACCTGGAGGAGCTGAGCTCAGAGAGCTGCACTCTCACACTGCCTCTGGATGCCATCAGTGCCCCGACCGTACACAAAAAGTCTGTTGAGTCTGGAACCAGCGGGGCAACGTCCAAGTATGTTTCTAGGGGCTGCTCGACCAAGGGAATGAACCCTCACCGCTTCGACCAACCCACTCTCCCTGCCAATGTGAAGAAACCCACTCCTCTGAAACCAGGCTCTCCTTACTCGCTTCACTCGGAGGTGCCTGACTCCCCTCGACCGGTGCAGACCCCCTCTGAGGAAAACGGTGGTCCACTCTTCAGTCCTGTCAGCTCCTCAGCTTTTAGTCCTTTGGTGGACTCTAATGGGCCTCTGGAATACTTCTGGAAGACAGACGAGGATGAACGGGACAGCTCGGAGCTCCGGAAACCACAGGATCTCTGCTCTCTGTATAAGACCTACTCTGACTTTGCCAGCAGTCTGTCCAAAGAGATTCTAGGATCTGTGTGTGGATATCAGTCTGCCGTCGACATCAGCGACAACAAGAACCTCAGCTGTGTCTGCCACAAGGAGTTCAAGAACCCTTCAGGCCACCTGATGAAGCTCTCAGACATACAGGAGGCTGTAACAGTGGACAAGCTGCAGAAGAAGTCCCAGTCTCTGAAGGATGGCATTCAGAGGTTTGCCACCGACCTGGTGGAGATGAGCTTGGGCAGCGCCCTGCGAGACCTCCAGAAAGGTGTATCCACATGCACCACCACCTTGTGTCACCTCGCTGCCAGACTGACCTCCTCGGTGTTTCAGATGGCCTTCCATGAGATTGGCATGCGGCATGCTTATGTGTTAAAGGAACGAGCGATCAATGGATTAGCCGGCTTCCTAGTCGGAGAGGCCGTGTCTGGAGCGCTAAAGGAGTTCCTGACTGTGAAGAAGCAGATTTTCCACAGTACAGTGACACGTTTTGCTGCTGATTTGGCTGAAGAGCTGGTGTTTGAAGGCATAATGGAAGTTTGTCAGTTCTCCCATCCTTCAACTCCTCTTACACCCAGTGACTGGTCGTTTGGACATGGGCAAGAAGAAGAAGAAGAAGAAGAGGAGGAGGAGGTGGTTACTTCCTATGCTTCAGATTTGTCAGAGTCAGTAATCCAGGAAGCCTTCATTGAGCTCTCTCAGGCTGATGTTGCCTTCACGAGCCAAGCGGCTATCAGTGTGTCCCTTGACAACATCTGTTATGTCAGTGCAGAGAATACCAGCACTCGTACCTGCAGTACCTTTGCTAACCAGCAGGTTTTAAGTTCCAGCTCCACTGCAACGCTGCCTGGGCCTTCAGGAGAGGATGCTACCTGTACTGTGAAGAAAGCCCTGTTCACTGTATCCGGCATGGCCAGCTGTATCCCCGTTCCCCAGGCAGGCCAAGCCCTCTCCCACCTCCAGGATTCAGAGGAGACCTCTCAACAGAAGTCTAGCTTGTCAAATACCCCACAGTCCAGCCCCAAACGAGTAGCTGTATTGTCTTGTGACACCACCACATCTGCAGAAACTCACCTTTACAGTCATGGAACCCAGACCTCCACAAATGGAGGTGACCCCTCCCAAGGAAAGTCTCCTTTCCAAAACTTCTCTGGGAACATGGTGGACATGATTGTAACAGAGGCGTGTGAGCTGATAACTGCCTCTAAGATGAAAAAGAGTTTTGGTGACTGTGCTGATTTCTTTACGAAGACAATCGGAAGCCGAAGAGACTCTTCCTCAAAGCTGGAGACTCCAGATTCCCCTTCAAGGCAGGGGGTTGGCAGGGAGAGTTTCAGATATGACTGCAGAGATTCTGGGTGTATTGCACAGAGCGGATCTGTTGAGCAGGCGGCAGAGCTTCCTCCCATTTCCTTCCAGTCAGGCTCTACAGGCCAAGGGAGGGTCCACTGTGACTCCAGGACCAGACGTGTGGCTGAAACACATCCTGCAATGATGGATACTCTGGATGTGCCGGGTGCAGAGATGGGTGGACAGAGGAGGACATCTGCTCCCGTGGATGACTCCGCTCCAAGCTCCGGCCAAAAATCCGGCGGGACTCCTGGCACTCCTCCCTCCACCCCTCAGCAGCCCAGCGAGGTGTCCAAGGAGAAGCAGATAAAACAGTTCTCCAAGAAGCTGAAAAGCAAGCTGGCGAAAGAGTTTTCTCCTGCGACACCACCTCCAACCCCTCACTATCAGCCCGAGCCCGGCCCTGGGCCAAAAGATGCCATCCCCGAGGCAGACAAGGCGGAGTTTATGCTCAAACTGATGAGGTCTCTTTCTGAGGAGGCAGATGGCAATGAGGATGAAGAGGAGGAAGAAGCAGCAGAGGAAGGCAGTGTTGGTGGCACTAACAGATGTGTGGAGACCAGCGGTGGGCGGCAGGTGTCCTCTCGCAGGGTGTCCAACAAGGAAGCTCTCCATTACGCTGAGCGGCTGGCGTGCCACATAGTCTCCATGGCAACTGAGATGGACACTCTGGGAGTGGCGGAGGAGGAAGAGCAGGTGAAGAAAGGTGGTGAGAGGCGGAGGGATAGCGTGGCTCAGTTCTCAGAGCAGACCCTGAACACATTGTGGGTGTACGCTGGGGAGGTGGCCGGAGAAGTGATTAATGATGTGAAGAGGATGGTGAGCTCTGGGCAGCAGTGTCCGTACCACAGAACCCTCAGGAGGAGAAGCCTGGAGAGAACCAGCTCTGAATGTTTGCATCACCACCACCACCGACACCAGTCTCAGCCCAGTATAGACCAGAGCAAAGACTGGAGGTTAGGGAGGCTGGCCGATCAGTGGTCCAATGACTTGATTGCATCGGTGTCCCGGTCTCCACCCTCCACTTCCATCTCCAGCTCCAGTTCTGGTTTGTCCTCTGAGTACCCCAGCTGTGAGAGCGTCACTGATGAATATGCCGGCTACCTCATCAAGGTGCTGAAAAAGGAAGGAGGCAGCAGGGAGTTAGTCCTGGACCAGTATGCAAGCCGTTTGGCGTATCGCTCTATAAAACTGGGCTTAGCTCACGCCAGTCGTAAGATCAAGCAAAGATCCTCGAGCACTCGCCTCCAATCCTCAAAGTCGCTGCCGGATGAGTGGAAAACTTCTGGTAGTGAGGCCTCATCGCCCAAAGACAGAGCAGAGCCGGGCGAGGATACTCAGTGCTGCTGCAGGGATTCTGAGGAGCAGAATAGGAGGGAGTACATGGATCTGGTCAACTTTGCAGAATCTTTAGCTTACAGCATCACCTGCGATGTCACACGCAAGCTGCATCTTTCCTCTGTGCGACTTCCGAAGTCTCTCACCGACTCCTGTCTTTATAAGAAGTCCAAGCTTGAAGACATGACAGAGAACCTCATCAGAAACTCCTTCTCCTGCCCACTGTTGTCCAAGGAGGGTAAGAGCAGACACTATCACAGCACAGGAAGTCTGTACGACAGCGGCTACAGCAGCAGGGTGATGCAGGTCATCGAGCATTACGCCAGGAAGATAGTGGACGACACACTGAAGATGAGCCTGGCGTCGGTTGGACATTCATCCCGGGATCACCAGAGAACCCAAGGCCACGACAGACACTACCACACCCAGAGGCTGTCTGAGGGCCCTGGGCTGGTCCGGGTGCTGGGGGAGAGGACGTGCCGGTACTGTCAGGTCCAGGAGTGTCCGTTCTACACCAAACTGAGCCGGCACCACTACCAGCCAGTGTTACAGAGGAGCAAAAGGGGGGCAGAGTGTCAGGTGAAGGCTGAGCGGCTCTCTGGTCTGGAGATTCCCAAGATCCACATTGACCTGGACCACAGGGCAGCGTTCGCAGAGGAGATGGTAACCATGGCAATGGAGACGGCGAAACGTGAGCTTAGTAACACCAGCCTTAATGCAGACAGCGGCATCGGACATGACGGCGCCAGCTACGCTGAGAGTCTGACTGCTGAGATCATGACGTCAGCGCTGTCCAACATCTGCCAGGCTGCTGTCAGGTACGAACACCAGCTTTTGTCTGTGCAATTTGACACAGTTACAGTTATGCCATAAATCCTAAAAGAGCAAAAATTAATTTGGAATTTTTGTGATTATTTTACAAAGATTGAAAAAACCTAGAATCAATATGTACAATTTTTTGCGAGTGTTACCATCACTACAAAAACATTCGGTGGCTCTAGGTACTATACATATTTCACCACTCCATACATTTCCATACTTTTCTTGTTTCTGCTCTGTGGAAACACAGCCTGCAGTTCAGCTGAGAAGTCCCAACATTTTTGTCATGTGACTTTTGGTCACCACTGAGTCACTAATGGCTTCACGGTTGCCCTGAATTTTTTTTAGTTATTTACACGTGTGTTTAGTTCACACAGTTTATCTTTGAACAACTTTTAAATGAGATGTGTAGAAGTGATCTTAATGAACTATCAGGTTTATGGGTTCAGATTTGGTTAAGTTTTCCAAAGAATGGCACATCACAATGACTAAGCGGAAAGGAAAGGACAAAGAGAACCATCAGAAAGTTGAAAATCTCATGATCTCCCTGTTCACAGTTTCTGTCTCTGATAAATGTTGTAATTTTGGGAATTTTATTCAAAGACAACATACTTTTCAAACCCATTAGTGGGTTTTTGGGGGTTCAGAGGGTTAAGCAACTTTGTTTAATTAGCTTTTTTTTTAATTGCCAAATTGAAAACGTGCTTTACTTCTTGGTCAACTTTAAAATTGTACTGCACTGATAAAACTGTCTGGTGTAAATATCTGCTTAATTTCTGACTTTCTGTCCTTTTTGTCTCCTCCTATCCCTTTCTGCGTTTAGTTCCCCGGGTAGAGAAGCCACCGAGTCCACTGTGTCCCAGCAGCTGAGTGTCGGAGACGACAGTCTGGGCAGCTGGTCCAACCTGAGCTTTGAAGATGAGCATCTAGACGACAACAGCAGCTTCCTCCACCTCAGTGACAGGTATGCAACCACAACCTTTTACATACACACCATGCTCCCTGAGTGTCAGCATTTTACATTAATAATAAATATTAAATGCACGTTTGCAAAGACACTTAACTGTACGTAACCCTCTAGCTGATCTCTTGCAGAGATTTATTGATATTGATCTGACTAATGTTGTTCAGCATCCATTATGACACTTCTAGACAATTGCAGTAAAATAATAATGAGTTGAATTAACTTGGATGGACAGCATCAAGTTATTTATGACATCAGTTAGTGATGTTCTGGTCTGGGGGAAGCTTTCTGTAACATACACAAAGTAAGATGATCAGAATCTATTTGAGTGTTCATCTGTCTTTTTGATTAATTTAAGCTGTAGCTCTCCCACTGTGTCCCTGCTGTTTACAGTGTAAACTGACACTGGAGTGCGGACAAGAAAGCATATTTAGAAATATTTCAGGGGCAGTTTTTGAATTTTCTACTAGGAGTAAGAGTTTAGAAATTGCTGCTGTGAGCCGGGTGTAGTGTTTTATTTTCTTAGTGCTTCCCAGAAAATATGCAGCAATACTTTTGTGGACATGATGACAGCTGCTGTTGCCGTCTCACAGGAAGCAGGATTGCCTTTTCCAACAGGATATCTTGGTCTTTTATTTAAAAAATGGACAATCTGTTAACACTCTGAACCTCAAAACCTGGCGCTGGGTTTGAAAGGCATGTTTTTTATACAAATTGCCATTCATCAGAGCCAGAAAATGTAGAAACAGAAAGAACTAATCGTGTCACATGCAGTTCTGTTGGGAAATTTGACTAAATTGAAGAATAAAATTGTGATACTTCATCAAAGTCAACATCAGATTACATCAGATTCTTTAAAAAAACTCACTGTGACGCCTGAAGACTCATGAAAATAGAAGTGAAAGGCTCCCAAAAGGTATGCAGAGGAGCAAGTTGTTGGAAGACACATTCAGCATGGTGAAACATCTTCCAAGAGCTGATGTGCAAAGTAGTATAAGTATGTAGAGGCACCAGTATGAGTATATATTATAACCTTTTTCCACTGAGCTGGTTTCAGTGCTAGTTTGGAGCTAGAGCCTGACTTAGCATCAGTTCTTTGTGTTTCCACCACCTAAGCACCAGCTCTAGGTTCTAAAAACTGGTGATTAGCAATCACCAACTCTTTGCTGGGCCAGAGCTAAGCACTGAGTACATCAGGGGCTGGAGGTGGGGTTATCGTGACCAACAATCAATGGTGGAAAGGGACACGCAAGGGGTAATTAGTGTCCTTTTTCTCCAGGACGTCCCTGGTCTGATCACAGATGTACTGGAATGACTCCCGGGACACACAGAAGTTTTACACAAACTGTTGCGCTTAAATCCAGTACAACTGTGTCTCACCAGTAGCACAATCATGGAGGCAACCGCCACCTCGCAATCAGCCTTAAGACCAGCTATAGAGATAAACATAGATATTATGATCAACTTATTGTGTTTGTTTAACTGTTATATAATCAGTGCAAGCGTAGTCATTTTACAGTGACACAATGGCGTGGCTCCAACTTGACTCCCTGCCAATGGAAAAGCAAACAGGTTCTTAGGAGGAACCAGATTTGAACCAACTAAGCACCAGAACTAGCATCTGGTTCCTCTTGGTGGAAAAGGGGTATTAGTACACCTGTGGGCACGTGGAACTTTACTGGACATTCGACAAAGAAATTCAACTTTCATTCAGTTTTTTTTATTTTTATGACTTTTGGCACCGTAACTGTGTCATACTGCACAGAATACATGACTGAGTTCTTTCTCCTTCTCGCCATGGTTGTGCTGTTTCTGTATAGATAAAATAGAGAGAAATTTGCATCTTTTTGGCGAGGAAAAAAGTGACCGGAGCAAAAACACCCAGAAACTGTTTGGGGTTCCGAGGGTTAATTTGCAAAGTGATACCCAAGGATCCGAACTGTTGAATTGTCTGTTTTTCATCCTTCAGCCAGAGGAAGTAGACTTTATTTGTGTAGTTATGAACACTAGACTTACAGAGTGAGGTTATCACTTTGGCCATGCTGTTTTGATTTGTGCTGTTCACCTCTTCAAACCCAGAACAGTACACAAACTGTCCTCTACTGCTGGTGTTGGACCTGTTTTAGAAGGAGTCTCCTGTGGTTGCAGGAGTTCAGCACAGGGCACACTGTGTGTTTTGGGAACCTCATTTAGACTTCCTTGCCAAGATGCAATTTTCTGTGATTTGTGCAAATGTTGCATTATACATGAGTTCTGAAGGACACGTTGTTAAATATTTTATGTTGCTGTCTCTACTGCCAAGGTTTTGGTGGTAGTTGTGACAGAACTGGCCTCTTGGACGGGTACCACCTCTGACAGGGTCTCACGAAGCCTCTGGGAATGAGGCTGTTGACATTTCTGGCGAAGGTTTCTATCTCTATGGAAGCAAAACTGACAACATTTGAAATTCTTTCCCAAGATACCGAAAGAACACACTGTGTGTTAGCAGCTAGTTATTTTGGCCATCGGGGCCAAGTTAATGTATCATAATATTTTCTAAAGGTGTGTCTTTGAGTACTCTCCTCACTTCAGGCTCTGTTTCTAAAGGAACAAAGTCCGCCATGTGTAATTCATTACACTCTCTTCAAAAGCCCGCTGCAATCATTTCCACCCTGCAGATGAAAAAGCGAAAGGAAAAAAAAAATCACCTTCATGGGTCTATTAAGACACGGAGGGTGATGATTGACTAAATGAAGCAGCTCTCAGCACTCAGTCAGACCGCAGAAGGCTGTGGCTGAGGTAATGCAGATTAATGGAGGTATTTTTAGATATCAGAAATATTTCTCCGACATTGTTGCACGCCACAGTGTGCAGGTTCCAGCCAGCAGGCTAATGATTGACTAATTACAGCGAGAGTGTTCCGTGTGTTGTTGTGCATCTGTTGCCAGCTGGTTGTCCTGGTGGAACCCACAGGATTAACGAGATTATGTTAGGACAAGAATGTAATGATCTCACATCTCAGGCCTTTAGCAACAAATGATCTCGATCAACATTACAGATGATTCAGTGGAAAAATGTGCATCATTTGAAGAATCCTCCTCTGTTTTAGAACCTCACCTGACATTTAAAGGATTATTCCAAATGCCAGAAATGGTGATCAGCTTCAGTCTTGTTTATTGACAGTACAAGATGGATATGGTCATTATTGCCAATGAAGCTGCTTATTATATCCTGATCTTGTTGCTGTGTTTCGGCAGCTCTCAGTGTCGCTGTTACAGTGGGGTGTTAATGCCTTCTCTCTCTCCAGCAGCAATGGGAACAGCAGCAGCTGGAGCAGTCTGGGCCTGGAGGGGGAGGCGGGTGAGGAGCGCATGTCATTCTCCCCCTCTGACAGGTGAGTTGCAAACTAGTTAACATGGCTAACTTTGAAACCTGCACTGAGCACGCAATGTGTGCAGACCAAGCAGCTGCTTCAACACTACGCTTCAGATAACTAAAAATTATTCAAATTGTCATGCAAACATCAAATTTAACTTTACTTATAGGTTGGCCATTTAGAAGAAGCTGATAGCCATGTGAAAATCAAAAATGGCGGTGTTATAAATCCACAATCAATTAGTCTTTAAAGTAAATGAAGTACAGTGGATGTTATTTCACATGTTGCTAGAGACTTTTTGAATCACGGACCTTCAAGTTCTTCCTTTAAAATGCAGTGGTTGAATCAGCGGTTGAACGCTATCCTGAGTAACTGGTTCATATTCACTGCAGAGATCCATGCTGCCAAAATCAACTAGTTTTTGATGTATATGTCTTGCATGAGATGTGTGTTGCTCTTTTACACAGAATTGAGACATGAAGTGTCTCTATTTTTTAAAATAAAACAACCGGTATACAGGAAATTACACACCATGATTCAGTCCAAGTTATTTAATATTTAGAACCTGCTGAAATCCAGTACTGTTTCTTGGTTAATACACACTTCAGGTATTGTAGATTACCTGTAGTACCTGGTTCCTCTTACTGTTCAATATTGTAGTGACCAGAGGAGGCAGACAGATCCAGAGAGCAGGGAGCATTGTGGGGTTTTTGGCAAGTAAAGGGGCACCATGACAGAGATTTCTGTGTCGCTTAATGACCTCAGGGCAACGAGCACTGTCATTAAAGCGGGTAATCCATCACAAAAAAAAAAAAATGGTGGAAAAGCCTTAGTCCACAGTCTAAATCCTTAGTGGAACTCGATGTTTTTAGTGTAAGTTGCTGCTCAGAGGTTATTATTGCTGTTTGTGGTAATGAGGAGGATTTTGAAAACAGCAATATGCAAATATTGGAAAGAGAAGAGAAAGCCAACAGAAACGAGTGACCAATGATAGATTATACCCACATCCAGTGAGTCAAACGAACATTTTCCTAGACAATACACACTTAAAGTAGTGTAGATTACCTGTAGTATCTGTTTGTGCCACCAGAGGAGCCTTTACCTGGTTAGTACTGTAACTTCCAGAGAAAGCAGGCAGCTATGTGTTGGCAAGCAGAGAGCATTGCGCGGGTTTAGCTAGAAAAGGGGCACCATGACAAAGTCTTTTGTGGCATTTAATGACTTCCGGCCAGAGCTTGTATGTTAAACCAAGCTTGGATCAAATAGGATGCCGTTCCTGTGTTCGAGTGTCATATGTAACAACTGTCTTTGCAGCCGATGCCCCAAAACCACAATATCGGTACAAGACAAATGTCCACTGTGCCCACATTGTGTCTTCAGTCCATCAATTACCAACTGATAATACTGCGTTTGTTAAGATGCCTGTTCAAATTGGCAACACCTGCATGGCAGCGGACATGAACATAGGATCAGGCTTAGGTTTGTGTAGAATGTGCAGGAACTAATTTTGGTCAGGAGCTTCAACAAATAAGTCCACATTCATGAAAAAGGGTCAGGAATGATTCACCACAAGGAAAAAAGGCACAAGGCCGGAACAAACACTGAAGACACAACTATCCCAAAGGTCACCACCGTGTTTTGCCTGTTCTTAATCTGCGAGTAGCTCAAATGGTCGGCATGCATTATGTGCTCAACGTAGCCAAAGCTGAGACCTGTGGCTTGACCTGGAATGACACAAAGAATGAGCTAAGAAACCGAGTTCACTATGAAACCAACCGGGAGTACAGAAGGAAGCGTGTGACAGATCCACCAGTGGAAAAATGTCTGGAGCCAGAGTATTTCTCCATCATATGAAAATGATTTCCAACATTGTACAATGGCATTTTGATTTATAGTTTGTCTCATACTAGGAACCACCAGCCCCATGCATGGCCACAGTTAACCTCTAAATATAAATAGGCTTGACATGGCATATGCTTGTAGCTGTCCGCATGCGATGTGTAGCTGAGGTTCTGTTGGTTCTGTTTTACTTACATGTAATTTGGTTGCTTAATAGGATAATTTGTAGTTTTATTACATTCTGGGGGTTCTTACTCTCATTATGTTTATGCTGTTGAACAGTTTAATGCCCTCATTTGTTAAAAAAAACAAGCTCACAGAGACGTACAGCAGCATTAACACTTACAAACATCGTTTCTGAGGGTCGTTTGAGCTCATAGCAGTACAGTGTAATCCGTCAGCCCAGTCTTATTATTACTTTGCAGCTTTAAAGTGCAAAAAGTTGCCACATTTTGTTGTCATTTTAACAACTTCTAAGATCTCTAGGTTTATTTTCCATCAACACAGCACAGGCCAAGCCTATCGGTGCTTTACAGCTGCTTACATGATCAGTACTGACACATAAAAATGAGATGACAAAATATTCACTGTATCGAATATTTCAAGCATGTTCGTGCACGTTGATGCTCACCTAATGTCAACTGAAACGAGAAGAACTGCTGCAGCCTGGAAAAAGGCCAGAACGTGCTAAACTACAATTATTGGCTTTGGTTTTAACATTTACTGTCAACGGAAAAATGCAACTGTACATTGAAGAGTAAAATAAACCCTAATGTACATCTGTGTAAGGTCATCTGATGAAAGTAACACAACAAGACTAAGTAATGTGACATGTGTTACCTTTCTACTGCTATATCTATCGCTGTAAATGCTCAAATCTTAGAATACACTATATTTTTTATGTTTTTGCCATACGTATGATGATTTAACTTCAAGAGACAAATGTATTTGTGCCTGGTAATTTGATCCACAAACAAAAACATGTCATGTCACAGTGCAAATTAACATAAACACAGTTTTTAAACTATTTTATGTCCTTTTTTTTCCACAAAAAAACAAACATATACACGGATCAGCCACAACATTATGACCCCTGACAGATGAAGTGAATAATATTGACCATATTGGTACTATGTGCTGTTCTACTGGAAAACCTTGGATTTTAACATCCGTGTTGATGAGACTTAGACACCCAAATAAAAACTGTCTAGGAACAAGCACACTCCCTCATCCCATGGCAAAAACATCCAACAATCAGGAACATGTTGAGGAACATGACAAGGGCCCAACATGTTGATTTGACCTCCAAACTTCCTACACCCCATTGTGATCAAGCATCAACAGGATGCAGTGGAACAAGTTGGATTGACGGAGGCCCCACTGCACAAGCCAGAGTAGCCAAAGGATCCAGTACCAACGTCCTGGTTCCAGACCCCATACGACACCCTGAGAGGTCCTCTTGTCCATACCCAATGGTTCAGAGCATTTTAGACCATGTAAAGGGGACCAACATAATATTAGACAGTTGGTCATAATGTTATGCCTGATCAGTGTGCATACATATGAGTAAAAAGCAAGACAAATGTTTGGAAGTGCCAGAGACAGACATGTGCAGTGTATTATTCTGTTCCATAATATCAGATTGCACTCCATTTTCCATCTTTCTCCAGACTTCATTGGTTTACAGAAGCATACAAATTATGATTATCCACCATGCAATTAACCCCCCGAACCCCAAAACCTGCCGCTAAGTTTGAAAGACAATGATGGATAAAACTACACATTTTATCAGACAGAACAAAAAAAACCATCACATTTTCAACTTTCATTATGTTTCACGGTCATTTAAATATCTAGAGCAACCTTGGCTCTAGATACTATAAACTTGAAAAAATGTTGGACATGTTAATTCCAGTTTTTTTCAATTTCTGAAACTCAAAGAAGCTCACTTTGGTTTTTCATTTTTTTATAATCTGTGACATTCTACATGTGTCATGCTGCACAGGACATATTTTTAATTTGTCACTACTTCTAGCCATGGTTGTGTCGTTTCCATAGAGGTGCAGGACTTAATGTTGCAGTTAAAAATGAGCCCACAGTGAGTAAAAATGTCCTGGTAGCAAAGGAAACTGCAAGAGATTCATAGGTATTATCCACAGAGATGCACTGGGTGGGTTTTGTGTTTTTTCTAGCAAATGTCTCAACATCCATTAGCTGAAATTAGGGCTGATCTGATCAAATATATACATATTTGCTCATTTCTATAGTCATTTGGCACTGACAAACAGCAGATAGCAGATGGCCATTAGGTGGCAGGTTTCCCACAGATTCAGGTTTGTGGTTTAGTTGCTTGTAAAGAATTAAAAACATGTGAAGATGAGGCTAAAAAAACAATCAAACTGACTCATATGACATGGGTTGTGCTAGTAAAGGCTCCAGTATGTCACCATGAGCTTGTTTTAATTAAATTTAAATTTTAAAAAGATATCATTTGCTCCTCAGGGACCTCCGTTACAGGCCTTTGGGGATTCATAAAACAAAAATTACACTGCTTTTGTGCTTTAATGCATGACTTTATAGTTGGTACACCCTGTTTCTCCTCCTCGCTGCTTCATGATCCAGAGCAGCGAATGTGAAAGGCCTTGTTAGACGGTTTTCCCTCTGAAGAGAAAATGATATCCTTTATATGATATCGAGCAGAGTCGGAGTGTCTGTAGCCGAGGGCTGTGTCAACAAGACTGTGATTAACAATCTTATAAAGTGCAGAAATGACTGTTTACCTGTTGGCACGTCACACGGCAAATATTTGCACAATTGACAGAATGGATATCGAGTAGATTTTCAGGAGGGAAAAATCAACTTTCACACTGATCAAGATGTGCTCTATCCGTCTTTGTGTCTTAACTGACAAAAGACACTGAAGTAGGAAAGCAAATTTACTGGAATACTTAAAAAACACTGACTGGAAGTATGCGGCGTATTTCCCTCAGTGAGTCTAAGATTGCTTTGATTGCAGTGCTTCATATCCTGCTGTGCTTATTCCAAAGACTGCTAGCTTAAGCATTGTCATTTGTGTATATATATTCCTCTCTCCTCGCTAACCTGTGTGGCATTTCTCATCCAACAGTGACAACACAGAGGACAAGGAGACTGAGGTCAAAGAGGAATCCAGCGGTAAGGAGCACGTCTTTTTCTTTTGAGCTTTCTAAGTCGCTGAAAATGCAGATTGTGGCGGAAAAAAAGTGCAAATCAAACAGCACGCTTTTGGACAGCTGCAGGAAACGGGGGGAAATAATGGGCCCCTTTGCTGATTTGAGGTCCTGCTCTTTCCACTTCTTGAGACTCCCGACTGGCTGTCTGAGGGGATTTTACCACCCCCATATTCAGCCACACTCATTCATCCACTCCCTCCACAGTCAGACTTACTGCAGCCCCCAGTGAGGAGGAGGATGGTGGTGGGGGGGTTCTTATTGGGTCTGTCCTGCTGTGGAACCGTGGGAACCGAGTCCTGAGCTGAGCAGGGCTGAGGGAACATCAGGGGAATGAAGCCCCTGTTGAGAAAAATGTCAATATAAAATGTACACAGGCTACAACTTTGTTATTATAAGAGTAAAGGTGAAGTCCTGAGAAGGGGCTTCTGTCCCTAGTTGTGGAGATAATCTTACTTCACAAATGCAATGCTAACTCGTTACCTACACATAAGGTTCACAAAATTTGATGTTTCTCTGACTTTACCAGTCACATTTTTTTAATGCTGATTTTGTTAATTAATTGCTAATATTGAATATTGCTAATTAATTCACAATTGATGGACCTCAGAGAAATGATTTGATGTATTAACATTGATATTTAAATTAATGCAATAAAAATAATGTCAAATCAACAGGGACATTTAGCCTGCAGTAGCAGAAAGCTAGTTAGTGTTACAGCTAACTTTCCTACAGACATAAAGTCAGCTGGTTGGTTAGGGCTACTGCCTGCAAATGTAGCACAACATTAACAGCTTAGCATAAAGCCAGCTAGTTTGTTATCCAGTGCTACAGCAAGCTAACATTATTAGCAAAATATAAAGTCAGCCAGTGCTACAACAAGCAAATAAAGCAGAACATTATTAGCTTAACATAAGTCTAGCTAGTTTGTTAGCTAGTGCTACTGCAACCTAATATACTAACTTAAAAGAACTCAACTAGTTTAACTCGTGCTACAGCAAGCCAATATTAGTAGCTTAACAGCTAGTTTTTTTTTAGCATTACAGCAAGTAAATATAGAATAACATTTAATAGCTTAACATAAAGCCTTCTAGTTTGTTAGCCAGTGCTACAACAAACTAACGTTATTAGCAAAACATAAAGTCAGCTTGTTTGTTAGCTAGTGCTGTGGCAACCTAATATAGCGTAACGTTATCAGCTAAAAAGGAAGCCAGCTAGTTTGGTAATTAGTGCTACAGCAAGCTAACATTGTTAGCTTAACATAAAGTCAGGTAGTTTATTAGCGCTAAAGCAAGCAAATATAGCATAACATTAATAACATAAAGCCAGCTAGTTTGTTAGCCAGTGCTACAGCAAGCTAACATTATTAGCAAAACATAAAGTCAGCTAGTTTGTCAGCTCGTGCTACAGCAAGCAAATATAGCATAAAATTATTAGCTTAACATATATCCAGCTAGTTTGTTAGCTAGTGCTACGGCAACCTAATATAGCGTAGAATTATTAGCTAAAAAGGGAATCCAGCTATTTTGTTAACTAGTAACTACAGCAAGCTAACATTATTAACTTAACATAAAGTCAACTAGTTTGTTAGCACTACAGCAAGCAAATATAGCATGACATCATTCGCAAAACATAAATCCAGCTAGTTTGTTAGCTAGTGCTACGGCACCAAATATAGCATAACATCATTAGCTTGAAAGAGAGCTTGCTAGTTTATTAAGTAGTGCTACAGCAGGCTAACATAGCACAACATTTTTAGCTTAGCCTAATGTCAGCTAGTTAGCATTTTACACTGATGATAATTTATTTTTACTTCTGATTAGCTGTTATGTGTCTGTATTAGATGGTAGTGAAAACATGTATGTCAAAATCTAACATTAGCAAGGCTACAGTACTGACAATCATTGATGTCTATTGGGAGTGTCTTACATCAAAAAGTTTTATTAAGTTTTTTATTCAAATTAATTATTAACCCTCCACATAACTCTTGTATTAACAGGTTTAAAACAACTTTGCATATGTATATTCTCATAAAAAAACATACAGATGTATATTTGTACCATAAATATGTTGCATCATCTTGACTCAAAACCATTTGTTTTGATGGGAGTTTACCCTACCTCTGTGTGGATCTGTGCTGTTTAATGAGTCTCAAAACGGATGCATGTAGGCCTTGGTAATAAAATAGTTGGCCCTCGTACTTTCTCTAGACAAATGCATTGGATTAGGGTTGAGATCACTAATGAAAATCAGTAGTCCGCCATTTGTGACAGTAAATTATTAAGTTCTAATCTAAGCAATGAATCTTCAAATTGACTTTGGATTTGAATTTAAATAAAACTACAGAAATGAAAGTAGAAAACGCCATTAACAACAAACTGACCTTTACAGAAATAGTGTTTGTGTCCTACTAAATATCATTTATAAGCCTTTAAATGAAGGGAGCTCTCAGTCCTTTGAAACAATCAAATGTCAACTTGACAAGTAAGTGTTGATCTGAGCACGTAGGTAGGCTCAGTGCTGTTTTCTGAGCTCATATCAGATCTGTGTTTGTGTGCACAGGTTAAACGCCACTGATCTGTTTGCCACATGGTTTTAAGGAAGAAAGTTAGCATGATAAACAATCAACATGAGACTGTTCAATCCTGCAGGGACGCTCTGTGTGGACCGGAGTCAGACTCCGGCTCCCAGGTTGGCGCTGGTCATGGTGAACTCGGACCTCAGGGATCCCGGACGTGGCCCCCAGCAGGACCTCCAGCTCAGGAGCCTGCTGCAGTGGGCGGCTGCCTCCATGGCCGACATCCCTCACATCCAGCTGAGCCCGGACCGAGAGCTGCAGCAGGTGACTCTCAAACAGGTTCCCACTGCGGTATTTACCATTCAGCAGTTTCTTTAAATGCGTCACACTGCCTCGGTGAAAGAAGGCATTCTTTCCGAGACTGTTGATGTTGGTTAACAGTCCTGTAAAGTGGTGTCCTGGTTTCCACCAGAGTTAGCTTTGTTGTGGAGACAAACGGATGAAAAAAACCACCAGCCGCTGCAGTGATTAAGTCAAACAAGTTGTATAATGTTTTACAGTCACACAGCTCCGTCAGATCATCATCAACACCATCCGGCTTGTTCTAATGTGGTCAGTTCTAAGAGCATATTAGCTGGAACCATTCATTACAGAAAGCTGACAGTGTTATGCTGTGTTTTCATACAGTTTAACTTTCAATGCTTAGTTTGTTTTGTTCTAGTTACCAGTCATACTCATTCTGTTTGATGTTTTAACAGTTAATCCGCTGCACAATTTTAACTGGTTGTCCAAGTCAGTGTACTTTAAACATTTATTCTTTACTTTAGCAGGATATTTTAAATGTTTATTTTTTATTGTTTCTTTATCTGTTCTACGAATTCCTGATGGAACTAAGCTGATGTTGCAATGAATATTAGGTGTCATCAAGTTGCAAAAAGGCTGTCTGATTGGGCTTGCCGCCTGAGACTTATGCTAATGCTAATGCTAAGCTAGGATTTTTAAATCCTAACACAGGCCGGGAACTGAGAGTCTGTCAGCAGAGACGATGCTAATGTGACACTCTGATGATATGCTTCAAACAATATTGAAACTAAAATGTGTCGGTGACGCTCTGCTCTGAGTATAAATCTATTTTAGGGTAAATCTTGACAGATTTCTTGAACTGATGAAGTTGCTGCGACAGAATTTGTAGACATGTGTTCCAGCTGAGCAGCTGTTTCCAGCAGCTGGATTAACTACAGTGAACAAGTTACTGCATCATGTCGATTGGATATGAGGAATTATCTGATATCAAACAACTGTGAAGGGATTAATAATGTTACAGGATTTTTTACTGTGGAAAACTGCAGCTTGTTTGCTGCGTTTAACAGTTCAGGTTGTTGAATAGCAATTAAATGAAGTCACTGATTTTGCAAGTTTAGTTTGTTACGCTTTGAGGCATGAGTGACTTTAAGTGTGATCCATTTTTAAGATTCCATCCTATTCTTGTGTGTCGTTCCTGTAGGTTTGATTTATTTAGGCCTCCCAGTCAGGAATATTACTTACTGTCACTCTACACCTTTCATGACTAGTGAGAAACCCATAAACATTTACCCAGATCTCTTTCCTGGCAGAGAACCACACTAATAAATCTTAACTACAGCTGATAAGCTGTGTTTTAGGAGGCCTCCTCTTCAGATAAATGAAGTAAATGATCCCTGTGCGTCCTTTCAGCTCCCAGCGGTGGTCCAGAGGCTTCGAGAGCGGAGGTGGAGGGTTGGAGAGCTGCTGCACACGCTGCTGCGCTACTGCGAAGAGAGCCAGACACACAGCCAGCCTCAACCCAGGGAGGAGGCACCGCAGGCGGGCAGAGAACCTCACCACATCACCCTCTTCCAGTGGCTCCTGGAGCACGCCTAGGGCCTCTCCTCTTTTCTGTTTCCCCCTCTCCTCTCTTCAGTTTCACACGGGGCTTTGCTAACTCCACAGCCCCTAGAGGGCGCCACACAAATCAGCTCATGAATGTGGGTGGCGTGTGTTCTGCATTGCATGCTGTGACCAACAAGTCCTTCTATTGTATCCTATTTTTCTTTCCACCTTCTGTTTTGTTGTTGCACTTTTTCCTCACTTATCGGGCTGCATATATCACACGTGTTGATTTAGTGAGCTGTCTCCTGCGCCCGCCTACACTTGTCAGTCAGAAGGCCTCACACCTTGCTGCCGCTGTGCTCAAGCTCGAGAAAGAAAAAGAGAGGAGAGAGAGGAGAGAGAGAGAGAGAGAGAGACCCAGCCCATGTGTTTCCAGACAGAAATGCAGCGAGTTGAGAGAATGTGTTTTCTGTTAGGGAATCCCCACAGCTGCTGGGCGGATGATGTCATCACACCCACAGCTCACCTCTGTGGTGGTGTTCCCACATGTTCAGAGACCAACACACACACACACACATCACACCACACCCTTTTATTGTGTTATCAGATCCAATCCAAGATACACCGATACAGTTATTCCCCCCAATGTATCCCGTTACTGTATTAATCCACTCAGAGTTGCTGCCTTTCAGTCTTGGTTTTCTCTGGAGCTCTGAATGCTGGTACAATGACATTTGATCAGTGTGCTGAGTACGCCCCTGTGCAGTATCGCCTAAAGAGCTAATGGCTCTGAATTGTAATTGCACCACAGTAGGGTATTTTCTATTTGGAGAAATTAGAAACAGGCCCCACAGTAGGAACTCAGTGCAGCAAAAGTTGGACTTTTTGATTTTTGAAGAGGTGTTCTGGTATTTATTAGAGACTGTTTTTGCTGGAAGGTTGGTGTTGCTCCATCTTTCTCTTTATAATACCCCAAAGTTGTTATATTGGATTCAAGTGAAGTCATAGTGTTTTTCCTTCTTTAGAAACTCTTGTGTGATTTGTGTTTTTGATCGTTGTCATGCTGGAAAATTTCTTTCTGCCAATCTTCTGCAGACTGGAAGTCATCTTGTCGGTCAGTATCTATAAATGTCATTTCCCCTCCTGCAGCCACATATCATCACATTCCCACCTCGGTGCTTCACTGTCAGGACTGTGCATTCACTGTGGTCATCTTGACCAAATGCACACCAGACATGCTGGACTCCATCTGAGCCTAACAGGTTTATCTTGGGTCTTACCTGACCAAAGAATGTGCTGCCAATGTTGTTTAGGCTTCTTTAGAAAAGTTTTATCTTGCATTTTAGTGCCAAACAGCAGGCAAGGGTGTTTTCCTTCAACGTCGCCCATAGAGAGTCACATTATAAGCTGTCCTTCATTGTCTGAGCTTCAGAGAAACTCTGATTTCCATTGATAACTTCTTTGCAAGTTAAGAAGCAGCTGCCGTTTGTTCTTCATGTTGTAAAAGTAGTTCTCTGTCCATGTAGTCGTTTTAGGAGGATGATCACTGGAGCCCTGATTAGTGGTGCTGTGGCTCCTCCTATACCTCCTGATTACTGCTGCAGCTATGTTTCACTGATTTTTAGTCCATATGTCCTGGATCCTTTTCCATCTTTGTGAAGCCTAACAATCAGATTTTTATTTTTTTTTCTCTGGCAGTCTTTTTCCATATGGAGCCATGATGTAGACATGCAGAGAGACAGAGTCTGTAGGATTTAAAACTGAGAAAGTTCTGCTGCTCAAAGCTCATTTCATGACCGTGTTCATGCAGTTCGGCTGATTGGAAATCAAAGGTGGACTCGTTGCACTGTGTTTCTACTTTAAGGCCTGTATTTTCAATACAGTCTTTCTAAAGTATTAGTTGTTAATTGTTCTTTAGATCAAGTATTGAGGATTGATTCAATGTTTGAATCATTTATCATTTAAATCATGTTGCACAGAGGTGGACTCACTTTTTGCTGTAGGGACTGAGGAGACTTTGTTGAAGTTTTAAACCCATATCTTTAGTCAGTTTGCGTTGATGATCAAATGGGCCTCCCGCTTGGCTGCAGAATGATGAAAAGATGATGAATTTGCCTCTTGAGAGTATTCCTGTTCTATCTAATACTGTAACACTGCTCGCCTAGCAACAATCTCCTTTGTTGTCAAACTTAGTAACATGTTTGGAGTGGATGATGTTTACTCGGGCGGTCGGTATTTTAAGAAAAAAGTATATTTTTTTGAAGGTAGAGTATCTAATCAAACATGAAATGCTGCTCAGAGTGTTGAAGTGAAGCCGTGACGTCGGCTCAGTGCTGCCACATGTAGCTCATAAGGTGACTGTCTGTAACTCTGCAGTAGGAATCCGTGGATGCAGCGGTCATCCGTCTCGGTGGCCCACGTCCAGCCAGGGGAAGATCCAGTGACGCAGATAGCGGATCATTTAGTAATTAAAGACACCGGTCCGGTCTGCACCTCCGAAACCACAGACTAGCAGCATCGGCATAGCTCAGGCCTGGACTCACACATCCACTCGCCCCCACACTCCACAGTCACCTTGTGGAATCAAGGAGTCTGAATACCACAGCTTCTTCCGCTCAGCAACCCCCCCGAAGTCTCAAACACGCCCTCATTACTCACCAGCCTCCTTTGTGTACACGCACAGCACTACCAGCTACTTGCTGAGATGCACTTTTTTTTATTTTTATGTTTTATTTTGTTTTGTTTCTGATTCGGCCGAGGAGAGTCTGGGCATTTCCACCTCTCCGGGCCAGCCTGGACGCTCCGCTCTCCCTAAAATCCCTCCCCAACAATTACTGGGAGACGTTTGTGTTTATTTATTGCTTTTCTTTGCAATGAGGGACCGAAGGATGACGTGATGCCGCGAGGTCCTCCAATTTAAAAACACTGTAATATACCACGACCTCACAGCTATTATTATAAACTAAGTGTTGTTGGTTGGTGTTTTTTCGCCTGCATGGCTCAATCTGACTTTCGAAGCATTCTTCTTCTTCTTCTTCATGTGCTGGCCGACACTAATTGAGCCGCAGTAACGCTATGGGCTTCTGCAGATGCCTTTGTTTGTTGACGCTTAAACCTCTAGGCTGCCAAATGGTCGTATAATCTTTTGAGGTGTTTGTCTTGTATGATTTGTTTACACGCGAAAATGAATATTTATGAAGAAAAACCCAAAAGAAGTGAAGTCGCGGCGAAGTATTAGCCTGAGGGAGCGCTTATATCTCGGTTTAAGGAATGTATTAACGGACAGAGGCGCATCACGGTGTACAAACTCTCCCGGTGTGAATGTCTAGTTGTTCCTGTAGGACTTTCCCAGGTTTTTTCCAGCGATCCCGCCCCCCTTTTTCTTTCTTCTATTTTCTTTATCTACTTTACATTCCTGGGCATCCCACACCACCTTATAGCGCTATATCGTTGTGTTTGTGAAAGCTGAATGTGAACCTGCCGAGACTCCGTTCTAGAAGCAGATACTGTAAATCTGTTTTTGCTACTGTCGTCCCCAGTGTTACTTTCTGCCTCTCAGACAGGACATTTAAAAACTAAAACAAACAAAAAAAAAAGGTAAAAAAGAGACGCCTCCTCTCCTGTATTCTTCCCTGCTTCCTTGTAAAATCCTGCCAAATACAGATATTTAATAAATTATAATATAAGTTATATAACAGTGAGTTCACTACTTGTTCTCCCTCGTGGCATTGCTGAATAGTTTACACATTCTAAGCTTGAAGTCAGAAACTAAATTTGTTTATGTCAAAGCTTGATGTGACAATAAAGCTTTTTCATGTGCGCTAATTGCTCGTCTCCCTTTCATGAAGATATCTTGTCCTTGCAGCGACACGCCGAATGTTGTTTCGCTTTGTCGAGGTGTGTAATTACAGCTGAAGAAGGATTTAGTCAGAATCTAGTCTTTTGGACCAGAATCTGATGGGGTTTTGTTGAATATTTGATATTGTTTAATGGATAAATGAACAATTAACAAGCAATTAATCATTTAGGTGTGAAAATTAGCTGCTTTTAATGTAGTAAATTGAATGTTTTTTGACAGAATAAGTGATTTAAAAAACACCACATTGGGCCCTGGGTAAGTAGTGTGCATTTTCAGTATAATTCTTCCTACTGTTCTTGCATACATGCACAAATGCTGTCCTTGTTTTATCCCTATATTCATCTACCAGCTTATTTTACATAGAAAACATAAAATCTGTTTCAGCTGTGACGCATTTTTATCGATAAAAAATACCAAAAATGGTCCAACTGCAACATTAAAGTTTTAAAGTTAGTGCAGCATTGATAATAATCTAATATTATGTAAAAATACTCCTGAAAGGGGTCATAATGAATTTTCCTATAGGTAAATTCTTTTTATAGACATTTAAGAATCTGTGCAACTCTTTCATCAGAGCTACTACACGTATAGAAAACGGATTTATTTAGTCTTTTGCTCAAAAAATCTGATGGGTTTTGTTGAATATTTGACATTTTGTTGTGAATTATTGAGCAAATAACGACTTAAGTGAGTTATTATTACATTAAAATGTGAGAAATAAGTGCTTTTAATGTAGTAAACTGAATATTTCTTAGCAGAAGTGGTTTGAAGTTGTCATACTGGGCTCCAATGTGCATTTTTCAGTGTGCTGTCCCTGTAATGTTGACCAACTTACTGGCGTGTGTGCATTTAATGCTTCTTTAATGCATCAGGTCATTTTTGTTTTTGTCACTCCACTGTATTAATTTGAAAGCTGGTTTTACATTTTATGGATCTGAAGTCAATTATGATGCGCTTTTACTGACAAAAACAGTTTATACGACTATTAACATGAGCTCCAACTGCAGCAAGAAGACTTTAAAGCATCAGTAGCAATTTAACAATATGTAATAACAGGACACACTTTTGCTAGCATAAAAGAGGTGAAATTCTAGTATTGGTGTGACTACCTCTTTTTCCACTGCTTTATTGCTGTAACTTTACTGACTAAAGGTGCAGTAAAAGCACATAAATGACCTCCAGCTTGATCTGTAATGAAATAAATCATTAGTTGTGCACAGATTCGTTCCAAACACTTCAGTGCAGGTTTCCCTCTGATAACAGCCTGCTGTTAACTTCAGAGATTCCTCCAAACTTATTAAAAGGCCGTCTGTCTGGTCCACTCCTCCTCCACTCGCTGTTACCTGCTGCAGGTACCAAAGGAAACTCTATTAAAGACGGTCTCAATGACAGAGCTGCAGATCTCCGTTCTGCCTGGATACAGCAGCACAAAACAGCCATTGTTGCCGTGCGATTAGCTCGTACCACACACAAATGTGTAATTAGGTAATGCTTCCACAATGGCCGCTACCCGTCAGCATCCAGGTTTGTGTGCAGAGCATGAATGGAGATGTCTGTCTGACGCGGAGGCAGCGATGGGATGAAAGGGAGAGGGTGGAGGGAAGGTGGGAAGAGCTAATTGCAGGCTGCATCGTGATACAGGAGGCGAGGAATGTGTCTGACAAGCACATCTTTGATCTGCTGAGTGGCGGGAAGCCGGCTGACAGACAACAAGAAGCTCTCAGACCAGCGGGGATAACGCTCAGTTTGTGGGTGACCTGACGGAGTGAAGTCATTTCCAGAGGGCCTCCAATTAGGAGACATGTGGGGGGGTTATGGAGATCTGGATCTTTGCAAAACTTGTTGCCTCTGAGAAAAACGCCTGGAGATCCTGAACAGCCATGACAGATCTGTAGTAGTAGCTCCTGACTAGTAGAATAGGCCTGATAACACCTACTTCTTTATATGTCAGTCTAACTTGCCATGTTGCATGAATGTAGTATTTCTTGATATTTCTTGATCGGTGCTATGAGGGCGTCAGGGTGTCTCCGCCGATGGATGCAGCACGCAAACCGGGGCCCAGCAAAGAAGAAGTAAAAATACTTTGGGAAAGTCCCATTACTAACTGATGTGGGTACAAACCAGAGAGACATTTCGGGCATGTGCATTTTCACTGTTCATTGAACTAAATAAAAATTATAAGCAAAAAGAGACACGATGAGACAATAAGAAATGACGCTGGCCTTTTGACCGATACAACAGGAATCGGTGACGATCTCAAAACGGTCCCATCTCTTCATTTTCAGCTGAGCTCACAGTTTTAGTTATTTATTTGTTATTTTTAGGGTAGTTCTGATTTTTATTCTTTGGTTAAGTTGTTTATTTTAACAATTTATACATGTTTAATCATTGTTCTTATGATATTTCCTATTCATTCCTTTATTAAGAGCTCTATTTTAACTGTTGCAGCCATCTATTCTTGACTTTTAGCTATCCACTGCAGACATTTACCTGTTAACCAAACGAATGTCTAATCCCCCAAATCATTTATCCATAACTTAAACAATAAGAACTGTTTTTCCGATCTCTATTTAGCCATTAGCCTATTTTTAGCTATCAATTTTAAAAGTTTATCATTACTTTTGGCTCATTATATTAATATTTTAGCCAATAGTCTTCTTTTAGCTATGTTTTTCAACTGTTAATCTTTACTTTGGCTAACTATTTCAGCTATTTAGCCTCCTTTTAGTTGTCTATTTCAACTATTAATTATTACTTTGAGCTAGTTATTTTAGCTTTTTAGTCCTTACCCTATTTTTATCAATGTGAAAACCTTATCATTGTTTTTAGCCAACAATATCAACCATTCATCATTAGCATATTTTCAGCTATCTAGTTCAATGATTTATCATTACTTTCGGCTCCTTATATTAGCTTTTTAGCCATTAGCCTGCATTTAGCTAAGCACCTATTTGGCAATCCTACTTTTCGCTAACTCAATAGTTTGTAGTTTTAGCCAACAGTTTCAAGCATCTATCCATTAGCATACTTTCAGCTATCTATTTCAATTATTTATCATTACTTTAACAAACTGTTTCAACTATTTATCTATTAGCATACTTTCAGCCATAATGATTTATCATTTATTTTAGCTTATTATTTCAGTTATTTAGCCATTAGCTTAAATTAAGCTGATTAGCTATTTAGCATTATTGCATTATTAGCTATCTATTTATCATTATTTTTAGCTCACAATGTTACCTTTTTAGCCGTTAGCCTACTTTTAGCTAAGTACCTATTTAGCTATTATCCTACTTTTAACAGTTTGTACTTTTAGCCAACTGTTTCAACCATTTAGCTATTAGCATGCTTTTAGCCATCTATTCCAAGAATTTATCATTTCTTTTAGCTGATTATTTCAGCTACTTAGCCATTAGCTTACCTTCAGCTAGTTCGCAATTTAGCATTATCCTGTTTTTACCTCTCTATTCCAGCAATTTATCATTACTTTTACCTAAGTGTTTCAACCATTTAACCATGTATTTTACTCATTTATCTTTACTTTTACTTTATGCTTTTTACTGTTGAGCTGTAAGCCCAATTTTAGCAATGCATTTCAAAGATTTCCATTACTTTTAGCTAGCAATTTCAACAACTCATACATCAGGACACTTTAAGCTGTTTATTTCAACAGTTCTCATACATTTACCCTGTGTTTATGTGTTATTACGTTTCACTCACTATTTCAGTTATTTTTAAGTGTGGTACATTACTATTAGGCAACTACTTCAACCATTCATGCATTACCTAACATTTAGCTATGTATTTAAACCATTTATCCATTACATTTATATATAGTTTTATCACTAGCCCTGAGGTACTACATTCATTTAACTGCTTAGACTTGTCTGCTTGCTCCTTGGCACGGTTCCAATGCATCAACATGTGAATATATCTCATTTTTCCATTTATTCTTGTTGACTTGATGCATGAGGCAACTTCTAATGACACTGACTTCTTAATCCAGTCGTCAGTATCATCCCGCTATCTCAAAATATCATTATTATCCCATGCAGAGCTCATCTCTCGTGTTCTTGGCAGCGGTAGGAGTGGATTTGTTGTCAGCTTATGTGCTGGATGTTGTGAGAACCGTGGTTGAGTGACACAGACCGGCTCTGACTCTGGGTGGCCACAGCAGAGTGAGTATCCAGGATGAAACTTGGCCCGGGATGATAATCACTCTAAAACATGACCACAGGAACCGTAATCGAAGATTGCAACAGCTTCACAGAAGTGCAGCCACAGGAATGCGCCTCAGACACAACAGCAGCTTACAAGGAAATCAGACGCGTTTATTAATCTGTCCTGACAGGCACTCACGTTGTCGTCGCTGCAGCAGGCGATTGTATGGCAATTAATGTGCAGAAAATCACCCGTCAGCAGTGCACGGAGACAGACAGGAGCCCGGCATCACACCACCCCCAGTCTGCTCCACCGTGGCGTGGGCCGCTGGGCTGACATCAGATAGGCTGGGTCCTGGCTCCCCCCCACAACTCATCCACTGACATCACTTCCCTCCCAACGGCAACAAACGGCGGGTTGTTGGGAGCGTCCGCTGGATGAGGCGGCAGGAGGGGGGATGTTTGAGTCAAGCACATGGAATCCATGATATACTGTACTGGGCTTTGTGTTGGAAAGGGGAAAACCAGCTACATCATCCCTGCTAAGTCTTTTGTTTACTCCGGCCTGAAGAACATCTCCTTTGTTTTGGTTTTTTCTTCTTCATCTGCACTTTCTTTCGTCACCACGGACTAATAGGTGTGAGCGGTTAATGAGCCGAGGGGCTGAATCACTGAGGTGGGTCTGAGGTCGCGCTGGGTGACCTGCTGTACTGTAGCATGCAGAGCAATGAGGCTCTTCCACGGTTTCACACATAAAAAAAAGCTAAATCAGAAATTAATTTTCTCCTGGATCAACTGTTTTTAGGCGGCGGTTGCCGTCCTGTTGTCCAAAAACCTCAAGGTCCAACTGTAATACTGAAAAAGTTTATGGAGTGGAAAATCTAATCATGCAAATATTTTGGAAAATTGGGGAACCTCTTTTATTACAACTCCGAATTCAACTTTCCCAGTGGATGCATGAAAGGAAGGGAGTGTTCAAGCCATTTACATTACACAACTCCACCACCTGCACCTTGTAAGGGATTTAAAATGCTTTACAATAGTTCATTAGTTTGTTTATGTTACTCCATGAGTTTCGTCTTGCTTCATCCTGTCTGGAACAGCTTTCTGTCTGACGTATACCCACCTGTCACACTCCCAAATGGATATGACTTTACAGTAGATTGAATAACACAAATTGAATCGGATAGTATGACAAAAATATTTTTCACACAGCTAGTCAGTCAGTTTTAGGTCAAGTTATCACTCAAACCACTATTTGAAGTTGCTGCAGCTGAACAAATGGAACAATTCATCAATTGCTAGCTACCTTTAATCCTTTTTATCCTGAGCTAAGCTAACTCTTTCAACTGTTTATCCATGCACATTATCTATTTACATTAATCTTTTAGCGGGCTGTCTTTTTATCCCTTATTTTATTTAGTGTAACCATTTGTTCACCACACAGTTTATCACTTGGTTTTAACTGATTAAACAATTTGTTTTTGGCTATTTCAGCTGTTTCACCATGTTTAGCTCTCTGTTACAATTATCTTTAGGTATTTCGGTTACTTGTAATTCAATGAATCTGTCTATTTTCCATTTTCAATCATGTTTATGTCATTTATTTACTACTTTTCGCTGTTTCATTCATTATCTTCTATTAGGTAGACCAATTTTTAGCCAACTGTCTGAATCACCGTTTCAACCATGTTAGCATTTTAGTTTCGACTTTTTATCTAAAAGCTTACGTTTAGCTAAATATTGTTAGCTCACCAGCTATCATATCTAGCTTTTTTGGCTATCTATTTTAGCTGTTTATCCTTTTCTTATCTACGTGTTTCAACTGTTTCATTACTTTCAGCTCACCACTTCTTTTACTTTTCCATTACTCTGCCTTTAGTTGTGTTTAACTCCGTTTGTATAGCTTTCAGTTAGCATTGTAGCAGCTTATTTATTATTATTTTAGCAATTTATTTATCATTAGCATTATCGTTAGCATTATGTTTATTTAGCCTTTTAGCTAGTTGTTTCAGGTTTCGGCAATTTATTTCAAGTATTTATCCATTTGCTTATCTATTTTGGCTGCCCATTACATTATGCCCATATATTTTTAGCTAATTATCCATTTGCCTACTTTTATCTTTATCAATTTTTTATTCATTATTTTTAGCAATCTATTATGAGTATTTATCCATTAGTTAGCATTTTTTAAAACTGTATTTATTTGTATTTTGACTATTTTAGAACTTTAAGTCCACTATTTTTGGCATTTATTCACTATAGCCTACATTTAATTATTCATTTCATCTATTTGGTTGTAACTTTAAGCCATGTACTTGAATTATTTTGTCTTAACTTGTATAAATAGTTTTAGCTCAGTATTTCAGCCATTTATTATCCCTCTTTTAGCCTGTTTCCACCGTTTATATTGCTCTCAGTTGGCATTTTAACAGCTTATTTATTAGTAGCAGTATCATTAGCATTTTGCTTCTTTAGCCTTTTAGCTACTTGTTATAGGTTAAGGCCATTTATTTCAGCTAATTATCCTTTTGCCTACTTTCTATCTTTATTAACTGTTTATTCATCATTTTTAGCAATTTATTTTAACTATTTATCCATTAGTTAGCAATTTATTAACTGGATTTATTTCTATTTTGACTATTTTAGAACTTTAAGTCCATTATTTTAGCCATTTATTCACTATAGCCTACATTTAATTAAGCATTTCACTGATTTGGCCATAACTTTAAGCCATATACTTGAATTATTTTCAGCCATTAATTGGTTCCATTGGCTCCAACTGTGTAGCTATTTATCTATTGCATTTATGTAACTATATATTCAGTATGTGGATGTACTGTTTATTTAAATGCAATTGTAATTTGTGTTTTTTAGTAATGCTGTTCAAAATCCTACCATTTACACGAGGGTGACAGCTAAAGTACCCCCCCGGGAAAAATACACCTTGTTGGGACTCACTGATCCAGAAACACACTGGGTTTGCTCCGGCAGTGTTTTCGCTCATGTCATGGTAACGGGAGTTTGTGGTGGACGTCCTAAATCCTGTTGACTTTACGGGTGAGATCCCACGGAGTCACTGCCCGGGGAGGTGGAAACACTCGTCTTTCTAAACGTGAGGAGAACACTAACCCGTGACATTTCCCCGCTATTGTGTTTCTTGTTTCCAGGAGCGACCACACAGTGATGCTGTGGCCGTGAGTGTGTGCGTGGAAGCCGGACAATAACTCCGGCGATTCAACTCCCAGAGCTGCTCAGAACTTGTCGCAAATGAAAACTATCAGCGTGGGAGCGGAGGGATGGAGGCAGTTATGAAAGAGCGAGGTGGGGGGGGAGAGAGGAACAGCCAGAGATAAGAGTTTATGTCAGAGGGAACAGCTGAGTCACGTCCAAATTATGAGTGTTTATCTGAAAACGAGCAGAAAGAGTGGACTCTGGGCGGAGGGGAAATATCGCAGTCAAGAGGGGCTGCCGGTGTTTCCCGAACTGACTGCTCTGTTTTGACTCTGCGCTGATTGAAACCAGCAGCCGGAGCTTGGCGTGGACCTGGTAACGCGGTAAATAATATTAGGTATTATCTGTGAACATGAGTAGCGAGCCCGGCTGACTCACAAAAACAACAAACACGCTACACACTATTGCTCCCACCCAGGAGAGCAGATTCAGCCGGGGTGGGCTTTCGCCGGTTCATCCGACACAGTTGCCTCATCCGCTGTTGTGTCTCTGCTCGTCTTTAGTCAGCTCACGCCCACTAAAGTATTGACTCAGGTGTGCGTTTGACAGAAAGGAGGAAACATCTTGACGAATCATTTCTTCCTCCTCGATGACCTCAGGGCACTTCCTCCACACCCACACCCACCGTGGAGATGACAGCGTGGTCTGGGTCCTCGGTTCGGCCGGGGCCACTTTGATGCAAACCGCAGAGAGGAAGCGGAGGTCAAGTCTGGGAGATCCTGACAAATGAATACGAGATGTCTCCCGCTGATGTAACGCTTGGCCGGCCCCGGTGCTTTTCCTTTTCCTCCATCCTCCTCCACCTCTTCCCAGCCTCGTTTCACGGCAGCCCTAACTGGCAGCGGGGCTCCTATTGTAGACATTAATGCTTCACAAGAAAAGATGTGGTTTGGAGATTAGCTGGAGGTAGAGGTCGTCCAAAGCTGATGCATTTTGACCAGTTTTCCATTTTTAGCTTACAGTTTCAAGCATTTAAACATTTGTTTTTGCCATTTCAGCAGTTTGTTCTAACAATTTATCAATATTTAGGTGACTTTCTAACATCTGTTCTTTACTTTTAGCTCATTATTTCAACTGTTCTTCTGTTAGCCTAGTTTGAGCGAACTCATTGAATCTTTTTAACCATTGTTGTTACAATGCAAGAAGTTCATTCATATTTTAATCTATTCTAGTTGTTTATGTCAACCATTTATCCAGAACTTCAGCAATCTGTTCCATGCATTTATCCACTTGCCTGGTTTCTCTTTCAACTGTGTATATTACTTTTAACTGTCATTTTTGAGCTGTTTCACTGCTTTCACCTCACTATTTCGGCTATTTATCTGTTTGAGTTAACTATTTCAACCGTTTTTAACCATTATTTCAGCAATTCAAATTCAAATATAAATAATCAAATTCAGTTTCCATTGACACATATTTCATACTCAGTTCTATCAAACTCTCTTTAAAGAACTGAATATGAATCATGAAAACTGAATGTAGAGTCTGATTTTAAGTGAGGATCAAATACAAATTCAGAGTAACTGATTTCAAATTCAAAATATTAAATCTGTTTAAAAAAATTTTGGAACAGAATTCGATTTTTTGGCTAACTATTTCAGCTGTTTAGCTGCTAGCCTACGGTTAGCTATGTATTTAAATGATTTGTCATTACTTTTGGCTAATTATTTTAGCCATTTAGCCACTAGCTTGCTTTTAGCTGTCTATCTCAACTATTAATTGATACTTTTAGTGAACAATTTCAACCATTTATTCATTAGCCTACTTGTAGCTAACTAGCTAATTAGTCATTACCTTTCTTTTTGCAATCTATATCAACAGTTTATCTTTACTTTTGGCTAACTATTTCAGCTAGTCAGCCACCAGCCTGCTTTTAGCTGTGAATTTCAACTATTAATTATTACTTTTAGCTAATTATTTCAGGTATTTCGCATTACCCTACTTTTAACTATGTAGCTATTTAGCCACTAGCCTACTTTTAGCTGTCTATTTCAACTATTGTCGTTACTTTTAGCAAACAATTTCAACAATTGAGCCATTAGCATACTTTAAGCGACCTATTTCAATGACTTTTTTCCTTAAACTGTTTCAATCATTCTACTGTTTCAACTATTTAAATGATTTATCATTACTTTTAGCTAATTATTTCACCTATCATTCATGTCATTAGCTTACTTTTAACTATCTGTTTGAATGATTGATGGTTACTTTTATAATTATTTCAGCTGTTTAACCATTAGACTACTTTTAGCTAACTAGTCGATGAGCTGCTAGCCTACTTTTAGCTGTATTTCAACTATTAATCATTAGTTTAGCGAACAATTTCAATCATTTAGCTATTGGGATACCTTAAGCTATTTATTTCAGTGATATATCATTGCTTCTATAACCGTTTCATCCATTTAGCCATTAGCATACATTTAGCTACCTATATCAATGATTTATCATTTCCTTTAAACAACTGTTTCAACCATTTAGTCATTAACTTACTTTTAGCTAAATGACTAATAGCCATTGTCCTACTTTTAGCTATCTATTCCAGCTCTTTTTAATTATTTTTTGCCAACAACTTGAACCATTTAGCCATTAGCGTACTTACAGCTGTATATTTCAATGGTTTATCATTACTTTTAACAACAATTCAACCATTCATCTACTATATTTATTTAACTGTTAGGAATTCTCACTTGTTGGCACATTTTTTATGCAGTCAGCGTGTGAAAATGTCTTTTAATGGAATTTCTCCCTGACTAAAGCCTTCCTCCTTCCAAATACAAACTGAGGGATGTATAATTACACCTCACTGAAGGAGTGCAGTCAGGCTACCGTACCTGACAAATAGGATTTCCCCAGATAGTTCATGTGTCACTGGAAAAACTTCCCAGCGTTAGAGTGAAACGTGAATGTGTTGTTTGGACAAAGAGCTCAGCCTGCAGTGTGATGTAAGATGGAGATGGGGGTTTGGGAGGAAGGACTGAAGGGTGAGAGGATGTGTGCTGACTCCACGTGGGGGAGAGATGAGCGTTCACTCACATTTTAAACAGCGTTTTTCATGCAGCTGTACATGGGCGTGGATGGTTCACACTCTGGCATGTTTATGAGTGTTTATCTGCATATTTTTAGCCTCGGCAGCAGCAGAGCTTCACGTCTGCTGGTCGGTCCATCGGTCGCTTCGTCTCTTTGGCTCTATGGTTGTCATCGTCGGTTAAAATTAGAAAGTTTCAGGACAATTTATGATGTATATCTATGCCTTATAGCATAAAAAAAGTTATATTTATTAAGATATTTCGGAAATTTTAGATTGATATGAAATACTTGGACACCAATATTTCAGAAACTATTAAAAATAAAAGCCTGCAATTTTCAGTGTTATTTGTTTTCATATCGTTAAGTTAGAATCTGTAATATTAGAAAAGTAGATCAAATAATTGCTGATTATAATGAGCTGGAATATGAAACAAAATTGAAGTCATCATGAAAAGTCCCATCTTTGAGAACACATTAACAAGCAATTAATAATGCAGAATAAATTCCCATTTTTCAATCCTTAATATTTCTAATTTTTATTTAAGTAATAGCACTTATCTATAAAACTTAGATTGTCTTTTATGATTTAAATATTTTTATATATTTTTAAAAATGTAAACACTGTAAAAATACAACCGTGTCTGCCGGTAATTTACTGTAGTTTTATAGACATTTTCAAACAGTACATTATTTCTTTGAATGCACCTCGTTACATTTATAATTCTTCAAAAATCTGCTTTTTTTTTTACCAAAGATAATTTATTGTTTAACAGCTTTTGATTCTAAAATTACCACTTGTCAGTCGTATAAATAGTTCTTTCAAATGACAGAAAATATCTCTCAAATAGTGATAATTAGGCTAATTTACATGTTGATTGTTAAAAAGTTTGACAGTTTTTTAGTTTTTTAAAAAAAAAATTACATATAATATCTGGTAAAATCACAGGAAAGAAGTATTAATTTACATGTTGACTATAAAATGAAACAAAAACAAAAAAAAAATTAACCAATATCAAAAATCAGTATTTTTTTTTACAAATTGTAAAAAGTATGTAAAATTATATGTTTTTATTGTGTTTTATCTGCTAAAATTTGCTGTTATTTTCAGTTTGTTTTTTTTGTTTGTTTTATTTTTTACAGTTTTTGAACATTACGGCATTCTGCTTTAAAAAAAATTGTTTCTAAATGTTTACTATATATAGTAAAGATTATAGATTATGTGATTATGTATAATCCCAACATCAAAAATCACTATTTATACTAACAGCAATTTTCTTCTTTTACAACCTGTGACCATAAATTTACTGCATTTAAATCCTCAAAAAAATTATTAATATTTGTTGTTTTTTCAGTTAAACTTATATATTTGACTTTAATTTTGCAGGATTGTTTTTACAGTGCATATTACTGGCAGTATATTAATAATTAGATGTAAACTAGCTGCTTGTGACTCCTCCCACTTCCACTGTGACACATCTACGTCAACATGAACATGAGCATGGCCGTGTGGTCGCAGCTCCTCGCAGCTCCTCCGGTCGTCCTCCTGCAGAAGTCGCTGCTCCGATGCTGCAGCTCCGTCCTCACCCCGACTCTCCCACACCGTCCAACCCACACACATCAGCTGAAACTGGATCTGCCTAATGGTCTGGAATACCCCTGCTCGGGCTGATCATCGCTCCGGTCTCCTTCTCAAATGTGCACTTTTGATAGAAACCGCAGGCCGGTGTGATGTGACGGGAGGAGGAGGCTGTAAACATTGGGGTTGCTATGGAGGCGGCAGCATTAAAGAGGGTTTCAAGTGTGTGTGTGTGTGTGTGTGTGCGTGTGTGTGTGTGTGTGTGTGTGTGTGTGTTTCATTGCAGACTTGGATTTGACCTTCTCACCACAGAGGATGTGGGAGTGAAGGGGAAAGAGACAGCTCTGCTCTTCACGTCCTAAAAGCAGCTTTCAATCAGATAAAAGACACCGATGGTAAGGAGAGGAAAGCTCAGATCGTGAAGAATCTGGAGGAGGCCCGTTATCTCCTCTTCTTCTGAAACACTGATACAGCAGCTGCATGTATTTGTGCCACTCGGGCCTGCAGCTCGACCATTTCCTCATAGCTGGCTTCTCTAATTTATGCATCTCTACCCTTCTGGTTTCCCGGCGGGCTGAATCCAGTGGAATAATGCTGGTTTGCTTTGAAGCTGAAATTAGCCCTGGCCAGAACCAGACCGACCGGACCCGGCTCACTGTGACTCCACAGTCTGAACCTTCACCCCTGACACCGGACAGACGGACGGACGGACGGCTGACGTCAGCGTTCGCAGGGAAGCTGGAGGTCGTCGGGTTTGACGTCGGGGTGAGCGAGAGGTCAGGCTCACCGAGGAATGCTCTTAAAAACCAGAGATGATCCTCAGGTTGGATCTGTGCAGGCGGTTGTAGGGGCACTGTGGTCCTCTGCACTGCAAAAAAATTAAAGTTTTTAATTGTCATTTTTTTAGAACAATTTACTGATTTTTAATGTTCTGTTAATTTACAAAAAAAAAATACCCAAAAGAATCACAGAAAAAACTATAAATTATTATTATTATTATTATTATTATTATTATTATTATTATTATTATTATATGTTATCAAAAATGTAAATCAAATCACACTATTTTTTACAGTATTTAAATCAGCAAAATAATCATTATTTTACAGATATTTTTATAAATCAGAAAAATAATCATTATTTTACAGATATTTTTAAGAATTTGCATTCAAGGATTTAAAAATAGTAACTCTTTTTTTATTTATTTTGCAAAAACTAAATAATGTAAGCATTAGAAATCTGTATTTATTATTATTTATTATATATTTTTTCTTTTAATTGCTTTTTTTTTTAAACCATACATTTTTCACTATTTGAAATAAACTTAGTGTATGTTTAAGGACAATTCTATTACTGTCCTTGTTTTGTAAAAATATATATTTAATTTTATTTTATAAATGGGTTTTCTGTTCTTTTAATTTTTTTTTTTTTTTAAAAAGCAATATTATACAAATATTTACCATTATTTGCAAAACACTTTCTGTATATTTAGGTACTAGTTAGAGTTAACAATTAATTTATAGATTGTCTTCGTTTTGTTAGAATACAGAAAATAACAAGAAAAACACTCGAAAATCATATTAATTTACATGTTAACCCTTAAAAATGAGGCCCAAACTTTAAATAATATCTGGATCAAAAATCTTTTTTTTTTTTTTTGTTACAAATGGCAGTTCATTCCTTTATGAATTATTAATATTTTTTTTTGACTGTTACAGGTAGCATTTTGTAAAATAATTGAAAAAAACATTATTTTATTTATTGTAAAACACAAACTGTAAACTGTAAATAATATCATTAAAAAATTCATATTTTATAAATGGTAATTTGCTGTTTTACAGATTTAAAAATCCATTATTTTACAGATATTTGCTGTTATTTGAAAGATTTTTTTTGTATATTAAGGATTAAAAATGGAAAATAATTTAAAATTGCTATTTGACAATTTTTTTTGTTAAATTACAGATAATATCCGGTAAAATCACCAAAAACTGTTTTATTAATTTACATAACTGAAACCAACAAAGACAAACAAGTTTACACACTGACTGTAAACAACAATAACAAAAAAAACAAGCTGCTTCAACAGTAAACATTTTTGTTCTTTTACAGTGTGTGACAATAGAGTGACACCGTTTTCACCAATTATTTTCACTAATTATTTCACAGATATTTGCTATTTTTTTGTTGTTTTATGAACAGCTTTTGAGGTATTCCACTGTTTTTTTAATGGTATATTTGCTGTCAGGTTGTCCCTGTTCTTCCTACAGATATGTTTTTTTTACAGTATGTTTTACCTCTCCTCACCCTGTCTCCCTCTCATTCATGCCTCGTCTCTTTTCCTTCTCTATCCTCCTCTCTCCAGGGCTTTTGGCCGTCTGTCATCGTCTGAGAGAGCATCAGGTTCTCTGGCATGGAAGCCGACCAAAAACTCACTCATGCACACACTTGAGGATCAGCCCAGCGTGAATTAAAAGTGTGATACAACCCAAACAAACACGCGTTAACCTGAACGCCGCCACAGCAGCACCAAGCTCCTGCAGGAAATTGCTGAGGGCACAGGAAACCCGCAGCTGAGCGTGGGTTCTCACGGTGTGTTAAAGAACCCTGACCGAGAGAACAGCTCAGTGGTACCACATCCAGAGGCCGTGCCAAGAGCAGGCCTCGGCCAGCCAAGTGCAGGAGGTCGCCGTGGCACCGGTTCAGAGGGTCTCCGGGGATTGATAAAAACTGATCGGGCAGCAAAGGTGCCAGAAAAAATATGTAAAAAAACAGAGAAATACTGGAACGTTCAAAAACTGTATTTAATAACAAGCGTTTAAAAAAGACAACTGTAAAAAAATTATTTGTAAAACAATAGTTGTTAGCAGATTTAAATGTGGTGAAGCTGTTTAATTTTACATTAAAACGTACAATAATCTGTGAAAATCAGGTTTTTATGTAAATTAATGCTTTTTTCCGTGATTTTTACAGATATTGTTTATAATTTAAACAAAACGGCAAATATCTAAGCTGATATAATTAAAATAAAACTGTGTAGTATTTGGCTATTTGTAAAAATACAAATATGGACATTATTTACAATTTTCGTCCTTTTTTTTGCACTTGACATTGCAAATTTATATATTTTTTGCTGTGATTCTACTCAATATTATATATAATTTAACAAAACAGGCAAAATAAAATAAAATAAAAACTAACATTTCTAATGCTTTCATATACATAATTTTTAGTAGTAGTAATAATAATAATAATAATGTCAAATATTTGTAAAATAAATAATAATAATAATAATAATTTAAATACTGTAAAGCAGCTGCTTTTTGAATGTATTATATATATACTCTTTCTTTTTTTTCAAATAGCAGCAAATATCTGTAAAATAATGTTTTTTCTCTGATTTAAATATACTTTAAAAAGTCATTTTTGTAGTCAAATGCTGTAAAAGAAAGAATTATCAACTGTAAAAACTCATTATTTACAGTTCTGTCCTGTTTTCTGGGGGTTAAAATGTAAACGAATACTTTTTTCATGTCATTTTACTGGATATTATCTTTAACAAGCATGGAAAATCTGTTCAACAAATTACAGTTAAAGTTAGAATGTTTTTTTACAGTGTAGTTTCAGAAGCAAAACATCAACAGAGGCAGCTCTGTACAGGGCAGTAAAAGTGAGAGCAATAGTAAAAGGAGGGAATGTGGTTGTACAACATAACCGAAATCATGTGTGTGGTTTATGAAGTTAGAAAGCCCATAATGATGGAGTATTAAATGATTGTAGTGCCATGAGGTTTGCTGGTTTCAGAGGAGGGGGGCACATATAAAAAGCCAGCTCCCATGAACTCCTCTGGCACCCAGAAACTGGATTTCGCAAACTCATCCAACCTACTACAAGCAGCCCTCCTTCCCATTGTCACTGAAATAACTCGAGCTCCTGAAGGAGGTTCGTTTTCTGCTGGGTTTTCAAATACTACGCTGTTGTTCTGCTGGCGGCGGGGAAACAGCGGAGGTTATGGAGGTCAGTCTGCAGCCAACAGGAGCCGCTGCCATGTTTAGATGCTGCAGGAGCCACGATGTTCGACCGCCGAGCGTCTGTGGACACTCAGTCTGATGAGGTGGTCCAACAGTCCCCCACTGAGCATGTTTTTAGAGAGCGTAGGCGCATTATAATGGGACATGAGAGGGAATTAATAGCATCAACTGGTGTTTGTCTTTTACTTTTTTAGGCACATAGAGGAAGGTGCAGATTACCCAAACTTTACAATTCTTACACAATTCTATCTCTCTATTTTAAAGTTGCATTAATCAACATTTTATATTATTATATATTACATTATTACTGTTTTTAAAAATATAGTTTACATACAGTTGTAAAGATCCTGTATATCACGGCAGTCTTGAGTTCTCATTGACTCCTATAACTCAATGACACCCATACGTCTTTGTCACAAAAAAACAATCATGCATTTTAGTTCTTTCATATATTCATAAAAGGGTCTTCTGGAACTATGGCGAAATCTGCTGGGTCAAAACTATACACACAGCAACTTGAATTATCAGTTTTGGTAATGTAGAAAGTGGTGTTATTCAAATCTTCTTACTTTCATGGCCTCTTAACTTCTCATGAGTGATTACGATTGACTACAGCTGCTGACTCCCCTGAGCCCATTTGATCCACTCATTACATTCAGCCACAAACACTACAGTAGGAAAGTCTAAGGAGCTCAGCAAAGATCTGAAAAAGGAAATAATTTGACTGAACAAGTCAGAAAGTCACTTGGAGCCATTTCAAAGCAGCTACAGATCCATATACCTAGAGATACAGTTGGTCAGGATGGTCAAGAGTCAACCAAGACTCAGCAGAAAGCAGGTCTGGATGAACCAGAAGCTGCTGGAACACAGCTGTCAGAGTCCACAGGGTTGGACATCAACATGAGCTTCATGAACAAGGAAGTTCTTCCTCTAGAAGCAGAACCTTCAAGCTTCACCGGTCACTTGGACAAAGAAAAGGCCTTCTGGAGTAAAGTTCTGTGGTGAGATGGAACAAAAACTGAGCAGAGATATGGAGGAGAGACGGTGAGGCCTTTAACCCCAAGAACACCAAACCTACCATCAAGCATGGAGGTGGCAGCATCATGTTCTGTGAAACTGGAGCTTTACACAAAGTAAATGGAATAATGAAGGAGGATTACCTCCACATTCTTCAGGAAAGCCTAAAATCATCATCAGAAGGTTGATCTTGGATGCAGTTGGGTGTTCCAACAAGACAATGAGCCCAAACACATCAAAGTGGTAAAGAAATGGTTAAATCGGCCTAGAATGAAGGCTTTACACCTCCCCAAAGTCCTGACTGAAACCCATCAAGAACCTGAAGAAATAAGTCCGTGTCAGAAAGACAACAAATTTAGTTGAACTTCACCAGTTCTGTCCAGAGGAGTCAGAGATACAACCAGAAGCTTGTAGACGGAAACAATGGCCAAAGGACGTTAGAGTGTGAGCAGATTTAATCACATTCCCAGAAGACATATAATAACTCCATCAAAGAACCAGAATGCATGATTGTTTTTTGTGACAAAGACACATGGGTTTCCATTGTTCTGTCATTGAAAATTCAGACTTATGGAAGCTTTACAAGTGCATGTATACTTTTGTTAACAACTGTACATCCAGACAAAGTTAGGCAAACAACTGTCCAATGAATGCAATGTAGTATTTACCAAATAAAGAGCCACATCTTTCACTCTATTTGAGACCAAAACACAACTTATGGATTTGGCTTTTACAAGTGGTCAGAAACACGTTTGCCATAACAGCTTTATAAGGTGATTTTTCTGTGATAAAAATCAATGAAAACAGCTTTAAATAATTACCTTGACATGTCAGAAAAGATGTTTATCACCAATTTACCTGCAAAAGTCATCTTTTGACAGGTTTAACTGGTTTGTTGAAGCTGCAGAGAAACTAAAGATCAAAAGCAATGTTTGATACTTACGGATGGATTAATGCTAGCTCTCCCCCCTAAGCTAAGCTAACATACTCACCTCAAACTTAGAGCACAGACATGAAAGCGATCTATCGGACTCTGAGCAAGAAATTGAAGCTGAAACCAGACCTACAAATGAACATTAGGTGGATTTAAGGGCGGCTGTGGCTCAGGTGGTAGAGCAGGTTGTCCACTGATCACAAGGTTGGTGGTTCGATCCCCAGCCCCTCCACATGCCGAAGTGTCCTTGGGCAACCCCAAGTTGCTCCCAATGGTATGTTTGCATTGCATGGCAGCTCTGTCACCATTGGAGTGTGAATGTGTGTGTGAGTGGGTGAATGAGAAACACATTGTAAAGCGCTTTGGATACCACTGAGGTAGAGAAAAGCGCTATAAAAGTGCAGACCATTTACCATTTAAATGCAGATTTGAATTTAAAAAAATAAAAAAGACTTTATGAGAGTAAATGTGCACATGAATCCAGACAAACAGAAGTCACAAGGTCTTTCTTGTTTGCTGTTGGAGGTTTAAGGAACTTCTGTCGTGGAGTTGTGGTTAGATTCAAGAGTTCAGAGGAAATCAGGAATCTGTTAACGAGCATCTGAAGCCTGAGTCATGAGCCACTCTGACGTTTCTGCATTAGTCTCCTCTCTTGCTGTAATAGTGGAAATCCAGAACGTCATGAGCTGTCTTTGCTGCGCAGCTGTTTCATGCACTTTTCAGGAAAAAAAATTTAACAATTTCATGTGTAACTGACCAGAAAAATCACCCGAGAAAGATAAATTCCCTGTCAGAAGCCCCAAACATCGCCTGGAGAATCTGAAAATACCACAGTTCTAAATTTACTTTGGTGGTTTGCAGCACAAGGTATGACCTTTATGTGAGTAATGGTATGTTCAGACTACCAGTGAAAAAGAGGAACTGGCTGAAAGTCATTTTGCAATTAAAAAAAACCGGGACGAGAGGACGAGAGCGACATTGTGACGTTGTTTCGTTGGAACTTTATTCAGCAAATGGTGACACTTGAATCAGTCATATATTTTGTTTTAGCATTTCCTGTTATTTACCGGTCGATCAACATTCCGACTCTCACCTATGGTCATGAGCTTTGGGCTATGACTGAAAGAATGAGATCCAGGATACAAGTGGTCGAAATGAGTTTCCTCCGTAGGGTGGCTGGGTGTACCTTTAGAGATCAGGTGAGGAGCTCGGTCACCAGAATAGAGCTCGGAGTAGAGCCGCTACTTCTCCACATTGAGAGGAGTCAGCTGAGGTGGCTCGGGCATCTGCTCCGGACGCCTTCAGGACGTCTTCCGGGCATGTCCCACCGGAAGGAGGCCTCGGGGAAGACTTCGAACAAACTGGAGGGACTGTGGCTCTCGGCTGGCCTGGGAATTTGGGGTCCCACCGGAAGAGCTGGAGGAGGTGTCTGGGGCGAGGGAAGTCTGGGCCTCTCTGCTTAGACTGCTGCCTCCGTGACCCGGCCCTGGATAAGTGGAAGATGGATGGATGGATGGATGGATGGATGGATGGATGGATGGATGGATATTTCCTGATATTCCATCTGAAATCTTTAGGATCCTGCTGCTCAACCGGCTTTGTTTAAGCTTTTTTATCTAAAATTATGGATATTTTAAAATAGTTAACGTGAAATTTTACAGATACATCAAATACTTGGCCACTTTTAGCTGTGGCTGTTTGAACAACAATAAGACTAGAGGACCTCTCAGGGTGTCCTATGGGGTCTGGAACCAGGACGTTGGCACTGGATCCTTTGGGTACTCTGGCTTGTTCAGTGGGGCCTCTGTCAATCAAACTTGTTCCACTGCATCCTGTTGATGCTTGATCAGAATGGGGTGTAGGAAGTTTGGAGGTCAAATCAACATGTTGGACCATTGTCATGTTCCTCAACATGGTCCTGATTGGTTGATGTTGTTTCCATGTGGTGGGGGGCATTTTCGACAGTGACATTTGGGATTTCCATTTGCATGAGGGAGTGTGTTTGTTGTGGGACAATGTTTATTTGGGTGTCTAAGTCTGATCAACACAGATGTTAAAATCCAAGGTTTTCCATCAGAACACCACATAGTACCAATATGATCAATGTTATTCACTTCACCTGTCAGTGGTCATGATGTTGTGGCTGATCGGTAAAACACTCATTAAGATGCAATGCATGTTCTCAAAAATGGGAAAAAGTTCATTTTATTGAACTTTCACAACTGATTGAGCAGGTTTGACAAGCTGTACCACAAAAATAGCAGTATTGGTAAAATGCCACATCCAGGTAGAATCAAGTTCTGGAGTTTTCGATTAGAAGGACTGACCCACTTTCAGCTCGGTCAAAAACACACCTTGGTCCATGAGAACTCTTGAGGACTTCATAACAACATTTAACGTAAATTCTGTCATCTCCCCAAGTCTGCAGGAGTCCCTCTGTGGACGGAAAGGTTTGAAAGAGCCACAAAATCCACCTTGGTGGGAGGAGGATGGACACATAAACCAGCAACTCGTCTCCACAGCGTTACACTCCTACATAACTAAACTGCAAATATGCTTTGAAGGGAATCTACATTTGTTCTGAAGTACATCACTGGAGGCCTAAACCAGCAGCTGGACTTTCACCATCAGTCTCAGAGCGAAGTTTCATTTTGTGTGGCTGTTTATTTTTGGTTTTCACCTAATTTCTGGTTTCATTTCGGCAACGAAACTTCTTGGTTTGGTCTGGAGCGATATCATGCTTTGTTAGACACTTTGACATCGTAGAAGCTTGGTTAGGGTTAAGCACCAACCACGGATATTTGGTTATGGTTTGGAAAAAAAATTGTAGTTTGGGTTAAAATACAACAGTTGCACTTACACGTTTGAGGCTTCTCCTCCATTTTCTGGGTTACCATGGTGACAAGGCCTGTCCCATCTAATATATGATTGGTTGGCTGAAAAGGCAGCAGTCAAGCAGTCAAGTAAACAACAAGGATTCCAAAAAATGGGGTTACTTTAATCTTTTATTTGCAGTCTGTGGTGTAAACATGTAAAAAGTCTTGTTAGCAAGGTCAGTATTTTGGCCGCCATTGCATCGTGTTCACTTTGTTGTTCCAAGTCTTATCTCTTCAGTTTATTCTGGCATGAGTATTGCCTTTTTAAAGGGAGGATGTTTGGATATACCAGTCGAGTTGGCAGCATTGTGCAATGATTTCTGTAGAAGACCAACATGTTCCAGGTATCTCTGGACATCCAAGTTACTCGCCTCTTAAAACAAACCACGGACGGAGGCCATAGAATACAGGAAATGTAAGGTATTCTACCTTTAAACTTGTCATCATTGTGCCTAAAAGTAAAGTAAACTGCACGGCTCTTAACAGGCAGGAGGCAAAAACAAACTTTTACTTTTGTTTCCATCATGCGAAAGATCTGCGAAAAGACGGCATCAGCTGTGATCCTGCGTTGTCAAACTACCTCATCTTCTGCACTTGTGCATTCTTGTGCAGATAATGAGACCCACTGGGACGCTGCGAGGAAAACTGGACTCTGCAAGTGCAAACACAAATTGATCATTTTCCATATTTGTTGTGCGTCATGTGGTGACTGTGGTCCAATTATTGTCCTTTTAACCAATAAATCTGCCAGAGCCCAGTTAGAGAATTCCCAAGAATCAGTAAATCTCATGAGGGGGCTGATTTCCCATCACAAGTTGTCCCCAATTACTGCCAACCTGCTGCATTACAATGAGCTGGAGGCCTGCCAGGGACTATTTCCAGTTCCAGTGTAGACGACATTGTCAGTGATTCATGTGTGAAAAACGTTTTAAAGGTATTCAGTAAACCGGACTGGCTTCTCCTGCAGAGAACTTGACATTCGACGTGTAAAGTCAGTCTATTCTTTTAATTTAATTCTGCCTTTTTGTAATCTTAAATAGTGTTTTTTTTAAAAATCTGTAAGCACAACTATTTTACAGTGTACGGGTATTTGCTGAAAAAACAAAAAAGAAAAATAAAATACCAACATGCGTTTTGACTGAGCCTGAAAACCTCTATAAAATCAGTCTCTGCCACTAAACACAGCATTTATGCAGTCTGTCTTCAGATATTCCCATTTAAATGACAAATATCCATTAATTTCTTTAAAATGTATTTATTTATTTAAGTTTGATCCAAATGTTCTATTTTTATGTGTTCATGAACTGTATAAAAAAACAAAACAACAAAAAATTATCATTTTCTAAAATGAAAATCCATTTTATGTGAGCTAATTTGTATTTAATTAACTTTGAGATGCTAATGAAGGATATTTACATGTGTGAAAACAATGAAATTATATGTGTATGTATGTGTGTGTGAAAAAATATATATATTAACTTGTATTTCTTTATTTTATAGTTATATTTACTTTTATACTATAGTTTTTCATAAGTTTGATCCACATATTGAGGTTTTTGTGTTCATATAAAAACAAAAAAGGCAGCTGTCGTGTCAAAACAACAAAACAAAACAAAAAGCAAGGCCAGGTAATTTTCTGAAATTCTAATCCATTTTACATGAAATCATTTGTGTTTATTCAACTTTTTAATGCTAGTAAAGGATATTTGCATGTGTAAAAACAATGGAATTTAAATGAAATGTTTATATAATGTGCGTATGCAAGATAAATTCATGCATTTTGTTGATTTATTTCTATTATATTTTATCTATAAACACATTATATATACACACAGATTTTTGTTTTTCCAGTATTAAGCTTTAATTTGACTGTTTCATCTATTAAATACAAATGATTTTGGGGGGGGGAAGTTATGGTAAGTTTGCAGATGTATTTTAACAGTATTTTTAGGTCAAAAATATTTTTAAAAAAGTTTAAATTTCCATTTTTGAAAATATGGATTTTCCCTGTTTATTCACAGCTGCAGGTTTTTATTATTATTTTCCATTAACTTTGTGAACTCGGCATCATTCTCGATATTTTTAAGCTCATTTTTAAACCCTCAGTAAAATCCCTGCCGTGTTTTTTTACAGTGCATTCTGCTGCTGCTGCTTTGATTCGTGCTCCTCCGCGTCCCGCCGGCGGGGTGTCACCGGTGGGTGTTGACGCTCCGAGGGGCGGGTCACATGTTTACGCGGCCGCGGCCATAAAATGCTTGCTTTACCTGTCGCGCTCTCAGGTCGATCCGGTTCACGGTCCCGCTCCGGTCTGGTCTCTGCTCTCCCTCTGATTGGCTGCTCGCTCCTTCAGCCCTCCCACCGCCGACTATAGCCGCTGTGCACACGGAGCTCCTCCGAGTCTGGCCCGGGGCGGAACGGCACACACACGGCGCATCATGGCAGCTACGCACAGCGAGTACCGAGGCTACCTGCGGAACACCGTCGACATCGAGGCGGCGCAGCACCGCTTCCACCCGGTGCAGAGCTCGGAGCCCACGTACCGGCCGCTGCTATTCGGGACCCTCGCTGTTATGGGATTGCTTCAGGTGGCTTCCAGCGTGGCGATCTTACTGCACCTGACGGGCTACCTGCAGGAGGTAGGTCGGCTGCTGCCCCTCTGTGTGGTCCGGGTTCGGTGGTTTGCTCTCCGGCGCGTCGTGCGTCATTTGGCGAACTTTGGCTGTGCGTAAATATTTACCTTCAAACTACTGTCAACAGTACCAGGCTTCAGGCGACCTCAGGGAGATTTGCGTAATTTTATAACACCATAAAATGTCATGAGCTGGCGGAAGCTTAGAAGCGAAGCAATCACACGAGTCGGGAGAGAGAGAGAGAAAAAAGCGCAAAAGTTGTGCCGTCTTCGTGCGCCAAGCTTTGTCCCTTTGAAGGCGCAGATATCATCTCACGGAGCTCTGGTGAAACGTTCCACGCAGATTGACTTATTTCAGTTTTCCAGCGATAAACATCTCCGCCGCTGCAAGACACAAATGTCAGACTGTGTGAGATGGTGTTTTGCTCCGAGGCTCGGGCTGTTTACATGCCATCCGGGGCGCGTATTTGTGATTCATGCGAGCAGAAGCGGCGCTGGATGGATGTTGCGCTCAGATGTTATCGGGCTGCTTCTGCCTCTCATCATTCACGTCGTGTAAAAATAACATTTACATTGTGCCAGGATTTGTTGTTTTTCTTTTCTGGGAGCTGAAGAATTGTCGTGCTGGAACAAGCCGAGAGTGCAGACCGCATGTCCTCTCTGTCCGGGTTCACCTGGGGAGCATCTCTGTCTCTTCCTCTGTTTGTGTGTTTGAATTTCTTTGGCTTGTCTTTGGCATAAACACGCTGCAGTGTGGTAGAAGCTATAGTTATGCAGTGGAGGAGGGCCGGAGGGGGATAGAAACAGAAGGAAAGGGAAAAAGAAGCAGAAAGATTTAAGACTTTAATCATGTTTGGGTGATAATAGCAAGATGGAGAGATTCCTCGAGTCCTTTCTGGATCCTGAATCCGATGACATCTGTTTGCACTCTGAGCAGTGAGTCAGCACAGTTTGAGGGTTTTGTTGGCGGCGGGCCACCGTCTGCCCTCCAACACCTGTAGGACTTCCTGGAGATGCAGATGTAGGAGCTGGAATCTGCTCAGCGGGACGCAGGAATGTGCTGAGAAAAAGCTCCGATGTGCAAAAAAAAAAAAGAGTGTTTGGGTTTCAGAGCCTTCTGGCGCTTTTCCTCTAACCTCCTTCTTGTTTCTGCCTGCAGGTAGATCTGTCCTCGGCTCCACATCGACCCATAGAGGTGAGTCCGACCCCTGCAGCAAACCCACAAACACTGCATTTCTAACACCTCTCTGCTGCAAACTCTGATTTGGTGCTAAAAGGGAAGCAGGAGTTAGCAGCCAGGAATAAAGCCTCAGATTCCAGCTGTAATCCTCTTTAACAAGGTTTCCAAGCCCACCAGGTATTTCCGCAAAACCGGGGGGGAAGTCCAGCTCCTCCGCTCTGCTTCATGTTTCGAATCAAAAGCGGCAAAAAGGGGAAAAAAAACTAAATAAGATAATCATCTGCAATTTTGCACTGACAGGAGCTGAGATTTTCCCACGGGTGTGTTTTCGGCTTCTGTACAGCAAAGCACAAAAAGCCAGGGTGGTCAGAGAGGCTGCAGAGAGGTCAGACCGCTGCAGGGAAAACACCTCTCCGCCGTTTGATATCAGTCAAACAGCCCTTTTTTTCCACAAGTTTTGATTAATCTCGCGAAGGAGAAGCAGTTTACAGCGCGGGAGCTCCTGGTGAGTCACTCGCTGGCGTCAGTGGTCTCCGCGCTGATCAGTAGCAGCATGAGGGAGTTATAAAGTAGGGATTCTTAATTGTTGAAGTCATATTTTTTGTCTAATCCCCCTGTTGGAAGTCGCCGCCCGTCTTTTGGCTCGGGCTCTGCTGAGCAAAAGCAAGAAGGGGAAAAAAAACCATCCAGGAAGTAAAACAAGACGGAATAAAAGCACAGCTCTGCTCCACCAGTGTTTGGTTTCCCATAATGCTCTTTGAAATTATGTATTTGTGTTTTGCCGCTGGTCTCCCTGGTGGAGCGCTTAGACAAACCACCCAGCCGGCGTCAGACTGAGGAACTCATTGTGTCGACTGTTTCCCACAGTGATGCATGCTGGGAGCTCCTCGAGGTGTCGGGGTCTGGTTAGGGGTTGGGGCTTCAGTTGACAGCTGTCAACTGAGGCCCATTCCCTAAGTGGGCAGGCCGAACCTGGCTAAACCTGGACATCTCTAAGTGGACCCCGACACCTCGAGGACCGCTTAGGGATTGGGCCTCCGTTCACCGCTGCCTGATTGGCGTTCTTCGATGCGATGGGATGGACAAGTCCAGGTTCGGCCTGCGGTTCGCCTGATCCCTAAGTGGACCCCGACACCTCGAGGACCACTTAGGGATTGGGCCTCCATTGACAGCTGTCAGATCGACGCTCTTCGATGCGACGAAATGGGCAGGTCCGGGTTCAGCCTGCGTTTTACTTGATCCCTAAGTGGACCCCCACACCTCAAGGACCGCTTAGGGATTGGGCCTCCGTTGACAGCTGTCAGATCTGCGTTCTTCGATGCAACGGGATGGGCAAGTCCGGGTTCGGCCTGCGGTTCGTCTGATCTCCGGAATCTGAATGTTTAAAATCTGCGGACAGAACACAAAGAGACGCTTCTGCTGCTGCTCCTTTGGTGGCCGTTCCTCTGAGCGAGAGCACTTTTGTTCCCGCGCAACATCTCAGAAGCCACTCATCTACATAATAGACATGTTGACTGACGTGTGCGGTGTGTAGTTAAAGGGTTGAGCTGCAGCCCTGCATGCATCTGTGGCATTGCAGGAACCGAGTATCGCGCATTTTAAGGCTCCATGCTGGGCTTTAACTCCAGATCGTGCTACAGATTAGGAAGCTGCAGCCACTTTGTCTAAATGATCTCTTCTGTCTAGTCTCCGCGGTATGATGCGGTCTTGCCACAAATCAATATAGATGCCTCAATGCATTGCCAACTGGGAGCGCAATTACTCTGCAGCCTTGGCAAGACATTGTTTACCCCTGTCTCCGTTCAAGACGCTGCCTTATAAACATGTTTGTGCAGCAAATTGTTTTCGTAGAGGCGGCGACGCTTTGCTAATCTTAGGTTGACGTCAAATTAGTGCGGATTCGGGCTGTGGACAGAGGGGTAATATTAGCACAGTGCAGGTGCAGTGTGTTGCGACACCATGCTAGCGGCGTTGGCGGGCCTGGCGCTGGAGATGAGTTTATTTGGAATGTGCAGCACTTTGTTTGTGTGGGTTTGAAACTTCGAGCCATTTCAACACTTTCCCTTTTGTTTTCTTTTTTTGTTGTTTTGGCTCGGCGTTGGGGCGAGTTGGTATCGCCAGGAGATTACTGGATCACAGGAAACTACTCTGAAAACCATAAAACAAGTTCAAACACCTTTGGGATATAATAACCCTTCAGTCTAAACAAACTAAATGAATAAATGTGCACTTTAGAGACGATTCAGGGGGTAAAAATGCAACTTTGTCAGTGCAACCATGTAGGTCGAGGCAGAAAACGACACACCTGATATTTGAGTCTCCTGCCAGATGTGTAGGAGAGTTGGCAGCTGCCGTGCACTGACTGTTTACTTGCTTGGAAACCATGTTTTCCTTGAGTGTATATGCTGGGTCTTGCCTGAGGGACTGTGCTCGACGGCGTCACTGGCCTTGAATAGAATCAGCACTTGGGTTCTGAACACAGTCCAGACACGATATTTGTGCCAAATCCATGAGAAGCATAATCTTTCTGAAAGGTTCCACTCATCAAGAGGGAAGAAGAGCATGCAGAACACAATCCATACACTCTAATCTGCAGATAAACACATGCAAACAGACACTTATTCAAAGAGACAGCAGGACAAATCACGTGCAAATCGTATATCTGTGGCTTTATGTTGGCTCTTGAGTCTTTTACTGTGAAGTTCAGCAGCTTGTAGCATTCTAACGAGAGACACGAGTGATGTTTTTTCAACCCTTTTCGTCTGTCAGTCGGCATTTTGTTGAATGAGCTTTTCCTTTTTGCTGCAGGAGGTGCAGACGGAGCCGGTGCTCAACGCCCTGAGAGACCCCAGGAAAAACAGACGCTGCAAAACTCAGAGAGAAAACCTGCCGGCAGCCCATCTACTGATCAGTCGGCAGCACGAGGACTCCAAGAGTGAGTCCAGTTGATTTAACGTCCTATTGTTGTTGCACTGGGGCTGAACGGTATGCACAGAAAGAAAAATCACATCGGCACTGACAGATATTGTGATATGAGTCCTGATTTCAGTGGGAATGGTGCTGTAATGTAATGTTCCCATACGCCTGGAGAATCTGTTACGCCATGATACTTCATTTAAAATGGTGTTTTGCAACACATTTATCCAAAAATTGCAGTTCCTCAGATTTGAATAATGAACTTTTCCATTTCGGGTCATTGTTGAGCCCTTTTTTGTACCACAAATAAGCCTCATTCTGGCTTTGTATTAAACTTTGTATTTAAAAAGTAGGTTTGCACCACCTTTACCTTGCAGTTCAGTGTTCGCTTGTTCATAATGTAAATATCTGCGCGTCATTGAAAATAATGTTAACTTGGATCTTTCCTTTCATTCTAAACTGTTTGAATAACGGAAAACACATTTCTCTTTCCAAAAATTTAAAATGTAAACGTAGTTTTCGAACTTAAGTGAGACGTATTAGCAGCTAAGTTTATTAGAGTGTTTTAAAGAAGCTCACTGTTAGCATGTTTTTAATGTAAATGTCGCTAAGGAGATTTACATAACACTTAATTAAAACACAAACTAGTTCTTACGGCGAGTAGTTCACTGCAAAGGTGTGTAGCTAAAGGAAACAACTGATAAAGCTAACTGATAAAGCTAATGCTAGCTTGCTAATATATTAGCAAGCATATCAGTTAGCTAGATGGATAGATAGATATGTAGAGATATAGATATCGAGACAGGGAGATAGGGAGATAGATAGATAGACTGGTAAATGGTCTGCATTTATATAATGCCTTTTTTTTTTTACCTTACTGGTACGTAAAGCGCTTTACAGTGTGTTTCACATTCACCCACACTCATGGCAACTGAGCTGCCATGCAAGGTGCTAGCCTGCCATTGGGAGCAAGTTGAGGTTAGGTGTCTTGCCCAAGGACACTTCGGCATGTGGAGGGGCCGGGGATCAAACCGCCAACCTTGCGATCAGTAGACACCCCCCTCTACCACCTGAGCCACAGCCGCCCAGTTAGAGAGATAGAAATCGAGATGGATATAGATGGATAGATAGATTGATAGATAACTAAATAACTGACCCTTGTGGGGGCACACATGGGCAATAACCTACATTTACCTTTCCTAATGTATTTAGGAAACATATATTTTGATTGAACAGTGCATATGCCTCCAAGCAAAGACATTTCTTAAGTTTTATTGCTGCAATCTGATTCAATGAGCCGCAACTTTGAAACTGGTTTGATAATCTTGAACTGATGAGTAAACAAACCGTAACTTTTGTTGGTCTTTTTGCTGCTCTCCAGGAGTCGACCCGTACCCGAAGGCCGTCACCATCGACTGGGACGAGGAGCAGGGATACCGCTACAGGATGGATTACGAGAGGGGCAAGCTGCTGGTGATGGAGGCTGGTTTCTACTACGTTTATACCAACATCTGCTTCCGCTTCTACAACCTTTCCCAGCCGGAGGACAGCAGTCAGGTCCGGCTCATCGCGGAGCTCGTTCGCAACGCCCAGCTCATCCAGTACGTCTACCGCGACAGCATCAAACAGACCAGCAAGGCCCAGCTGCTGATGAAGACGGGCAGCACCGTGCGCTGGCACAACACCACCTACAGCATGTACTGCTCCCAGCAGGGCCGAGGGGTCCGGCTGGACAAGGGGGACGCCTTGTTCGTCAACGTGTCCAACTCCTGGATGCTGGACCGGGAGGGCGAAGGGACGTACTTTGGCGCCATAAAGTTGGGTAACTGAAACCTAAACACGTGGGGAGCGGACATGCTACTGAACATTTGATATGCCAAAGAACCACTGTTAGTGATTTATAGTATTGATATTGTTAAAAAAAAGGTTTGTTTTTTATAATTGTACATTTGTGTTTAGTTTCATTCGTTGCTCTTCATCATTCAGCCTTTCATGAGAATGGAAAAAGGTTTTACAAAACTTGTCTTTCCACTTTCCCCTTTCTCCCTGCAAATAGACACATCCAAAATAGCACTGGAGTTTTATTGGACTTTTTTTTTTTTAAGTGTTGTGGTTTCTATTGGGAAATTTCAATAGGTTTCAGTTCAGATTACAACATTTAGACTTAAGAATTGACATGTGTTTATGCACTAATTAAACAAGCCTCGAGGGAGCAACTAAGGAAGTAAGTTTGTTGGCAGGAAGTGCAGCGAAAAAGGATTTATCAGTGCAGATTGTTGGGAAGAATGTCCAAAAGGAGCGTTGTAGAGCGACGGAGCATCTGCTTGTACTTAGCAGATTATCACAGGATAAAAATAACAAGCCTCCCAGGCCTGCGTCTGACCCGCAGCGAACGCATAAATGTTTTCCTGAAAGTTCTCTGGAAGTGTGAACAAACCAGGCAACGAGGCGTCTTCACGGCATCGGCAGCATCCTTCGGTTTATGTCAGAATCTCAGAGGCTCCTTTGAAGCTTAGCGTAAAGATTCACTTTGGCTCTGACGTTGTTGCATGTTTGCTCCAAAAACTCGTTTGTTATCCAGTTTTCTGTCTTAAGCCGCCTGCTTCATTGAAGGCAATTACACGACAAAGTCATTTAAACTAAGGACCAAATGACATCTGTTAGTTTTTGTTTATGACGATCAACAAGCGATGCAGATAGCGGGACTGTCTGAACGACATGAATTGTCTTTTTTTTTTTTTTTAACTAGAGGAACCGAGTTGAGTTTGGTTCATCTTTTAACTTAAATTTTTGTTTTTTCATTTGGCTCTTCAGTGAGGTAAATGGGAATATGCACTAAATATTTATTTATTAGCTCTAGAAGTACAGAGGCGGGTCATTGGTACAGTGACCCTTCGGCTGTAAAAAAAATCATTTATATTTTATGTCTGTACGACATTCATTACGCAGCACTTAGAGGAAATAGTAGACACGCTTTTTGTTATTAAAACACAAGGGCTTCATTTCAAATTCTATATTTATGTATCTTGATTTTCTCCTTCTACAAGATTGTAGCATACCTGTAAGATCTTCATCTGAACTCACCTGATAGAATTTCCCATTCAGTGTTTTTTTTATTTATGTTTGTGTATGTTTTAATAAAAAAAACTACTTTTGTAACAGTGTTTCTTGTGTACACTGTAAAACAATTCTAATATTTCTGCAGCTGGGGCACTAAAAATACTGTAAAATAATGGATGATAACTGTCTCGTGAAAAAAATGTAATTTTCCATACTTAAAACAGGTTTTTCAGTGTTAATTTTACATTTTACATATTTTCTGGCGTTATTTGCATAAAAGCAGTGAACTTACCTTTAATATACATTATGTGAGTAAAGAAAATTTGTATTTGCGAAAACCTCATTTAACAAAATTAATGTAAAATTACAGAAAAAGTCAACTGTTTTGCAATTTTAGAAATATATTTACAACTTTAAACAGCTTAACACTTCCACGTACTAAGAAAAAGAGGAAATATCTTCAGTCAGTTTGCAATGTGTTTTATCAGGGGTTTTTTTAGGGTTAAAAAACACTATTTAAAAAAAAAATAGAAATTTGATTGGATTTTTTGCAGTTACAGGTTTTTAATGTTATTTTATCAGACATGCAAATTCAATCTCTTTGTAATTTTATAGATATTTTTGTGCATTTTTAATTTTCTGTACAGTAAAATTACAGATGTTTTACTGTGTGGGCGTGCACACCTATGACTCTCTAAAAAATGGAAAACGAATTCAAAAGCACATTTTTTCTTTTGATGGGATCAGTTTTTGTAATTTTAGCAAGATTTTCTTGTATTTTAATATTTTTACAGTAAAATGTAAAATGCAGATGTTTTTACAGTGTAAGTGTGCACACTGATGACTGATTTATTGATATTGTCATGAATTTTAAAAGTACTTTTAAAAATAGAAATTTGATGGAATTCCTTCAGTCACAAGTTTTTTTTTAATAATTCTGTTAGTTTTTAGCAATGTTTTCTTTTCTTTCAATATTTTTTACAGTAAAATTAGCTCGAATACAGACGTTTTTACAGTGTAGGCATCCATTTTTGTAGTTTTATTGATTTTTTGTGTATTACAAAAATACAAAAACATCTATAAATTAATTTAAAAATACTTTTTTTTAGTTTTAAGTCCAGTTTTTAATGCTATCTTATTAGACGTGTAAATTCTAATTTAAAATGTTATCAATATTATCTTGTATTTCAATTGTTTGTACAGTAGAAAAAGTTTTACAGTGTTGATGTGCACAGTGATGACTCATTTGTTCATCTATGATATTTTAAAACAGGGGTGTTAAACTCTAGTCCTCGAGGGCCACTATTATCTAGTATGTTTTAGATGTTTCCCTCTTCCAACACACCTGATTCAAATGATCAGCTCATCATCAAGCTCTGCAGAAGCCTGATAACGATCCTGATCATTTGAATCAGGTGTGTCAGAAGAGGGAAACATCTAAAACATGCAGGATAGTGGCCCTCGAGGACTAGAGTTTGACACCCCTGTTTTAAAAGCACAGAAAACATCTGTGATTAAAAAAAAACAGCAGAAATACCATAAAATGAGAGACTTTAGACTTTACAGTGTATTTAGATTACCTGCTGTTGTTTGCAGTGACTCGCTCTGTAACCCGATGAACGGGCCACCCTGACTGTAATATTATTGTGATGTGCAATTTGATCATCTCCACCGTCTTCACCGTCGTGGCCAGAGAGTGAAGTCACGCTGGTTCCTTTACCGGCCCACCAGCTCATTACAGACATAGGTTGTATAGAGAAGCCGCCCACTGCCGCTGCAGCCTGTTAACTCACAGCAGACGTTTGGACCGGCGACCTGCAGAATAAACAAGAAACAGACTGCATGGGATGATGTGGAGTAACGATGAGAATTTCATTACTTCACTGTAATGTGTGTGAGGCGTTTTGATCATTGTGGCGATGGGTCTCCCATGAAGCCCGACGGCATGTGCTGGAGAGAGAGAGAGAGAGAGACTTTTTTAACGTCGGACCCGAAGCCAAACAATTCCTCTATTGTCTGTTCTTGGGCGTTCACCAGCATATGGCCAGAGAATGGCTGGGGTTCACACGTTTATGCTGTGCGCTGGGACCTCACACGACTTTCAGCTCATTGTTCAAACATTACAGAGAGTTTGAAATAAAATCTGGGGGTTGAGGAGAAATACTTGGCAGAGCTGCACGAGGAGCTGATTGGTGATTTTCTGAGGTGCACAGCGCCGACTGATCTGACTGCAGGAGTGTAATTTCAACTTGGCCTTAACTAAAACGAATATTACAGTATATAACACTTAGATGTCAAACCATTCTGAATCGCGCCACCTGACAGTAATTGCATCACGTTCCAGATTTCTGCTCGTGTGTAAAATTAAAAACTAACAGTGTAGATTTACTATATTAAACATACAGACCCCACAGGCAGTGCACGCTTCACTACTGAGATTCAACTGCCTGACTTGTGCTTGTCCTGGTCTTAGTTTTTTATCTGGCAGTGTGCTTTGGATTCTGCAGACTGGGACTCATCTTGTCAGCCAGTATTTTGGTTTATACACAGACATTCATGGTGCAATCGATAACTATCATCTCCCCCAAAACAACTTTTGCACTCATGCAGCTTGATGTCATCATAATCCTGCCTCACGTTGTCCTTCTTCAGAAACTCTTGGATGGTTCTCATGCTGAAATATTCCTTTTCTGTCAAGCCTCTGCAGACTAGGAGTCATCTTGTCAGCAAGTATTTAGGTTTATTCAAACCTTTTGCACTCATGCAGCCTCTTATCATCACACTCCCACCTCTGTTCTTCACTGTCAGGACTATGCATTCACTGTGGCCGTCCTGGTCAGGTTCACATGAAACATGCTCGACTTCCTGAGCCCAACAAATTTATCTTGATCTAATGTGACCAAAGAATGTGCTCCAGATGTTCATGGCGTTTCTTTTAATGTTCTGTAGCAAAGATAAATCTTGTTGTTTTGTGCCAAACAACAAGCAAGTGTGTTTACTTAATTTATTTTTTAATAGATACACCCATCAGGCTTAACATTATGAGCACCTGCCTAACATTGTGTTGGTCCCCTTATGTGGTCCAAAATGCTCTGAACCATTGGACATGGACAAGAGGACCTCTCAGGGTGTCCTATGGGGTCTGGAACCAGGATGTTGCCACTGGATCCTTTGGGTACTCTGGTTTGTGCAGTGGGGCCTCTGTCAATCAAGCTTGTTCCACTGCATCCTGTTGATGCTTGATCAGAATGAGGTGTAGGAAGTTTGGAGGTCAAATCAACATGTTGGGTCATTGTCATGTTCCTCAACATGTTCCTGATTGGTTGATGTTGTTTCCATGTGGTGGGGTGCATTTTCCTCCAGTGACATTTTGGATTTCCATTAGCATAAGGGAGTGTGTTTGTTGTGGGACAATGTTTATTTGGGTGTCTAAGTCTGATCAACATGGATGTTAAAATCTAAGGTTTTACATCAGAACACCACATAGTACCAATATGATCAATGTTATTCACTTCACCTGTCAGTGGTCAGAATGTTGTGGTTGATTAGTGTGTATCCACAGACATTCATGGTGCATTTATAAATATCATCTCACCAACACCTTTTGCACTCGTGCAGCTCCACATTATCACGCTCCCACCTCTGTGCTTCACTGTCAGGACTGTGCATTCACTGTGGTAGTCCTGGTCAGGTTTACCTTAAACATGCTCGACTTACCCGAACCCAACAAATTTATCTTGATATGTCTTCTTTTTATCTTCTGCAGCAAAGTTCCACCTTCCAGTTTTGTTCCAAAGAGGAAGCAAGGGTGTTTTTCTTGGATGCCATCCATAGAGGTTGATGTTATGATGTCTTAGCTTTCACAGAATCTCTGATTACTATTGATAAGCCCTGTGCCAAGTATTCTTACCTGTCTATTTTAGACAAGTAGGTTGTGAAAGTACTGCACTTTCTGTGTTGTCATAGTGCAAGAACAACCACCCTGATTAGTGGTACTATGGCTCCTTCTATACCTTCTGATTTCTGCTGTGTTTCCTCTGATTTTTCAGTCAATCTTCCTGCGTCCTTTTTCCATCTATGTGAAGTTATCAGTGTTTTTCCAGTTCCTCTGGTAGTTCTTTTCCATGTGGAGCCATGATGCAGACATAGACACAGTCTATAGGATTGGAACTAAGAATGTTTTGCTGCACTGAGTTTCTAATTTGTGGCCTGAATCGTCAGTATAGTCTCTCTACAAGTGTTTGGTTTTTGGTTGCTCATGGGTGAAAACAGTGTTCAGCTTAAAAGTGATGCCGTTACTGAGGCGTGATTTGGTTTGGAATCATTTAAAAGATATTGCCCAGGGGTTTACTCACTTGCGTTCTGTACTGTATATGGTAAAGTCTTGAGAGAATGTTTTGTCGAGAACAATTTTATGCAAATAAACTGAGAGTTTTGCAACAACAAAACAACTCGGCTGTGGCGTCCATAGGGCCACTCTGCTGCAGATTTAAATAGCCGAAGCCATGAGTGTAAACAATGGACTTCCGTTAGCGTGCCACGCTTTTGAAGTGACTCGATTTCTCAACTCCTGGCGCTCAACTGAAACCATTAAAATGTGTTGTGTCAGTAAACATTATGGGAAAGCTTGGCGTCCACTGGACCCCCACCCTGAACACACACACACACACACACACACACACACACTCAATATATATATATATATATGTATACTCTTACATCTATATACTCATATCCACACACACCAACACAGACAAAGAAATCTCGCTGGCAGTGGTTCATAAAATAGGTCCATTTGGCACACGTAGAGAACTTACCGGCTTATTTTATTACCCACATATGTAAAAACACACGGGGCCACGGCAATGAAAAGCAATGACCCAATCCATGTCAAGGCTGCTATGGAATTTGACTCGCACTACGCGGCTTAAACCGGACTGCTGAGTTGTGTTTTCACTGCTGCCTACAGATATTCCATGACTCCAGTGGAACATGCAGCATGCAGGACTTTATGATGCTGCATCCCCATCAGACGTTATTTCAGACTCCTCTCCCCGCGGCGGCTCGGTGCAGAGGCGGAGCTGTTGATTCAGAAAAACAAAGTCATGTGCTGGAAAATATATCAGGGTGTTTTCCCCCAATAAGCAGCACCAGAGGCATCGGTGTAGAAGTTAATGCCATTAGCTAACTATGGGTGCTTAGCTTTATGAGACTTTGTGGTTTGGAGGAAATGGAGCTCTGAGGAGAAGTCAGTTTTACCGAGCCCCTGGAGGGCTTTGTTCTGTGCAGGTTGCTCAGCGTTTCGCACGCTTACACACATTTAAATATCCGCACAATTGCACTATCAGAGCATGAATTTGTGCAATCACACACACACGGCCGTGCACACACTCTTCTGCTGAGTCAGCACGGCCTGCTATTTTCACAAGCTGCGCCCTCGCCCTTTGTCTTCACCCCAATATAGCTGAGATGATTCTGCCTTTTGATGTCTGACGTTTTTACCACTTGGCTAATGCTAACATTAGTGTTATTAAAACAATAACAGAGTGAGATTTACAGGCGACGCTGCAGACGCATGGGCGTGAGATTGCAGGCGGGTTATTACTGTAACCAGGCCCTGTCATCTCCTGCATGAGCTGTCGGCAACGAGTGTGTGTGTGTGTGTGTGTGTGTGTGTGTGTGTGTGCCAGACTGTCTTTGTGAAAGTGTGTAGGTTGTCGGGAGGTATTCAATCAAAGGTAACGCCCCATAAGAAATGAATCAAAGGCATCGTAATGGGTCACTTGGTTCAGGTATGATGTCAACCCAAAGAAAAGAACTCTCTCCCCCTTTATTTGTTTCTCCCTCCCTGCATCAGATGGAGTAAATTTATAGAAAGAGAGTCGACATTAATCCCATTCTGACCTGGAACGTGCCACTTTTGACCTGACTTCAGCACCATGGAGAGAGTCTGACCTTCAACAACCAAAAAGTCACAACCTCTTCATATAATGTCTTTAGAAAGTGACACAAGAGGACTGAGTGAAATGTCAAATGATTCAATATTGTATTGCCTCCTAACAATTACATTACTTCTAAGTTGAACAGTCGAGCATTTCCTGTCATGAGCAACAAAAAAACAAAAATGAAAAGACCTACGTGTTACGGACATTTCGGAGACTCGATTGCAGGCAATGAAGACACAGTTTCACAACAAAGTTATTTAATGCACAAAGGATTGACACAATAACAAATTTCATGAGCGCTAACTAAAACCAGGGAGGGCAAACTAGGAGCACCAACAACTACTGTACTTAACTTGGAAAACATAACCATAAACCAGATTTAACTGACAGGGACAAGCAAACTACGACAGCCGAAACTAACAGGCAGGAAACATACGGACTACTCTCACATCACATAAGGTGACTAATAAACAACAAACTCAGACTGCAGGGCTTAATGCTTAATTCAGATTTTTTTGTGAAATCTGATTTTTTTGCGAGTTCGCTCACATTTCCAATTAAATGCGGCTTGTATGTGATCCCCTGTGTGAACTTCATACGACCCAAAAGTGTCCCACATGCGCAGAAGAGGACACGACGACGTCACACGCTGCAAGCGTGCTTAGTGTTTGCAGAAGTAAACATTTATGGTAATGGTGGGACGTATGTTGTCATTTTAAAATTGTTGTCAAACCGGAGTAAAAACCGCCCAGTTCCGATAAGACCCCTCGAGTTTGGCCTAAATAGAGCTGTCCCCACAAATATTAATTAACTCTGAAACCTCGCTTTCCTTCCATTGACTGGACTTCACATTATGGTTTTTGTTCCTGCTCCCGCCTACTTGAACACAGAATAGAGATGTTTGTCGTGTATCAATGATGTGTAGGTCGGATAAATGCGACCTGGACGTTCAGACAAAAGTCGCATGGCAAACGATCAGATACTTAACGGATTTAGGATCACATATCCAAGTGGTCTGGGTCACATTTGAAAAAAATCAGATCTGTGTTGTTCAGACTGTCATGAAAAGATCAGATACAGGTTGTATAGGAGCAAAAAAAATTGGATTTGGGTCACTTTAGCTTGCTGTCTGAACGTAGTCTAATACTGACTCAAACTAAGAGCTTAACTGGGCAACAGTGGAGAAGGAATGGGGAACCAGAGCTGGCGGGCGGAGTGGGTGCAGACGGCAGGCAGACGAATGGGAGGAGTCGGAGGCTGGAGATCCACGGCTGAGTTTCCTTTGTGTGGTGAGTTGGTTGGAAGATTCCAACGAGGGAGATCCAGAGAATCTTTGGAGCTGTGGGATCGCTGAGGTAGGGAACGCAGCACACGGAGACTGGTGGCGGTTCTGACCTGCAGACAGAAAAAGGACCATTAGACGAATACTGAAAGGCGGGGAGCTGAGACTGAACAAAGTCAAAGAACTGACTGATGGTTGTTCACGGTCCGGTGTCGAGGAATGATCTGAGCGTGGCTTAAATCTGGTAGCAGAGTAGTAGCAGCTGCCAATCAATCACATGTGCGCCTCCTCAGCTGATTACAGGCAGATGCAACTGCTGTAGTCCTCGCCACCTGCCCCCCGCTCACACCCACCTAGAGGAGAAGGGAGAGTACTGCCACTAGCTAGCACCAGCGGGCGACACACTACGATCACTGAAGCTAAACTGAGTCCAACTGGGATTTCCAATCAGCCGAACTGCATGGAAATGGTTCTAAAATGAGCCGTGAACACCAGAACTTTCTCAGTTTTGGACCTATGGACTGTGTCTATGTCTGCATCATGGCTCCACATGGAAAACAATGGCCAGAGGAACTGAAAACCCCGGATTGTGAGACTTCACAAAGATGGAAAAGGATACAGGAAGATTGATTATCAACAAAAGATCAGCAGTAATCAGGAGGTATAGAAGGAGCCGTAGTGCCACTAATCAGGGCTCCAGTGGTCGTCCCACTACTTTAACAGCCGAGCTCTGAAAAACAGACAGCAGCTGGTTTAGACTTAACACAGGGGTTATCAGTGGAAATGAGAGTTTCTGTGAAGCTCAGAGAGTGTGAAGGACACTTTATAACGTCAAGCTCTTTGGACGACATCCAGAAAAAACAACTTTGCTTCCTGTTCGACACCAAAAAACAAGATTATCTTTGTTACAGAACATTAAAAAGAAGCCTGATGAATGCTGGGAGCACATTCTTTGGTTAGACTTAGACGGTTTGACCACAGTGAATGCACAGTCCTGACAGTGAAGAACGGAGGTGGCAGTTTGATGATATGTGGCTGCATGAGTGCAAAAGTTGTTGTGGAGAAACCAAAAACACTGGCTGACTGGATGATTCCTAGACAGCAGAGGCTTGATGGAAGAGGAATGTTTCTGCATGATGACTGTTTCAGATACGCTGCCAAATTAAGAGTTTCCAAAGAAGAACAAAGCCAAAGCTATGACCTGGACAAGTATGTCGTCTGACTTGAATCCAATAGAGCGGCTAAAAGAGGACGGTAGAGCAACACAAATCCTCCAGCAAAGAGCAGTAGGATTGAGTCTGTCGTCAAAAACAGTGGTGGAGGAATGAAGTATTGAAAAAGACTTGAATCTCAGGAATGAAATGTGACTTTTGTTGCATTGAGTTCCTGCTGTGAGACCTGTATTCCCCACGTAGTAAATCTAAACGATTAGTCAAATACCCCCAAGTGATGCAATTAATCTCAAGCGACACAATTTAGAATCCTTTGACATTTAAGTGATGTTGCACAGAAGTGTTTGAGCCAGGACCTCGACCTTCAGCTGCTCCAGTAGAGCTGCTAAGTGACCAGTAGATCAGACTGTGTTTATACTGGGCGGCTTCCAGGTGTCTGTTGCACGACTGCGCCAGCAATATGTGTGTTTGTGGCTGTTTGAAAAGGTCACTTAAAATGATGAGTGTCTCCATGCAAGCAACCATTAACATTAATCAACTCCAAGCAGAGAAAAAAGCATATTGTTATGTTCCTTGTTCTAAACAAACTCGTCATTGTGTGAAGAAATACCCAGTAGTCAGTTTGCTCTGCTGTTGGCACACCGAGCAAGCCGGCAAGCCAGCTGAGTCTCAGAAGGACTGAGCCAGCAGCTGACCATCGGTGCTGAAACCAAAACAAACATGGCTCAATTCGAGCTCTCATTTCAGCAAGCTTTGGGAATATCTGAGGGAAATTCACGCTAACAATACCGTGCTCTTATTATTAATTGCTATGAAAATACACCAATATGTAATCATTGTGACAAGATTTCGCTGAATGCAGTTACAGCTCGTCTCATTAATCATGCTGTAAGTAAATGCTGCGTCCGGCCAGAGGCTCTCAAACGTTTTCTGTCATGTTACTCCCATATATTTAACGTAGACAACACAAACAATGAGCTAAGTGACCGAAGGCCACAAAGTCCTCAGGAGACCGGTGTCGACTCTCGCTGAGTTCAGCTCTGCACAGGAGATGACAGACGCTTCAGTAATGTTGAGATTTCATGTTGGAAAGTCAAATAAAAGAGACGCAGAATGTACATAAAGAATCACAAAATGATGATGCGAAAGGACTCCAAGAAGTGACCGCAGAGTAACGCGAAACAAACACAAAGCGACACAGAATACAGGGAAGACATTCAAAACAATCATAATTAAATACAGAGGTAGAAAATAAACATAGTGATAGAAAATATGACCACGGACAAATGCAGAACAACCCACAAAGTCACAAAACAACTATTATCATGTAAAAACTCACCATTAAGAAACACACAATGGGTACAAAACAACAACAAACCGACCAAAACAGATGCAACACAGACCACAAATTACTGCCAATATGCACAAAACAAGTGCAAACATAAAGAAATTACCGCAGCGACACAAAATAATCAAAATCAGATAGAAAAAAACACACTGGAGAGATGCAAAATGACAAAAAACAACTTCCAAGGTACAAAAAACAGCCACAAAGAGACCCAAAATGATGCAAAAACAAATGCAATGTGCACAAACAGCTATAATCACATGCAAAATAACCACAAAGAAATGCAAAATGATGCAAAACAACCATAATCAAATGCAAAATAGCTACAGAGAGATACAAAATTACTGCAAAGACATGTAAAATAAATACAATCAGATGTAAAAAGAAAATAAAGAAAGGCAAAATGACAAAAATGGGCTTAAAACAACTTCAAATATACCAAAAAATGACCACAGAGAATTTCACAAAACCATAAATGGAGCCAAAATGATGCAAAACCATCATAAAAAGGCACAAAGCAACCATAATCGAATGCAAAACGACCACAAAAAAATGCAAAATTAATGCAAAGACATGCAAAATAATCAAAATTAGATACAAAAAGACACTGAAGGGAAGCAAAATGACAAAAAAAGGCCCAAAAGAACCTCAAATATACAAAAAACCACAGAGAAATGCAGAACTTCCACAAAGACATGCAAAATTATGCAAAACAACCATAATCAAATGCAAAACGACCACAAAGAGATGCAAAATGATCATAACCGGATGCAAAAAGACTAGAAAGGCCCAAAACAACCTCAAAGACAGAGAGAATAAATGATGCCAGAGAATTGCTGAAAACAACCATATTCAAATGTAAAATGACAACAAAGAGATGCAAAGTTACTGCAAATGATCACAATCGGATACAAGAAGACAAAAAAGGGCCTAAAACAACCTCAAAAATGACCCCAGAGAATTGCAAAACCACAAAGGGCCCCAAAATGATGCAAAAACAATCGTAAAGAGGCACAAAACAACTGCAGAGACATAAAATACGATCTGTAAATGGCTACGAATGGCATTCATTGATATTAGAAGGTTTCAAATACTCATTTATTTGCCATTTATTTATTCATCATTTGCAAAGAACCACAGCTGTAATTTGAGTCTCTACAGAGTTTTCCTCTCTCCTCAAAGCTTTCCAGACTCACCCCTGACCACTCGTTTTCCCTAATTTTCCTTATGGGGATCATTAAGGCTTCACCTAATACAATGTTTTCTTTTCAATTTCGCCGGCCCGCCTCCAAATTCCCTTCGCTTGGACCGAGGAGCTGCACTTCTGAGGATCCCGATCGGCTGCTTATCCCGCAGATTTAATCATGGGACTTGAAAATCCACCCAGAGGAAGAGGGAATGTTAATAAAGTTAAAAACAGGAAAGGCTGCGGTCGAACTTACGCTAATAGACACAGACAATGCAGGCAGAAACACAAACACACACACATGCATGCAGCCGTGCAACCGCACTCAACTATGCGCACAATAGCTTCACACACACACGGAGAGGGAATCCCCGCCCGAGTCATCCAGCAGCGATCCTCGGTGTAATCCCTGGATGAGACGTCTCACACGGATCAGCGAGCCTCCACTGGGATGTGACGACACCTGGATGGAGACGGGAGCAGCTCTGACAACACCATAATCCACCCGAGGACACCTGCAGCCAGAGACGGGATCGGCTGAGGGCCTCGGCGGCGTCAGCACAACGTGGACGGGATCTTTGTGAGATGCTCTGATCTGTGATGCAGTGACAGCAGCCGGATGAGTCAGGGCTCAGGGTTGTGCCAGGGCAATGTCAACACAACCTAAATCAGCCAGACTCACCAAAACCACCGGCAACAACAAGCAACACACCCAGAATCCAGACGGACGAGCGGGAATGTCATTCATATGGTCCTCATTTTTAGCCCTCCGCATACTTATTCCATCACAAGTCTGTAAGACGGATGTTTGGTTTGATGCTGACTGACCCCCACTTGACCATATGTTTGATTTACCAGGTTCTGCAGTTTACTGGGACACTTAAGCAACGGAAAAGATCTTTACTTCCAAAACACCTTTTCTTCTGCAGCACCGGGGTCTTTCTTTGCACCAAAAACCACGAACTATGAGCTCAAACAACCTCTGAATCCACACTCTAAGATGGAATTTAGGAGACCTATCATGACAACTTAATTAAAAGCATGATTGCAAAATCTAATTTGCAGATGTAGATAAGCCTTTTAATTTCAATTGGATTGACCGAATGCTGCGTAAGTGTGTCCACTTAATAGTTTGTCAATGTTCAAGTTAATGTAACTTAATGAAATTTACTTCCTCTATACACCTATCAGGCGTAACATTATGACCACCTGCCTGATATTGTATTGGTCCCACTTATGTGGTCTAAAATGCTCTGAACCATTGGGAATGGACTAGAGGACCTCTCAGGGGGTCCTATGGGGTCTGGAACCAGGACCTTGGCACTGGATCCTTTGGGTACTCTGGCTTGTGCAGTGGGGCCTCTGTCAATCAAACTTGTTCCACTTGATGCTTGATCACAATGGGGTGTAGGAAGTTTGGAGGTCAAATCAACATGTTGGGCCATTGTCATGTTCCTCAACATGCTCCTGATTGGTTGATGTTTTTTCCATGTGGTGGGGTGCATTTTTGACAGTGACATTTGGGATTTCCATTAGCATGAGGGAGTGTTCTTGTTGTGGGACAATGTTTATTTGGGTGTCTAAGTCTCATCAACATGGATGTTAAAATCCAAGGTTTTCCATCAGAACAGCACATAGTACCAATATGATCAATGTTATTCACTTCACCTGTCAGTGGTCATAATGTTGTGGCTGATCGGTTTGTACTAAATGCTAATTCCTCTAATGCAGTGTGGTTTCTTAGTTGATTATTAAAAGTTATGATAAATCTAAAGGACTGGTGGAAACTGTAGAATTACAAAGAGATGCAAAATTACTGCAAATGATCACAATCAGATGCAAAAAGACCAAAATGAGGCCCAAAACAACCTCAAAGATTTCCCCAGAGAATCGCAAAACCCTAAAGGGACCCAAAATGATGCAAAAACAATCACAAAGAGGCACAAAACAACCACAGATATGAAGGAAACTACTGCAGAGACGTAAGAAGCTATCTGTAAATGACTACAAATGACATTCATTAATATCTGAAGGTTTTAAATACATTGTTTATTTATTATAGTGAACAAATAATGTAATATTAATAATGTAACCAGAGCTTAAATTTGATTTGAGTTTTCCTCTTTCTTAAATGGCTGCAAAGACATGTAAAATGACCACAATCAAGATACTGAAAGATGCCAAAGTGATGCAAAATGACAAAAAAGGGCCTCAAATATACAAAAAAAAAACACACAAATGATGCAAAATGAATGCAAAGACATACAAAACAGACACAAAGACACAGGAAACTACCACAAGAATGCCTCACCTAATTTATGTACATTTATTTCATTTATTTCAGTGTGAGACTCTCCTTGTCATCGGTTGATTTTCCTGTTTTTTTTAAACATCTTGTCTTGTGTGTCTCTTGTGGTTTTACTTCCTGTCTTCTGATCGTCTGCCCCGCCCTCATTAGCCTCACCTGTGTGTCGTCCACCAATCAGCTCCTCTGTGTATATATAGTCCCTCTTTTAGTGGCCGGATCATCCTGTTTACTTCCTGTTTCCTACCTGTGACACTCAGATGTTCACCTGTCTGCAGTTTTACCTGTAAGCCTCCTTCTGTTCCTGTTTTTGTGATTTTTGTTTGATTTCCTGCAGCTGGTTTGTTGTTACCATCTTGTCTCCCCAGCCAGTTTTTAATTCATGCTGCTTCTTTTGCTTATTTAACCAAAATGTCTGCTGTGTTTGTCTGAATTTGGGCTCTCCTTTGTTTCAGTTCTGCTCTGAGGCCTGAAGTACAAAGGAAGTCCAGCATAACAGGAGCTTCTTTTCATCATCTGGATTCACTAAAACCTGCCACGGTAAGAGGCATCTGAACACTACTCACAAACACAGACAGGTTTAAGATAAAATAATAGAAAACATGATTAAACCCAGCAGGAAAGTCTTGTGCCAGATATTACTCAGAAAAAAAAGCAAAAATGCAGTGAATAAAAAGTAGAAAAGCAAAACTATATAAGTGTGATTCATAAAAAACAAGGTTAGAATAGAACAGTAAAACGTAATGCTGGCACATGTAATTAAAATATTGCACATGATACTGAAACTAGAGCCTCATACGTGTCAGTATAACCTTAAACCTCCGCAAAGCCAATCCAAAGCAAAAAAGCAGAGTTACACCACATAAAAAACTGCTTTTTAGTTTTTTAAAGATATTTTTTTAATTTTTGGTGCTAATACAAAAGAAATCACTATTCTACAAGAGAAGTCTCTCTGAAAGAACACAATTTTTTTTCCAATTTAATGCTTCTCTGAGGTGTTTTTTAAAACTTTATTTAAAAAACACAGAGCTTGTTGACATGTAGGCTCCTTGTGTGCTCAGCAAAATGAGCAGGAAACTGTAGAAAATGAAGATTTGGTTGCAAAAGGAAACTAGAATGCACTCAAGCGAGATGCAGACCCACCCTGGATGCCTTCCTAAACATGGTAGGTACGCCTGTGACCTTGACCTTTGACCTTTTGACCCCAGAATGAATGGGTGACCAGGGTAGGTCAAGATCAACATCTCCTATCTCTATTTGTTCTCGAGTTATGGTACGGACATAGCCACCCACATACATACATACAGACAGACAGACAAACGGCCGTGACCGCCCTACCCACGGCCGACTCCGTTGGTGTGGGTAAATATTAAATATTTTCCCAAGACGACGACAAAATAATTAAAAGACATGCAATTGAACCATGGTTGCATGTAAAGAGAAAATAGATACACAGATACGACAAAGAGGCACAAAATGCTCACGATAATGCAAAAATAGGACCAAAAGAGATGAAAAATAACAGTAAAATTATTACAGACGTACAGAATGATGATAAAGATACAAAACGACACCAAAAGACTGCAAACATACGTAAAATGACCACAAAAAGATGACAAAATGATCCAAAATGAGTTTAAAAAAACTTTTACTCGGGCCTTTCTGAGTGTAATTTAAACTTGTAAATGGAAAGAGGAGGCTGTTTCTAGTTTTTATGCAAATGTTGTCCTGTCACTATATTTTAGTCTCACCCAAGACGTTTCTGATTGGTCTAGAGAAACACAACATGCCAGGTTTTGCTTTACTACAACAGAATGATAATAATGAGGTGCAGTCAGACCATTCTACACAGTGCTGAAGAATATTCTGGCAATGCGAGGTTGGTTTTGGACTGAGATGCTGGTGTTCTAGCAACATGCATTGGTTCTGAATGGTTGTACATACAACTTTCAGTCAATTAGCTGTAAGAAATTATTGGATTAGATTATTGGTTTTGTAAATAACCCCTTTACATTGACAAGGTAGCCGAGATAAATGACTATGTGGTAAAAAAAAAAATCTTAGCAAGCCATTACACTTTCTTCTCTATTCCATTTTTTTCCTTTATTTCCATCAGGAACTACATAGATGCATGAATATAAATACAGAGTTTGTACAGTTTAACCTCATCTCTGCTGCTGTTTTGAGGTTTTTCCTCTGTTTCTCCACTCGTGTCCATTTTGCTCCAATCCAACTAATGTGGAAGCAAAAACAAATGGACCGGAGGGCAGAAGGTTGAGTTGACAACATTTTGTTAAAGCCTTTTGGTGTATTTTACAGTGTTAATGTGGGCTAATTTTTATGCCTTGATTATTTATTGTTGTCTCTCATGTACACAGCTTTTCTGGTTTGAGGTGTTTGTTTTGTCCTAGCTTGACTTTCTGAATGTAGACTTCCAGTATAAGCCCGATATTTCTGCTGCACGTTTCACAGTTCCTCCCGTTTGTCACTATATTTTCCTGTTTTTAGCCCCAACCAAGACGTTTCTGATTGGTCTAGAGAAACACAACATGCCAGGTTTTTCTCGGTCTAGCAGAATGATAATAATGAGGTGCAGTCAGACCATTCCACACAGCGCTGAAGAATAGTCTGGCAATGCGAGTATGCTCTAGCGACATGCAGTGAGTTCTGGAAGTTTTTTTTAGTTTATTTATTTTCACATGGTCAGTGCACAATTGAAAGAAATTGCACCAGAGTTGGCAAGCAGCTGAACATCAAGAATATAAAACTTAAAAGTGCAGCAGTGTGAGATAATAAATAAACCAATAAAAACGATAAGAGGTCATCAGCTGGTTTGAAACAATGCAAAGCTCCATCAGTCTCTAATTTGTCTGTGATGATGAAATTCCACTTTTTTTATTGCTTTGACTGAGAAAGCTGAGTTTGAGAATTATTGACGGACTATACAATGTAAATAACTCCCTCTACTTTGATAAGGCAGCCTAGACAAACAGCTCTGTGGTAAATGAACTCAAAAGGCCGCCATCCTTTCTTCTCTACTCCGTGTTTTTCCTGTATTTCCAGCAGCAGCTACACTCATAAATCCTCGGTCTAAACAGTCCCATGATGAAATGAAGCTTCGAGCCACAGATTAAGGATCAAAACATTCTGCAGCTGAACATGTTTGACTTCCTTAAACACATAATCTTGGATTTCCTATTGGCCGGCTGGTCGGTCGGTCGGTAGTTTGTGATTGGCCGACTGATAACGAGCTCATTACCTCGCCGGTCGGTTGTTTGTGCGACTGTTTGGCTGATTGTTTGACCGTCCAGCGGGTTGCGGCGGGGCCGGCTGGCCGTCCCCCAGCTGGCTGTTTGTGCAGCTTCTAAATATTATTCTGTTGATAATCCTCGCATTGTTTGACAAATCCGAGAGACAATGAAACTGCTGGTCATGATGTAGATCTCAGTCTGATCGTTGCACGGATTGTGTTTAAAAGAACGAACAATCGCTCGGGGCCAAACAGTGAAGAAGAGGGTAATTTTGTATCTCAGTCTGCATCGAGGAGCAAAAACAAGTTCCTCCAGTTGGAAATCGGTGTATTAAATTGTGGCCGCAGGCAGTTTACCATAGTGTTTCACTTTCCATAACTCAAATGACAAAACTTCCCCTCAACACTCGAAAGGAAATCAGTATCACAGCTGGCGATCTCTCCGACTCTTTGTCAAACTAGGCCGATGTCAACTGCAATGCGCCGCGTTGGGTTTGATCTTTATCTCGGCGCTGGAACACACGTACTGTAATTAGAGCAGCAGTTTTCTATAGGGCTGTATACGACCACACAGCTCAGACTAACCGCCAGCATGCAGCTCTACCAGGAAGGCCCACATTCTCTATCTGTCAGATCCACACGGCTTCATATCTGTAATCTGGTGTCATTAAAACTGCTCCCGCTGGTTTTCCCCCTGTGCAGCGCCGTGAACTCGCAGCCCGTCAGCGAATATTTGGACTGTCGGCTGTTTGGGCACATCAGGAGATGAATTCTCTTGTTACACCGAGGGGAGAGAACCGGCCAAAGATCTGTCTGTGTCGTGGTCGACTCTGCGAAACAATGTACAGTCGCAGCTTGACAAAACATTTGTGTTCAGCGACCAGAAATGTGAGCAAAGCGTCCGCCTGTATGCGAGCTGACACCTTTTGGCAAAGCGTTTTTCTGTTCTCGCCAGGAACATAACAGGTTAATCAGGTTTGCAAAGAGAAAGCTGCGGTGAAAACATGGACTTGGAATGAGATCAGGAGCGATGAGCCATCAGGAAACATTAGGAGCCAAAGTCTGCAGCATTGTTTCTGACTGAAGCCAAGGTTCGGTGCATTCACCCGCTGGATTTGGCACAAATCTGCAGTTAAATTCCCTTTCGATTATTAATTTGTACTGACATAAAGCCCTGCCAAACATGTCACCAATCAATCATGAGCATGCACGGTTGATTTTTTCCAACTTTGCAAATGTTACAAACGAATGAAATTTTAAAAATATGCTGCAAGTTCATGCATATGGTAGTTAAACGTTTAAACGACCAGAATAGTTTTTGTTTCTTCATGAATTTAATCACTTTTTACCATTAAGTGTTTAATTTCTGCAATTTTCCTGGGTCAGTTTTGCTTTTTAATACCATTTAATACACCGATCAGCCACAACATTCTGACCACTGACAGGTGAAGTGAATAACATTGATCATGTTGGTACTATGTGTGTTCTGATGGAAAACCTTGGATTTTAACATCCACGTTGATCAGACTTAGACACCCAAATAAACATTGTCCCTCATGCAAATGGAAATCCCAAATGTCCCACAGGAAAATGCACCCCACCACATGGCAACAATATCAACAAACCAGTCATGTTCCTCAACATGACATGGCCATTGTCATGTTGAGGAACATGACAATGGTCCAACATGTTGATCTGACCTCCAAACTTTCTACACCCCATTGTGATCAAGCATCAACAGGATGCAGTGGAACAAGTTGGATTGACAGAGGCCCCACTGAAGAAGCCAGAGTACCTAAAAGATCCAGTGCCAACGTCCTGGTTCCAGACCCCATAGGACACCCTGAGAGGTCCTGTTGTCCATGCCCAATGGTTCAGAGCATTTTAGTGCACATAAAGGGGGCCTACACAATATTAGGCCGTTGGTCATAATTTTATGCCTGATTGATACACACACACATGTATACATACATTTATATATATATATATTTTATTTATTTAATGGGGACAATGTAGTTAACATATTTTCAGTACAAGACATGAACCTGATGTATCGCATATAGAGTTTTAGCTACAGCTAATTCTCAACTCTTGTCCCTAGTTGGGCTTTTACACAAATAAAACACACTAGACAACATCCCGTAAAAACACAGTATACAAGCAACCTGCACGAGAACATATATATATATACACTGATCTACTTAATACCTTTACTGTATTATTTTAACATCATGTTTACTGTAAAAAAAAAAGAAACAAAAACAAAACAACAAAACAACTAAAAACAAAAAACGGTGAAAAACTGTAAAAAAAAGTCACATTAATAATCATTATTTTTGTAAATAATAGTTTGTTCTTTCACAATATGTGATTGTTTAATTGAATGTATATAATCAGCTAAAAAACTTAAAAAAAAATATCAGTAATTTAACAAAACCGGAAAAATCTGTAAAATAACAGTTAAAAATATATAAATAAAATGTACTCCCTCATTTTTCAACGGCTGTAAAACAATGCTTTTTTGCTGATTTAAAGTAAATTGTAAAAACTTTATAGTCAACTGTTGCAAAACAACAAATTACCGTTTATAAAAATACAGATATTTGATGCTTTTTTTATTTTTACAATTAACATGTAAAAATAAAAGGAAAATCTGTAACAACATTAAACATTAAATTACATTAACATTAACATTAAATTCTCAAAAATTAGTTAATTTTTTTTACAGTCTGTTAATGATTTTGTACATTTTGGTTAAAAAAACATAATATAATATCTATTACAAATACATAATTTCCAGTTGGACAAAACTTAATAAGTCACTATAAATCATATCTGACAAATAATATGAGCATTAACTGTATATATATTTCAAATCAATCTCCGACACTTGACTCTAATGTTTAAAAATAAACCACCAGCCTGTCTGGCACTAAATTTGTCCCGACTAAACTCCACTGCTGGTGCATTTCCTGTAATTAACTGGCATCTTTGTGTGTGTGTTTGTGAATCCGTCATCACAAAGACGTCTGAGCCTAAATTTAAAGGGAGCTGGACTGCTGAGGCAGGCAGGAAACTCACACCGGCTGTTACTTTAGCTCGTGTTCCTGGAAACACACTCAGGCATTTTGTAAACTGAAACCGCTGGATTGTATACAGATGATATCCATTTACTGCTGTGGCCGCTTACCTCCGTGTGTCTTTCTACCGCCGTGCGTCTGCGATGGCATCACAGTCACAGACGCTACGGTATTTATATTTTAGTGGGACCATACATGTTCCTGAAGTGAGGAATCTGGGCTAATGCGCTGTAAAGTCGGTCCTTTTGTCTCCTGATACATGGAAAAACAAAGCAATGCTCAGCTGGACTCCTGGGCTGCCTGTAAATACAATACCGTGGCTTTGTGGCCCGGTTTTAAAAGCATCATAAAAATAATGTTTAAAACAAATGCAAGGAGGTCTGGTGTATTCTCAGCCACGGAGGGTTTTATGCATGACATAAAGCAGTAAATTATTTAATATTTCAGTCTTTAAGATGAGTTTTAGGGCTTTTCCTGAGCAGCAGGCGGCAAAAGTTCAACGTGCATTTGAGGTAAAGGTCCGTAAGAAGCTATAAAAAGTTGGCCATAAAAAGATGGAAAAAATCAGATTGTTAGTGTAGAAGTAGTTTGTCAGAAGTATGATAGTCAAGTCATCTTCACATTGAAAACAATGGCCAAAGCTTAAAGTTAAAACCTTAAAAAATTACATTTTTGTCTAATTTAAATACAGTTGGGACCCTACAATATTGTTTATTATCCTAATTTTACACTAGACCCCACGTCGAAGATCCTACAATATTAATAATGATGACAATTTGAGTTAAAACCCTACAAAGTACATAAAATATTCATTTAACTGAGATAAACATTAAGTGTAAGGTTCTAAAGTATTACTGATTATGCAAATTTATGTCGCTAAAGAATAAGATGAGGACCCTAAAATGTAATTTGCTGAAACCACTATTACATTTAAGACCCTACAAGGTTATAAATTATGCCAAATTATCTGACTAATTTAAATATTAAGGTTAATTTAACTTTTAAGATCCTACAAAATTATACAAGGGAACCCAAACAATTCAAAGAATCTAAATAACAAATCTAAAGACAAGCAAAAGATCGGATTTTTATTCCTGTAGAATTTAACATTATGGCCAAAGTCATTTATATTTTAATCAAATGTTCACCAGAAAGCAAATCTGCCCATTTTAGTCCATATTAAAATATAACTGAACAATAATTTAATGCAAAATAAGCCCTTGTTGATGTTGTGTTTTGATTGGCTGCTCACAGGTCACGTGTCAGGAATACGACAGCTGATTGGCTGCACAGTCACATTTGGTTGCTTCTTCTACAATCTCGAAAGAGTTTTAAAAATGCATTGGGACGTCCTGAGTTTGTTCCTTACGACACTCCAAATGTTGAGATCCGTGTTTTCATTGGTAAACTGCAGGAGGGTCTTTAATTCTTGAGTAAACACTGAAGTGCTAGCCCGTATGCTAATTAAAATGATGCACCACAGACCAAAACGAATCGGTTTACTGGAGTTTAAAAGCGAATGAGGTAAAAAGATGTTTAAAACTGCAATGACACGCCTCTCCTGGTGCAGCGTAATCGTCGGTAACAACCCCCGTGACGACGTGGACCGAACCGAGCAGATGTTTGTTTTGGGGGGGAGGGGTACCTCGTTAGCGCTTCCTGACAGGAGAAACATCCTGTCGGCCGACGTCTGTCCTCCATTTGCAGGATCCAGCCGTGGAAGCCACACTTGTCCCTGAGCGGCCGATTATTCCAGCATGTCGTAAACAATGGAGGAACGCCGAGGCAAACGTTTGAATTCAGCTGACAGGATGGAGACTGTCATTCTGATTACCACGTGCTTCTCCCTTTGCCTTGAATCGCAGTTATCTGATTACACTCGCTGTCATGGACGCCATCATCAGGATCTAAAAGCAGAGCTGCAGTTGATTGCAGGTGATTCAGTGAAGCGGCCTGAAATCATAAAGTACACATTTTGCGGTTTGTCACTTTGATCACGAAGCCATGACGTGGTTTTCCCTCAGCGCCCTGCAGAACCGCCTCGGTCGGCTCTTATGCAACGCTGCTGTGATTCTTTTCAACCGTCTCTTGCGTTTGTTTCTTTGCCCGGAGTGCATTTCATCACTGCTTCTTACGCTGCTTGCTCCTGCTCTGACCCCGGATGACTTAAGTGTTTGTGAGATTCTGCAGATAAACAAAATGACTCGAACCTCTCCGGCCAAGTGACAATCGCACCAACAAAAAAAAAGCGGAGCCGAAACCCAACCGTCTGCGCACACATGGACTTATACAACAGGACGCACACGGAGCTAGTAAAAACTTCCACCCACAGAGTTATTGACATGAGACGGTGCACCTCTGCCAAACATCCTCTTTACCAGAATCCAGCTGACCTTGGGAAGGGATCAAACTCCAAATGCCGAACTTATTGCTGGATTAACCGGCAGCAAGACCGCATTTATGAGTCGTGCCGGAGATGCATCACCTGAGAAAGAAGACCCCATTTCTTCCCAGCTATAATCCCCTCCTCTGATTGGAAACAAACATGTTTCCCTGCAGCCATCCGTCAGCGTGTCTGCTGCAAACCACGGCAGCGGCAGCAGATTAGAGAAAAGAATCCAGGAATCAACAACTGTCTGTCTGTGCGGTGGTTTGTGCTGGGTTTCAACGTCAGACGCGCACTTAGACATACACAGGATTACATGCATGCACGGGCACATTTAAAACACACAAACAGCTGTTTAGAATTACACATCCAAGGGTGATGAACTCGCTGACAGCGCCGCGACTCATGCAACATTCAAAGACCTGCGAGGACGTGGGAAAATAGATTTCTTGTAATCTCTCTTTTTGATGTTTGCACGCAGCGCGTCGGCTGCTGGCAAACTGTCCAGACGCTAATCTAACAAACAGGTTTCTATTTCTGCAAAGCTGCCTTCGGGGGATTCTTCAAGTTGCAAAATCAACAAACTCGGGGCAGCTTTCAGGAAAAGTTACATCTCAGCAGGGAGCGTGGTTTTCGGTACCAATCAATCTCAATCAATCATCCGTTCGCCGGCAGAGTTTTTCTGACATCCACGAAGGTAAAAATTAGCTCTCGCTGCGTCGCTGGTCCCCGGTCTTTGTTTTGGACGGACTGGCGTTGCTCATGACGGTTCTTTGGAGAAGTTTGTGGAAAAACCTGAAGGAGATGCTTCAGAAAGACATCTTGGCAGCAAAACCCTCGTCAGGCCTCGGAGCCAAGTCGGTAACCGTCCGGGTGTCAAGTGAAGCTGCAGCAGAGAGTTTAGATTTGGAGGAATTCTTAGTGGAGCGATGCAGCGAAGGTCTGGCAGAGTCACATTTACTGTGGCAGGTTGTTGATCCAATCGACAAATTCTACATAATGTTTAAGTCTGGAAGAATCCGTACGAACTGGACGAACATCTTCAAACTGAACACTGTCGCACGCACTCTAAAAAATTAACAGTTTGCATTATTTTTTGAATAACGACAACTTCAGATGACTTTATATTCAACCAACAAACCACAAGGAGTTAAGGGAATTAGCCGTTCCTCCACAATTAAAGGTGTTAGTTACTTAATGATTGGTATTTGAGTCGAATACATGAAAATTAATTTGTTCCAACTAGTTTTTCTGTGTTATTTTAAAAGAAAATCTTGTGTGTTATGTTTAAAATTTACTTTCTTCTTTTCGTCTGTATTTTTTTTTACTGCAATTGTGCATTTTCAACACACACTGTTTAAATCTTGAATCCAAAAACAACACACGAAAAGCCCTCTAGTTAAAACTGGATCAATCTTGTCCACTAGTTTGCTAAACTTAAGGGTAAGATGGTGAAAATTTCACTGCTAAATATGACTAGCATTAGCTACATGCTGCGGTACACCGTATTCCATCAACAGTATTAGCAGTCGTTGAATAAACTTGAGTCCACTGTAGGCCAAATTCACTGCTTTATACTCACCTTGACATGTCCTTTTTAAGCCACTTTCAAAAAGGGAACACAACTTGAATTTAGTTTTAAATCAACTGACGAAGAAATTAAGAGTTTAAATGACACATAATATGAAGTTGATGCAACATTATTATGTCAATCCAACTGATAAGGATAGTGTTTGCAACGTAAAAGGTTTCTCTAAATAAACAAATTAGATTTTGTATCTTGCAATAATGCATTTACACCACTGAGGTATAACATTCTGACCACCTGCCTAATATTGTGTTGGTCCCCTTATGTGCTCAAAATGCTCTGAACCATTGGCCATGGACAAGAGGACCTCTCAGGGTGTCCTATGGGGTCTGGAACCAGGACGTTGGCACTGGATCCTTTGGGTGCTCTGGCTTGTGCAGTGGGGCCTCTGTCAATCAAACTTGTTCCACTGCATCCTGTTGATGCTTGATCAGAATGGGGTGTAGGAAGTTTGGAGGTCAAATCAACATGTTGGACCATTGTCATGTTCCTCAACATGTTCCTGATTGGTTGATGTTTTTTCCATGTGGTGGGGTGCATTTTCCTCCAGTGACATTTGGGATTTCCATTTGCATGAGGGAGTGTGTTTGTTGTGGGACAATGTTTATTTGGGTGTCTAAGTCTCATTAACATGGATGTTAAAATCCAAGGTTTTCCATCAGAACACCACATAGTACCAATATGATCAATGTTATTCACTTCACCTGTCAGTGGTCATGATGTTGTGGCTGCAGTTTGGAGTGGTTTTTTTTGAGAGTCAGTTCTTGTAAAAATCAAGGAATCCAGTTTGATTTAAAGCATGTCCTGCTAGCAGCTTGGTTTCACGATAATAACTGAAACTGGATGCATTTAAAAGTTTTTGCTGCAGTTCAAGGGCCAGTTTAGTCTGGATCTTGGAAGTAGTTGTTGACTATTAAATTACTTACCAACTACTTTGATAATCGGTTTAAGTCTAAATCCTCTGATTGCTGCTGGTTTTGTTTCTCCTCTTACGGTAAACTGAATCTCTGATGTTCGTCATCTTGTGCTTTGGGAAACACTTTTTACCATCCTTGTCACAATAATTGACAATGAAAGTAATTGTTGGTTGCAGAACTGGTGGTGACACCAGAAGAGAACATCTGGCCACATGGTGTTTATTTCTGACATTTGTGGATTTATTTTTTATGTTTTTTTGGATTTGTCAAAAAAGAATGCCAAATGATGCTCAGGGCATTCAAGTGTGAAGTTAAAAACGGATCACTTGAGGTAATAATTTACGTCATAACACAGTAATGATCAGTTTACTTTCATATAAGACAAAGGGATGTTTGTAGATCAATTGGTGTTTCAGTTGGACACGGTCGTCATTATATAACAGAACTGGAGGTAAATCCAGTGTTATGTCTCTTATCTTTGTACTAAATATGAGACCATAGACATGCAGTTGTTTCTGGCCAGATCAGTGCATTCTATGGGCACCTTTCAACAACCTCTTCAGTGCTGTTTCCACTCAGCAACCTCTCCCAGCTTGAGAAAATCACAAATGTGCTAATTTACAGTTATGAGGGAAATTTCTCCAGTTTTATGCTCCCTGAGTCACTGATTCAAAGCGGTGTGCTCGTTATTTATTAACCAACACAAAGAATAATTATCATGAACTGGAGGAGGATGGAAGTCATCTTGGTTTATAGGTGGTTGGGGGGCTATCTTGATCCATGAAGCATTGAGAGAGCAGCAGGTTTCCTCTAAGACTATGCAACTGTTGTTCTGTGCTGTTTAATGTCCTTTGCTTTATTTTAAATCACATTTTTGTGACATCGTTGTAATTTAACTTACATAATTTGTCTTATTTTGTGAGCCTCTAAAATGTATTCACGCCCTTTGGAATGAATACATTTCGAAAGGGCGAAATGTTATTCCTTCACAACAATGAATTCTGGCCAAGAATTTACAAAAAAGACTCTTGTGTCCAAGTGAGAACAGATTAAACTTGTCATGTCAGTATTCTGTTTTCACCAGTCAAAGCTTTATGGGAGAGTGGCAAAAGGGAAGTTACTGTTAAAAAAGCTCATATTTAATCTCAGCTAGACTTTACCAGAAGACGTGGGAAACTCTGAAGTCAACTGGAAAACGGTTCTTTGGTCTGACAACGAAATTAAGCTTGGACACCAAGCACTGCATATCATCACAAACACACCATCCCCACTGTGAAGCATGGTGGTGGCAGCATCATGACGTGAAGCATGGTGGTGGCAGCATCATGACGTGAAGCATGGTGTTGGCAGCATCATGACGTGAAGCATGGTGGTGGCAGCATCATGGCGTGAAGCATGTTGGTGGCAGCATTATGATGTGAAGGTAGTTGGTGGCAGCATCGTGACATGAAGCATGGTGGTGGCAGCATCATGAAGTGAAGCATGTTGGTGGCAGCATCATGAAGTGAAGCATGTTGGTGGCAGCATCATGAAGTGAAGCATGTTGGTGGCAGCATCATGACGTGAAGCATGGTGGTGGCAGCATCATGACGTGAAGCATGATGGTGGCAGCATCATGACGTGAAGCATGGCAGTGGCAGCATCATGACGTGAAGCATGGCGGTGGCGGCATCATGATGTGAAGCATATTGGTGGCAGCATCATGATGTGAAGCATGGTGGTGGCAGCATCATGATGTGATGCAATGTGGTGGCGGCATCATGACGTGAAGCATAGCGGTGGCAGCATCATGACGTGAAGCATGGCGGTGGCAGCATCATGAAGTGAAGCATGACGCATGGTGGTGGCAGCATCATGATGTGATGCAATGTGGTGGCGGCATCATGACGTGAAGCATAGCGGTGGCAGCATCATGACGTGAAGCATGGCGGTGGCAGCATCATGAAGTGAAGCATGGCGGTGGCAGCATTATGACGTGAAGCATGGTGGTGGCAGCATCATGATGTGAAGCATGGCGGGGGCAGCATCATGATGTGAAGCATGGTGGTGGCAGCATCATGACATGAAGCATGGTGGTGGCAGCATCATGATGTAAAGCATGGCGGTGGCAGCATCATGACGTGAAGCATGGTGGTGGCAGCATCATGATGTGGGGATGTTTCTCAGCAGCAGGCCCTGGAAGGCTTGTAAAGGCAGAGGGTAAAATAAATGCAGCCAAGTACAGAGAGACCCTGCAGGACAACCCGATGTAGTCTGAAAGAAAGCTGTGACTTGTGAGAAGGTTTGTTTTCCAGCAGGACAATGACCTGACGCATACAATCAAAGCTACACAGAAATGGTTTAAAGACAACAAGGTAAATGTTTTGGAGTGGCTGAGTCAGAGCTCAGACCTCAATCCAACTGAGAATTTGTGGCAGGACTTGGAAAAAGGTTGTTCACTCACGAGCCTGACAGAGTTTGAGAAGTGTGTTTGAGAGTCCAGATGTTTAGGCCGATTGAAACCTATCCACAGAGGCCCAATGCTGTAACTAAATTAAATTCTAACTTGAAGGGGGTGAATAATTATGTCATCACTTGTATAACACCTTGCATTTTTAATTAATTGACATTACTTTGATGAAATCTATTTTCACTTTGACATGAAAGAGCCTAATTAGATAGACTATGATACACTGTTTAAACCCAATACAAGGGAGAAACTTCCAAGGGTTCCAATACTTACTCAGGTTGTGGTCACATGCAGAGATTTAGCAGAGCATATTTTAAAATACTCAAGTGAGCGTTCAGAGTTGACAGAAGGTCAAAATGTAAATTGGCTAATGGATCCTAGCTGGCATGGCTCGACTCTCAGTGGGTCTGGGAAAAAGTATCCCTCACATGTCAGGGGCTCGTTTACTCATTTCATACAAATACATTTCGGTTTGACAACATAAGGAGGATTAATGTTGAAGCGGCCCTTTTGTGTTGCCCTGATACCTGAAAGCCCGCCGTGTACTCGGATCCCACACTCCAGCACTTGGCCTCGGGTTTGATTCTGATCCAGTAAGTGTTTGTTCCACAGCCAGTCAAGAAGTAGGCAGTAGCTTTACTGTAAACACAATTATGCTAACTGTGGCAAGATTCAGCGACCACATGAAGGGAGGTCGACTCTCACGCAAAACACTCGCTCAGGCACTCTCACACACTATACTTACTCACTCACTTACACGCTCATAAAGCCAAACACGGCACTCATCCGCACCTGCAGTCTCACGGCACGAACACACACATGGACGCACACCTACACATCGTAAACAGCTTCCTCTGCGGTCGGCGTGATTAGAAAGAGTCCAGCGAGGGGTCCGGCCCCCTCACTGCCCCCCGACCACAACGGAGGCCTCGCAGACCAAACACTCTGCAGGAGGCCTCGCCGACGGTGTCCAGCGCTACCTGCAACAAAAAAAACACACACATGGCTGAAGAATTTAAAAAATATTTTGATGGCTCGCTGCTGCACGAAAGGTGATTCACACATGCATTCGTTTTCATGCACACACACACACACACACACAATGCCCAGTGTCTCACCTCAGGCAAGCATCTGTTTGGTCAATAGTGTCATTTACAGAATAACACATCATTCTTTCCACTGTGGGAGTGGGCAGGGCTCTCTTTTTGGTTTCAGAGTCACTGTACTCCCTCCAGCCAACACACACACACACTCGCACACAACCATATTCAACCTTTTTTACACACACACACACCCTTCTGCAACCACCACAACTGTTATTCCTCTTAGCAGCGACTTTAAGGGAATCCTCGGCTGGCGCGCTCCGAGGCGACGTTAACACTCCTACCTCGCTTCACTGACCTCAGGCAGGCAAACTGACAGATTTATCTCCCTCTCAATTAGTTTAAACAACGTGCAGATTAATACTGCCAGAGGGGGGAAAAGTTCAGATGCCCCGGCTGTGGAGTGTGTCACTGTTCTGGCCCCGCTGACGCTGACCAGACACCGATCCAGATTGGCTGGATGTTTACTGAGCGTCGTTTGCGGGGCTCGACATTTCCCACACAGCGGGGCCACGTCTGCCTCATTATTCACCACGGAGTCAAGCGAAAAGGCTGCGTTCAATCAAACAAAGCGAGGATCCTCCGTTTAAGAGAGCAACACTTGAATTGGAATGCAGCCGCAGACGTCACCGATCTCCAAGGTGACTTCATGTCATTCAGCAGTAAAAAAAAAAACACACTCCACAGGCTCCAAGAAGAACATGTTCAATTTTCTTTGCATTTGTCTTCTCAACCCTCAGAACCTCGAGCAGTTTCTGGGCGCCGTCACATTTTCACTCACTGTCGGCTCATTTTTCACCGCAAACAGAACAACCATGACTTGGAGAGAGAACCCAAGAAATGTCTTTTGTGCAGTTTAACACAGTTATAACGCCATAAATCACAGAAAAGCAAAACGACAGCTGAGTTTCTTTAATTATTTACTTCGCGAAAATTTAAATAAATTGCAAAGTAGTGGCTTTACATTTTTAGAACCTCTACAAACTTTCTCACACATTAACTCTAAACGGATGCTTCACCATGCTGAATGTATCTTCAACACACTGTTTACCGTTTCTGAACCGTGCTACATTTACTTTGTAGATCTTAATCTCCCTCATTGGTTTCCAAGCTCGTCTCCTTTTGTTTCTGTCTAAACTCGGTTTGCAGTTTCCCTTAAAAACTCTCTGAATTTTTGTCACGTGACTGTCGGTCAAAGCTGAGTCACTCGTGGCTTCTCAGCTGTGCTGAGCAGAGCAGATTTTTTATTTAGGTTTTTTTTCTCTTTTTTACAGGATCTGGTGTAAATGGTTTATTTTTGGCAAATTTTAAAATGAACCGTGTCGAGTAAAGTGATTCTGATTTGGTTCATTTTCCCAACAGAACTGTTTTCAGTTTTTTTTTTCAGTTTTATTTATATAGTGACAATTCATACCCCCCTCCCATGTTTGGAGACGGTTATTCCAGGTTAACAAAGATAGCTTTCTGAAGTGGTGGTCTGCAACATCATCATGCAACATCAAATGATTAGTTCAGGGACTTCTGGAAAGTTGTACATCTGCAGATTCTATCTGTCTTTTTTGCAGTTTCTGACTCCTTTAAATGGTGTCATTTTGCCATATTATTATTTTTACTTCATTTTGTAGAATTATGTCCTTTTCAAACCTTTTTTGGGGGTTCAGAAAGTGAAATCTCAACTGAAAGTGCTCTTCAGGACTGCACACAGGACTCAACCAGGCCAGTTAAACATCTTCATTGGTTGCACTGATGCAGGTCTGTCTGTGTGTCTCTGGGTTACCTGCCCAGGTGAGTAAAATCACTCTGTTTCAGCTGAAGTAAATCTGACATTAGAACACCTTATTTGACATTTTTCTCATTTTTGTCCACACACCAGTCTGAGCTGCTGCACTGTGGTCAATGAGAGGAGGCTAGAAGCTTCTCTGTGCACAGCTGACTAGAAGCATCCACTGGTGTAAATGACCCCTTTAGGAACACTGGTATGTTTTAGCTTTGGAAAACAGCCTGGGTTACACTCTAAACCCCCGCTACACTGGGTTGCACGACGCATTACCGACCCCAACGCTTAATTATCAACCAGTTAGTCTGTGTTAATAAAATGGCCAACACAGATTAACTTATTGCAAAGAATGTGGCCAAAGCTTGGCTGGGATAAGATCTTTTACTATTTCAGCGTCAACATTCCAAATTTAAACTCTCATATCATCCTGAAGGAAAAAGAACAAAACGTTCTTTTCGTACCTTCACTTCCGTTTGCCTTCACTTGCATAATCTCTGAGGAAATAACCAAGGTGCAAGGAAACAAAATGAGAAAGTTAGATGCATCAGTGCAACCAGTGTAAACAGTCGCTTAGGAAAACATAGCTGACCTTGATCTATCTTCAGCGATAAAAATCTATGTCAGAGATAACAGGAAAGCATTGTTTGAAAGTGAAACCTCTCGTCTGCAGCGTTTCTTCAGAAAAAGGTCATGGGGCTGAAACCACCCACAGATAACCAGGTATTGTCCCAGCGTTGCCCCTCCTGCTTCCTGTGTCAGATGTGGCTTCGACGTCGACTCAAACCACAGAGTGCGTTTTCAGGGACATAAAGTTACTCTGAATTTGACTCATCTAAAAATCATGTCATGAAAATCCATCACACTCAACTCAAGAACATGTTGCTGCAGCTAAAGCTCCGATCTCTAGCCAGGCTGCAACAACGCCGGAGACTCAACTGTTTGAAATCTCTTGTTTATTTCTCACATCAGCTGTTTTTCTCTTGAGTGAAACATCAGCTGTGCAGAAGTAATATCTGCCTTTTTATTCTTCCGATAATTGGCTCACCATAGACAAAGTGCTGCCATTTTGAAATGCATCTAGACTTAGGGGGAAGAAAACCTGAGAATATTTGCAGAGAACAATAGCAAAATAGCAGATGTGGTTTTGGGATCCACTGCAGCCATTATGCAAAAGCAATAATCACACAGGGATGAATTCATTCTAAAGGAGGCTAATCTTTACTGACAGTTGCCTCAGCAGGCTAGAATGCAATACAGCTCGACCACAAAACATTTGAAATCAAAATCTGTCACGTAGCTGTCACCACCGCTGTTGGCTTTTTCTGAGCGTTACAAGTTTCCATCTGCTGCCTCGTTGAAAGTCGTTCTTGGAAACGGAGGAAATCATTAAGAAGTGGGGAACTGAAAACACCAAAAGAGAAAATACTTGACAGCGTTTTGTTTCCTGGAAGGCAAAAACACTGTGATTGAAATTCATATTTACATCCCAGGTTTGGTTTGCTGTTAACTTTCTGAACCCAAAGCAGTTTGTACATGTTATTTTTTTGATCATATTTTTATTATCTGGCCTCATTTTTCACTGTAATATAAAGTCCTGCATCTCTATGGAAACAGAACAACCATGACTAGAAGGAGGAAGAAGTCGGTTGTTTGAAAAACATAGATAAATCATAAAGTGAAAACAAAAGTTGAATTTCTCAGATTTATTCATTTATTAAAGAAAATTGGAATCAGTATATACAACATTTTTCCAAGTGCCCACAGGTGTTAATAATGCTGAAAAAGGAAGCATGGCGGTGGCAGCATCATGAAGTGAAGCACAGTTGTGGCAGCATCATAGTGTGAAGCATGTTGGTGGCAGCATCATAGTGTGAAGCATGTTGGTGGCAGCATCATGTTGTGAAGCATGGCGGTGGCAGAATCATGTTGTGAAGCATGGCGGCGGCAACATCATGTTGTGAAGCATGGCGGCGGCAGCATCATGATGTGAAGCATGGTGGTGGCAGCATCATGACGTGAAGCACAGTTGTGGCAGCATCATGTTGTGAAGCATGTTGGTGGCAGCATCATAGTGTGAAGCATGTTGGTGGCAGCATCATAGTGTGAAGCATGTTGGTGGCAGCATCATGTTGTGAAGCATGGCGGTGGCAGCATCATGTTGTGAAGCATGGCGGCGGCAAAATCATGTTTTGAAGCATGGCGGTGGCAGCATCATGTTGTGAAGCATGGCGGCGGCAACATCATGTTGTGAAGCATGGCGGCGGCAGCATCATGTTGTGAAGCATGGCGGCGGCAAAATCATGTTGTGAAGCATGTTGGTGGCAGCATCATGTTGTGAAGCATGTTGGTGGCAGCATCATAGTGTGAAGCATGTTGGTGGCAGCATCATGTTGTGAAGCATGGCGGCGGCAAAATCATGTTGTGAAGCATGGCGGTGGCAGCATCATAATGTGATGCTTCTTAGCAGCAGACCCTGGAAGGCTTATAATAAATAATAGATACTTTACTGCTTGCATAACTTGTTTTCTTACTTGTCTTCTCCCTGGTCTGTGTAAACACTGTTGGCAGTTCAGCTGAATAATCCTAGAATTTGTGTTTTGTGACTGCTGGTCATAGATCAGTCACTACTGGCTTCATTGTTGCGCTGATGAGTTTTGGGGGCTCAGAGGGTTAAATTTACATATCATAAATGAAATCTACCGATGCAGATAGATGAAGTGCTGTAAATCTTTCCTGTTTCCTCTCTTCTATGTGTAAACACTGCCTGCAGTTCACCTGAGAAATGTGGGGTTTTTTTCGTCACGATTGTTGATCACAGCTGATTTAGTCATGGCTTCTTGGTACACATGGAATAGAATGCCCTGATTTTAAGCTTAGATTTGGTTAATCTGACAGAACTGTTTGTCACTTTAGATGCATTAAATGTCAGTTTCTGGCTGATAAATGGTGTAATAGTGGCAGTTTTTAAAAAAGGAAACATGACTTTTGAATCCGTCTGTGGGTTTTGGGGGCTCGCTGGGTTAAGACAGAGTTGACATTTAGGAGAAAGCGAGACACTTCTCAAAGTAAACTGGTTTTGAAATCTGTCTCTGCTCTAATCTTCACTCAGAGCACCATGTTTCATTCTGCTGCCTTCACAAAGCAGCACCAGCAACAGGATAATGACCCCGAAAACCTCGCAAATCAGCCCTCGGAGTCAAAACCTATTTCTCAACCGAGGCACTGACGGGCCTTGCGCAAGTGCTTGTCACAGCTGTGCATGTCAGCAGGCAGCACATCGCCGGCTTTTCAAGTCCCCATGATTTGATTTGTCTCCCTCATAATTGCGACAATTACACACAGCATTAGTCGAGCCCGTCCGCCCTTTTCTGATCCTGCAGGACGAGGCTTTTACTGTAGGAAATGACGACGCAGTCACGCGAGGTGTTAACGTCTCCGACCTCAGACAGATTTGGTGGATCTTGGACAGACTTGTTTCTGGTAAGACTCCCTGACGGAGCAGCAGAAGGCCAGGAAACACTCGCTCATACACTCGTCATGTGTCTGCTTGTGTGTGTTTTTGTGTGTCAGAGGGTTTGGCAGTGTGGTTGTGGTGCAGATCTCACTTCTGAGAATATTAATCTGCTTTGATGGTGTTTACTTCTGCTGCAGATTTGTTTTTATACACACTTCTGGTCAACACACAAATAGAAAGGAGGATATATATATATGAAGACATCTTCACCTTTTCCAAGGTGTGGCCGTGGAGCACCTCAACACCTCTGATTCATCAACCACAGGAAAATTTACACAATTATAACAGAAATTGAACGTGGCAGTGGTTACGTTAATGATCCTTTTAACCACATGGAGAAGTTTGCAGCATGGCATTAGGATAATGCCAATGAGTTCATGGTATTATGAGTATTATGGTGTTTAAATTAGATTCTTTACTACTGTATTTTGCAGACAGCGTATCATTACTGTGTTTTAATTGTTAGTGTTTGCTTTGCTGCAAACAATTAGTACAAATAAGCATCATTAACCTGTAAAAGATCAACCTAAAGTGATAATTTAGCTTTCATAGACATAAATTTAAAACGTGTACTGACATTTTTAACAGTTTGAAGTTTAAGCCTTAAAAATGAAGCTACAGTAAGAGATGTGGAAAGTGATGCAGTCATTTCTGACCAAGGGATGACTTCGAGTATATTGTAGGTGAAAAACTGACTTTAATTTATTGAAAGACAAGAAAAAGTGACACCTAAAGCAGCAGAACCAGGTGTTTCACACGCATTATAAGAATCCAATATGCAAGTAACAATATGCATACATCAAAATCTAACACTAGGAGGTACATTTTACTGAAACTGTAGGACTTTCAAACCCCTGAGGCACACTGCCCATAAACATGAGTATCATAAAGTATATAGTAACAATAAAAAGTATTCACCCCCATTGGGAGTTTCTCAATTTTATAGCTTTTCAACATTAAATCGTGGTAAAGTAATTTAGCTTTTTGACAAGAACTTACAAAAAAAAGGCAATTTAATGGCAAAGTGAAAATGGATTTCTACCAAGTAATGCCAGTTAATTACATAAATAGTGAATGTGTCTCAGTGATTGTAGTATAAAGACTCCTGTATCTGGAAGGTCCAGCCACTGGTGAATCAGTACTCCTGGATAGAACTACACCGTGAAGACTAAAGAACACTCCATGCAACTCTGAGAAGAGGTTATTGGAAAACATCAGACAGGGGATGATATAAGAAAATTTCAAAGTCATTGAATATCTCTTGGAGTCCAGTTAAATCCATGATTAACAAATGGAAGGAACACGGCACGTATGTAAATCTGCCTGGAGCAGGTCGTCCTCAAGAACTGAGTGACCGAGCAAGAAAGAGACGAGTGAGGGAGGCCACCAAGACACCTATGACTCCTCTGAAGGAGTTACAGGCTTCAGCAGCTGAGATGAGGCAGACTGTTCATACAGCAACTGTTGCCTGTTCCTAACCAGTCGAAGCTTTATGGGAGACAAAGAGAAATAAAGGCTCATATTAAATCTGGACTAGAGTTCACCAGAAGACATGTGGGAGACTCTGGAGTCAACTGGAAGAAGGTTCTTTGGTCTGATGAGACCTAAATAAAGCTTTTTAGGGCATCAGACTAGACGCCATGTTTGGTGGACTTCACTTCATCACAAACACACCATCCCCACTGTGAAGCACGGTGGTGGCAGCATCATGATGTGGGGATGCTTCTCAGCAGTAGATCTTGGAAGGCTTGTAAAGGTAGAGGGTGAAATGAATCCAACAAGGTATAGAGAAATCTTGGAGGACAACCTGATGCAATCTGCAGGAGAACTGTGACTTGAGGGAAGATTGGTTTTCCAGCAAGACAATGACCTGAAACAAACCGCCAAAACTACTCAAAGTGGTCTCAAGACAACAAGGTGAATGTTTTAGAGTGAGCAGGTCAGAGCCCAGACCTCAGTCCAACTGAGAATTTGTAGCTGGGCTTGAAAGGAGCTGTTTCCTCATTATCTTATCACAGTGTAACATTACAGAGATTAAACAAAGAACTGTGACATGGAAGGATCTTTTTAAAAGTTTTTGCCAGAAAGTCAAATTAAATTGACCATGATTGAAAAGCAACAACAGGAGAAAATTTCCCAAGAGGGTAAAAACGTTTTATAGGTCCTGCACATTCACTGGCCGCTTTATTAGATACACCTGTTAAATATAAATGAATCTAATAGCTTTTACTTTAACGAAGCTTCTATGGATTACCAGGAAACATCTTATTCAGGTAAACAAACCCTTTTACAAGAGCCTCCTGGCCAAGACAGGCAGCCGCTCAATTTAACAGGCCACAGACATAGAAGTATTTAAAAGAGGTTTACATAAAGCTCAACAGTGCATTACGGTATAATAAAATCGCAAAACTATATGCCATAATTTATCAGAGTCAATGACCCTGCTGTGCCAGTGTGAGTCAGTCATAACGTGTTCAGCTCGATGCTCCTCCAAGTCACATAAAGTTGCTTTGGATCCATTTAGTGAGATCAGCTCTTTAGGATTCAGGCAGTTTTGCAACGGATTCCAAACAAAGAGGGCAGCTTAACTTAAATGCCCTTTTCCCCAGTCCACTCTGGCCTCTGGGAGCAGATTACAGAAATAAGTTCTGTGGGTGAAGACAATGGTTTTCCATATTTTTCTGACGGATATAGATCTGTGTATATGAAGACTGCAGACCAAGAATAGCTTTCTAAATAACAACATACCAATGACTTGGACGACAGAAATCAGAGTCAGTTTAAATGGAAACCAGTCCAGTGCATCACCAAAACCCACAATGAATCCATAACAAACATTAAGTAGAATCATCACATTTTTGACAAGGTAGAAGCTTTAAAAAGCAACATGTAAAGCCTGCAACTGACGATTATTTACAGTGTGAATTAAAATTGTTGGTTATTTTCAGAAAATGGTGAAAAGATGACAAATGTCTTTACTAAATATATAATGGAGTCGTTGCATTAAGATAAGATTAGATATACGTTATTTGCGGTCCCATGTTGCACTACAATAGATTATTTTATTGTCTTTGGTACAGTGTACAAAGAGATTAAGCAGCAAATCAAAGCAGTTAAGCACTTTAGTAGGACACCTGTTCAACTGCTTATAACATTGATCATATTGGTACTATGTGCTGTTCTGATGGAAAACCTTGGATTTTAACATCCATGTTGATGAGACTTAGACACCCAAATAAACATGGTCCCACAACAAACACACTCCCTCATGCAAATGGAAATCCCAAATGTCACTGGCCTACCCTTGTAGGAAGATGCACCCCACCACATGGAAAAAACATCAACCAATCAGGAACATGTTGAGGAACATGACAATGGCCCAGCATGTTGATTTGACCTCCAAACTTCCTACAGCCCATTGTGATCAAGCATCAACAGGATGTAGTGGAACAAGTTTGATTGACAGAGGCCCCACTGCACAAGCCAGAGTACCCAAAGGATCCAGTGCCAACGTCCTGGTTCCAGACCCCATAGGACACCCTGAGAGGTCCTCTTGTCCATGCCCAATGGTTCAGAGTATTTTGGACCATGTAAGGGGGACCAACACAATATTAGGCAGGTGGTCATAATGCTGTGCCTGATTGTTGTAGCTGCTAGTTACAAATTGTAGCACCGCATTGATTTGAGTATTTCTGAGGTGAGCCGACCAAAGTGGGTGGACATCATAGCACGGGATTTCTGGAGAATTTAGAACTTCCTCCTGTGTTTGGACCCCATCGACTGATGGAAAGCACGTACAAATCAATGTACCTTCAAAATCCAGCACCAACTACTTTTTATTATCGTGAATTAATACACATATATACCAATGTGTATGCTGGGACAATGTTTATTTGGGTGTCTAAGTCTGATCAACACGGATGTTAAAATCCAAGGTCTTCCATCAGAACAGCACATAGTACCAATATGATCAGTGTTATTAACTTCACCTGTCAGTGGTCAGAATGTTGTGGCTGTTCGGTGTGTATATATATATATTCTCTATACAGTACCGGTCAATAGTTTTCATTTATTTAAATTACTTTCTACACTGCAGATTAATACTGAAGACCTAAAAACTATGAAAGAACACATATGGAATTATGCAGTAAACAATGAAATGTCAAACAAACCAAATTTTAGATTCTTTAAAGTAGCCCCCTTTTGCTTTGACGACAGCTTTGCACACTCTTCTCTCAATCAGCTTCATGAGGTCGTCTCCTGGAGTGGTTTTGAATTAACAGATGCGCCTTGTCAAGAGTTAATTAAGGTGTTCAAAAGCATCAGTTGTGTTGTGCAGAGGTAGGGTGAGTCCACAGTGAATAGCCCCATTTGACTACTGTTGTAATCCACAGTATGACAAGAACCACTCAGTTCAGTAAAGAGAAACAGCAGTCCATCATGACTTAAAGACATGAAGGTTTATGACATCATAACTGGGACACTGACGTCCAAGCAAACCTCGTAAAGACGACTCCTGCAGGGTGACTCTCCCTAGGGAGGAGTTTGTTTGAAACAACATGGAAACCCTTCCACACCCATCCACTGCAAATCTGCACAAGTGTCTCCTTTTCCCCCTCAGACAGATCCTCGCACAGAGACAACAGTCTGCTGCCCTAAATATCTGATTTAGACGGACGATAACCGCACAAATAAACACAACAAAGGGGCAGAAGGGAGGGCAGACAGTGAACACAATTTCCAAACTCATCAACATTCTTACTAGAAAGTATTTGCATAATGTCGCCAATCGAGCGCTGGTGAAATGAGACCGCAGGAAAATATACATCACAATTACGCTGTAGCGGTGGTGATTTATTGTATGGGATGGATTCGGTGAAACGCAGCTCTTTGTGCAGGGCAGTTGGACAGACGGAGTCTTCGGAGACCTGTTTTTGGTAGGAAGACCATAATTGCTTTGAATTGGCTCTTGCGCAAATGTAGCCGGCTACAGTATGCTGAGAAAGCATTATAGTGTGCAGGAGTGTGTGTCCGTCCGGGTGTCTCTGCACATGCATGGCCGAGGCTTTTTTTGTGTGTGTGTGCGTTTCTTGTTGTGCAGTCTCCTGACTTGATGAAGTGGGTCCACTGAGCCAAAGTGTTGCTGAGAGTTCAGAGTCATCAGTGAGGATCCTAGTGAGACAGCAGGCGACCACAGGTTTGGTCAGGACATGGTCAAGCCTGGGTCAGGGCAGGGTCCGAGGGGAACGGCTATATTAAGTCACTGAGTTTGTTTCAGGGAATGTTTTTAGGGAAAGGAGCTGACCCGTGTTTTTGGGTTCATTGTACTGTAAGTTGTTTGTGCTATTCTTTCTGCTGCTCCTGAATCAAACCCTCGGCTGGGCTGCCTTTGGATCTCGCAAATCATTTTTAGGTTTCAGCGTGAGCAATCCTGGATGTTTGGAAATGTTATCAGGCTTCTGTACAAGAGTATTTGCACAGTTCTAAATCTTTCTGAATCATTTCTGTTTTCACCGCAGAGACTGGGCAAATTGTTTTCCCACAGAGGTTTTTTTTTTTTTTTCGTCCACCATTAATCCTTCATAAATGTGCAGCCTGATATGGAATGTTTCTGCCGTGCCACACCGCCGTTACACTGGGAGAAATTAGTCTCATTTCAACACAGGAGATGACAGCAGGGCAATTTGTCATTTCTCTCTGTTTTAATTGAACTTTTTAGCCACATTTTCGAGTAATAAACTGAACAAAAATGTGGTTTTCTTTTGTGACTCAGAGGAAAAGTTAAAAATCTGGTTTCTATTGTTACTGTTGCCATTGAGTTAATCCACACCCTGTTCAGGTGTGGCTGACAAAGATCAGATAATGTGACAGACACGGCTTTATAGGAGGCTAAATTAACCCTCTGAACCCCAGGCAGCAGTCTCTGGGTGTCTTTTGCTCACATTGTTCATCACTGTGGGCTCATTTTTCACTGCAATATAAAGTCCTGCACCTCTATGGAAACAGAACAACCACGACTAGAAATAGAAAGAAATGTCCTCTGTGCAGTATGACACAGTTAGACTGCCATAAATATAAATAGAAGGGAATCAACATGTACAGTAGCTCTACCTGCTTTGAATATTTTACTCCTGACATGTTTTACCTGTCTCCTCTCTGCTGTGTGTAAACACTGCCTGCAGTTCAGCTGAAAAGTCCCTGAATATTTGTCATGTGACTCACACCTGAGTCACTCATAGCCACTCCGAATTATTAGGTTTTCACAGAACGTGGTTACTGCAAACGATTTATTTCTGGCAAAATTTAAAAATGAGAAATGTAGGAAAAAAATGATTTTGATGATTTGAATGATTTAGCATGTTTTTCCGATGGAACTGCATGACTTAGACGAGAAGTTCAAGGACTGTTGGAAAGTTAAAAAAAACACGATTCTTTCAGTTTTTAAAGTTTCAGGCTGATAAACGGTGCAATTGTGGGGATTTTAAAACGATAACATGCCTGTGACACCCACCAGTTGGTTTTGACGTTCCGATGGTTAAAATGCAGCTTCATTTAAATGACATAATGTCACAGATGTCATGCTGGATGCTGCCGTCTTAGTTCGCGTTGTAGTCAGGCACTTTAATGTCCAGAACCAGGGCTCCAGACTATTTTTTTCCACTAATGACACTGGTGCGACCAGCATTGTCAGTTGGTCGCACCTCCCACCTGATCACAGGCCATACCACTCACTAGCTGAACATTTGCTTATCAATAGACACTACATTTAGCGATGTTCCCTAAACATCTCACAGTGCAGGTTATGGTGGATGTTGCTAGATGGCTGCGGTGCCCAGACAGTTGTGTGAGGGAAAAATTTGTGAAAAAGTGAGATAAAGCGTTTTAATCTCGGATTTTTCTAAGATGAAATTGTTTGATTTTATCCATGTTTTGTTTTCCATGAGCGGGAAAATTGTGCTATGCCTTTTATTAGCAGAGCACATTTTTAAATGTAAAGACTGCAGTTGATCATTTTCATATAGTGTTAGAAGCTTAAATCATGATTTTGATTAATAAGTATTTGATTCTGCAGCCTTGCTACCTAGCTAGCCAGAGTAACTGTGAGGAATCGCCGGAGAGATTATGGTGTCGTAATCTGCTCCAGTGGGCGGCCACTCATGTTCGTTGGATGCTAGCAAGATGGAGGACGAACCTTTTTACTCATGAACCTCATTGTCGGCTGTACAGAACAGAGGGCAGATGTCGTGTTTGGCGACGTACAGTGGATGTTGTATGTAGAGTGGTCTATGGAGAACGGATGGTATCGGCAGTAATAATCCACAAGAAAAGTCCACTTTCATTTATGACAATCTCCAGCCAGATGAAGTTGAAACTCTTGCTACCTTCAGTTGGTGTTTCAACAACACAGTGTGTCCTCATGTCTCTGGAATATGCACCGTTCTTCCATAGTAGCAGCTAAAAGTCTTAACATGGCCTGCAGACTCTCCAGTAGGAATGCAACAGTAATCAGTTTTGTTAACCAATAATCAACAGCGTTATCGATCAGTAATCAATTAATAGTTAAAACAGATAAAGAATGGCAGACATAATTTCATATATACAGAGCTAGCTATAACCACAGACGTGGTTGCAAAAGCCCCTCAGCCATAGAAACGCTGTCCCCTTAGACTCAGGGGGCTCAGAGGTCATTAACCACCACAAAAGTCTTTGTCATGGTGCCCCTTGGTAACTAGCTAGCGATTACCTCCTCATGTCACTACAGTGTTTAACAGAAATGAACTGTAGACTTTTATAAGATACGCCACCCGGTGGAACAAATATGTACTACAACTAATCTACAGCACATTTTTTGGCATGCACATCCTTTGTCTTCTGTTTTCTTGGTTAATATTTTTTTAATCGGTTAAAATATTAATCAATAATATCCCAGATATTCCACCCATCCTACGTCTGTGGAACACTCTGGATGTCCAACAACATGATTCTGTCCCCCAAAATGTCCTTCAGCTTCAGTGGGACCTTCAGGAAGAGCAGTTCACAAGCAGCAAACCTGATTCCACTCCGGATTTAATTTGTTCTTGGTTGTTTCATGACGTGTAGGAAGAACAAATACTTACTGCCCTGTGTTTGAAGGAATGGATAGAATTTAATCAAATATCCCATGCTGCGTTTGTATTTTCTGTTCAGTATATTCGAGCTGCATTGCATAATTTGAGCTACCAAACGGCGAGCACTGTTATCTCTAAAAATATGCAATGTGTCAGTGCAACAACCAGCTGTGTGCTTCATGTGCACATTTGTAGCCCCGTGGGATTTTCCCAAACTTCTTTCCCAGACTCGAGGACAGCTCGTGTACATTACCCGCTGCAGTACAGTAGGCAAAATGCTCATCCATTCATGAGGAGGACCTCCAGTGTTGTCCTAACCTCCCATTACACGCCATCAATCTGTCACCGTCACAGCCTTGTTACTGTAAGGTCTGTTCCACTTGAAACAAGCCTCTAATTATACTCCCAGTCAACTCCCACTGGACCACATACTGTACGCTGCGCTAACCAGCCACACTGCACTGTAGGTCTGCATCCATAGTCGTCGGTGAGCAAACGTTGTCGTCTCGCTTGGCCTTCCGATTCCCAAAACTCCACTCAGAATAGCCTATAGGACAACACACATTAACACCATCCTCAACAAGCTGATGACTGAAACGACGTACGAAGAGTCGACCACCGTCTTCTATGTTTGGCTCTCTAAGGATATGAAGCCCGGTCAAACAGAACAAACAACTCTCTCTCTCTGTCTTTTCTTTCCTTTTCTTTTCCTGTTTCTCTCGGCCTAAAGAGTGGGAATCGACACAGTGGCCCTGAAATGATTAGTGGTTTAAGTCATTTTCATCCCACCGCATGTGTGTTAGTGTGTGTTTGTTTGTGCCTGAGTGTAAGCAATAAAATAGAAACGGGGCACCGGGCAAACCAATCTGTGGGTGGAGGAAACTTAGAACCAATGCGATGATGACATTGCCTTTGGTCGCGCTGTTGACAGTTGCTAAGCTGGAAAGATGTTATTTTGGCTTTCTTGCATGAGGGGTAAATTGCGAGAACACGTGTTTCTCCAGTATCAGCAGAACAGTTTGACCTTGTGTGAGGCTTTTTGTCGCAGCGTGCACGAATGTGAACCCGACAGCCTTTAACCTCAGCTTCACCCCCACCAGTATCTGCATCTTTTAAGGAGCTGAACTTGTAACCTGCCTTAATGCCGAAGATTAGACTGGAGTCTGCCATTATAAACAGGGTGACTCATGTTCATTAGAAGTGAATGGATGCACAGATCAGTCTGAGGTCAGGGCACGGTGATTAAAAAACACCCGTTGACAGAGCAGCTCCCCGTCACTGCCTCTGTTATTCTTGATCCACGCACAGCCGCCTACCGTTTGTGGGAACTTTGGTAGAAATGCAACGAGGCCAAAGGTTGTCGTTTTATATCCCTCGGTTATGTTGTGTTTCCTATGGATTTGTAGCCATAGAACTGGACTTGGACGCATCCGAAAGCCAAAAAGATTCAGCGAAACCAGATGAGTGTATATTATCTTACTGCGCTGCATTTTCTGAGATGTCACAGAGTTATGAATTAGCCCATAAATCATCATTACAGGGGTAATATCTGCGCTCTGACCCCGGTTTCGTCTGTGTAATGGATGCTGGATGAGAGGAGGCCTGTGTAATGCGAGATGTAAAATATGGACCACACAGGAAACAGGGGAGGACGAGGAGCCACAAACTCCGCATACCTTTGCATCAGGATCTGTCGTATCGCTCCAAACTCCAAACATGACCTTCTCGTGTTTACTGTTAATCTGGTTTCCTGTGTCTTATCAGGCTCGCGTGAGAATATTTCCTGGACTACGTTGCGGATGCTGATGATTTATTTATTTTGAAAAGCTATTATATATACTGAATAGGTGTGTAACTGTACACTGTAAAAAAACAAACAAACAACAACAAAAAAAAACTGGCAGCAAGGGTGCCAGGAAAAATATGTTAAAAAAACCCCCAAAACAAAACGATGGAAAAATGTAAGATTCAGAAACTGTAAAAAGGACATTTTAACCAGATTTAAATACAATAAAATTACAACTTAACAGTCACACATTGTGAAACAACAAAACACTATTAATAAAATCCAGGTAGTTGATATGGACAGTATTTATTATCATTTTTAATGTCTACACATAAATCTACATAAAAATTTAATTACTTTTTTCTGATTTTGCGTCACTACTTCATGACTCCACACGATGGTGTTTATCACATGAATAAGGGGGGACTTGAGTGGAAATGAATTGGCCTAAGAAAAGCTTGAACAGGTATGATGTCAGACAGCAACGCTACTGTAAGAGACGCCCCATCCATGTTTAAGTCCAAAGTGTGGACCCATTACGGCTTTCACAGCATTGAGGGAACAAGCAAGGTCAACACAGACTATGCCATATGCAAGAACTGTCTCTCAGAAGTAAAGTACACAGGCAACACAACAAACACGCAAACCCACCTACAACGCCACCATCCTGAACTCCTCAATGAGAAAGCAGCTGATGCCGCTAACGTTTGAAGTCAGCCTGCAGCCGTTAATGCGATGTGTAAAGCAAAGCTTCCTTTCTCGTCCCCGAGGGCCACCAGCACTACAACGTCTGTCGCTGGGTTCATTTGCAAGGACCTCTGCCCATACAGCGTGGTCGAAAATGAAGAGTTTGGAAAAATGCTACACACTGGAACCAAGATATTAAATACCAAGCAAAAAACATATCGCCGAAAAAGCAAATTCCAGCTCTTATTCATGATGTATCATTATGTGATTGTCTTGCAATATATCAATTATCGCAGCATCACTGTATCGTGATAGTATCGGTATCGTGAGCCATGTATCGCGGACAGTTTGTCCTTGTTTCTTAAATGAATGCTTTTTTCTGTGATTTTACTAATTATCTGTATAACAAAACAGAGAAAAACTTTAACAGTTTGAAATGATTTAGCATTTTCAAATCCCTTACATACATTATTTTTCTTTCAGATAACGTGAAAAAATCTGTAAAATAATATTTTTTGCTAATTTGAACACAATATATTAAAAAAATACAGTTGAAAGCTGTTAAAAACTTAGATTTTTTACAGTGTACTAAAAGTAAAGTGGTGTTTCACCTTGTTCCAGGGATCTTGGAGAAGCTGCCATACTTCTTTAGTGGATTTATTTAGTTTCAGTGTCTCCTATGTCTATACGTAATCCCAGACTGACATCCCAGACATGATGATGAGATCAGGGCTCTGTTTCCACTGTATCATCTGCTGCAGTATTTCTTCTTGTGGCTCAGGATACTTTATGACTCTGGCTGGATGTTTGGCTCAGTGTTCTGCTGCAGAAAGAATTTTAAATGATCAGACGCCTCCATGACGGACAAGAATTTAAACATCCAAACTCCCTGTAACTTTTACTTGGTGCTACGTTTTCCAATCAAGGTTTTTTCAATCATCATTTAATATTTAGTATTTACTGATATCTGATACCATTTTACTAGATAATACACATTCATATGTTGTAGATTAGATGAAGTTTAATACTCTGGCGATCAGAGGAGGCAGACAGTTCCATACTGGCAAGCAGAGAGCATTGTGGAGGTTTGTTAGTAAAGGGGCACCATGACAAAGACTTGTGTGACCCTTAATGGCATCCAACCAGCACACAAACCTTATTTTAAGTACTGGGGAAATGATTTTACATCCCAGCCACATATGATAATAGTACTCTGTGTGAAATCAGAACCAAACAAAGAATCTGGCTTGACTTTTGGTTGATACTGATCACTCTAAATTGCTGTTATCTTAGGATCAGACTTGGGAACTGCCTAAATGGTAATGGGGATGTCCCATTACCATTTAGGCAGTTCTGAGTCTACCAATACCTGACAACATTTGCCTACAAAACACCTCCAAGTGTTGTAGATTAACTGTCGTTTAACATTGTGGCAGTTCCATGTTGGCTAACGGAGAGTATTGTGTGGATTTAGCTGGTAAGGGGGCGCCATGACAAAGTCCCCTGCGACACTCAATGTTACCCGACCATCGCTCACAAATATGATTCAAGCATTATTTTTGGTTCTTGGACAATGTTTTTACATCCCAGTGACATATAATATTGATGTCCTTGCAGCCTTGTTAGAGACAGATATGTAACAACGACCCGAATTGTTATTAAAAAAAAGTGTAATAAAACCCAAAAAGTAATAACTGGTCGATGATGTAGCAACAAAACAAAAAACTTCTCCCCCAAAATGTGACAAGTTGTTATATTTTGGGTCTAGTATTACATGATGGGGCCGGCAAAACATTTTTCCTGTAATAGTGCAATATTTTAATGCAGTGGTCCCACTCACGAACGACGACCCGCCATATGCACTCACAATTTCTTGCCACCAATCATTTATCCGTTAAACCAACCCATCACCAGCGGCCATCCCGCAAACGCAGCCAGCAGCCATGTTAGAGCCCAGTATGTAACGACCTGGAATGAAACTTTTGTTGCATTATCAACCAGTTAATACTTTTTGGATTTTATTACATTGTTTTTTATAACAAGTCAGGTCGTTGTTACATATCGGGCTCTAACAAGCCTTTAACATGTCTGTGTGAAACTGGAACCAAACAAAGAATCTGGGTTAACTTTCTGCTTTCTTTGCTTTAGATCCGAGTCATTTATTATTTAATATCTGCCAAATGCCAATACCATTTTGGTAGATAATACACCTTTAAGTGTTCTAGATTAGCTGTAGTTTAATACTATAGCAACCAGAGAAGGTGGGCAGCTCCATGTTGGAAAACGGAGAGCATTGTAGGGATTTAGCTAGTAAAGGGGCACCATGACAAAATCTCTTGTGATGCTTAATGACGTCCGACCAGCATATCAGTGTTACAAAAGTATTATTTTATGTGGTGTGACGATGGTTTTGCAAGATATTGCTTACCTTTCTGCTGATACTAGTGGCTTTGCTAGTAAAGGAGCACCATGACAAAGACCTCTGTGTTGCTTAATGACCTTCGACCAGTGCACAGGCATTACTTTAGGTGCTTGGACAATGAATTGCTTTGATATGAAATAGCTGGTTTTGCAGCTTTTCTCACATCCCTGGCTTAACTTTCTGCCATTACAGATTAATTAAAAACTTGGTACATCCCTGCATGGCGCTATAAATTTAAAGATCCAGGCAGTACATGAGCGCACAGACGAGCAGAGTGTATGGGAGGACATGTGCTGCTGTCAGCTCTATCGGCCGGCAGCCGAGGAGTGCCTTCGCTGCCCTCCTTGTGGAGCCAGTTTCCCCTCAGGAAGCAAAATGACTCAGTTGTGGTTTGACATTGTTTGCGAGTGCATATTGTGTATATGTGTGTGAGAACCAGAGACGGAGGGAGGGAACACACAACAGCAGGAGTGTCCGTATGCACATCGCATGCTCGCATTCCTGTCTATTTGTGTGTTCAAACATTTCCAAGTGATTACATGATTGCGCTGCATGGACTGGCATGCTGTTCCCAGGTCAGTCTGAGGTTTGTCCTGAAATATTCCTCTCATTCCTCACTGCAGGACATGTTTATGACAGTTGGTACAGACCGCTACGCCCCATATGTAAAGTCTAAGAGTGGCAATGCAGGGTGCTGTCAAAACCAGACGGCACAGAGCGGGACTTGTCTGCTGGATGCGGAAATACTTTGTATGTCGGCCACAATCAGTCAGCTACAACCTAAATAATTTAAAGGGTCAGTGCATGAATCACACACAAGAAAACAAACATATTTCCTTGCCTACAGCTAGCGATGCAGATAGTTTTGGTTTTTATGTGCTGAAGTGTTGAAATATCCTCCTGTGAGTTTTCTGTCACCACCCCCGACGCAATGATGGAGGTGACTGGAATTCTGCTTTTGTGGTGTTCAAAGTGTTGAAAAATTACAATTGAAAAACTTAAGAGGTACGTCTATTTGTAGAAAGAATGCCTCGGTCGCTCTGGATAATCCACAGACCTCAATCCGAACAGTTTTCGTTGGACCTACTTTCTACTAAAGAAATAGTCCCAGTGAAGCTGTCCAGTGAGGTCTGTGGATTAGCCAGTGCAACCAGGACATTGTTTCTGGGAACAACCGTTGCTGCTGATGTTTTTCAAATGTCATTTTTCCCAGTTCTGTGTGTTGTGGTGAAGGTTTAAGAGGCTGATATCTTAAGAACTGGACTCTAAGACCTAGAAACCTGCTATTATCTGCATGGATGGACATCACTACGCTGCAGGAACCCATTCAAAACTAACATATTGGCAGACTACTGACTCTTTTTGGTACTTTAGAAGAGCTTATTCAAGATGGAAACTTCCTGTCTGCCACTTAAACATGTTGCATTAACCCTCTGAACTCCAAGCAGCAATTTATGGGTGTTTTTTTTCCTTTGGTCCTGTCTCATTTTTCCTCACTGTGGGTTCATTTTTCACTGCAATATAGAGTCCCGCACCTCTCTGGAAACAGAACAGCCATGACTAGAAGGAGAGAGAACTTATAAATGTCCTTTGTGCAGGTCGAGAGACTTAGAATGCCATAAAACAAAAGTAAAAAATGAAGAAAGCTCTCATTTTTATTTCACAAAACTGAAGGGAAGCCGGACTCTATATGTGCAACATTTTTCTGCAGTTCAGCTGAGTAATCCCTGTCAATAATGGCTTCTTTGTTGCACTGAGGAACACACATTTTTCTGCAATTTACATAATTTAGTTACACACAGTTAATTTTGGGCAAGATTTTAAATGAAATATGTAGACAAATGATTGATTAGGAATCATAAAGAAAGGAAAACAGTTTAATTTCTCTGATTGTTTCTATAAAAACAGGATGTTTTGGTAGTTTTGCGTTTCGTTTTAGTTGTTTTGATAATGGGAACCATGACAAAGACTTCTGTTAAGCAGCTAAAGGGAGTTCATGTTGACTAGCAGAGAGCATTGTGGGAGTTTAGTTGACAGTGGGCACCACGACAAAGACTTCTGTAGTGGTTAATGGTTGCCCAACTTCATTAATAAACATGAGTGGCTAACCAAGCTACTTATCATGAGTCATTAGAAGAGAAAAAAAAAATAAGAATTAAAGTTGAATTTCTTTGATTATTTATTTAAAAAAGAATTATGTTTTGATATTTTTGTGTTTCATTTTTGTTGTTTTGAAAATGGGAACCATGACAAAGACTTCTGTGGCGATTAATGACGTCCAGCTAAAGGGAGTTTATGTTGACAAGCAGAGAGCATTGTGGGAGTTTAGCTAACAATGGGCACCATGACAAAGACTTCTGTGGTGGTTAATGACCTCCAGCGAAAAGGAATTCATGTTGACAAGCAGAGAGCATTGTGGGAGTTTAGCTAACAATGGGCGCCATGACAAAGACTTCTGTGGTGGTTAATGACCTCCAGCTGAAGGGACTTCATGTTGACAAGCAGAGAGCATTGTGGGAGTTAAGCTGACAATGGGCACCATGACAAAGACTTCTGTGGTGGGTAATGGTTGCCCCTCAACGCACAGACATTAAAAACGACTTCATTAATAAATGTGTGTAGCTAACCAAGCTGCTTATCATGATTCATTAGAAATCATCAAAAAAGGGGAAAAAAGCTTCATTTCTTTCAATATTTTGTTTCACAAAAATTGCAAAAAAGGAAGTTTTGGTAGTTTGTGTTCATTTTTGTTGCTTTATGTCTCGTTTTTTCTTTTGTGTGTCTTTCACGTTATAATTTTTATCAGTTTTTGCGGTTGTTGTTTCTTACACTGATAAATGTGTGTGCTTCAAGGAATCTAAAGGTTAAGTGAAGTCATCATTTTGCCGTTTCATTTATAACTCAGTAAGCTGGTGTTTATTTAAGTTCTTCAAATTCTTAACATTAGTAAGTGGTTAGAAAACCGTTTTATCAGCGTATCGGAAAACACCCGCTGTGCTTCCATCATTTCAGCGATAGTTCCATTGTTGACTTGGCCGACTATCAGTTAACGAAACGGTTCAAAGGTTTTTTGTTTAGTGGAACTGATTTGTGATAACTCCACTTTTTAAAGCCCACATTAAAGTCTTGCATGTGGTTCTGAGTGGTGGGGTCTTTAATCTTATCATTCGTTGTGGTGCTGCTGCTGATTCACCCTCGCTGACCTGCACACGGCGTTTCTCTGGCAGAGCAACAGAGTCAGAGTGTGACTTTAACATCACTGGTCACACATGAGCTCATACTGTAACTGGATACGCAATAGCCTTTCAAACAAGCCATCTCCAGAGCTGTGAAAACAAATGGGGGTGATTTCCGACATATCAAGATACTTTATGCTTTTCAAACCGATATTTAATATTCTCCAGAGCTGCGGGGCTGTGTGTGACTGTCGGGGTGTATCTGAAGTGGACATATTTCAACGTATTTTTCACCCAGAACTTTTGGGGTGTGTGTGTGTAACACTACAGCATGAGGTGACCTCATCCTCAGTGTGAACCACCCTCTGGGAATCCCCCAACTCTCAGCCTCACACATGTTTGCAGGCCTCTGCATCCATGCATGTGTGATTCTGAGCCATGGGCTGAGGTAATGGCTGTCCTCGGGGGACGGTTCATCCTCAAACAGCCGCTGGGTGGTCCCAAGACTTCAGTGACAATAGCCCGAAGGTGGAACAAGTGGAGGGAAATACAGCTTTGAATGCTGCTGCAGTGAGAGTCTAATGCACACTGTAAAAAACAAGTTTGATCAATAATACTGATAAAACTGTGGAATTTATGAAATAATAGTTTTTGAAAATTATTACCATTTTTCAATCTGAATTTTTTCAATATTTTTATAAAAATAAAAACACATTTTCCTTTAGTTTGAATACCGTAAAAATTGTGTAATATTATGGTTAATTTTGTTAAAAACAGAACAGACAAACAAAAAAACCCCACTAATTACATTTGTAAAAATACAGATTTTTAATTTCTTTTTTACTGTAACTGTGTAAATGAATATTTCATAAACTTCTGTTTTTTTCTAACCATTCTTCAATCTTTCATTTAACAATATTTGTAAAATGTCAATATGTTTTTGTTAGAGTAAAAAAAAAATAGTATAATATTTGGTCAGTTGTTGTTCAAGAGTTTATAAAAATACAGCGTTTTTCATGTGGATTTTATTTAAATTATCTTTTTCTGTGAATTTGCTAGATATTATCTTTATATTATATGTCTAACATAACAGTTTTTAAAAAAGTATCTTTCATATTTCAAACATTGCAAAAAACCAAATTTTGTAAAAATACAAATTTTTGTTGTGGAAATTATTTACAGTTTCACAGTCATCATGTGAATTAATTACCTTTTCCTGTGATTTTACTAGTTATTGTCTGTAATTTAATGAAATGGGGAAATGTGTAATACAAATGAAATGTTTTATTTTTAAAAAATCATAATTTTTCAATCCTTAATAAATATAATTTTTCTGTCAAATAGCAAACAGCAAATATTCAATTCAATTAAATTCAATTCAGTTTTATTTATATAGCACATATTTACAACACGTCATCACATAGCGCTTTACACAGCAGGAAGAACAGAAAAATAATTTCTACAATAATACTATTATTGCTGATTTAAATATGGTTAAAAAATGTATTATTGGGCCCAACATAAAGAGAAAAGAACAAATTAAAATTTGTCAACATATAAATCAATACCCCCTTTTCTGTAATTTCACTAGATATTATCTGTAATTAAGAAAAACTGGTAAAATCTGTAAAACAGTTGACAGTTAAAAAAAAGATTTTTATTTCAAACAAAAGAGAATATTTGTAAAATAATACTAACATTTGTTGATTTAAATACGGTTAAATAATGTATTTTAAGGCTAAACCTTGTAAAAGAAAGAAATACCACTTGTAAAGTACACATTTTGGATGTGGACATTATTTACAGTCACAGTTGTTTACATGTAAAATAAAGTCTTTTCCGGTGATCTTATTAGTTATTATCCGCAATTTAACAAAACAAGGACAATCTGTAAACCACCAGTAAACTATTAAAAAGAGTGACACTTTAAAAGCCATGTTTTTTTACAGTGCGTCAGACCTGAGCCCAACTCCTTAAACAGACTAAAATGTTTGCTTTCGCTCTCAGGTCCACTGTGAGGAGCTCAGCTGTGATGGTTTTCACAGCTGCGAGGCCTGACAGAGATGCATGTAGGTAATAAATGCAAGTTAAAGCCTTTGAGTTTATTCAAATAAATTCCACTTTGTTTTGATCTCACTGGAGTCCATTTATCACACGCACACACACTAACGGACGGAAACGGAAGAGCTGAGTATTAGCATGAGAGTGAAAAGGCAGTTCATCCTGTGCACTGACTCATCTGTGTTCAACAATAACAGTGTACCAGCACCGGCCAGCAGACAGGAAAGGATCGGTATCCTTCACTCCACCGGGAGGGCTGTGGGTGTTTTTGTGTGTTTACCTCCACGTGTGTCGGCGCTCTACATGTGTGTCAAACATGTGTTTGTTTTGTGCAGTTTGGATGTTGTGCAAGCAGAAACCTCCAGCTTTGAAGCTCTGGGAAAGAGCTGGTTTCCTCCTGCACCTGCCTCCTTCTTTCTCTCCTGCTGGATCAACCAAACCTCCTCCTGATCCTCCGTCGAGTCTTTGTGTGAGAAACAATTGTTCGCATGCAGGATAAGAAACATGCAGCGCCTACAGGCCAAAGTAGGTCACTTGTCAGGGCCAGAATGACTCATATGAGCCTTTTAGAAGCTGCCACAGCTGTGGTTGAGGTTTGACTAAAGCTACAAGGGTGACGCTGTGCAGAGTCGCTGTTAAGGAAACCACCTGACAGATAGATGCTGATGAGACATGAGGGACTAATTCTTCCTTGAGACATTTATACTGATTTGTTCAGACAAGTACAACTAAGGGACAGCAGTAAGAAGCTGTGAACTCAGGAGGATTCATGATTAATCTGTAGTAATTTAAGAGATTAAAAACACATCAACCATTAAGTCAGCAGATGCAACCACGGAATTACGTCCCTGTACAACTAAACTGCATTATCAATCACTTTTGAAAGGAAACGTATTTATAGATGGTCACGTGTCTTTGCCATTTATTTTACTGCTTCACTGTTGCTCCTAGGGCTGCACAGTGGCTCGGTGGTTAGCAGCGTCACCTCACAGCTAGAAGATCCCAGGTTTGCGTCCCGGTTAGGACGCCTGGGACCTTTCTGTGTGGAGTTTGCATCTTCTCCTGTGCATGTGTGAGTTCTCACCGGGTACTCCAGCTTCCTCACACAGTTCAAAAACATGCTGAGGTTAATTGATTATTCTAAATTGTCCATTGATGTGAATGAGAGTGTGCTTGTCTGTCTCTATGTGTAGCCCTGTGATAGACTGGCGACCTGTTCAGGATGTCAGGCCTTCGCCCTGAGTCGACTGGGATAGACTCCAGTCCCCCCTGTGACCCTACAGAGGATTAAGCGGTGTATAGATAAAGGATGGATGGACTGTTGCTCATTTTTAGCCAACCAGTCATATCCTAGATGGGGTGGGGCTTGTCACCATGGTAACCCAGAAAATGGAGGAAAAGCTTGTAGTGAATGTCGTAAAAGGGTTGTATTTTATCCTAAACTATGATTTTTTTTCCACCCAAACCAAGTACTTTTGCTCCCTAACTTTAAGTAAGCTTTTAACTTGTAAAGGTGTCCAGTAAGGCATCATATTTTTCAACATAGCCACGTAGTTTGGTGCCAAAACTGCAAGTAAAGAAGAGAAAGCAAAGCTTAATTTGCAGGACACAAACTCTGGTCTTCTGGTTGAAAGTCCAACCATCCACCCCAACTGTCCACCTGACTTTGTCACTCTTTCTGGTTTCCTTTCCAACCACATCAGAGGTCATAAATTACATTTATTTCCAAACAAAATTATCGTACCTTCAGAATATATTTGAGAAAGCAGTTTAGTTTAGAAACACAATTTTGAAACACAAAGACTCCTCTGGCAGTTAATGACCTCCAGCTGAAGGGACTTCATGTTGACAAGCAGAGAGCATTGTGGGAGTTTAACTGATGATGGGCACCATGACAAAGACTTCTGTGGTGGTTAATGGTTGCCCCTTAGCGCTTAGACATAACAGTAATTTTTTAAAATGATAATCCTGCCAACTATAGGTTGAGGTATTTGTCTAAGAGTTGCTTCCCTACTGTGAACACGACATTGACGTGTCACTTTTTTAGTTCATACGTCAGATGCATTATGAGAAGTGATGTTCTGCACAATCACATCTTTCTGGATTTGCTGTTTGAGTGTTTTTGTTTCTGCACATATGAAAACAGAACAATCTCTAATTTCATTGTATTAGTGTTCTTTAAATTTCAGTCATTGCACAGAACGTCTCTACATACCAGTGGTTCATGTCAACAGCAAGGCAGCAACTAATGACTGTTTCCATTGTTGATCGATGTGCAGATTATTTTCTTGATAAATCGATTAGTTGTTTGGTCTGCAAGATATTCAGTTTATTGTCAGAGGAGGAAAGAAACCAGAAACTTGTTGCATTTAGGAAGATGGAATCTGAGAATTTAGACTTTTTCCTTTATTAAAAAGTTACTCAAACTGATTAATTGATTACGAAAATAATTACATAACATCCACTCTGTCTTTAATGAATGTTCTGCTTGGTTACACGAATAAATAGTTTGAAAAGGGTTTATCAGACCTTCAAATCTATCGCTCTGATACACAAAAACCAATAGATTTGTAAAAGGGAGGCAAATAAATGCTTTAAAATATACAAAATAACTGAGAAGTGCTTCATTTTTTCTTCTAATATGTATTTCTCAATGCAATTCAACACATCGTCATTAATGTCTTCCGTAGAGACGCACAGTGTTGGATCTTTATATATCCAACATGCTGTGACTCATTTTATCTGATGCCGATCCATGCACATATTTCTTCCATCTAATTGCAGAGAAAATCAGATCTTTGCCGTAATGGAATAAACTTATTGTGTTTTAACTTTTATAACCCACTGGCAGATGCAGATGTAAAACACAGGCTTTTCAAAATAAGAAAACAAGTTCAGCGTACCTGTAGAATATATCAAATGTTTTATCTGCTGATATTTGCAAGATGATATTTAATTGTAAAGCATTTTAGCCGATGCCAGTATTAGCAATGTTAAACTTATTTATAAAGCACCTTTAAAAAACATAATTTACAAAGGGAAGTCGAGAAGAGACCTTCATTTGTTGCAATGATGTAAAAATACATTTTTACATCATTGTGAAATGTTGCTTTTGCATATCCTAGTTGGGGTTAGAGTGCAGGGTCAGCCATGATACTGCACCCCTGGAGCAGGAAGGGTTTAAGGGTCTTACTCAAGGGTCCAACAATGGCTGCATTGGGGTTTGACCCTCTGACCTTCTGATCAGTAGTCCAGAGACTTCACTGTTGCGCCACCATTGCCCCCAACAAAGAGGACCTCAGGAAGACTCGGGACAAACAGAGAAGCAAAAAGTGGACAGACAGACTTAGAAACAATAAAAAGTACATAATGCAAAACACAGAATTTCAAAATAAAACCATGAATGAAAAGAACAAACACCAATTGATAAAAACAAACTACTAAAAGCATCCAAAACGCCACAGCTAATATCATCACACATCCCATATCTTCAGTCTGGTGAAGATAAATGTATTATTATTGGTATTTTGCTTAAAATAATAGAGACTAAGGTTGAATGGATGAATAACACTGATGAATCCAAAGGGCTGTGCAATATTAAAGAGATGACACATGTTTCTCAGTGTTTTAGTGTGTTTTTACGCATCATTTGTTTGTTTTAACCCCAGATTTGACCATGTTGGTTCATTGTTGCCGCTCTCATCAGTTCTCATTTTGGTCTCCAACTCCTGACAACAATGTTTGTTGATGGTTTCCTTCATGTGCTGTCCATTCATTTTGTTTGTGTGCTGTTTGGTGTGGGCTCCAGAATAATAACACCCTGAAACAGGTGTTTTCTGTGACTGCTACATTAATCTCAGCTAACCACAAGTGTCGTTGTTTCGTCAGCTGAAGGCCAGCTCCAGTAAACGCAAGACACATTTGCTTTGTATCAACCAGACTTCAGAACATCTGAGTGAGATTTTCTCCTTTAATTAACTTCTTTCTGGTGTGTTTTGGTGCTTCCCCTGACGTTTCTCGGATGTGTGAACCAACCTGACGTGTCTCTGGAGCTGGAGTCGGGCTCTTCCATCCATCCCAGCCGCCTCCCTAATATAAGAGTCACGCTACCTTCCGCTTTGGCACCGAACGTAGACATAGCTGTCTGAACAAATGACTAATGCCGTCGTATTTTTCATCGGGACCTTCTCAAACAGACATTAATTCATCGCAGCAGACACAAAGAATACCCAGTGTCTCCCCTCGCAAAATACTACACATGATATCATGACTTGCACAGCGAACGCAGCCAAGTTCAGGACCTTTTCCAAAGTAAAACACTCCTCTACATCCATCCATGTAACAAATCTGAGGGGATTTTAGCTTTTCTATCCAGATAACTCGCTAGACCTCTTTCTTGGAACCGGGCCTCGGATGGGCTGTTTCCATCCGAGCTGATTGAACCGTCCTGTAAGAGATCCACGGAGCCCGAGGAGACATCACCCGATACCTTCCCACACCAGCGTCTCATCAGACGGGCTCTGCAGTGGAGTATTGATCAGGCGACAGTGCAGCGGTGCGTCCCCACCTCTCGCCGGTTCATCCCGAGGTTTTTCCTGTTTACCGGATAGCGATACGCTCGAAAAAAGGCACCCTGGATTTTTGCAAAACACACATATTTGATGTAATTGTACTGCTCTGACCTCATCTTTCCACACTCAACAGAAACCCTCATTCTAACCTAATCTAAAGTTTTATTTTGACCCAACTGAACACCGAAATTGTCATGTTTGGAACTGAATAAATATACTAAAGTGATGCAGCTAAGGGCAAATTCGAGGTATTCCACGACACAGGGAAATACTGCACTTTTGTACTCCAACTAAACTGCAGTTACTTTCCACATGAAGATCTGACCCAGTGGATAATATAACAAGCTTTTAAAATACCACACATACTTAAAGATTAGATTGGCGGTTTCCAACCTTTCAGATGAGCTCCACCAAATAGCCATTTTTCCCTTTTTCTCATGGTTTTGTTTCAATAAAATGATCCAACATCTCAATGAAATTGAAAGGCTAGAGAAAAACTGAAAACAGATTTGTGAACCAGAACTTTCCTCTACTTTGTTAATAATGTTTGGAGCCGTCAGATTTATCTTCTGGCCCCGTATATGAAACTCAATATGGAGCAGTTCAAACCTAAAGCAGCTACAACAATAATATACTCACACTTAAATATTAATAATCTAACATTTAACTGCTATAATACTTAGGTAAAGTGCATGACTTTAACTCTGAGTATTTTTACTTCTAAGTACTAATACTCAACTCCATGACTGTCATCTTTGAAGGCTACAGTATTTTCTTTGCTAACACTAAAGCAAATTATTTGAGAATGGCTGTTGCGAGAGTTTGCTGTGGCTCTGATTTTATTAGTGTCGGTAACAGAATAGTAACCAAAGCTTTACAGATCAACTGTTTAGAGCCACCTTCCTGATATGTAGTTAATGTTTGCTAAACTAGCTAGCATTAGCTACCATGGGCAAAGTTCTACTATAGCATGATTATTTTCTTAACTGACTAGTCGACAGCATTATTAATAAATAGTTAATTAATCTTTTAAACAACTGACATATATTAAAATGGTTAGTTAGTTGCTCAATTATAGGAAAGTTTCCATACTTGACTTGAACAGAATAGTTCCAGTTGGAACTCATTAACTGTCACAGAAGTCTTTGTCATGGTGCCCCTTTACTCGCTAAACACCAACAATTCTCTCTGCTCGCCATCATTGAACCGCTTGTAATTTAAGCCACCACCTTCTCAAGTCTCTACATTATTAAACAAACTGACATCTTCTATTTCATTAAACAGTAACAGTTTCCCCCTGGTGGTGCAACCAGATACTACATGTAATGTACAATACATTTTCTGACATGCGTGTTCTTCTGCCTTATCTGTTAGTATATTTTTAATCAATTAAATTATCAACAGAAAATAATCAACTAATTGTAAACATCCCTAATTTTTCCATTACATTAATATTTACTCCACGACTGTAATTATTGGAGGCTATGCGGCAGCATTTTCTTTGCTAAGGCTAAAGCAAATTATGTGAGAATGGCTAATGTTTGGTAAACTAGCTAGATTTAGCTAACTTCAGTGTGTGTGTCAACTCAGTTACCAGGTGCAAAGTACTGCTGCAGAACAATTATTTCCACTAAGGGTGCAAACTTAATTTTCTTAACCGACTAGCCGGCAGCATTATCATTTAATAATCAGTTAATATTTTAAACACATAACATACACTAACGTGGTCACATTAGTTGCTCGAAAGTTTCCCTACTTCTCTTGAACAGACTAGTTCTGGTCATTAACTGTCACAGAAGTCTTTGTCATGGTGCTCCTTTACTAGGTAAACACCCACATTTTTCTCTTCTTTTCAACATTAAACTGCACATAGTCTAAGCGACCACCTTCTTGAGTTGCCACAGTTAAAACCAAATAAAATGCAGTGTTCCATTTCATTAAACAGTAACAGTTTCCCCCTGGTGGTGCAACCAGGTACTACATGTAATGTACAATACATTTTCTTACATCCCTAATTTTTGCAGTGCAATCAAAAAGTAAAATACAGTGCAGGAATGTGCTGACAATATATATTTTTTTCAGTTTGTTTATTGAGGAAAAACTAAAAAAAAAACCAAATACCTGAAAAGTAAAATTGAGAACTCAGTAGCTACACAAAATATACTTATATGAATAGTCAAGAAATTCGTACATAGTTTGCTCACTAGTAAACTAACAGTAAGAATAACAACAAATTGTGTGTTTTTTCCCCTCATTTCCCGGCTTTTTATTTACTAAATAAACAACAAGTTTAGCTCCATGAAATGCTCAACAAAATCAAATGTATTCACTAAAAAGTCACAATATTCTGTTAACCCATTTATAATCAGAATTACACCAAAAAACACAAAACTTTTTAGGCTAATTTTAACGCCAATTATGTTATTTTATACTGGAAAGCCCTTTGGCAAAATGGCTGTTGTTTTAAATTCACATGACTCATACTTCATTATTAGTTTTATTTGAGACCCTTGAGGAAGTAAAGACCTTGGTGATTCTTCATGTTAGTATTTTTCTAATAACTTCCCAAAAGGATTACTTGGAAGAACCTTTCACATCATTAACCTTGAGAGTCTTGAGGTCTGATCATAGCAGGTCTGAATTGAATTACCATTTGCTTTGGTTTAAAGGAAGTAACTTGTTTTCCTGGCACTCTGTAAAGACATTTCCTGGAAATTAAAATAGTACAAACATATTTCGACCTTTAGTGTCACAAGCAGACAACTGTAGAAGTGTTGATTCGATCTCTAGAAGGAAGAAGTCTTAAACGCTTCACTTCTCAACAAAGTAGAAGGGGATTTCAGCTGTTTACACCTCACCACTATGTGTTCATTGTTTCTTCGGTCAGGTATGAGGCCACTGAACACCTGAGTTAACAAAGAGGCTTTCTGTCGTTGCCCTCTTTAGTCATCATGACTTTGCACTGAAGCCAACCATCAGAGGCCTTCCTAACTGGATTTGCATCAGCTGTAGACTCACAACACACGACTTTGATTATAAAACAAACAAAAAGCGTTGTGTATTTGGGTAGAGCTTTTTCTTTCCCCCCATGTGCACACGCTGTTTTAATTAGGAGAACCAAATATGATCTAAAGTTTATGAGTCACGGCGATGACCTTCAACCAAACTGGTGAAAACGAACATCAATTCAGCTCCGTGTCAGGCCAGAAACCCGCCATGACTCACCAGTGCATGCAGACAGATACAAGACACCAAACAGTCAGTGATTAATAGCATAATCGAAAACAGATCGCACAAAGCACATACTGCTCTGTAGGTATCGGTTTAACGCAGCTGTGCATTACTGTTGTTTACACTCGACCACCAACATAGAACTTCCTGCTCTTTCATCTAATCGTACAGTGAATTCCACAGATACTTGAACGGACACAATTTTTGTTATTTTAACTGTTTCTAAAAATATATTCGCAGATATATAACAAATATGTGCTTTAAGTGCAGATGCAGCTTTAATTTGAAGGTGGTTCCAACGTTATTAATCAATCGATTAATCATTAAAACAAATGATGCACATTTAACACAGTCCGTATGCTGATGAAGCATTTTTTGATCGCCAACGTGTGATATGTGTCTTTTTGCATTAGTCACTCGATTATTGGAAAGTTTCCTACTTGTCTTGATGCATTAGCTCTGGCCAGAAGGCATTAACTGCCACAGAAGTCGTAGTCATGGTGCCCGTTGCTAGGTAAAAACCCATAATGCTCTCTGCTTGCCGACATTGAACTGCATGCAGTCTGAGTGACCACCTCTTCGGGTCACTACAGTATTAAACAAACTGCAGTCTTCCATATCAAGAAACGGTAAAAGTTTCCCCCCGGTGGTGTAACCAGGTACTACAGCTGACGTATAATACATGTTCTTTTTCTTGTGCCTCATCTGTCAATATATTTTTAATCGGTTAAATTATTAACGGCAATTAATGAATTTATTGTGAACATTTTTAATTTTCACATTTTCACAGTGCAATCAGAAAGTATTGTACAAGAACGTGTCAGTGGTTAAAAGCGTGTACTCATCCACCGCTAAGGCAGTTACAGATACATTACGAATATAGACTTAAAGTGCAGATGCTCAGCTTTAATTTGAGGGTTTTCACATCCAAACTGGACAAATGAACTGGACTCAAATGCTGTTTCATAGACAGCTGTAGGCCATTGTCTTAGGGACCTTTTTTGGCTGTTTCAGGTTGATTTTTGTCTGCTAATTTTGACCAAGTTAATGCATATGGCATAAATCTTGGTAAAGTTATGTACATTTTAAAATGTATTTTTGAAATTTCAATCCCAGCTCCTATAAAGCACCAATAATACACTGTGTACTCAGAAAGGTTACCCATTAAGGACCTTAAAGACAAAACTGTCCTTGTTGAAAACACTGTTATTAAGTTAATATGTACTGTAATTATTACAATCAGGGACGTGTCAATGATTAGCAACAACACTGGGTCTGATGCATTATTATTTTCTGTGCAGTGTCACATTTAGGGACCTTTGGGACCTAAAGGACAAAAATGTCAATATAAAAACTGCTTTAAAGCTCTTATATATGAATATTGATGAGCAGAATCTAATCTGATTTAATATTTTTCTGTATTATTTCTCCGTAACTTTTAATGTTTTGGCGGATATGTTGAAGTATTGGTCACTGGTATTGCAAATGAAATGATAACAGGAACATTAGACTTAAAATTTGTGCTACAAGTTAATCTAAAAAGATCAAATGTTGAGGTTGAAACCCTGCAGTGCTGTTTAGGGTGTGAATTTACCTGAGTAATGTCAATATTAGAGATCAGAACCCTGCAAAGACAATATAAAATACAACTTTATCTGACTAAAATATATATTAGCGTAATGACCATGTATTATTATTATTTCAGGAGAGTAACGTAACTAATTTAAACACCCAACCAAGGAAAGAACACTCTACAGGAGGTAGAAATACCATTATCTAAGCCTACCAAATGCAAAGAATTCACTACATAGTGCAAATAAGCCTTAAAAAATAGAAAGACTAGACTAGACTTTGCTGAAAAACATTTGAAAAAAGGTCAGATCAGCTCTGGAACAGGATTCTGTGGACATATGAGCCTAAGATCAACCTGCACCAGAATGGCGGGAAGAAACAATTTGGCGGGAAAACAGAGTAGAGGCAGTGTGATCTGGTGGGCAGGATCGGCTTCCAGTGGCAATGGATGAATTCTGAAGTGTAAAAGGATAAACTGTCTGCTCAGGTTCAGTCCATCCCTGTATGTATGTATGTCAGAGCAGAAACGCATCGTCATCATGTTGGTGAAATCCAGGCCGGAGTCTGTCATGCATTGAGGATGTTGTGGCATTATGACATGCAGAACTGTGCCCACAGCTGCACTGCCAAGGCTGAAGGTTTGAAATATTTTTGGACATTTTAGCTTCAACCTCGGACTAGTGAAGTCGCCTCGCTGTGGCTAATGTTTGGATGGCGGTTAGTCAGGAATAAATGGAGACTTTACAGTACGGATGACCTAAAAACATACTGCGAGACCAACCCAGGAGTTTTTGAGGGTAAAGAAGTGGAATATTTCTGCAATGAGTGCATCAATTACCTGATCTCAGCCCCATGCATCCATGCATTTAGCTTATTAAAGACAAAGCTAAAGGCAGAAAGAACAAACAGCAACTGAAAACAGCTGCAGTAAAGTCCTGGCAAAGCTTCACAAAGGGGAAACCCAATCTTTGGTCATGTTCCAGACTTCAGACAGTCATAGCCTGCAGAGGACTATTAAGAATGAGCATTTTATTTATTACACAGATCCATTTAAGCCCCTGAAAATAGTGGATTCTGATGAAATGTGATCAAATTTTGTTCAACCCA